>JARYHS010008075.1:179593785-179660365 GCA_031002005.1 Vandiemenella viatica | reverse complement strand
GTTGAGTCTAAATTACTAAATACGAGGACGAGCAGAACCAGAGAAACAACAAACTCCACTCCAAATGGTGATCTCATACCTTCCCCCAAAAGAAGTCGAACTCAAATTGAGAATAAACGCCAGCTTATATTATCATGACAAATGTTTGAATCCTTGTTAAATACGTATAAACGAAGATTAGCAAGTTTTTATTACAACTGACGATAGTGACAAACGTCTTATAGAATTATAGTCACACCTTCGGGAGCACAAAAAAGATAAGCAATGATGATCCCCTTATTGGTGGAAATCAAATGCCCAATAACGCCTTAATTCTTTGCCAATAGTGCGCCATGTTTATCAGTTCCCCACAGTAGAGTAGACAGTCAACAATTATTTAGTGGAGCTGGCCTAATATATGAAGAATACCGGAACAGTTTGCAGGGTGTAAAAGCGACCAAACTACTTTTTATAAAGTATAACTTAGAGCTACTTCATTTTGAACATTATTATTATTATTATTATTATTGCAGCTATATCGATCATTTTTTCAGGATGTAGCCTCTTTAAGTCTAATGAGCTATATATCAGAATTTAATTCTACATAGTTGTAGTTTTGTTGTAGTTCTTTCCAGGCTGATCGATCACGCCTGTAACTCGACGTATATCCTTATCCAAGCGATCCGGGGGTCTTCCTCTTGCTCTTTTCAGGTTTCTCGGTATCCAATCCAGCACTGCCGTAGTCCATCTTTCATCTCTTTTGCGAGCAGTATGACCAGCCCATTGCCATTTTTTGGGTCATGACTCTTTTTAAGATGTCTGTTACTTTAGTTATTGAACGGATGTGCACAGCCCTTTTCCTGTCTCTTCTTGTAAACCCCAACCCTCTTTGCATCCTTCGCTGGGCAGTTCTCAGTTTTTGCTTTGTTTGACTATTTAAGGTCCAAGTCTGGCAGGCATATGTGAGGACCGGTAATACACGTTGTTCAAATACCTGTTTTTTAAGATGTACTGGCATGTTCGATTTAAAAAACTATGGAATTTCTTCCGTATGCTCTCCAGCCCAGCTTTATGCGTCTGTAAATCTCAGGCTTTGAGTCACCATTCATATTGATCATTTGACCAAGATAGATGTACTGATCTACGGACTCAATACCAGAATCTTTCGTGTCTGCCTTGTCTTTATCTTTTTCTGCCCATTTGTTTTGCATGATTTTGCTTTTTGATATATTTACTTTGAGGCCCACTTCACTGCAAGCTGCTTCTAGTTCATTTATCAGTTGTTTTAGCTCTTCCAGACTGTTTGAGAGTAAAACTATACCATCAGCGAATCTTAAGTTGTTGAGAACTCTTTCCATTTATTCTCAAACCTCGGTTTTGCCATTGGATTTTTGACATTGCCAACGCTAGGACTAATGTGAATAGCTTGGGGGATATAGACTCTCCTTCTTTTACCCATCTTTCTACTGGGAACATTAATTGAATAAAAAATAACGGTTGTTAAAAATTGTGCTTTTTCTTCATAGTGTTTACACTTCTGCTTCCACATCCTCTTCTGTTTCCGTTTCCGCCTAAATTTACTTTCGAATCATCTTTCGCTTTCTGCTTCCGTTATTACACTTCCGCTCCATCACTAGTAAACACCTTAGCTGCGCATGCGTTGTAAATCGAAACACTATCAACCGGCAACTAAGTCCATACAGCCAGCTCAATGTGAATATCATAGCTTCCAGTGAATCAGTCATGCAGTATATATATTGCAACTTCTAACAATGGACACTACAACACGGACACGACATTATCACACACAACACTTAAACAATCATGCCCTCGGCCGGACTCGAACCGGCGACCTTCGGCACGCGGAGCTAGCGCTCTAGACCCTACGCTACGCGGCCGACTAAACCGGCGACTTAACTACCTTTTGTGGTCACGCTTTCGACCATTTGGTCCTGTTTTTAGTTTTCTTTAAAATTTCGCAAGCAGCAGCAGTCAAGAGCAATTCTACAAGATTAGTATCAATGGAGACTAGAAACTAGACCAGCGCGAATATAGATGATCGGAGTGATGGAATGATGATGTATGTGTTACGCTTTTGGATGTCATCCAAATCTCATATGTCATCCGCACGGATCACACACATTTGCATGACATCCAAAAGCGTAGCCAATACACCATTCTTCCATCACTCCAGTCAACCACGACAATGAAAATCTAGGAAAAGCAAACTACAATAAGTTGTCAATTTGTTACACAACTGTCTAGTTATGCCAAGTACTAAATAAAATAAGCCCGATTTAATTGTAAAGGATATTCAAACTAACGAAAACTGAATACAAATGCTGAGAATTTAATAAACGTCCAAAATAAGGTCTGTGATATTAACAAAACTTTTATAAATACTACAAAATGTTTATAAAACAGATTTATTAAATTTAAGTAGTTTAGCATTCCGAAAATAGTGACAAGTACGTTACATGCTGCAAAACAATATATTTAAACAAGTAGCATTCTTATAAAATTAATCTTATTTTACTATGTTCTTCTTAAAAAGAAGACCGCAAAGAATTATCTTCTTTTTTTCAACTTGGTTTCTCTGTATTTTTTTTTTATTTTACTTATGGCTTTACGCCTCGTCGACAGCTAAGGTCATTAAAGGCGGGATGGGACTGGGGACAAGGAACGGGAAGGAATTCAGCCGGGGCCTTTTTAAAGGAAGCATCCCGGCATTCGCCTGGAGTGATTTGGGGAAAACATGGAAAACCCAAATCTGGATGCCCGGACGGGGATTCGAACCCGCGTCCTCCCGAATGCGAGGCCAGAACGTTAACCGTTCACTCACCACGCTCGGTCGGTTTCTCTGTTGGCGCTTATGTCTTTATTTTTAAATAATATTAGTAATTGATCTATTGCCACATTTATTTATATTTTTGCCATGGTAGTTAGGATTGGAGATCTGCCACAAGCATGGTAAGTCTTTATACTTCTCAATAATCTTTAGCACAAAGTCTTGTTGAGAGGACATTAAAAAAAAAAAAAAAAAAAAAAAAAAAAAAGGAATAAGAAAAGAAAATAATACCCTCCTAATTATTACTTAATAATATTTAAAACTGTCTTATTTTCAATTCTGCATTCAAAATAATATTTAACTAGTAGCAAAAGAAATATTTCTATAGCAGATTCAAAACAAAACAAAAACTGGTACAATGTTGCATAGTCCACTCAAGGCACTGATGGTGTCTGCTCGGTGGTGAGAAGTGTTTGGACGGCGGTTTCACACTCACGAGCCGACTGGAGTGATGGCTTGATGCTCCACGTGGTTTTCCCCACACACCGTCAGTTGGCTTGATGGCATGATGGACGAAACTGACCGGATATCCAAATAATCCTATCAATCCACGTCATCCACATCAATTTCCCCACAGACGGCACGATAATGGAGTGGCGTCGCTCCATTTGGACGGATGGAGCGATCGCGTACGGCCACCCTTACACTTCACAGCACTGGCAACTCGTCAGGCCAGACGAATGGACGGATACCTGCCTCGCTCGATGCCTCGGCGAATAGCGTTCGTGCAGAACAACGTGTACCTATGAGGATTCCTTCCTGCCTCGCCTTGTCTCGTTAGCGCGTTGCCTCGTTCTGATTTGTACCAGCCTTCACAGCGATCGAATAGTGTTGTGATGTCACAGGGTGTGTGCTGCCGCGCCACCCCTCGGGGATTAACCGAGGCTCCGAACGAGGAGTAATCCCCAGGAGGCGCTGACGGGATTTAACGCTCTCAAAGCACCGCGACCCTGCGGAACAACACGGCCGACGACCACGCAAAGCGAGTCGCTAATCTGCCTTGACTGAGCCTGGACACTGCCGGCAGGCTGGCAGACACAGTACAAAACCACCACCGAGCGTGCAGTAAACTCTATAGTAATTAGCTTCTCATTAATTTGTACTTAAAAATATTTACTCTTTATTTGATAACGAAACAAATTTAATGCTCAAAACTGGATAACGAAGCTCTCAGTATACAATAATAACTAGAACATTAAATTACTTTTTTTTTTGTACACACATATTTGTTCACTCCTCCTATGTCAACATTCCACATTTTACTGCCTGTTGTTTTTGTACATTCTTTCAGGCACTCTAAAATCACCATAATCCCAAACTGTAAATTTTGAAATTTATCGACAACCTCTCGTTTGATTCCATTGATAACGGGTCCCGTTAAAGCTCTGCCCTCGTATTGGGGGGAAGCTGGTTCAAAGACTCGTCCGGGCATCCAGATTTGAGTTTTCCACGGTTTCCCGAAATCACGCCAGGCGAATGGCGTGATGCTTACTTCTAAAGGCCACGGCCGATTTCCTCCCCGTACCCAGTTCTGTCACGCTCTAATGCCATGGAAGAGGCGTAAAACCACAAGTCAAATTTAAAAAAAAAAAAAAAAGATAACGGGTAGTACTGCCAATGCTCTATAAAGTTATAAAGTTTGTGTCGATTCTTTTTTTTTAACTGCTTAATGTCTCTTAACAGCGAGGTCTTTAGAGACGGGAAAGGATACGAGGCAAGGAATGGGAACGAATTCGGTCATGGCCTTTTGAAGGAAACACCCCGGCATTTGCCTGGAGTGATTCGGGAAACCATGGAAAACCCTAATCTGGATGCCCGGACGGGGATTCGAGCCGCCGTCCTCCCGAATGCGAGGCCAGAACGCTAACCGAATTCCTCCCCGTTCCCTGTCCCCAGTCCTGTCACGCGTCTAATGACCTCGATGAGGCGTGAAACCACAAGTAAAAATAAAGATAACGGGTAGAACTGCCAATGCTCGATAAAGTTTGTGTCATTTCTTATTTTCTGTTGAGTCACGTATTAAATGTTCCAAACATATATAAATATATTTCAACCAACTCTCAGTATGTTTATGATAACAGTGTGCTTTTCCACCAAGCGTGGTGGGCGAGAGGTAACACTCTGACCTCGTATTCGTGAGGACGCAGTTTCGAATCCCCGTCCGGCCATTCAGACTTGGCCCAAATCATTCCAAGTGAATGACGGAATGGTTCCCTGAGAATACTATGAATGCATTTCTCCCGTTCCTTGCCCCAGTTCTCATCCGCCTCTAATGACCACGACGTCGAAGAGACGTAAAGTTACAAGGGAAAAAACGATTCGTCACTTCTTAAGCGTTTTTTGGAATAGCTGATCAAACTAAGTTTTTTGCGAGATTTCCTTAACAAATTCTCTTAATACTGAACTACGCTTGGGTAGAGGACAGTGATTTTGATGAATGTGGTCTCCCAGTATGCCACTCGAATAAAGTTGCTTCCTTCACTTTACCGCATGTGCTCAGAAACAGGTGTACCCAGCCTTGTTTTTGCTGGCGCTGCTTTAGCTGTAAGTGTAAACGGTGTCCTGACTCCTCTAACCGACGGTTTGTTTATGTTTTTCAGGTAGGAAGCTCCAGTCAAGTATCGGGCGGCTTTGTAACCTTGGAGTCTACAAAGCAGCTGAACTGTTCCAGGTACCGAATCACCTTGAACTATTCCTGTTTAATTTGATTTAAGTTAATTGTGATGGAGCTAAACTTCGGTGGCATTTTCTCTACACAATATTTGTCCCCTTTGCTGTACCCACCTATTTTTGTACTCTACAAACTTCAATTTTTAATTATTTCATCGTTTTTGGTAAATTATTCATCATTTCTCTTGGTAACTTATTCCAATCCCTGACAACCTTCCCCAAAAAAGAGAATCTTCCTACACCCTTGTGCCTGAAATTGAGTTCCAGATTGTGGTCATGGCCATCTTTTCCCTTCCATGCATTATTCGTAAATCTTACACCAAGGTCTTCCCATGCCTCATCACCACTATACGCCTCGTACACTCCCATAACCCTCTTCACCTTCCTCCTGTCTTGCAATTAATCCCATTCCAAGTCTTTTATCAAATCTGTAAACGATTCATTCTGCGATATTATCCCTACAGAAATGTAGCTGCCCCTCAAACTGTTGTATTTGGTAACCAAAATGTGGGCTCATACTACATCACCATATTCAAGCCATGGTCTGACCAAATATTTCTAACACAATTTCTTCATTCCTCTAGCACATACCCTTATCATTCCCTGCAGTAAATAAAAGATTTTTAATCTTTTATCCAACACCTTACCAATATGCCCTGCGCGGTCGAGTTCGTTATCAATTGCTATGCCATGACATTTTCATCTCAAAACTTCAACAAAACTCTCTTTGCATTTGTGTATAGATTTCGGTGAGCATTTAATTCGAACCACCCAACAAAAGATTTTTTCTGTGCCGACAGGGGTGGAAGGAGGAGAGGGGATGTTTCTTACTGATTTGTTGGTATCTCTATACTACGACGGAAGTAAAATATGATAAAGCAAGTTTAATAATTAAGAATTATTCTTCCCGCCCCGTCAGCTTAGGCCTGCACACGCCGTTACGGGGACATTATACGCCACAGAAATAAAATTGTTCCCTTATTCTTTCATAGAAGTTGTCAATTAAAATATCGCTGCACAAAATTTGCTGTCGCAAATTTAAAAATATTTACGTCACTTAGTTCATATACTAACTTTTCGTTAGTCTTGCTTTACTAAAATATTGCTCCACGGATTTTCATATTTAGTCCAGGTGTAAAATGAGTTATATTTTATCTTCATGAACCGATATCTTAATATTTACATAAAATCTACTTAAATGGTTTCTGTCTAGTGAAGGAGTAGTCATTAATACATCACGAAGTCTCTGTAATTACATCAGCAGTTTTTCTATTACGCAACAGAATGCCGTTCACCTATGAACAGCTGCAAGACGACCCCAACGCCTTTAGCCAGCATTGTTGACCTTTTGCGCCGAAGACCAAACACAATTTTGATAACCCCAAATTATTCTTCCGAACTCAATCAACCTGTGTCTCAGCAATCAATACCTCTGGTAGGGGATCAAAAGGTCCCTGGTTCGAATTCCTGTCTCAGTAGGATTAGCCACGTCAAGAGGAGCTTTTCACGGCGAATCGAAAACTCTATGGTACTTGGCAGCAGGGTTGCCAAGTCAAAAAAATATTTACCCCTAAAGCTTAAATAAAAAGCCCCCAAAATACCCCAAAATTTTGTTTGTACATTAGATATGTAGAATAAAATACTTCTCACAAATTTTATCGAAGAAAAGTTACAACCGTAATTCAGTAATGCTGTGGTAAGGCCGTAATGGATAACAATGAAAAGAAATTATAACTACATAACAAAATACCTTTTAAATCTGGATTTCTTTCCAAACACTTCCTGTACATTCGACTATTTCTTTATTTTTAGGTAATGATACACAACAGCATAATTACATCTATCAAAAATAAGTAAACAACATCGGCAATATTGTTGCACGTGGGTTTTTGCCGCAACAATCAACGTGTTTCAATAGGAAACCAAAAACATTCTATTTCTATAGTGAACACTAGCTAATGAATCCATTGTAACTTTTTTTTTTAAAAAAAGGATAAAAAACATTGATATTTTATTCCGTGAACAGAAAAAAATACTCAGCCATAGAGATCTCTGATTTCTTAGTAAATGATGTATGTGGTTGATGTCATTATTTAAATATTCAACAAATAAATACAAGAAATCAAAAAGCCTCTAAAAAAACTCCTAAATTTATAAAGCCCCTAAAAATATCCGATCCCGCGCTTAAACCCTCTAAATTTAGGGGGAAAACTCCGATGTTGGGAATCCTACTTGGCAATCGAACAATCGTTTGGGATGTTTCGGTCAACAATGCCATACGACGACTTCATTGATTGTTCATGCGGGTAACGAAATATATTTTATGGCTTCATTGGCACAGCACCGCTTTTGGTGGCGTGAGTGACGAGTGGCGTGTTTTGCGCAGTCTGGACGGAGGTATTAGCGCCAGCTGTCAGCGCGGTAATTAATATCTCTGACACAACACTGCCGCCGGCGGCTGGCCGCAGCTGTTGTGACGTAATCGCCGGTCTGTGCGATGCATGCCCCCCCCCCCCCCCAACCACAAGCATTCACTGCAGTCGTTTCCAATCTGCTACGTTCCACGTGTGTGGTCTCGATTAAGCGCACTAATTTCAGCCACGCCAGTGGGAAAATGAAATTTGAAGGTACCCAGCTATGTAAATGAATCTCATCTACACTGATTAGCCAAAACATTACGACCACCTACTTACTAGCATATTGGTCCACCTTTCGAGCGCAATACAGCAGCGATTCGGCGTAGCATGGATTCTACAAGTCCTTGGCAGGCTTTCAGAGGAATCTGACACCAGACTTCTATGCACAGGTTACGAAATTCCCTTAAATTACGGGCCAGAGATTTGTGGGCGCGACATCTGGGAACTAGCATCTCGGAAAACGAATGCTACTGTAGTGAGCATCAGGATATGGCGTTATCTGTGGCAAAATCGCGATTCTTGAGCTCTGAAACACTTCTGGAAGTACCAGAATTGTACTCTTCCTTCAGATCTGCCACAGATTACCCCCTATCCGGCATTACAGAGCCTCCGGCCTCCACGTTCTGGGACGTGGCGTGGGTGTCCACCACATTGTCCCCTAGTCGAGGTTTCACCGTCCTTCAAACACTTTCCGTAGATGCTCACTACAATAGAACGCGAACAGCCTCTCCGTTTCCATGACGCCGCACCCGCAAACCACTGGCCCGCAATTTAAGGGATTTTCGTGACCTGTGCGTAGAAATCTGGTGTCAGATACCTCTGGAAGCCTACCAAGGACTTATAGAATCGTTGCTGTATTGCGATCGGAAGGTGGATCAGTATGCTAGTAAGGAGATTATCATAATGAACAGTGTATATCCTATACTGCACGTGTTATGATACGACAATAGGATATGACTTAATGCCTTCCGTTCGTTCTTCTCTTTCCTTTACCTATAATCCGTTGTATCTCCGTTTTCTCTACTTTGGTGACATTAAAGTGATTAGTTTCGGCCTACCTAAGGTTGGTTCACGAAAATTTACAGAACTACACGGTCGCCAGGACTTCTTAGAATGTATATTCCTAAACTCCTTGAACTTCTCAATGACAGCCAACTACTTGAATAACAAAATCGTCAATATGCTTTTAACTGTACTTTCATTTCGTAGAAAAAATTTCAGCGAAACATACACAAACAAGACATCATTCATTACGAAGATTTTACGCCCATTATGATAATAAATGACTTAACACTCCATCTTAGCACTGTTCACAGCGAGCCTGTCTGGTTGCTGTGATGTGGATCTGATACAGACATTGCAGATTGTTAGAGAGAACATTAGAAGCGTCGACAGACGATTCTGGAGAGCTGACAATTGTTTCAAAAATAGCAATTATACAAAAATAATTAATAATCAAATTTGCAATTTCTCCCATCAATCGCATCTAAAACTACGAATAATATCGATTTCTTTAACGTCAATACCATTTAGTGACCGAAAAGCTATCACAACGTCGTAGAAACTGAACGAAAAGAACAGATGTAGTTACCGCAGTCACGGTATCAATTTCAGTCACAAACCAGTGTCTGACTGAATTTAAATAAACCTTCTCTCTCATTTTTCGCTCACTCTCAGATTAAATTAATTCTACTGAAATTAACAACTAGCTTCCAGAGAACAATCTTTATTCTTTACTACCCTCAATCGGTGCGGATGAATATCCTTTCGGTGACAACGAGAATTTCATTAATAACTTCATTAACAACTTCGTCGAACCATTACAGACCGTCGTGGAATAATCACAAGACAAGCAATATCTCGAAATTAAATAAAATGTAATTTAATTGAAACGAAAAATGCCAAAAACTAATACGGATGAAGTAGGTACAGCTTAATATCTGGATGTTCAGTTTAGTGAAAAGTTAACCTAGCGGTGAGGCACTGGTGTACGCCGTGACGTCGGCAACCAATCTGGCAGATAAGTTGTGCTGGTTGCCTGACCACAGGCGGTTTCTATAAATATTATAATATTCTAGCTGTTCCCCGCGACTTCGTTCACGTCGATTAAGAATTTTATTGCTATACCTGGATATATAAAGATGTAAGTTACGTAGAAGGAGTCCCAAAAAATACGGAGACAGCATAATATGACGTAGACGCCATCACTATACCATTTACAATCGAACATGTCTCATTAAGAGAATCAGTTTGCAGCATGTTTAAAAATACCGGGTGGTTATAATTAAACTAGCTCTATTAGACTTTATAACACGGAGACTAATTACCGTACGAGTACCAAACTTGGTAGCATTAATGTCTAGAGTATGGGGAAGAGAAATAATTCAGAATCAATTCAATTGAAACATTTTTAATGTGCTGCTATGGGACATCATACCATTACATACCGGTTCCATTACTGCTACAGAAGGGGCTCAATATGGCGGCCATCAGTGTCCAGAAGAGTCTGAACGCGCAGGATTGCATTCTGCATGTCCGTAGGTTTGCTGGCTACCTCTATTGATATGCAGAGCTTCAGATCAACACATGTGTGAGTGTTCTTCAGGTAGCCCCACAACCAGAAATCACAGGGAGTGAGGTCAGGTGACGATTGATTCTTGGCTTGATTCTGCCCTGGAAGAATACCCCAGAGTGAGGTTCGAAACGTCGGTTTCAAGAAACATGACGCGGCGCCACCCGGAAATAAAACAATCAACTGACTCTGGCCGCGGAAGCCTACGATTATGAGGTCAGGTAATCATGCCGGCCAAGCATTTGGAAACGATCGGCTGATAATTCTATTGTTTCCAAATGTGTTTCGGAGAAGCAGTTGATGATCACGGCACCTGGTGGCCATGGTTGGAACTGGACGGTGGCGCTGTGACGCATGGAAATCATTCACCCCATACTCTGGTTATTAATGCTACCAAGTTTGGTACTCGTATGGTAATTAGTTTCCGTGTTATAACGTGTTAAATAGGGAAAGTTCAATTATAACCACCTGGTATTTAAAAAACTAAAGTACAGGGAGGGGGGGGGGGTTAACTGAGGGGATCTTGTCTTTCATCTTAGCCTTATCTTCTTTCTTCGGCATGTTGTTTGTGTTGTGTATAACAGATTTGGTAAAATGCGGAGCTGGCCCCATCAGGCCTACTCTTCCGAAAGAAACAAGGGGAAAGTCCGGAAAACGTCCCGATCCGACGGACGAATCAACATAAACAGTATCGCATACCCTCACAGCATACGCACTGCGGAGAGGTTTAACCCAGGACTCTGGCGCACAATCTGGTGATTAGTAATCGAGCACCACCACCTCTGCTACCCTGCCGGCCAAGTCCACCACCAGGACTGGAACCAGCCAACCCCGTGTCAGCGCCGGACACCATCACGGCGCCGCAACCAACGGGGCGTGTAGGGCTTGCCCTTGTGACTTGACTTGCCATGGAAAATGGCAGCAAGACGACAAACTGCTTGCTATCCATTTGATAACGAAGTCACCGCGTCTTTCGGTATCTGGCACTTGTAAAAATTTTCATACGATCTGTCGAATGAGATAATGCGTCAATCGAGAGTATACGCATAACTACAGTTAGTGTAATTTGTTTAATACGGTGCGTCGAGTATCACATTTGTGTGTGTGAGGTACAGAAACTTCAGGAGAAGACCGGACGACGCTACACTTCCCACAGAAGACTGCAGCCGCACGGTAAATATAAAGAACTATTCGTCCCCAAAGACAAGCTAAGTCAGGAGGTGGTGAATTTAGCAACCCGTGAGCGAAACCTGAGATTAACATCACAGAGAAAGAACCCGTTTTCTCTTACTGCTGAATGAGCTAGCCGCAATATCATCTTGCTTTAATCAATGTTTTCCATGTATTATGCAGATATTGATTTTTCCATTTTGCGTTTTGAACAATGCATATTGATAAACGGCCTTGAGCTATGTTTTGACAAAACGACACGCCTTTGCCATGCAAATAACTTCTGGGGTAGTGTCGTGAAAGAGGCGATTATCAAAATCAAGTTGTAACAGCCCTCACACCTAAACTTTAAATGGAATCGTATTTTATGAAGAATTTGTAGCAAGCTAGAGTTTGAATGAATACGATTTACTGTAAATCGGTGAAAATGGATTTTTTAATGAAAATAAATTATGTAAATATTATTTAACATGTTTAAGGACAGAACTAGACAAGAGAAATTGATTAAATGTTTGTATTCCAAGTATTAAGGCGACCTTCGGAAGGACAATTTACGATACTTGAAAATGATGTATGTGGATAATTTTGTGTTTAAGTATCTTTAATTTTCATTTCTGAGCATTTACTAATGATTGTAAATGATTATGTATTAATTTTGATTAGTGTTAATATGTTTTTTAATTGTTTAAGTATTGTTGAAGTTCGAGAAATATCTGTCAGAAGCTTTTGATATGTTCTACAACTTTCGATGACACTTATATAAAGCGAACACCAGAGACAGTTGACAGAGTTTTGAGCAAACAGTTTGACATTACTGTGGGAGTGTATGGAAGTATTGTCTTTGGAAGAACTGTTGAATGTAATCGCTGGATCTTGTGCATACATGTGACCAGTATCTTTGACGTTGTGTATGTCTTCGAGAAGTGAAAACTTTAAACTGTATCGTGGACTACTAATTTTGTAATAATTAACCAAAAGTCACCTAATAATATACAGCCTCAGCATCGGTGGCAATGGCAATCTGAAATGTTCCAGGCTGGGGAAAAAAACTGGGAACGAAGGTGGGAAAGGATGTGGTGACCCCTGCCACCGGCTTTTACGCTCTTTGAGACGCATGGAAGTTATAGGATGCGTGGGGGCCATCGTACTAGACACAGTTCTAAAGGATTTCATTAGCACATTAGTGAAGCATGGTAGTCAGTATTGACAGCTTCTGCCTAAAGGCGCATTCCCACGATCCCTTGTAACGAAGGCGAGACGGGACGGGACCTCATTAGCCGAAGTGTAGGGACGACCGCGGGCTGCAGGTTAGTCCTAGCTTACCTCGCCGCCACCTCCGCACCAAGTTGCCTAGTGTCGTTTGGCACAGAGCACTCTACAGCAACAGAAGGGGTGCACACCACTGCTGCAAACCGATGGCAACACCGCACCACTGATTACCGACTCAGAGTGGGTAGCTGCGTCTTGTCTCCATTAGCAGAGGTGGCCCTGTTCCCATGGCGTGTATTTGAGTATTCGTCCCGTCTCGCCTGTTACAAGGGATCGTGGGAATGCGCCTTAAGACGGATGCTATGCGGCAGGGGACTTCGCAACGGTCTTGGTGGCACTACCTTCATGTGCAACCAGCTGGCACCCTTGTGATGGCTATGCACTTCTCATTGAAATGGGTCGTAGTGGCGAGGTGAGAGGAAAATATAGGTAGTACGATATATAACAAGTCAGACTAGTTTATTAGCTCACACTCAGATACTAGCTTAGCATCACCAGCTCAATTGGCCAACATCTGCGAGTATGTTCTGTCTTGGCTGTTGTTGAGGCCACTCAAGTTAGTCAAAGGGAATTAATTATGTCTGAGTTTTCTCTGTCAGGTTAGAAGAAAGGTAATGCAGTGGATCAATTGCCAGCACATCAGAGAAGTAACAATCGTCTTCTCGACAGCGAGAAGACATCGAATATCATTTATTTTAGTACCAAAAGACAATAATACACAACTGTCAGACCAGAATTGCCCACGGAAGAGCCCCTTTGGATCCGGAATGATTATTGATGATTTATTTCTCTTTGGGCGGTGGTCGCCTTGTCAGAGGGGCGCGATCTCGCAGATAAAGGGCAGCGCTTTGTCGCAGCGGATGTCGTTGAGGTAGCCGATGCCGGAGAGACCCAGGCAGTTCTCCGGCTTGTTGTCTCCGTTGTTGTTCGGCTCTCCTTTCCCCCACAACTGGAACTCCATGTCCCTCAGATGGCGCCCTGTCAACAACAACAACAGCAGCAACTCGGTGACGGTGCAATACGTCAGCAAGTGGTGTCTACAGCCCAGAAGACCCCTGCGCTGCTGTCACCCCTCTACTGGAGAAATCTTAACTTACTCTATCACTGTTCATTTCACGATAAGTAACATGTAATTTGCTTCCAGTAGCTACCAAGTCTCTCCCCAAAATATGATCTCTGAATCCTTGAAGACTCTAAGAACAGCGTGACCAACCATACCCAACAAATTTAATATCAGTAGTAATTTTATTTATTTATTTATCAATCATGTTTCATGGATCCCTGCTGAGGAAGGACCTCTGGGATGTGAAACATGTCGTGGTTAATACGTATACATACAATATGAGTCATAATCATAGTGAAAACAATTATATGGTACGAAGACAAATAAAGAGAATAACAATAAACATTAATTTTTACAACTGAATTTTGCAAAAGTCATATTGAATACAATTAATTATTTTATTCAATTTCTTGAACGGAGTACAAGGAGTTGCCAGTAAGATAATCTCTCAGTTTTTCTTTAAATATATCTTTATTATCTGCAAACTGTTTAATACCCTTGAGAAGTTTATTAAACAGATGTATAGCAGAATAATTAACTCCTCTTTGTACTAATGACAGAGATGATGTGTTTTGTGCAAGTTATTTCCGTTTCTTGTATTGAAATTGTGTACCTGTGAATTAGAAGTAAACAGGTTAAAATGATCTATGACAAAGCACATGAGAGAATATATATACTGAGAAGTCATTGTAAGAATATTGAGTTTTTTGAAAAGTTGTCTGCAAGAAGTTCTTGGTTGTACCCTACACAACATCCTAATAGCTCTTTTCTGTGCTATGAAATTTTTTTTACTTTGTGAAGCGTTTCCCCAAAAAAAGTATGCCATATGACATCACCGAATGAAAATATGACGAGTAAACCAGTTTCGTTAATTCTAGATCTGCTGTTAAAGAAAGTGTTCGTATTGCAAAGGTGGCACTACTTAACTTCTTTAGTAGTGAAGTAATATGTTCGTGCCAACAGAGTTTCTCATCTATTTTAATACCAAGGAATTTTATGCTCTTTGTTTCTAATATTGTGTTATTTTTATAGCTTACTTGTAAATCTGGCTGTGCATAATTTTTTGTTTTAAACTTAATATAAAGTTTTTTTTTTCAAACTTTATTTTTAGTAAATTTGCCTTAAATCAATTTGCTACTTTACTAAGTACTTCATTTACGTTAAATTCTAGATTACTGTTTGGTGTTTTTCTCAGTCAGGTTAGTGCTATCTGCAAACTCCTAACTTTGTCAGATAAGTTCCCAGGAAGGTCATTGATGTACAACAAAAAGAGGAGGGGTCCTAGGAAAGAATCTTGTGGAATTCCATGTTTTATTTTCTCCCAGTCTGATGAAGCATCTTTACTTATTTTAGAATCAAAAATTGAAACTTTTTACATTTGACTTTCCATGTATGATTTAAACCATTTACCTGCGGTTCCATAAATACCATAGTATTCCATTTTCATCAAAAATAATTCATTATTTACACAGTCAAATGCTTTTGCAAGAACACAAAATACTCCTACATGGCTCATTTTATTATTCAGTTCCTCAAATGTGTTATTTAAAAATGAATATATAGTTATTTCTATAGATGATCCTTTTTGGAACCCAAATTGTGTTTTAGTGAGGATATTATTTTGTGTAACATGTTTTATTACTCTACAATACATGTCTTTTTCAAAAATATTTGAGAATCCTGAAAGTAATGAAATGGGACGATAGTTATCTACACATGTTGCTTCTCCTTTTTAAACAACGGTTTTACAACTGCATATTTTAGTCTATTTGGAAACACAACTTGCATTAAGGATTCATTACAAGTGTGGGAAAGTACACGATTGATACAATCTGAACATCTTTCCAGTAATTTACTTGAAATATTGTCATAGTTGGAAGAATTTTTAGGTTTTAATTATTTCATTAGTTTATTTATTTCTGAGACTGTTACTGGTGTCAATTGCATTTCCACAAATCTATTTGGGAAAGCAGTCTGAAGGAGCCTTAGGGCACTATGTGAGGATTGCTTTTCTATGCATAATTTCTCTACAGCTGAAGTAAAATATTTGTTAAATATTTAAAAAACAAGGTTGTTTAAAGGTGAAATGTTCTATAACAGCATCAAAATGGTAGAAACCTGTAAATATAGCTAATGGATAATATAGATAGGATATGTAGTTGGGTGAATCAACATGGGATGAACAAAAATAGAAAGAAGAGCAAGCTTATTAGGTATACAGATAAAGAACAGATGGTTTATTATGATTATAATAGTACGAAATTAAAGACTTTCATCTGCATACCAAATTCATCATCGCTCAAGGATAATATTTCTGTAATACCAAACAAGCAAACTGTTCTTCACTTCTCTATCACTGTGTACATTAGCAGTGACTGTATCACACATGATATATTAACTTTTATCAATTTCGGAATGAGAATCAATAGGACTAAAACTAAATATATGATGGTGGGAAGGAGTAAGAAAGAAATGATGATAACGCTACAAGGAGAAATAATTGAACAAATGGAGTGCTTGAAATATTTCAGGAGTATTGTGAGTGGTGATATGAGTTGCAAGAAGGAGGTGAAAACTAGCAATGGCAAAGGAAGCTTTCAATAGAAAGAAAAAATTATTATGCGGAAGGCTGGATAAATACCTGAGGAAAAAACTAACTAAATGTTTTGTGTGGAGTGTATGACTATGTGGGGCGGAAACAAAGAAGATATAATGAGGTAGGAAGTTTTAGAAATGTGGATATGGAGGAGGATGGAGAAAGTAAGTTGGAAAGACAAAGTAAGGAATGATGAAGTGCTGAAACGAGTATGAGAGGGAAGGTCACTCATAAAAACAATAAGGAACAGAAGAAGGAACTGGATTGGTCATGTGTTGAGGAATGAGTGCCTGCTTAAAACTGCTATGGAGGGGATGGTAAACGGAGGGAAAAGAAGAGGTCGGCGAAGGAAGAAAATGATTGATGACCTAATGATAAGTGGAAAATATGTAGAGACTAAGCATGGACCAGGTGAATAGCAGAAAACTCTTGATGATGATCCATTTCATGAGAGAGAGATATATTATAACTTACTTCGGCATTTTATGACGCAATGGCACTTACCTCATAATCTCTGACCACACCCCTAGGTGGTAACATTTAAAGGAAACGTACTTAAGGCAGTCGAAATTCTTATCATGCTTTCACCGGCATCGTGTTATTCGAAGGATTTAAAGTTACACTTCCATTTTATCGTTGGCGATGTAGTAACTATCGAGCGGTCTGGTGGCTCAGTGGTTAAGGCGTCTGCCTGGAGATCAAAAGGTCCCCAGTTCGAATCTGTTACTCATCTGTCCTGTGATTTTCAAACACCTGTACCCCTACCTTCACCTCTGGCACAGTTTGCTGTGTAATGTGAAGTAAGCCAGAAAGCTTCCGTGGTTCGGATTCCACGTCAGGCTGTAGATTCCCTTGACCCGGTAGGATTACCGGGTTAGGTTAGGTAAGAAGGAAGGGAACTGACCATCCTACCTCTGATACTAGGTTTAGTATGCTGCATTCGGGTCGAGTGTAACGTTTAACTTTCAGATGTATTGACTGTGACATGAAGCGTTCTTGTAGCTCTGATGGTTAAGGGGATTGTCTTCAAAAATCTCGCTGCCTGGTCCCGGCTCTGGTGGGGGCAAGAATTTCTAAGAGTTGTTTTTGATCGTATGAGTTACGCCAGTGGTTCCCTGGTTCGGATTGGAACTGACCTTTCTACCTCTGGCACAATGACTTACTATGTCTCCTTCGGGAGGATCCAATCAACCGTCGGTTTATGGACTAAATTCGTTTTTGAACTGTGACAAATAAAAAGGTCCATATACTAACAGTTAAGGTGTAAATGACAGCTCCTTCGGGAAGTCATGTTATAATCAAGAAAACAAACGATGAGCCATTATTGTAGTATACTACGCGCACGTTTAACACGATAACAGACCTGCGTGAGAGGTGTAACTTTCCAACCCCTCACCTTTCATATTTCTCGGCTAATTTATTAATTATTTACTATCGGACTTCTTTGCCGGAGATTGACTGTATTCACTTATCACAATAGAAAAATAGTAGGGGACCGGAACAATTACAAGAAATGAAATACTTGGAGAGATAATGAATTGCACGAAATCAAATTACATTGTGTCCAACTTAATCACATTGACACAAGGTCTACACTCGAAATAGGAACTCGTATTCAATCAAGTTTGTAAAATTGTCTGGTAACCAATTTGTCTATGCTAGCTGTTAAGTCCAACTGGAGATTCATAGGTAAGCGATTAAATAAATCCATACAGCTCTCCCGATAGTGATGCTAAATATCAGCAATTCATCAGCGTTATCGTGATACAAGGCGAGATTATACACTTTCATTTAATGTTCTTAATTTAATGAGTTTTTTGGCAGACACACAGACACACACATTCAGAGAGAGAAATATAACTGGACTTACATCCAGCAGACAGGTGGTACCACTCTCGATCACGACTAATCAATACTAAGAAACCTCAGGTATCTATTGTATCCTGGTGGGCCTTAAATACCCTTTGGGTAACTGTACTCTAGATTGCCTGATATCCTTTCCACGTTGTTGTTACCAACCCTGCCTTCCAAAATTTCCGTTCTTCCATCCGCTCTACCTTATCGACGAACCCACCGATAATACCACTCTTAGCAGGCGACTTTTGGTGTTCGTGGGGTAGTACCATGGCGCGGTGATCAGCGCACCAAAACATAGGACGGGAACAGGGTGACTGACCTTTTAGCGTGGCCTTGCTGCCATAATGGCTTTCACAGCAGCGTCCTGAAATTCCTAACTCAAATACACTACCTGCCTCACTTTCGCTACGGCAACTTGCGATTCTTAATTCTATCTTTTAGAGTTTATAATTACAGTTATTAACAATTTTATCCCCTTTTTATGTCTGGCGGAATCACAATTGTACAATTGCCTTGTATTACGATAACTCTGATGAATTGCTGATATTTAGTATCGTACTGGGAGAAATGTATGGAATTGTCTAATTGCTTACCTGTGAATTATAAGTGCAAACAAATTGGTTATTAGACAATTTTACGAATTTTATTGAATACGACTTCCTATTTCAACTGTAGAACTTTGTAACAATGTAATTAAGTTGAACAGAATGTAATCTGATTTTCTTTGTGGTTCATTACCTATCCACGTATTTTATTTTTGATAATTGTTTCTGACCCCTACTATTTTGCTATTGTTATAAGTGAATGCAGTCAATCCCCGGCAAAGAAGTCCGGTAGTAAATAATTAATAAATTAGGCGGGAAATATTAAAGGTACTGGACGGTTGGGAAGTTACAACATGGCGACCGTGACAGGGCAAAAGTATTCGATTGAGACTTACTTTACAGTGTGTATAAGTGAATGCAAGCAATCTAAAGCAAAGAAGTCCGATAGTAAATAATTTAAAAAATTAGCCGAGATATATTAAAGGTGGGGAGAGCGATTGGAAAGTTACAGTTGTCCTCCTTACCGTCGCTGGTGACGAAGTCTCCCTCGAGCTGCTGGTCGGTGAAGCCCAGCCAGTACTGGTCGTAGGAGCGCTCGAGCAGGCCGCACAGTGTGTATCCCCTGTGCCAGGTGTCAGCGACCGCCAGCTGGCCGCCCTCCGCCTCGCAGGTGTGTTTGGCCTGGTCGTAGGTCTTCTTGCCGTCGTGCCGCCTGAGGAAGCGCCCAGCCTCCTTGATCCAGCGGTAGTCCTCGGGGACGTGTCGCTGCGGCCGCTGGCAGATGTAGGGCTCCATCATGGTGCAGGGCACCTCGTCCGTGATGCCGTCCCTCGCCAGCACCAGGCACCAGCCGCCCTCCACTGTGCGCTGCGAGGCCTTGTGGCCGTCTAGATCGCCGGGACCCCAGTTCACGTATAAAGTCGAGTTACCTGCGCAAAACAGGTCGGAGGTAGTTTCAATAATACCGGTCGCGGATGCCATAAGTAATCAAACACCGGTGTGCAGAACATGCTGTATCACTGCCAAGGAACACAGCTTGATGAAACTTGATCCACTCGCAGAAAAAACTGATAAAGTATGGTGCATTACGTAACTGAAAGAAAAACGCGATGAGAGGATCGGTAATGACACTTTTATAAAGAGACAAAAAGTTACACTTAAGTCACTTCGACTCACGATGGTTCCGTCGACATTAAAAAAAATGAGAGACATGGTTCTTAAAATGTCTGTGATCATTATGGACAGCGATGCATGCTGACCAAATGTTGAGAGTTTTGTGGTAGGATGTTATATTTATTTCACCTGTGTGCTTCACAACTGCTGGATGGTCTTAGGTGCAACACATCCCACACGTGCTTGATGGGACTCAAGTCAGTGGAACGGGCAGGCCACCCTGTTCGCCGAATTTGCTCTCGTTCCAAGAACTCCTTCACCTGCACTGTTCGATGCGTTCACCCATTGTCTTCCACAAAAATGAAGTCAGAGTCGAATGTAACCCTGAAAAGGCGTACATAGGGGAGGAGTACCGTGTCACAATAACGTTCAAAGATTTGGAAGCCAATACGCTCATACAACATTATGCCAGCCTACACCATAACATTTGGACCACCAAAACGATCATGTTCGACAACGTTGCTGGGTGCATTCAGAGCTCCCAACTCCCGCCAGATGAGGGTAGGTCCAGAGTCACTACTCAGAATGAATCTGATCTCATCTGAATAGACCAAGTGACCCCACTCTTCGTCTGCCCATACCTGATGCTCTTGGCACCATCACAAAAGGTGCCACCGATGTGAGGGTGTCCACATAAAACGTCATCGTCGCCGAGCAAAGACCATCACTATACAGTCGCCCATGCCAACGTGGATGAATATTTTGCGCCTTACAGTCCTTTTTAAATGGTGACAACTGCACCCGCTGTTTGGAATGAGACCCTTCTTGCCTGTTGCATAATATAGTGCTCATCTGCTGCAGTAATTGAGCGTGGTTGACCACCTCTTCTCCTCCGGGCAGCAGCTCCTGTGGTTCGGAACGCTCCAATACACGCGAATCAATGCTTTGAACAATATCAAACTCGTGGCCTACACTTTGTAAGACTTCGTCCTTCTTTCAGCTTCCCGATAACTCTCCCCCGCGGGAAGTCATCAAATTGTCTCCGAGCTAAGCTGCAATGAACGCCACCACAGTGCAGCGTATCAGCTCGCTGGTGGTCTTGTCCCGTTCCTTCAACTTCTGACCTCAAGCCATTTAACATCCACCTTTATGTGCACGTGTGGAAGACCTGTAGCAGAAAGATCCAACACTTTCATTCATTTCTACCGAGTAATTAATATGTTATGTGTCTTTATCTTGTCCAGGGGTGCCCAAACCGCGGCCCGCCTTGAACATTTTTTCCGGCCTGCGAGACTCAACACACTTTTACAAAATATAATTGTGAAAACCAACGTTATTTGTGCATGCGTATATTCAAAAATTAACTGTTGAAATTATGAGTATCATTATTATTAAATTATTCATGTTTACATATAAAAATAATAATAAACACCATAATAATGATAACTCATTATGTTTCAACTTTCCACTAAAAAAGTCTGTAGTGGGTATACATCTATTATTTTATATGCGGCCCGCGGAGCTATGATGCTTTGTCCAAGATCATTTGGGTTGGCCACCCCTGATCTAGTCCTTAATTTTTTAACACCAGAGTATCGCTAGTAATACAGGGTTTCCTGCTACATTTACAATTGAACCATAAACGATATTCTAAACGAGATAGAGAAATGCGGTATTTTTCAAAATATTCTACATATATTATTCCTTATTCTTTTTTTACTCGTGTGCTGAGTTGCGTTCTCTTGCTATTTAACTGCGACAACGTTTCGCCCGAAGCTTCCAAGCGTCTATTAGAGAGAATTTCAGATTATTCCATAGTAACCAACCAAAACAAACCAGCCAGCCATATACCAGAGGTGTTACGTTTTGAAGTGTGGACCATGGATATTATTTCTTTTGTTTCGGTTTACGGTGCGGCGTTTTGCATGGTCATACAGAAAATATTACCTTATAATTTCGTTTAATGTTTTTTCAGCGGTACGATCTGCTCCACAATTCTTTTAATACATCCACCATACTTTAACTCTTGCCTTCTTTATCGTTTTCTGTAGAGATTCCACTTTCACTGTGTTCCTAACCTTTTTTTTCGTTTCTTGTAACCCCTACTCCACTTGTGATACATTTCACTCCGACTTCTTCGTTGCCCAGGTGAGCAGAGAGCGTGCGGGAAGTTATTCCCTGAGATCTTTTTGACACATCTTTGTTTCATTTAAAGTTTCTGACGGTTCTTAAAACATGTCACTGTCTTCCTCCTTCTCCCAATTGTATCTTCTTAGTTCCTTCAGTTTCCTCCACAACTCTTCCCTGTATTTAATACTAAATACTCACTTCAGCTATTCACCTGACATAATAATTTCTTTGGTTGTTGTTTCTGGTTGTGTTAATAAACTCAATTTTATTTGTATTAAATTTCTTTCCTTATTGACACACAATGTCTGGCTGTATCTGAAATTTCATTTTCATTTTTATTGTCAACTGAAAAGCCATCAGCTTCATGCTTTCTTCACCCACTCTTCTTTGCTTGTTTCTCCATTATATCATCTACGAATAAGATGAGAGGTAGCTGTGAGTAAACAGTTCATTGGTTTAACCCAGCGCGGCGGTACTAAACCATTTTTTCTTCCTGAGCTGTGTAAGCGCTGATGCTATATCAAGATGGACCGCAATAACCTACAGTACAATAAAACTCCACATATAAAAGTAAGCATTTATCTTAACATCAATGAAACTGTTGACATTGTTACACAGTTTTGACAGTTTCCGATAGATCAAGCCAGCTTATAATTGATAGGCTCCAGGCAACATGGACAGGGTTGGGAACCATTGGTTTAACCAAGGAGTGGTGAAACCACGGCCCGCGACATTCAACACGCTTTTACAAAATATTTTTATTTTATAATTGCCGAAGTGGTGAATTCCAGTCTATTAAAAATTAGATTACTTGTGCATCCATATTTTTAAAATTTATTTATTTATGTCTATATATTTTTATATATTTAACCCATATCATTCCAACCGTAAGTGGTTGCGTCCAAATTGTTATTTGCACTTTCTAGTGGGTTAAACTCATGAAAAACTCAAAAGAAGAATTCATTCCGTAAATTGCTAATCATATGAACGACGAATAATGTTTCGACAACATGAAATGCTGAACAAGTTTTATGCAGACAGGGTTTTCACCCTACAGGACATAACTTTAATTCATTTGATTTGGTTTTTAATGGAAATTAAAAAGATGTATTTTTTCTCATGGCGTTACATCTTGTCAACGTCGAGATCATTAGAAGCAAGCAAAGACTGGGAACAACGAATAGGAAGGAATTCGGCCATGGCCTTTTGGAGGAGCTATCCCACCCACCTGTAGAAGTTTTGGGAAACAATTGAGAAGCGAAATCTGGATGGCAGGATTGGAATTCGAACTCGTGTCTCTGGAATCCCAGGCCAAAGCGTTCCACTCGCCCACCACACTCGCAGTAAACATACAGCTCTCATATTTGTAGTGAATCATAGCATTTATACTTTAAAAATATATTAATTATAGTACCTTATTGTTAGGCTCTTTCATTTGTTGTGAAGGTACCCGTTTCCCTGTTTCCGGTCTGGTATCATTTTCTACGTTTCGGCCTGACTTCATTGGGCTTCTGCTTGCATGAAACTGCAGTTAGCTGTAAATGGTTTTAAGGCTTCCGCGGCCGTCCTTGTTCATGATTAATAGATTTCAGGGTATGTCTGAGTTCTCGGCTGCCATCCTACAGCCTTCGTCAGAGATAATGTTTATGCTGACAAAGCAATGAGTGCCAAGCATCGCAGAGTAAGAGGCTGCTATCTTCGTTGATGTAAGATGGCAGCCGGAAGCTCAGATTATGAAATAAACACCGAGCGTGGTGGATGAGTGGTAGCGTTCTGGCCTCGCATTCGGGAGGACGGCGGTTCGAATCCCCGTCTGGGCGTCCAGATCTGGGTATTCCATGGTTTCCCCAAATCACTCCAGGCGGATGCCGGGATGCTTCCTACAAAAAGCCGTTGCTGAATTCAATGCCGTTCGATGTCCCCAGTCCCATCACACCTCTAATGACATCGACGTCGACGAGCCGTAAAGCCATAAGTAAAAAAGAAAAAGAAATAAACAACGCGGCATACCCTGAAAATCTATTAATAATGCACTCAGTCGTGTTGAACGCTCTATTCTAAGTACAAATGACCACATGGTCATCAGCAAAAGCCACTAACTTGATGTTTTCTTCTCCCTGTCACCTTCTCCATTATCCCGTACATGAAAGGTAGTGGCGAGGAGGCAGTTCCGTTTTTCACGTTAGGTGAAGCGTTTGCAGTTTTTCCCTATAAGAAGGCCGCGGATGTCAGCCTTTGTCCTCACCGTAGGCCGGCGCGTAGACGCCGTCCTTGTTGGCGACGCCGAGGTGTGCGTACCAGACGCCGGGCTCCTGGTCGAACAGCCTCTGCAGGTCCTGCAGCAGGTTCCTGTCCTCTGGCACCGCCAGTATGGCGCCCTCCCTCTCGCAGGACCACCTCGCGTCCTCCCACGTCTTGAACGTCCTGTACAGCTTGAACAGGCCGTACCCGGGCACGTACTGGTAGCCAGGGGGCAGCTCCCTCACCGTCGCTGGGGAACAAATAGACAATAACAGCGTAAACGCACGAGTTTCCTCAAGGATCAATATCGGGTCCTGATCTATTCTTTACAAAAATGAATGTAGATAAAATGGATTTAAAATCTAGATATAAACTGCTAAACAGCGAGAAAACCGGACTAGGTATTGTAAAAACCGAAATCTACTGATAACTTGTAAATCAGCCTTCAAAGATACATGTTTTAAACTCACAGTAAAATAACGCTTAAATGTGTATTTAATATCTAGCTTATTTTATGGAGGAATAGTTTTGGGAAGAATACTATAGTCCCTTCCAAGCAAACTGCAACCTCTTCTTTACATGGTGGAGCCTCTTTGTCCCGACGAGGCTCTTTTGACTGAACTACCTCCGCATTGCTTGCATACTGCCTCGTGAAAGGTTTGTGGGGATATCCCAGGCACCCTATTGAACATGCGATTGGAAACAGCCTGTAGAAGTCGGAAGATTGATAGAAGATCAAAATTATGGGTAAGCGGAACGAAGCGGGAAATAACAGCGTCAATAGGTATGAAAGGATAACATAATACTTTCAAATCCTATTAGGAATGATGGCGACTTTTGTGATTCGTCTATTGGCAGGCTCGCGAACAAGAAGGTATATCAGCAGACTAACACACTAAATTCCAGATTTTAAATAGTACCCAACAGTGGGTAAACAGAATCTAGTAGTTAACTGAACTGATCAAATAGAAGAATATTAAATCAAGCATAAATTATCAGAGATTCTAAATTCTGGTCTAAGGAAAAATTGTAAAGGAAATTTAACTGAAATCGAAGTGGGTAAAAAATACTGGGCACAAAAAGAGAGACTCACAAAAATTGTGTACGACGGAAGAATTTTAATATGATGAAGGTACAAAAACATGCGTAAGATAAAACACGAAGTAAGCAGTGAGCGTATTTCCAAAATCAGATAAACAGAAAATTCATGAAAGTTAAAGAATAGAGTGAAAAATTTAAGAAATGAATCGCTTTAAGTTAAGCAATTTAATTTTTAAAATTAATTATCTGATCCACTTAAAGTTAAGCCATTAACGAAATTTTACAATAAATCGTCTCTGAAATCGATGTGTTAGCTGAGTTGAATCAAGTGCAGGATTATGCCAATACTTCCACTAATATGCATGCACGTCTAATAGCCAATAATCAATACATATATAACAAAAAAGGATGAAACTGAATTTCTCGGAATTTAAGTAAATACGTGGACGAAGCAGAAGATCCTATTTTGAAATGAGTTGAAAGTTTTAAACCAAAACTAACGTATAAAAACAAAAGTCTTAAAAGCTGTAGGAAAAGAAAATATTGGTACATTATTCGAATTGGAAAGAAAATACGAAAAATAAGAGTTTCTTGACGATAATGATGAAAATGTCATCTTCACATTTCCAAAGAAAATAAGATCTGAGAAATATGAGAACTAAAGATCAATATGTTTTACATCACATACTGTAGAATTAATTACAACAAAAACGATAATATTGAAAAGATATTAATTCTAGAGAATTTTGGGATGGGAAAAACCGGTGTAAAAACAGGAAATTCCTGCGCTAAGGATTATTTTTGGAAGGGTGGATCAAGGGATACAAGGCGTTTGTGCAATAAGAAGAAGAAAGTTTCCACAATGTTAGACAAGAAGTTCAAAATGTTAAGGAGTGGCGGTTGAAATTGTGGAGATAGCAGAATAATCTCTTATCAGCATAGGAATAAGATGGCTATAGTAAAAGTCGTTGATTAAAAACGTAGAGGAGGTGGTGCAATTTTGGATTTGATAATTTCCTGACTCATTTATATGCAAAACGTCTCTAGAACAAGCAATCGAATGCATGAAACGCAAATCTATCTTCTTTTTTTTTCGCTGTAAACTGAAACTATCTCTGTTTTTCTTTAACTCTTCTATCACCCTTAAAAAAAATTTCAGAGTTAACCCTAAGGGAACAATAAAGATAATGTTCGTGTTTCATCCAGACCAGCTTACACGCTGATAACCTTAGGCCCTAAGAAATACATATGTCAGTTTTAGACTCTGTGCAATGCATTGTTTGTCTATTATTGTTTTTATTATTATTTATTCGTTGAGGCCAACTAGGACCACGTTAAGCCTTTGTGCATTTGGCAGCGAGTTTCTTCTTCTTTTGGTCCCAGAACTCCTTCATTCGTTTTGAATGCGTCTGTTTGCGCTCCTCTGTCCAGAGTGTACCGCGTCTTCCATTGGAGTGTTCGTCTCGGCTTGTCCCACTTGTCATTAACTTCTTCCGAAATATATCTCTGTTTAAAGCATCTTCTGGTTCTAGCCCCATCAAATGGAGATCTTCTTAATATTTACGAACCAGGGCATTACAGTTTTGGGTCTGGAATCAAATAAGTTAAAGATTTTTTTTGTTAGTCTGTTCTCCTCCATCCGTTTGAGGTGGCCATAGAATCGAGCCCGTCTTTTGCGGATTGTTTCAGTGATTTTCTCAATTTTGCTGTAGACTTCTTTGTTGGATTTCTTTTGAAGGACGCCATTCTTAAAGTTGGAACCCAGAATTCCTCTAATAATTTTTCTCTCTTTTTTCTCCAGTTCTCCCAGAAGTCCTTTATCGGCATTCAGGAACAAGGTTTCAGCTGCATACAAAACTACTGGTTTCAAAACTGTTTCATAATGACGTATTTTAGTATTTTGTGAAAGACATTTTTTATTATAGACCTCTCGCGAAGTTTGGTAGGCTATTTCTAGTTTGCGAATCCTTTCCCGAATAGCTTCTTTGTCCAAACCATTTTTCATAATGATCTCACCAAGGTACTTAAATTTTTCCACTTGATTAATGTCCCCGTATTTGGTTTGAAGTTTTGGTGGAGCATCCTTGATGTTAGTCATTAATTTTGTTTTCTCAAAAGATATCTGTAAACCGGTTTGATCAGCAATTTCCTTCAGCAAATCAATTTGGATCCTAGCAGTTTCTAAGTCATCTGATACGATAGTGATGTCATCGGCAAAAGCCAGAGTGTCTATTGTGATCCCTTTAGATTTAGTTCCTATTCTTGATGGGCTGCAGTCAATTTCCTTTAATTTTGCTCGCCTGGTCCGAATGATCTTTTCGAGAACACAGTTAAAAAGTAGTGGAGACAGACCGTCACCTTGCCTGACTCCAGTTGTGACTTCAAAAGGATCTGACAGACATCCTAAAAACTTAACTTTTGATTTTGTGTTTGTCAGTGTGGATCTAATTATTGCCAATAATTTTAGGTCAACTCCAAATTCATTAAGGATGTTCAAAAGCACTTCCCGATCTATCGAGTCATAAGCTTTCTTAAAGTCCACAAAAACTGACACATATTGCTTTGATCTGAGCGTGTAGTATCTGATGATCGTCTTGAGGTTGTGGATCTGTTCCGCTGTTGAACGATTTTTTCTGAAGCCTCCTTGGTATTCATCTATTTGGTGCCCAACTTGGGATTCTAATCTCTCCAGGATGGCAAGTGAGAGAATTTTATATGTTACCGGAAGCAAGGAAATTCCTCTGTAGTTGTCAACAATCTTCCTACTGCCTTTTTTGTGGTTATTATCATATATATTATTTCTATAAGGTATTTTTTTTGTCACAAGCCTGTATCTTCCTTCATACTTACCGAAATCATTGAATGAGGTGTCATTTGAAAGCTTATGGTCTCCACTTCGGTCACATCATATTTTAAGAAGGGAAGTTTTCGGAATTCGACCCTTAAAGGGCAAAAATGTCAATATGTCTAAAATGCTGTTTTCTGTGTTACAAGTCATTTATCTCCCTGGATATCTATATGATATCATTTAATGAAGTATCATTTTAAAGATTAAGATCTCCGCTTTAGTAACGTCATATACTAACACAGAAATTTTTCGGAATTCGACCCTTAAAGGGCAAAAGTATCAATATTTTTGCAATGCGTTTTTGTGTCACGACCCATTTATCTTCCTTCATATCTAACCGAAATAGATAAATGAGGTATCATATTAAAGACTAAGGTCTCCGCCGTGGTAATATTATATTTTAAGAAAGGAATTTTTCGTAATTCGACCCTTAAAGGGTAAAAATGTTAATTTTTCTAAAATGCGTTTTTTGTGTCTCGAGCCATTTATCCCCTGGATATCTAACCAAAATCTATAAATGAAGTACGATTATGAGGAGTAATGTCTCAGCTTTGTGACATAATATTTTAAGAAAGAATGTTTTTGGTATTCAACCCTTAAAGGCAAAAAGTATAAATTTTCTTACAACGGATTTTTGTGTCACGACCCATTTATCTCCCTTGGTATCTAACCTATATAGATAAATGAGGTATCATGTTAAAGATTAAGGTCTCCGACATGATCACATTATATTTTAAGAAAGGAATTTTTCGGAATTCGACCCTTAAAGGTCATAAATAACAGTATTTGTAAAATACTTTTATTGTGTCTCGAGTCATTTATCTCCATTGATAATTAAACAAAATTGATAAACGAGGTATCGTTTTACAGAGTATTATCTTCGTAAGGTCTTCGGTTTCGTTAAACCACATTTTAAGAAAGAAATTTTTCAAAATTCTAACCCAAGAGGGATAAAGTAATAATATTTCTACAACGCATTTTTCTGTTGCGAACTATTTATTTCCCTTGATACCTAACCGAAATTAATAAATGAGGTATCGTTTTAAATATTAAATTATCCGCTTTGGTCACATCATATTTTAAGAAAAAAATTTCTCCAAATTCAACTCTTAAGGGGCAAAAATATCATAATTTCAACAACAAAAAATTTTACCTGACTTGATAACTAACCGAAATCAGTAAATGAGGTATCATTTTAAAGACCAAGGTAGCTGCTTTGGTCACACCATATTTTATAAAAGGAATTTTTTGGAATTCGACCCTTAAGGGACAAAAGTATCAATATTATTTCTACAGCGTGTGTGTGTGTGTTTTTTTTAATTACAAGCGATTTATCTTCTTCGATACCTAGCCGAAATTGATAAATATCATATTGTTTTAAAGATTAAGGTCTCCAGTTAGGTAAAATCATAAATTAAGAATGAATTTTTCGGAATTTGGTGCTTAAAGTGGCAGCGCGTATGAGACAGTTCAGAGAGAAGTCCCTAGATTGCAGCAGCAGATATCACAGAGATGTTAATAAACATTTTTATTCAATAAGTAGCTTTTCGGATATTTTTTTTTTCTGTTTGCGGAAACACTTTCGTTTTGCCATGCAATTCCAATATAAACATTTTATTCTCACAGTAACAAATATCACAGAGATGTTGATATCTTGCGTGCATTTTGTTCAGATTGGTTGTACTCTGTTAAAGTCAGTGACAGTTTGTCGTAAATACAGAGTGTTTTAAATTTTTCTAACTGTTTAGTAATATGTTGTAAGTATTTTCATGCGTACCTATTACACTAAAAAAATAAATATTTGCTACAAAAGTGCGATTCTACTTTTCATTATATTACAAGCATTCAACCTCAGTATTCATGGCATTTTATTCGCGAAATTTTCGCACGGGTCGTCTAGTTTATTTTAATTGCGATGGAGTTAACTCTCTGGTGACACTTCCCCTAGTCATCTAATTTCTCACATATTTTTTTAAAAAATTATCTTTTATAATTGAAATGTTAAATTCCTCCCCCATTTACTTTTTCGATTTACAAATTTTAAATTCCTTATGAGTTCTCTGGCAAATTATTCATCACTTCACTTGGTAATTTGTTCCAATCGCTGACACCCTTACCAACAATAGAAAACTTCCCACTCCCTTATGCATGAAATCGAGCGCCAGCTTGTGGTCGTGGTCGCCTTTCCGCTTCCATGCATTATTCCTAATTCTTCGATCAATTTTCCCCCAAGCCCCATCACCAACATTTGCCCTGTACTCTCTTCACCCTCCTCCTTTCCTCCAATTAGTCCCAAGCCAGCTCCTTTATCATGTCAGTTACTGACTGGGTCCCACGATAATTTCCACAAATCGCCCTTAGGAAGTGAAATAATGTTCAAATTAAATAAACACATCGTATCAGGTTACTTGATCTTGACTTGTCATTCTAAAATCATTTTTGTCCTAAAAATTTCCCAATTTGATTACTACCAAAGTTTTGAGAGTCTGTCAAGTGTGAGGTTGTGTTTAATCCTCCGAAAGAGGTGACGACATTCCTTTTCAAATACATAGGCAGTAGTTCCCTGTCATTGTGGCATTTATCATGGCAATTGACAAGTCCTAAGGGCAGACAATATACAAAATAGGCATTCCCCATCGGAACATGTCTGCCAGCGAGGAACTGGGAACACACCGAAAGCACGGTCAGGGATTAAGATCTAGTGTAAATATACTAAGTACTGTTCTGTTAATAACCGATAAAAATGATGATTGTGAGAGTTTAAAAAAACCATATCAACAAAATATTGAGAAAATAATATGGAGGGCAGAAGTGTCGAAACGTAACTAAAGGAATGAAATGAAAAAAAAAAGAGAAAATATAAAAATTAGCACCAGCAGTAATAGAAGAAGTAAGGGAACTCTGTTATGTCGGAATTACTAATGCAGTGGTCACATACTCACACGTCTTACAGGAGAAACCTGCTCCGCCAGTCTGAAAAATAAAAGTCCGTTTTACATTAGTTTTTAACATTCTCCGAATTGAAGCTTGACACTAAATTAAATATCCTGTTATTCTTTACGAATAACGAAAAGCACACATATGGTGAAGATTAAACCACAGCAGTAGACGCCAAACGTACACTGCCTGAAAAAAGTGGTGAACCAATTAGATGGGATGGAGAAAAAAAAAAAAAAAAAAAAAAATAAATAAATAAATGAAAAGTCATGGTTGATATGTTGCGTGATGTTATTCCCGTGATTATAAAATCTAATCCAATTTACAAAGAACTTTTCACTATGAACCAACTTATCAGTATTACATTGTACACACTTTGACTGTAAATTTGGCCGCCGATGATAAATTCTATCACTCTTATTTTGCACAATCTGAAATCAATGTCACCCTAAGAAACAGTAACGCAATACAGGCTTGCCAGTGTTGCATTACTGTTTCCTGGGATGACATTAATGTCAGATTGTGCAAAATAAGAGTGATAGAATTTTTCAGCGGTGGCCAAATTTATTGTGAAATTGTTTACCTCCTAGAGCCTAGATATATGTAGTGATTGGTTGGGAAGAGTGCTGTTTCCTCTCCTGAGGCAAGCTGGCACACAACTGTTGTAACTGGTCCTTGATATCCTGGATACTGGCATAAGGATGGAGTTGACGTCCGAGCTGGTCCCACACATGTTCTATAGGGGATAGATCTGGGGATCTTGCTGGCCACGGGAGTACCTCAACATCCCGCAGTCAGTTCATAGACACACGTGCCGAGTGTGGACGAGCACTGTACAGTTGAAAAATGGTACCACGGGACTGTCGCGTGAGGGGTAGCACACAAGGGCGCACGGTATCCGTGACGTACCGTTGTGCCGTCAGAGTTCCCTCAATCACTACCAGCCGTGACCTGAAGTCACACCCAGTGGCTAACCATGCCAGGAGTAACACCGCTGTTCTACACAATAATCGCCGAAGACGGTCATCCTAGGTAGAGCACAACCGTGATTCACAGCTGAACACAATATGAGGCCATTCATTAAGTTCAACGGTTCTGCTCTACCTTGGATGACCATTGTTGTGCATCAGTTGTAACCTTACTTGCTAAGCACTTACTTCGTCTATTTTAATATTCAGTCTACTATTGCTGCTATTATTTCTGCTATATTGTATCACTTTTTTCTTGGTTTGGTTTATATTTAGTCAGCAACTTTCTTCAGTGTTTTGTTCATGACACTGAGCAGCTTCTCATCCTTAGTCCGTTCTGCTAACTGGACAATGTCATCAGCACTAAGTCTTTCTCCTTGAACACTTATGTCAGATTCAAAATTATCTTTTACTTCCTTTATTGCTCACTACTTATGCAAGTTGAAGTTTAGACTACAACCTTGTCTCATAACTTTGTTAACTGATGCAAGTCTCTGGTGATTGTCTACTTTTACTGTAGCCACTTGATTCATCTATGGATAATACATTATTCTTCTACTTTGGGATTTTACTCACATATAATTTCTTTAAGATTTTGAAGAGCTTGTTTCCACCAGCATTCTTAAATTTTAAAAAGTATATTGCAAAATAAACCATCAGCACTCTGAATGACAATAGTCCAACTAACACTCAACACGGGGAATGTTAGCGTACGAAAAACAAACACTGCCATCTCGTGCAACAACTTAATATTTCTATTTTCACTCTTTATCTCTAGTTTTAACGGATTTCGTGAACGAGGGCTGTACCTTCTTTTCGGCGCAGTGTATTGCCACGTTGGTATCCCTGCGCTCCGGCAGGTGGCAGTCGCAGAACAGATCACTGGTCGCCGAGCAGTCTGACAACAGGAGTACCATCACCACCAAATGGAATAAAGTGCAGAGCCTGTAACAAAAGTTATTACTTGCGTTAAACCACCGATATTAATGTTAGAACAGATGATGTAGATCTACACCTATATTAGTTTTACAAAATATTATAGAGGATTCGTAGCTCTGTGGTTAAGGCCGCGTTACACAATGCGAGTTGACTGGAACGACAGTTGGCCGGACCGTTGGTAAGAGAGTGGACTAGTAATAATTAGAAGACAGTGCACTGTCCACTGTGAGGACAGTTCTCTACTCCTACACTGTGATGCTGATGAAAATAGTATGTCCATATTACAGAAAGGAATTAACATCGTAGCTAATTTGTTGATTATAATGTTGAATGATATGAATAAAAATAAAATAAAACGTAGAAAAACTTTGAAAGGGTGGATATTAAAAAGAAATACTTTAAATGCCTCAGCGCCTTTTTTAAACGAAGTTGGAAGTGAAAATATAGAGTTACATCATTTAAAACTAACTGTTTCTTAGTTTGAAGAGCTATTAGGAAATATTTTTTCCGATACAAAAAAATGACACCGCGAAGAAGCAAATTTTTGATAGCAGGATCTCTAAAATCCTTGTTCCTATAATTTTTATTCTTAAAATTCCACGGAATTTCCTCACTTTCATGCAGTTCTAAAGATTTTAATGCCCCTGCTTCACTTCACTTACGCGACTTGTTAGTTGTCGCCATCTTGTTTGTTGGTCGTGAACCGAGTCCACTATCCTCAGTCAGCTGTCTCTCTTGTACCTGTCGACACGAGGAGAGTGGACTATCCAGTGCTGCACGCGCAGCAAGACAGTACACTCGTTCCAGTCAACTCGCATGGTGTAAATGGGGCACTAGGCAGCAGCACAGCACCAATTACTGCCTTTTCTTAGAGGGCAGGTGGAGGTGGAGGATATTGTCCGTAGACATTGCCTCCAAAAGTATATGGGTGGTGCAAATCTTCACTGTTGGGGTGGCTTCACGGTGGTGTCAATTATTTGATTAAATTTAGTGGTCTCTTGTGACGATCAATTGTTGTATCATAGCGACCGATGTTGTGGACTTCAGGGTTTTTGCTTCTATGAGTACTTTTGTAGAAAATTTCGGCTAGTTGTTTGAACCTGTCGTGAAGATATGGAACTCCAGTGGCTTCATGGAGTGCATAGGTTGGAAAACTGTTTGGAAGATGTAGAGCTCTCTTCAGTGCCCTGTTTTGTATTGTTTGTAATCTGAGTATATGACTGTCGGCAGCGTATGCCCACACTGGACAGGCGTACTCAATAATTGGTCTTACAAGAGTGGTGTATATCTTAATGCCAGTACTTGGGGCTAGATTATTGTTTTTGTTAAGCAGCGAGTATAGGCTGTGAAGCCTCATGCTTGCTTTCCTGCGGATATCATTAATATGGGCTTGCCAGGTGAGTCTCCTGTCTAGCAACACTCCTAGATAGCGTGCAGTAGCTGACCAGGGTATATCGTTACCATGAAGGTGAAGAACAGGGTCCGGTTGCCGTTGCCGACGGGGCCCAAGTCTTTTGCTGATGATTATTGCCTGTGTCTTTGCTGGGTTAATATCAATTCTCCATCTCCGGGCCCAGCTCTCCGTTACCTGGAGGACTTCCTGAAGACGGCGAATGGCTAAAATTTTGCTGCGGCTGGCTGCGAGGTAAGCGGTATCGTCAGCGTATGTTGCGACCAAAACACCATTGGATGTGGGGACATCAGCAGTATATAATGAGTATAAAGTCGGGCCCAGAACTGAGCCTTGGGGAACACCGGCTTTCACTATTCTTACACTTGAGAAGGCTCTATCGACTCGAACACTGAAAGTGCGATCTGTCAAATATGATCTTATTAATTTCACGTATGGTCCCGGGATACCCTGCTCATATAGCTTAAGTAGGAGGCCCGAGTGCCATACGGAATCAAATGCGCGTGAAATGTCAAGCATCACCATGGCACTGTATTGTTTGTGATTGAATGCTTTTGTAACAGCTTCTGTGACTCTCATCAGCTGCTGTGTAGTTGAGTGGTCGCGCCGAAATCCTAGCTGGTGATTTGGTAAGGCATTTGTGTCCTCAATATGAGTGGACAGTCGTTTTAGCAGTAGCCTTTCGAATACCTTGCTGATGGCTGGTAGAAGGCTAATAGGTCTGTAGTTTTGCGGTTGATGTGCGTCCTTCCCACTCTTGTGTATTCCCACAACCACTGCATGTTTCCATCTGTTAGGGAACTGTTGTCGGCGGAGAATGGTGTTGAAAATTTCTGCGAGGTAGACTGAGGCCTCAGGAGGCAGGTGCTTCAAAGTTCTGTTACAGATCTCGTCACGACCAGGAGCTTTGCGAGGGTGGAGATTCTGCAGGCTGCTGATAACCTCTTCAGGGGTAATATCGTCCATTTGAAATTCATCTTCTGCTTGCAGGTATACCCTCAGCCGACGATTGACTTCGGCGAGGTGTATGGGGTCTGCGTTTGTTTGCGACGGCCGAAAATTTGTTTCAAAGACATCGGCGAGGGCATTCGCCTTGTCTTCAGGAGTGACAGCTAACCCATGGTTGCCATTGAGAGGAGGAAGGCGCTGTCTTCGTCTGGTAAGCTTTCTTGTTTGTAGCCAGAGTGACCCGTCCTCTGGACTGAGCATGGATACTCTTGCATCCCACTCTCTATTTCGGTGTTGCAGCAGGGAAGCTTTTATTTCCCTCTGTAGTCTGTTGAGCAACCTTCTCGTTGTTTGGTTTCTCGTCAGCTTCCATTCTTTTGCAACCCTGTTTTTGTATCTTATTTCAGCCATCAGTTGAGGGGGAAGCTGTGGAGTGGGAGCTGACCGAGGTGTCCTAATGGGTGTTGATGCGTCAGTGGCCTCTTTGACTGCTGTCTCAAATATTTCGAGTGCATTGTCGATGTTCGTGATTTCAGGTTGGTTCGAAAGTTGGTTTTGGAGGATTTCTTGGAAAAGCCTCCAATTTGTATTTTTGTAGTCCAAAGTAGAGTGCTTCAGGGTCTGCCATGGTCCGATCTCAATTTCCGCTGTAACCGGGCAGTGATCGGAGGATAGCCGGTTTAAGGCTGCAGTGGCGACATAGCCCTGTATGTCCTTACTAATGAAGATGTCTAAAACATCTGGCCGTTGGCCGTTGCTTGGATAATGAGTGGGTACATCTGGTGCCCACACCCCCATATTAAGTCTGTTGGTCAATCTTCTCAGGGTTACTCCCGCAGCGTTAGTGTATCTGCTGTTCCAGTCGGTGTGTTTGGCATTTATATCTCCTCCAATCAGGAGCTTACCACCGATGGAGGCTAAGGCCGTGAAATCATCCTCGTTGAGCTGACGCCGTGGAGGACGGTAGCAGGAGATGATCGTTAATTTTCCGTTTGAGGTCGCCACTTCGACACCGACGGCTTCCATCTGTTGGAGTGTGGGTATGACAATCTCGTGATGAGGGATGTTTCGTTTGATGTATAGGGCTACTCCTCCGCAGGCGGTAGGCCTATCCCAGCGATAGCAGTTGTAGTTCGGCACAGATGCTCGCAGACCGGGCTTGAGATAGGTCTCGGAGACAAGGCATACATCCACATCATGGTCTCGTAAAAACTGTCGAAATTCAGGTAATTGACTATAAATGCTGTTGGCATTCCAGGCACAGAAAGATAAAGAGTGTAACAGGGGTCTAGCCATGATGGTTGCAGTGGGAGCACTTTGGGGAAGCCAGGGCTTTCGTCACGGCGCTGGTCATCTTCTCCAGCTGTTCTGTAAGGTTGGAGACCATTTTTAGTGCAGACTCTAGCATCCTGGTTAGCCTGTCGATACTCTCCTGTGCTTCGCTGGTTGCGCCCTGATTCTGTCTCTGTTGGAGGGCGCCTTGTAGGTTTGCATGAGAATCCTTTCTCTGCTGTAGCGAGGCATTCTCTGGTGAGCCCATTTCAGGAGTACCACCTGGTAGGGCAGATTGATCCTCATGGGGCCTCTCCTCTACTCCCCTTGGAGGATGATTGTTCCCTGGTTCGCGCAGTGTCCCGGGCTTATTTTTGGGTCTTTTGCGCGGTTTGGACTTCTTCTTCCCATAGTTAGTGAGGGTCTGTTCTTTTTCTGTAACTGTGGTGCTATTTTTCTCCTTGGTAGTAGTGCCATTTTGTGGTGGCACTGCTGTATTTTTCTCTTTAGCAGTAGTGCCATTTTGTGGTGGCACTGCTGTTGGTGGTTGTTTCTTGTCTGGTGGCCTTTCTTGCTCGTTTGTTGTTCCTCTTTGCCTATTACGAGCCCTTTTGAATGCAGGGCAGCCCTTATAGCTGGCAACGTGCCCGCCCCCGCAGTTTGAACATTTGGCTTCGTCCCTGCCTTTCTGAGATGTGCATTGGGTAGACTCATGCTGTCCGGCACATTTTACACAGATTGACGGCATTTTGCAGTTTTTGGCTACATGTCCAAACAGTTGGCAATTGTAGCACTGAGGAGGACCAGTTGTAGCCCGTAGCTTTTCCACCTGGACCTTGAGATGACAAATCGTTTCTACGCCAAAGATGGCCCTGTTTTCCTGGCAGTCGATTAAGGTTACCAAGAACAGTGGCATGATGACGTTGGAGCCTGGTCTACGAAGTTGTGCTACAGACTGGATGATGAACCCCATCTCAGTAAGCTCATTTTTTAATTCACTTGTTGGTAGAGTTCTTGGGATACCCCTGAAAACTACTTTCAGAAGAGGAGCTGCCCCTGTAGGAAAAGTGTAGTATGGGGTATTAGTCTCGTGCAACATGCCCGTGACAGCAGTAAAATCTTCCACAGTGGAGAAGGAGAACTTTATCTTATCTCCGCCAGCGGTCTTGGCGGCAAAAGAACTCTTAGCAACAGCGTCAACCCTGTCGTGTAAGGTCTTGTAGTTTTGTTCGAACTGCACGACAATAGGAGGTATATGTGCATTTCTCTTCACCTGGTTGGTTGGTTCTTGCTGAAGCGGTTGAAATTTGTTGCTTAGCTCCACCGCTGGTAGCGTTTGAGTTTGTGGTGGTGATTTGGCAGTACGTCTCGGATGTTGAAAGTCCTCCTCATCTGATTGGTTGAGCAGCTGTAGGTTTTGTGACTCCACGTTGGAGTGGTGCTCCTCACCGTCTGAGACTGACTGTTCTCTGTTTATGGCTTTATTTTGACTTGCACATTGTGGGGTAGTACTTGCATGAGCGGGAACAGTTGGGAAGACTGTACATTTCTTTCCCTTGTGAGTTACATGCGCAAGGCGCGTGGTCTTCACTTGACGTGTCGTTCTCTTTGCTAGGGCTTTCCCGATTCTCCTCAGATGGGGTCTGCCCATGGTGTTTACTGGGATGCGTTTGTGAGTTGAGACCTCTTCATGTTCGGAGTCTGTGTTGTCTTCTTCATTGTTGAATGCCGTAGTTGTGGAGTCTTCTACACCGGAGCCTGTATCCTGTGGAGAAGGCGATCTCGGAGATTCAAGCATTTCCGGCGCGGAAGCACCAAAAAGGCTACCAGTACCAGAAATCATAGTGATGGATTGGGGAACCTGAAGGGAGTGTTGTTCTGGCCCCTTGTTATCACCGCAAGGTTAGCCAGGACCAGAAACAACCCTAAAACCTTGCGCCAAGGGGTTCCACTCCCGCAGGAGTGGGCCGTGTGGCGGTAAATCCCTAGTAAGCTCGGAAGGGGTGGGCAAAGGATATCCCCAAAGAAGAAGAAGAAGCAGCTCACTGTATTCTTCACTGGAGCAAACAGTGCCCGCATACGCGAGCAAGAGCTGTCTAACCTCAATGCACTCGTATGCGAACCGCTGTAGCCCGTCGAGTGAGTGAGTGAGTGAGTGAGTGGGGCACTAGGCGTCCGACTGGATATCAATAGATTCCCTTCCCGTTAACAGCCCTCATACCTGAACTTTAAGTAGAATTTTATTTAATGAAGTATTTGTAGGAGCTAAACTTTGCTTGAATATGATCTGCTATTTTTGTTTTACAAATTCTTGTAAATCAGTGTATATAGACTTTTTTTTTTGTGAAAGGAAATCATTTAAAGGCCATTTAATATGTTTAAGAACAGAATTGCTTAAATGTGTGTAATTCCAAATATTAATGCAAGTTACGATGTCTACAGGACAATTTTGTACAGTTTAAAATGATTTCTGTAAATAATTTTGTATTTAAGTATCTTTAATTTCCATTTCTGATCGTTTTGTAATGATGTTAAGTGATTATGTATTATTTCTGATTGTTTTAATATGTTTAATTGTTTGAGTAATATCTGGCGGACGCTTTTGAAGAAAACCAGAAATTTCGATAGAGCCTATGTAAAGAAATCGGCAGAAGGACTGAGTTTAATTTTATAGTTAGTTTACAGTCAGTTTATACAGATTCTCTTTACAACTGCGTCAGAAGTATCTCTGGATTGTATCTATGCATATGAAAAATATCACTGACTTGTTGTTTTGAAAAATAAACAACAATCTTAAACTTAACCTCTTGGTGGACTATTTAATTAATTACAATATTAATTAAACCTCCAAAGACCCTAATAATTTTCCATCCATCGATTCTTTGGTTAACGATGAAATGACGGGACCAAGCGCAGATAGGAAACGATTTTCATATTTGAAAAATTCTCGCGAGTTATGTCGTGGATCATTGATTTCTTCCGCTCCTTTTAACATAACCGATTCAAATGTGGACATTCCATTCCGATTTGTCATAAGCAGTAAGTCGTTTGGAAAAGAATTACACTGTTCTACCAAAAAAAAAAAAAAAAAAAAAAAAAACCTTTTTTCTATTTCTGAAAAAAATATCTTTCATTCCTAGTTGTTCTTCGAGCACTGATTTCAAACCTGTTTTTAGTTTCTTTGTGTCAGGGATAGTTTAAGAGTAATCGAAAGTTTATTTTTTTGTTCCTTTTCTGATATAGTGCAGAACAACACATTAGCTGAAAATCAAGAAACAAATCAGATTTTTATCACGTTAATCACATTAAGGGAGGTTGGAAGCTAACGTATAACAAAGTATACTTAGTGTATCCGCTTAGTAGCATTTATTATGCATGAGTAATTACAGAAAATTTACAAAAAATTGAGTCACCATATAGTAATTCGTGTCACTTTTTCCTCTTGTATTGACAATCTTCTTTCTCTCGAATGATATTCCAGCAATAATCTCCTTACATTGATAGTACCCATTTCCCTTAATAACGCCTTTCTATTGTAGATATGTCTTTATGGAAGTTTTCACCATGTTCATCCGATACGTCACTACAACTCTCTCTGAAGTAATACAGATGAGAGTCCATCATATGTACCATCAGAGACATATTGCCCCTAAGATCTTCATATGCTCTGGTCATGTCATTCATCATTTCTTTGTAACTGGCAGCGCTTCTTCTTCCGAGAAAGTTTTCTGGCGCCTTCTTGAAACAATCCAATGCTCTTTTCTTTGGGTGTTAAATGTGCTTCAAAATTTGTACTTCCTGCAGCTCCTTGATTTGAGGGCCCACAAATACACCTTCCTTTATTTTGGCAGCTGAAAGCCGGGGAAATCTGTCAGCTACATATGCAAATCCACTGCCTGTTGGATCCACAGAAAAAAATTGCTTTATTAGGCCAAGTTCGATGGAAAGTGGTGGAAGTAGTATATCTTCAGGAGTTACCAGACTTTCACATTGCATATTTTTTCACCCATTTTCCACTTCCGCTTAGGCCATTTCTTCTTCACATAGTGAGAATTTCTGTCACGACTATCCCACTCGCAAAGAAAAAATGCATACTTTGCGTATCCTTGTTGCATTCCCAATGTTATAGCAACTACTTTGAAGTCTCCACATATTTTCCATTTGTGTTCATTGTATTGTAAAGAATTTAGCATCCTCCGCAAAAATTTGTAATTCCCTTTAGTTAAGCTGGCGTAAGAAACTGGAACATAGGGCATTTTATTTCAATTGTGGAGCAAAACACCCTTGAGACTTGTTTTAGATGCATCCATGAAACGTCTCCACTCCTCTCAACAGTAGGTGAAGTTCAGCACCTTCATTAGACCAGCAACGTCATTGAAAAATGTCAGTGCTTCGTCAGTTGCAGAATAAGGAATAAAGGCACGTTCTCGGTGCGTAAATACACTGATTTTAGTGCTTTGGTGGAGTAGATTATACTCTTGTAACCTCGAACCAAGCAATTGCGCCTTTTACTTACTTAGTCCTAGATCACGCACTAAATCATTTAAATCTACTTGAGTTAGTAAATGTGGCGATGACTCACTTGAAAACTGATATGGAGGATCGCCTGCTCCCCAGCTGCCTTCGAACAAGAAATTATCACGTCCGAACACTACTGGTGCAGCAACATACACGTATATGCCTATAACGTCCCTGTTTGTCATAAATGAGAATGTATACATATATATATATACAAATTACGCAAAAAGTATCCCTGACAACGAAATTCCGTTTCCACAATTGAATTTCCCATGATAATTTGGTTTAGAATCACACATTTTAATATCAGAAATAGAACCCTTGTCAAACAGTGTTATTTGCTAAATTGTTCCTTTCCATGAAATGTATATTTTACTGGAAACAAACTATTTTCGCATACTTTACATGTCGGAATTACCCTGGATTGCTTCCTCACTTACAACTAGGGTTGCCAACCGTCCGGTTTTCGACCGGATTGTCTGATTCTAAACGATTTGTGCGTGTCCAGTTCACTACATGCGACAGGACACAACATGTCGTGTTATTAAGAATTTATAAAAATTACTAGTTGCTGGGCTTTTTGGTCACCATCAGTATAAATTAATTTAACTAGGCGGCCGTGCCCTCGACCACGGATCGTCGACACTCGGTGCCTTCGGTCAGGAAATAGCAGTGTGGAGCTCTATCTGCGCCAGTCCTACTGGAAACCTGTGAAAACCAAGCGCTCCATTGGCAATTCCTTCTTTTCTTTTTCGTTGTCATCAGTCTTTCGAATAATTTCATGCAAACATCCATCCCTTCCTATCTTGTTCTAACCTTTTTATCTCTACGTACCCCTTATAACAGACGTCCTCAATTTATTATCTGCTTCATATATTCTAATCTCTGTCTTCCTCTATAGTTTTACCTTCGACTGTCACCTCCCCTAACAAATTAACCACTACAGCATGTCTCAAAATATGACCTACCAGCCTGTCTCTTCTTTCTGTAAGCCTCTTCCACATACTTCTTTCCTCACCCATCATTTCCAAAACTAGTTCATTTCGTACTTTGTCTGTCCACTAAATTTTCAGCATTCTTCTGTAGCACAAAATTTCAAATGCTTCAATTTTCTTTCTTTCTGGTATTCCTGAAGCCCATGCTTCGCTACCATAAAGTGCTGTGCTCCACTCATAGAGTTTTTAAAAAGTTCTATCTAAATCCTAGATGAGTGTTTGAAACCAAAAGATTTCTTTTTTTTCAGCAAGACTCTTTTTGCTAGTGCTACTCTGTTTTTAACATCATTCCTGCCTTGGCCATCGGTTGTAATTGTGCATTGTAAGTAACAGAATTCACTTACTTCTATTGCATCAGATCCTATTTTTATATTTAATCTACTTGTATTGGTATCATTTCTGCTACATTTCATCATCTTTGTGTTGCTTTGATTTATATTAAGTCCAAAATATTCCTTCATTATTATAATTCATGCCATTCAGTAACTTCTCAATATCCTCAGCCAGTTCTGCTAAAAAGACAATGTCATCAACAAATAGTAACATACTGTTTTTTTCTCCTTCAACACTTATGCTACATGAAAATTTTTCTTTTTCTTCCTTTATTGCTTCCGCTATATACAACTTGAATATAATTGGAGACTACAACCTCGTCTCACACCCTTTTTAACTGATGCATGTGTCTCATGATTCTCTACTTTTATTATTGTCACTTAATTCTTATATAATTTATAAAGATTTCTTCTATCTCGGTATTTTAGACTAGACTTCTTTCAAATTTTGAGCATCTTGACCCACCCAACATTATCAAAAGCTTTTTCTAGATCAACAGACAATTCCCTTAGTTATTTAATTACCTCTTTTTATTTTATTTGTTATATTATATAATTTGTGTGTTAAAATACTCTCCCGTCTACTTTTAGGATTTACAAATTTTAATTTAAAATTCCTTCTGCGTTTTTGGTAAATTATTCATCACTTCACTTGGTAATCCGTTCTTTTCCCCGACACCCTAACCACCAATAGAAAATTTTCCACTCCCTTATGCATGAAATCGAGCGCCAGCTTGTGTTAATGGTCGTCTTCACCTTCCATACACTACTGTTAATTCTTCGACGAATTGATTGGTCTTGACTTTTTGTTCTCTTTCTTTTCTCGTTGATATTGCTGTTTTCGTTTCTCATTATTGTAACAGCAACGCTTTTGATACGAAATAAATAAATAAATAATTTATGTTTAGGCAAAAGTATACAGATTATTTTAAAGCATAATACTTTATAATAAAGTGCGGTTGCTAATTCTGCCCTGTCCAGATTTATATTTCTAATCAACTGAAAATATTCTCCAAAATTAACTTGAGTGCTGGAAAGCCTGATGGGTCATCGCATTATTTCAGGCTGGTGTAAACCCGTGACCGTTTTTTGCGTATCCTCACAAGTCTGGAATAGTTCCTCATTTTAGGATGAAAGACTATGACAGGTTGACCTGATTTGACCAAATATAAACCTGATCTGTGTTTCAGAATGAATAAAATCTCTGAGCTTGAAGAACTCAGAAGCATTAATAGAGGTAGGTATTAAACACGAACAGGGACGATAGCGCAATCGCATAATTGCTTAAATACAAACTTTAATTGTATTTGACCATTAAAGTTCACTCTGGAAATGTTAAAAAATTCCTGTTTGTTTCCAAAGCATCATGTTGTGTGTGTGTGTGGTTTTTTTTTTTTTTTAATTGAGGCTGGACAATCACTCGTAATAATTGGTCATAGTATCTGTAACACATTCCATATTATTGTACAGTTGAGCAACTCCAAACAAATCAATTGCCAGAATAGTTGATTAGGTAACATATTTGGTCTGATGTCCACTTAAAATAACCTATTAACTTACGTACAGCGAACATTAAGAAATACCATTGACGAAATTTGTAAGTAATATATATAAAAAGCCAATTAACCGTAATGCATAAACTTTGGTCAAGAAGCAACATTGGTGAAAGTTTAAACTGAAATTTATCCTAAGCCGGAATGACGATTGGCATTCGTGGTTACAGCTGAGACCATGAGTAAATTTAATGTTTTCAAAGTTTTTATGAGTGGTTTTCATTAGCAACATCTCACTGAAAAGAAGTTTCACGTTTTTTCAGATGTAAAGTATACGGATATTTTTTTAACTATAAAACGCTACCAAAAGCAAACTTAATGAATGTATTACGGCAATTAATTTGGTAGCAGTTGCTTAGCTATTAAATTGTGGACATACCACGAATTTCCTCTAATGGTATCTCTGGTCGCTGTTTTGCGAGCGAAGGCTGACACGTGACACCGTTCTCCAGCCAATAGCTATAGAGGTGAGTAAACGAGTGACCTACGAAATTATATAGTAGACAGTAAGTATATCTGCCAGGAGAAAAAAAATGGAAATATCATTTGTTTATCTTTTAAATTAAATTTTAAACAGACAATGTGTCTTAACATAAACAAAATATGCTACATCAGATGTCTGTAAAATATCCTATCTACTGATAAGCCAAGTTCTGCATTAGTTAAGAGAAAATTATGTTGGCAATAGAAATAATATACGGGATATAGAGTACCGCGTTGCCACACAACATTATCTAACCAACCTATGCAGATTCCGCACCAGTGAAGATCAAACTCGCGTAAAGCATTGTTATAAATAATAAAATTTAAAAAAAAAAAAACATTTCAATGTGCTCTCAATCCCACCATTCATCTGTTTTGAGCTCTTCCGAGCTTCAATTGATTTGAAAACAATCGCTAGCCTCGGTTGGCTGTTGCTTTGTCAGACAAGAGCAAACTTTTGTTTTGCGCACCGACAACAATTCCCCGCAGTTATAATACGTTTGCGTGATATGAAAAGCAAAACAATTAAACAATTGTAAATGATCTGATATTTTACCAATTCGCTAAAGGCATACCAACAATCGCAAGTAAGAACAACACTGTTGTTACGGCTAACAAATTATTTCAGCTGAAGGATGTTGCGAATGTTTCATAATTTTCATAAAACCTGTGATGTTCACGGTAATAAAGAGCAGCATAATGAGGTGCAGAAACTTTTCATTTACTGATAATAGCCAAAGGGAAACAATAAAATAACTAAATTCAAATTGACCGTAAAATATTAACTTTTTCTGTTTTTTCGTCGGTATAAAGATTACAGAATATACTCTCTGCGCGTTTGACGACATTAAGCGTGCCCCAACTTTAAGACAATATTAGCTCATAGTATTGTATGAAAGCTACAGAAAACGAAACAGTTGCGGTTCGGATATTGCGTACTTACGTCATCGCTGCTCGGCTACTGCCGTCAGACTGAAGCTCTTTGGAGGAAGAATCAACGTCTGTTCCCCCTCCACCACGCCGGCCGGCGCGTCAGAGACAACAGGAAATGCGAAACACCGCAGGCGGAAGCGGGCGTACCGCAACATACGAACACACTCCTGGACTCGGTGTGTACTGTGTACACTTATAGTAGGACTAGGAGTAGGGATTGCAATCCAGCAAAGCGGGATCCCGCATCATTAAAGGTCGGGCCACACTAGACCGCACCGCACCATCACTTTTGTTATTGTTGTCGCTCACTCGATTGAAGTGAGTTCAAACGACACCGCGTGTCGGCCGACACTCGGCCGTGTCTTGGCCCCGATAAATTTGTTTTATACACTCCTGGAAATTGAAATAAGAACACATTGACGCCGGTGTGTAAGACCCACCATACTTGCTCCGGACACTACGAGAGGGCTGTACAAGCAATTATCAAACGCACGGCACAGCGGACACACCAGGAACAGCAGTGTTGGCCGTCGAAGGGCGCTAGCTGCGCAGCGGTTGGGCACCGCCGCAGTCAGTGTCAGCCAGTTTGCCGTGGCATACGGAGCTCCATCTCAGTCTTTAACACTGGTAGCATGCCGCGACAGCGTGTACGTGAACCGTATGTGCAGTTGACGGACTTTGAGCGAGGGCGTATAGTGGGCATGCGGGAGGCCGGGTGGACGTACCGCCGAATTGCTCAACATGTGGGGCGCGAGGTCTCCACAGTACATCGATGTTGTCGCCAGTGGTCGGCGGAAGGTGCACGTGCCCTTCGACCTGGGTCCGGACAGCAGCGACGCACGGACGCACGCCAAGACCGTCGCATCCTATGCAGTGCCGTAGGGGACCGCACCGCCACTTCCCGGCAAATTAGGGGCACTGTTGCTCCTGGGGTATCAGAGAGGACCATTCGCAACCGTCTCCATGAAGCTGGGCTACGGTCCCGTGCACCGTTAGGTCGTCTTCCGCTCACGCCCCAACATCGTTCAGCCCGCCTCCAGTGGTGTTGCGACAGGCGTGTATGGAGGGACGAATGGAGACGTGTCGTCTTCAGTGATGAGAGTCGCTTCTGCCTTGGTGCCAATGATGGTCGTATGCGTGTTTGGCGCCGTGCAGGTGAGCGCCACAATCAGGACTGCATACGACCGAGGCACACAGGGCCAACACCCGGCATCATGGTGTGGGGAGCGATCTCCTACACTGGCCGTACACCTCTGGTGATCGTCGAGGGGACACTGAACAGTGCACGGTACATTCAAACCGTCATCGAACTCATCGTTCTACCATTCCTAGACCGGCAAGGGAACATGCTGTTCCAACAGGACAATGCACGTCCACATGTATCCCGTGCCACCCAACGTGCTCTAGAAGGTGTAAGTCAACTACCCTGGCCAGCGAGATCTCCATTGAGCATGTTTGGGACTGGATGAAACGTCGTCTCACGCGGTCTGCATGTCCAGCACGAACGCTGGTCCAGCTGAGGCGCCAGGTGGAAATGGCTTGGCATGCCGTTCCACAGGACTACATCCAGCACCTCTACGATCGTCTCCATGGGAGAATTGCAGCCTCCATTGCTGCGAAAGGAGGATATACACGGTACTAGTGCCAACATTGTGCATGCTCTGTTGCCTGTGTCTATGTGCCTATGGTTCTGTCTTTGTGATCATGTGTTGTATCTGACCCCAGGAATGTGTATAGAAAGTTTCCCATTCCTGGGACAATGAATTCACGGTGTTATTATTTCAATTTCCAGGAGTGTATTTTGACGGTGCGGCCCGGTGTCGGTCTGCTGTCGGGCTGGTCGATATGGGGAACTGTATAGAAAGAGTTCGGAAATTTCTAGTCCTTTACGACTAAATATTGTTTTGACGTTACTGATTGCTTTAGAAGTGTGTCCTTTTTTTTTCAGCCTCACTTCAGGTTCATCAGATATTCGTAAAATGTAGTTACAGTCCTAGCATGTTCGCATTAACAAATCAAATATTTGTCAGTGGTGAAGGCCTGTAAAAATTGCATCCGAGATCCGGATTTTGAACCGGGGACCTTCTGTACAAAAATCACTCGCCGCAAGCATCTGAATGAATCTAGAAGTACTGGAAAATATGTATTCAATCATATAATAAAGTACATTTGTGTTTTGGCATGGCAAAAATAAATTATAAGTACGTTTATTTTATTATGTTTGAATAATAATTTTTGATTATAACCAGATTTGTCTCTTGTCTCAGAAGGTTACGGCGTACAATTGGGGAAATGAAAGTCCCTGGTTCAAATCCCTGTCTCAGCTGTAATTTTTATGGATCGTAAAATTTTCATTCACCTCTGGAAAAGCTTTGATTTGTTAATGCCAAAATGCTAGGACGCTCCGTGTTACGAATTTCACGTTAATCTGTAGTTTTCCTTTTCAAATTAGGTGACAACGATAGAGGTGTACTGCGCAGCCGATATGTAACTCCATGACTGGAATTTTTACATCACATGAAATTACTATTATTTTACGGAATCTTTGGGGTCTGCATTAAAATAAAAATGTAGAATAATTTTATTCTTTTTTGTTAAAAAAAATTGAGTCACTCGAAAAGGAACCTCAACCAAAACAAACACGTTAAATGTGAAGTGAGTGACGCTTGACATTTAATCGTGACTATATAGAATTACACGAAAATCTTTCAATACAGTGTGACGACCATTTGTTAAAACAGTTTTGGAATACTATTTTTGTGCATAAGAGATCAAACAATTAGGAAATAACAGGAGTCACACAAAAAAAGTGTTTTAACGTACTTTATTACCTTCGTAGATCATAAAGTACAGTACTCTATAATAAGCAGCTACGATACCGAAATCACTTTTAAGGTAATTTTTTAACATTAATTCCGTGAAACAGCCAAGTGTATACGTTAAAGGAGACCGAGTAGGAACCTGTCCGTCACACGGCCGTGCTACGGACTAGTGTGGACGCGAGGGGGGCGAGGCGACACACGGCCGAGTGACGGTGCGGTGCGGTCAAGTGTGGCCCGACCTTAGACAGTCTGGCGGATCCCGCACAAAATTAAGCGGATCCGCAATCCGCAAAATCCGGTGAAAACATGTTTTAGTCTGCGTGACTCGCTGCCCCACTCGGTCTCTATCGAATGTATTGCACTGTTTGCCTGTACCCTCGCAGTTGGCATATGACTCGTGTGAACAAACTTTTTTTTTTTAACCTACGTCATACGTAAGTAAATAGATCAATTTTTAAGTATTGATTAAAACTTACGTTTCTTTTGAGTACACAGATCTATAATTATAGTTATGTTGTGTATTTAGTACGATTTTCTTACTATATAACAAGTATTTTTTATATGTCGCACACATCATCTGTACTTGCAGATAAAGTAATTGTGACAACTTGCTGTATTTACGGCTATAAATTTGATTATTCGTTTACACGGACTAATGTTATTGTAATTTTTAGACTGCATACCTATTTATTTAGCAGTTATCAAAAAGCAATTGTATATCTTTGACTTATTCTTGTTTCGACCGCCACCTCAATGTGTTTGTAGCTCATGTTCTTTGACGAAAGTCGCCTGCGTAGGCCTACATGTGCCGCTCTGGTTTTCGATTCGTCCCTCTTGGGATTATTTGGTCAATAGACACGAAACATTATTTTTGAGTGAATAGCATACGTCCTTTCAACTCATTGTTATTATTTCGACCACAGGCAACAAAAGTTATAATTAAGTATTAACGGATATACCACAGAATTGTGTTGTAGAAACACCATACTTGGACGGCTGCCTCCGACTTCTACCTCACGTGTGAAATTTCGAGGTTTTAGAACGAAATCCGCCAATACACCCGTGAGGACTTCATTGCAATTATACGACGAGAAAGTCTCGTTTCTTACATAAAAAATTAATTTTCATTTAAAAAAAGTCGTTACGCCATTTAAGGTAACACTGAAATCCTTGACAGTTTATGTCTTCGTGAGTAGTTTCTTTTAAAAACAATGAATCAACTATAAGATCAATCAAGAAATCAAGAGACATATTAATGAATCCCACAAATACAATCCTTGTAATAATATACAAACTCTCTTGCTTGTGCAGTGACAGAAAGTTAGCAGATCTTGTTCCGAGTCACGTCTACACTTTACAGAGTATATTCACTTCACATTGTGAAACAGAATGCTTTCTATCGATGTTATAAATCGTTTATTTAGAATTAAAAAAAAAAAAAAAAAAAACTGGCGACTTGGCCATTATGCATACCATGTTTTCAAACTGATGTGATTTATTGTAAGGTACATAATATGACATAAGACTGAATATTTTGCATTTTTGATTATTTGTTTAAAAATTGGGTCAGATTTTTTTTTTTTTAAATGTAAAGCTCGAAATATTCTTACGACAGGCTATCAAATTTTAATGTCATTTTGCCAATTGAAATATTTCTAACTGTTAATTTTTATCATTTAACATAAAAATGGTTTATTAATTTGACTAAGAGAAGTTTACTATTGAATTTGTTAACGCTTTAAATAACTGTTTTAAAAATTGCTTTGAAAAACTGTTAGCGCCAATGCCGCAGAATCCCGCGGGATCGGCGCAAATCCTGCAAAAATCCCGCGGGATTGAAAACACTGCGGAATTGCAGTCCTTAAGTAGGAGCCGCTAAGTGGTGTTTTTGAAAGTCGAATAATTAATTTATTATTATTGAGAGAGATTTTCCTAATTACAGAGGTTTTACTCCAACTTTAAAAACTAGGAACACGGAACTATATCTTCTCAAGCTATTTCGCCATATACTTCGGTCTTGTGTATCTTCCTCTTCTGCACCCTGTTTCTAAGGTTGGAGCCAGGTAAACATGGGCAGTCCTTTTTTCCTGATTCCTTTAACTTCCCATTACTGTACAAGTTTTGGTGTCCTATTATCTTCCATCCATTTTGCGTGAATGTAACATTCCAATTTTATTCGTTCTATAACTTCATATTATATCTTCTTTCACTTCCATTAGTCTTATTATTTCGGTATTCCTTACTTTTTCTTTTCTTGGTATTGTTGCTGATCTCCAGAAATCCATTTCTAATGCTTTCAACTTCTTAATATGTTTTCGGTTGTCTGGTTAATTCGTCGAGTTTAATGGGAGCCCCTTGTATAAATATTATTATCACAGGTATATCGTAATTAAAAACGAACTCTTTGATAACAATTATTTGTAATTTCATTTAATTACGATGAAACGCACGCTCCGAGTGCAATTTTCCTACTCACCTATTTATTCCTTTCTTCTTTTATTATTATTTTAAATCCTCCGACTGTAATTTCCCGCAGCAATATACTTTTGCAGTTTAAGAATTTTAATTTCAAATTCTTTCAATGTTTTTGTAAATTATTTACGAGTTCCTTTGGTAATTTTTTCCAGTCTCAGACACCCTTATCTACAAAAGAAGGTTTCTCTACACCCTTGTGCCTGAAATCGAGTTCCAGCTTGTGGTCATGGTCATCTTTTCCCTCCCACGCATCACTTTATTCTTCCACCAATACGTTTCCACGCTTCATCATCAATATACGCCTTGTACGCGCCCAGCACCTTCTTTACCCTCCTCCTCACTTTAATAAATCCCGTTCCAGCTCCTTTCTATAGAAACCTTATTAAAGGAGTATGCCCTCCTTGAAGTACATTTTTTTTTTTTTTTTTTAAAGAAGGTTGATACCATTTTTTTCTGAGATAACAGTTCTCTTTACTCGTGTTTTCACCGTCATTCAAACAGTTTCCATAGATGCTCACTACAATAGCACGCGAACAGCCGACCAGCCTCTGCGTTTCAGAGATGCTCGTTCCTAGCCGCCACGACCACAAACCGTTGGCCCGTAATTTAAGGGAATTGCATGTCCTTTGGGTAGAAATCTGGTGCCGGATACCTCTGTAAGCCTACCAAGGACTTGTAGAATCCATGCTACGTTGAATCGCTGCTGTATTGCGTTCGAAAGGTGGACCAACCTGCTGGTAAGCTGGCAGTGATAATGTTTTTAGTGATCATGGTATTTTGTACGTGTTCGAAACGTTAGTTCGCGCACAACGTCCTGTGCCGGTAATACTTTTGTAGTTATGGACGGCTGTAGAGGAATCTTAACTGACTTTTTCTTCAGAGGGCTTTCGACGTCTTGTCAAGTGAACGTCACGTCGGCTTGCTTCAGTTCGCCTAGCTGATTTGGGACCCACAGTATGTTAGGAACTTCCTCATGACTTTTGACACTTCAGTGTGTATAAACTTGTTCACTCACTGTAATTACGGTTTACTGATTCGTATGTGTGCGGTATTTTGTTCTGTATATTATGTAAAATAACTCTGAGTGAGTGTGATAAACTGACAGCTGTAACGGGTATTTTGACTATAGGACGTTAGTATGTTACAAGGTGTGTTCACAAAGTTTCAAGACTGATTTTCTCCCGAGTAGGTGAGGGTGCGCACACCAGTTCCACCGACAGCGCGATGTCGTGGCTGGTGTCAGCTGACCGACCGCACCAGCATCAGTTGCCTCCGAGACGTTCTAGTGAACAGATCACTAGTGGCGCGAGTGCGTGCCAGTGACCCCTGTCGAAAACTCAGAGTGTCGAAAATGCAGCGTCGTTTGGAGCCGCGTTATTCGATAAAGTTCTGTTTGAATCTGAACAAAACCGCTACAGAGACTTTTGGTATAATTCAAGAGGCCTATAAAGAAGAAGCCATGTCACATTCAATAAGGCACAACAGGTACAAAGACGGCCGCGAGGAAGTTTAATACGATTACCACGCTAGGAGACCTTCAACAAGCTGAACCCATTTGGTGAAAGTGCTTGAACTGTTTAACCCCAACCGTCGCCTAAGTGTTAGATTACTTGCCGAAGAAATGCAGTTTTTTTTTTTTTTTTTTATATATGGCTTTCGGCGGCTACGGCCATTCAGCCAGCTCAATGTGATCATATTTTATCTTCCAGTGAACAATTAGTCATCCAGTGTATATCGTATCTTTCTATGTATGGACACCACAGGACGGACAGGACATTCACAGAGACACACAACACTTAACATCCATGCCCGCGGCCGGATTCGAACCGGCGACCGGCACGTGGAGCTAGCACTCTAGCCCCTACGCTAACGAGGCCGGCAAGAAATGGAGTTAGAATGTTTGAGTCCGTCGTATCCGCCCGGAAATCAAACAAGTTTGAGTTCTTGTCCTCAAAGATGCGTCCTCTCACAAGTCGCTCGCTGCCGGAGAAGTTCAACGTGGCAATACTGCCGCAGCCGCCCTACAGCCCCGACATTGCTCCCAGCGACTATTTTGTTTCCCTAAATCGAGTGAGACCTGAAATGGAGGTGATTAGACACGATTCCAGTGGTCCAGGCTGCCTCGATGAGGTTCCTTGACAGCATTCTGCGCAAAGAGTTCCACAGAGTCTGTGAACAATGGGGGGGGGGGGAGAGGGAGAGAGAGAGAGAGAGAGCGCTGGTAGCGGTGTGTTGGTGCCCAAGGCTCATATTCCGAAGACCTTTAGTTCGCTGTACAAGATGTATAGTAAATTTTTTTATCCCGAGACCTTTCTTGAATCTTTGTGAACGCGCCCTGTATATTGCGGCAGTTATCATATTAAAGTAAACTTATCACAACGTTAATGACTTAGCGATGAATTCTCACTTCGCGATCGATTCAATCTGCAATACTGAAGCTCTTAAGACATGATAAAACAATATGGCAAGTTACATTGTAGGGTCGAGTAAGTACTGATCGCAAGAAAACAATTCTTGTAAAAAATAGGCCAAGTCTCGTGCTCTTGTAGGGAAAAAAAGTTATGAGATCTCCTTCTGAGCTAAGTATACACTTTACAGTGTGTATTCACTTGAGAAACAGAATGGTTTCTCTCTGTGTCATAGCTCCTTTATTTAGAATTAAAAAAAAGTCTGGTGATTTGGGCATTATGCGCGCCATGTTTTAGTTAACCTATATAAATACCTTAAATTTGTTACTTTGTCAAACTTACAAATACATAAAAGGCAAGATTTCCCTAGCTATTTTTCGAATTTGACAAGTATATATTATGTCTTATATTTCAGTAAAAATTATGACGTCACCAGACTTTTTTTTTTATTCTAAGTAAACGATCTATGACACGGAGAGAAATCATTCTGTTTCGCAAGTAAATACACACTGTAAAGTGTATACTTGGCTCAGAAGGAGATCTCATAACATTTTGTTACTACAGGAGCACGAGACTTGGCCTATAGAATTGTTTTTGTGGGATCTCATTTCTTTTTGTAAGTTTATCCCTTATTATGAATCTCCCCTCAAATGTAATGATTCTATTTGAAAATCGGTTACTAAGAACATTTCAGAATTGAAGATGTAAATATAGATTACCAACAATGCCCCACTCTCTGAAAACAATGGATGCGCGCCTTAGCCGAGCAACGCAGACTGCCGCTGGTTTAACTAACACCATAAGTAAAGAACTAGTAATTTCCAAACTAAGCAAAGGAACGAAGTAAAATTTGAGATATTAGTTAAACTTGCTGATCTATAAGCATAAAAAAAGTCCCATGCATATAGCTTGGTCTGGAGCAAAGCAATTAAGCCGCAAATATATGGCAGAATGTTTCATGTTTGGGATTGTGATTAAATAAATACGGGGAAAAACTCCTATATTAAACTTTTCTTATAATTTGGGAATGAAATAATGTATCTGTATTAAATAAGACGTTTCTAAGATTACTGCAAGTACAGTGGAATGTTGATGTCGGGGGTGTTGTGTTTAAAATAAAATTTTGAATTTCAATAACTTCTAAAGTATGAAAAGGAAAGAATTAAAATTTAACACATTAGTTAAACTTAGTATGCTCACTCTACTGTGTAAATCTGAGGTATATAAAGTTATTAGGGTTATTAGGGGTAGGTAAGGGGTTATGGAAATTTACAAGTTTCAGACTTTTCTTATAATATGTGGGTAAAATGTTATCCGTGTACCAAATTTCAGCTTTCTACAGCTACGGGAAGTGCCTTAGAGTTTTGATGATCATCGGTCAGTGAGTGAGTGAGTGACAAAATCGCTGAAGTCTGCATCCGAATAACATCAGAACTAGAAACATTAACAAAGTAAAATTTAGTATTTTTTCTAAGATTGTTGATAACTACGCATAACAGAAATTTGAAACATGCAGCGTGAATAAGGCCGAAGAAATTGAGGTACAAAAATGTTCCGAATCGCTTCCAGAAAAGGGTAGGCAGTGCCGCCGGTGACACACTATGCGGGTTCACTGCAGTGCACCCAAATTAACGTTCCACTCCGTTATATGCGAAAATGTGCCCCCTCACAAATTTGTCATTCGCCTTGTTGGACCAGCTGTCTGCTTGGAGGGGTAGGCAACGGGATGAGGGGACAGGGGGAAAATGACCAGTAGATGTGACAGTTCTGTAAACACTGGTAGATGTTTAGAAATAAAAATACCATGCACAATGCACGAACATATATATTTCCCCCGATTTTAAGGAGTGACACGATATTACAAGTGATTTTAGACAATTTATTTTCCTTCAACCTTTAAATAAATATCCAGATCAAGGTTCACTTCCACATTTTTGTATTTGTGTAAATTGTAATAGCACGAATATAAGTAAATATTGGTAAGAAGAAAGATGCCACCAGGGAAATAGCTTCTGTATTAACTCCGAGATCCGACTACGAGATTTACACGTTCATCTGCTGTTTCATCGAAATGTTATTTTAATGGAAGATCAGTTATACAGATTGCGACCTGGTTACCTATCAAATTCTTGCCGCGAGTACCTCAAATCAAGGTGCCGCAACTAGGAACCGTCAGCATGTAAACAAGTCGAGGTGTGACCTTTCACGGCGCAACTCCACATGCCACTGCAGTCGTGCACACTCAGACTGCTGGCGCATGCGCAGTTACGCAGACAACAGTCGCATGTTGCACGATATATTGCTGGCAGCTAGAGACTGCAATCCAGCAAAGCGGGATCCCGCATCATTAGACAGTCTGGCGGATCCCGCACAAAATTAAGCGGATCCGCAATCCGCAAAATCCGGCGGAAACGTGTGTCAGTCTGCGTGACTCGCTGCCCCACTCGGTCTCTGTCGGATATTTTGCACTGTTTGCCTGTACCCTTCCAGTTGGCATTTTACTCCTGTGAACAAGCGTTTGTTTTTGTCAATCTTCGTCATTCGTAAGTAAATAAATACACTTTTACGTATTGATCAAAACTTACGTTTGTTCCGAGTACACATTTCAGTAATTTGAGTTACGATGCGTATTTAGTACGATTTTCCAACTATATAATTAATTTTTAAGTGTTGCACACGTTATTTGAACTACACATTTACAGCTTTTTATCCACGGTTTCATTATTCCCGTTTTTGTATTTGTAGATAAAGTAATTCTGACAATTTCCTTATTTGCGGCTGAAAATTTGATTATTCGTTGCTACGAAACTAATGTTATCGTAATTTTAACGATCGCGTAACTATTTATTTAGCAGCTATTAAAAGGAAATTGTATATCCTTTGACTTGTTGTTTTGGCTGCTGCCTCAATGCGTTTCTTTGACTAATGCCGACTGCTTACATGTGCCGCTCAGGCTTTCGATTAATCCCTCTTCTTGTTATTATTTCGACTAAAGGTAAAAAAAGTTATAATGAAATTTTCACGGGTGTATCGACGAATTGTGTTGTAGGAACACCATACACCGTCTTCCTCACGTGTGTAACTTCGTGTGTTTGCAATGAAATCCGGAGATACAACCTATGAGGACTTCACTGCAATCATTCGCCGAGAAAGTCTCCTTTCTTACTAAAAAATAATAATTTCCACTCTAAAAACATCGTTACGCCACATAAGTAAAACTGAAATACTTGACAGTTTACGTGTTGGTGAGTACTTTCTTTTAATAACATTGAATCAACTGTATGATCAATCAAGGAATCAGGAGATATAATAATGAATCACGCAAAAACAATTCTTGTTTGACTTTGTGAAATGGAATGCTTTTCTCGCTGTTATGGAACTTTTATTTAGATTTTTTTTTTTAAAACTCTGGTAACTTGGCCACTAAGCAAACCATATTTTTGAACTTATGTGATGTATTGTTAGGCACATATGACCTAAGAGTCAATACTTACATTTTTATTATTTATTTAAAAATTGGTTTAGATTAAAAAACAAAAATGTAAAATCTCGAAATACACTTATGACAGGCTAAAAAGTTTTAATGTCATTTTGCCAATCAATATATTGTTAAGTGTTAATTTTTACCATTTAACATTAAAAATTATTTATTAATTTAATTATTATTTAATTTATTAACGTTTTATGTAACTGTTTTAAACATATGCGTTAAAAAACTGTTTGTACCAATCCCGCGAGATTGAAAACACTGCGGGATTGCAATCCTTACTGGCAGCCCGTAGTTGCGGCAGCGTTCATGCAGGCTACATCAACACGAAGACGCAGATTCCTACTAACTGCAGTTTTATAAATTATATTCATTAATATCTCTGACAGATATGGATTGATTAATTGTAAGTTTGTATATTTTTCGTATGAATGTGTGACGTTCTGATAGATGAAAATGAATTAAATTAACTGTAATCTGATTAAAACCGATACAGTCTCTGAAGTGTTAATTTATAGCCTAAGAATGTTAAATAAACTTCTCGGGCTTCCAGCCGCGTTAAGATGTCACTCTTCTGGAACGTTTCGAAGGAGTCTGTCTCACCCCTCATTTTCAGCCAAATTTCAAGGATTAACTACCAGTATTTGTTTACATGCTGACACCGAAACGGTGGAAGACAATAGCCAACACAGCGCGATTACGTCATCCACTTTTCTGCTCGTTACCGAGGCGAAGCTGTTCCAGCATTTTGATAGCCTGGTTCCAGGCCGCACTGAGTTGATAACCAGTGTCCCTGTTAATTAATGAATCACTTGTTCTAATTTCTACAGCTTCTGTAATAACGCTGGCCCAAAATTTTTTAACCCGGGCTAAAACTGTGAGTCCGAAATGAGTTCATTTATATAGAACGTCATGCAAAACTTCGAACTTGCATCCTAAGAATGTTGTGGACGTTCATGGTGTTTTAAGTGTAATTTTTGACTATAGGAATATGTTTAATTTGGTCGATTTGGTACTTAAATGCCTGCAAATATTTCCTAATGTACTTTAAAGTGTTTCTTAATAATTCAAAGCAATTTTTTTACACATTTTAATAATTGCTGTACGATTTCTATTGTTGTCACCATTGCCAATGCTTCAGAACAATCAGACGGTTGTTATGATGTTGTCTCGGAATTTCTATGATGATTATATAAGCACCAGATTATCGCGTGAGGACAACCTCGCTACAGGACCCTACGTCTTGCTGGAGTCCGTGTAAAGGATTCTAGTGTGGATCTCCGCTGGTGGGCTATCTGCAAGATATTTCAGATGAATTGGACAAGGGAGGCCAAGTTGATAGTGTGGCACTAGATCTTTCTAAGGCATTTGACAGAGTGAGCCATAAAATGGTTTTAATTAAACTGTTATGTGTTGGGTTCGAAGAAAAATTTACTTGCTGCGTGGAGGAATTCTTAAAAGCCAAATAGCAAAGTGTTAGAGGTGGAAGTAAATATGGAAGTGCCACAGGGCAGTGTGTTGGGACCATTGCTGTTCATTATTCTAATGAATGACTGTTCATTTGTTACGGTCAGAATCTAGGTATTTTGCAGATGATATAATTTTATACAATAGGATCAAAACAGCTGCGGGGTGATCTGGAAAGAATATCTAAATGGGTAGGTCAGCATGGAATGAATGTAAATGCCCAGAAGAGTCAACTTATTAATTACTCCGATAAAAGTACTAAGGTTAATTATGATTATAGGGTGGGGTCAGAATTGCTTGTTGAAGGCCGTTTGATAAACTCAACTGGGCAGAGCACATTGGGTAGGTGGTAGGAAAAGGTTACAAAACACTTCATTTATTGGAAAGAGTGATGAGATGACCTACCAGAGAATTTAGAGAATTGGGTTTGAAAACTTTAGTCAGACCATTGGTTGAATATGGTGGTATAGTTTGGGACCCACAGTTTGGCTATCAAATACAGGAATAGGAAGGTGCAAAGAAGAGCTGCTACATTTGTTTGTGCAAATTATTGCAGGACCCAGTCAGTAACCGATATGATAAAGCAGCTGGATTAGGAGTCAATGGAGAAGGGAGAAGGGAGGAAGGTGGAGAGTGCTGGGAATGTACTGGGCATATGTTGGTGATGGGACTTGTAGGGATATTGGTCAAAGAATTAGGAATAGTGCATGGAAGGGGAAAGGTGGCCATGACCACAAGCTTGCGCTCGATTTCATGCACGTGAGAGTGGGAAACCTTTCTTTTGTTGGTTGGGGTGTCAGGGATTTGAACAATTTACCAGGTGAAGTGATGAATAATTTATCAAAAACGCTTAAGGAATTTAATTTTAAAATTTGTAAATTGGAAAAGTAAATAGAGGATGAATTTAACAATTCAATTATAATATAAAATCAGAAGGGATAATTAGATGACTAGGATATTGCCACCAGAGCGTTAACTCCCTCACAATTAAAATTAACAATATTTAACATCCGTAAACCTAAAAGCACAAACATCCGTGTGGTCCAACATGGCGAGTTCCCGCACGGAGTAATTAAAATATGGCAATCAACAAAATTCCTAGGACTTTAAGAAGTTTTATCATGTTGAGAAAACGTTTAACTCAAATTGAGTAAAAAAACTGTGCTTCATTCAACTCGTAAACAAATTAACAGAGTCTAAAAAAAATGGACTGAATTATTTCTGATTATTGATACATGCGGGAAAATATTTCTAGCAACCCAGTCTCAGTGTAACTCCCTTTACCTAATTTTTTTCTAGAACCTCTATACAGAAACAGTCGAATGTGTAAATCGCGCAGATGCAGGTATTATCATGATGATGGTTTTGCCGCCGCGAGCGGGAGCAGCGAGTAGCTGTCCTGGATGTGGTCGCCATATTTAAGGCGGCGCTATCTCGCAGATGAAGGGCAGTTCCAGGTCACAGAGTACGTCGTTGTAGTAGCCGACGCCTAGCAGCGCTATGCAGTTCTCGGGCTTCCCACCGCCATTGTTGTTTGGTTCACCTCTGCCCCAAACGCGGAACTCCATATCGTTCAGATGGCGACCTGGAAACAAACAACAAACAATATTCAAGCTTGGCCTAGACTTTCACTGCACACATAGCGCTCCTCACGAAAAAAAAAAGGTTTTTAGAACAGTCTTTTTTATCTTTATGTATTGTTAGCTTATTCATCTAAAATCAGTGCGATTTTAACCAATGTTATTCTAGAAAATGGTATCGTTCGTTGTAAATAACTGAAATAAAATGACATCGTCTACAATTTGACCTGACCTGACTTGACCGCTAGTGTGAAAACTGTGAATGCTACTGGCGAAGACCTGGATCGTTAGCTCAGCTTAGCTGACCACTAGTGTACAAGGATCTTAAGTGTGTAGTTTCTAGCATGCAACAATTACATTTGCGGAAACTTTTATTTCTCATATGGCAAAAGTAAGGCCAAAACATAACAAACTATCACTAAAGCAACACTTGCTATCTCTCTGTGTAGCTACGTTTGTTGGTTTACATCAGATCCGTGTACAGACTTACAAAGATTGACAGTAATGTTACTGATGTGGAGAAAGTATCTTAACTGGTGACGAAACCAATCACTGTGAGTAGTTTCTTTTAAACCCGTTCATTAGTTTCGAGTCATGCGTTGACATACAGACAAAAATTCTAACCTTAACTATTTTGACTTTTTTATTATCACCAGTTTAAATTGAATTTGTATTTTCTGTAGTAATATTATACATATACAGTTTGTTTGCTCCGACCTGGCGGTTCAAGGTCATGTTCACCCGCCCCGAACCACCCCTCACCTCAACCCACCCCCTCCCCACCCGTTGCCTTCTCCTTCGAGCATATCACTGCGTGCAGACTCGCAAGAGCCTTTGATGCAGTATTGAAACGCTGAAAGTGAAATGACATTTGTCATCAGATAATTTTTGTATTAGGCGACAGTCAAAAGCAATTATTTTTGATGTGTATAGTTTCTTGAAGACACTAGAAAAAGTAAATAGGAAATTAATAAACGTTTAGGGAACTGTGGAAAAATGACAGCAGAGGCATGTGGCGAAGCAAAACCGAGAGTTCCAGGGCCATACTTTTCTTCTCAAAAGAAAACATTGGATTCAACTCTCGAAATGCCTCGCCCAATTCTTAAAACCAAAACTGATCACTGGTAACAGTAAATTTTATTCATTGATATCGTATAAATAATTTTTAATTTTATTTAATTTAATTGCAATGGAGCACAGGCTGCGATGGCAATTTCCCTACACACCCATCTTCCCCCTATCCTGCACCCACCTACATTTACCCTCTACAAATTTTATCTTTAAATTCCTTCAACGTTTTTTTTTTTTTTTTTTTAATTAAGGTAAGAAATTGTAGTTGGTAAGCACGCAGGTTCTACGACACACGATTCGCTCATTTCGCTGATAAGTATTTAAAATGTTTGATTTTACTAAAGAAAATATAACATTATATACAAAATACGTTGTGAGGACGTTTGAGAATGTGCGTCAACTCTTTCCACGTTGCATGTATAGGAAAAGGCGTATACACACGAGCCAATGACGGTTCCAATCTGCAGGGGCAACATACAGGGCAATCCTATGGGTCTTCCCGCCACACGTCACAATTTCCTTCCCAATTTTTGTTTACATTGTGATCTCATGACTGCTAGTTGCACGCGCTTAACATTGACTCGCCAGAGAACGATTAATCGTTACTTTAAAATTTTTTGCATGTAGACAAACATATTAAGGTATGAAATTTAGCTCTCTGATTTCACCATAAATACTGTCAGACATCATTTCTGAAACATGCTTGGATTTCTAAAAAATTTCTAAACCACTAAGGATGAATAAAAAGATTGCAGGAGTTACTTTCTGGTCCAGTTCTTTGTAAATTTCGAGAAAAAAATCGATATCCTTCTTTCCTTATTTTGCGGTTTATGTAGTTTGTGTTGCGTTTGTCACACAGTTGGGGCATATTCTTATAAATTTCGAAAATATTCGTCCACAGCTCTTTCTTTTTAAGACATTTTTAATGACAGGCGACCAGTGGTGGAGCCAGGTTTTTGGTTTTTGGGGGAGGCTTGAGTGGATTTTGGTTTGGGGGAGGGGACTTGAGTGGGTTTCATTTGGGGGGGCTTGAGTCGGGAAAAGGGTGGACTTTATAGTCATGCCGTCCTTAAACGATCAGTAGTGTTAAAAAAAAGGTCTCAAAATCTTCAGTACCCTAGCTCCCCCCTCTCCCCTCCCCCTCTCCTGCATCCGAAACTCGGGCGACTAATGGCTCCCTGCTCCAAGTCGACTGAGCCGAAATTGTCTCAATCGTTTCAATCGCGCTACGCACGTCTCAATTTGCTCCCTGTGTGCAGGAACAATCTGTAAATTGTGTCGGGCTCTGCCAATCTCTCGATATCGGGAGTAAGACACCCAATTTGCCTTCATCCGTGGCAATCAGAAGGGTCCCAGCCAGATTGCCCATGCAGATTGGGACAGAAATCGGGTCGTCTGTAGCCGCTTTGAGGGCAGTGCACTGGGGACTGAGCAGAGTGACCTTGAGCCGCCTCTCGTAAGTAAACACGCTATAATTAACCTGAAGCCTTGCTCCACCTATCCTACATACTGATGACGAAGTGCTCCGTGAAGGACGTGTTGATTGACCCACCTGTGACTGTGACAAAGTCGCCCTCGACCTGCTCGTCCGTGAAGCCGACCCAGTAGCCCTGGTAGTTGACGTCGAGCATCCTGAGTACGGCCAGCCCCCTGGTCTCTGTGTCCGTGACCACTAGTGTGCCGCCGTCCTCCTGGCAGGTCCTCATGGCCTGCTGGTAGTTCTTCTTCTGCTCGACCCTGCGCAGGAAGCGCCCGGCGTCGGCGACCCAGCGGTACTCCTGCGGCACGGCGACTCTGAGGGGGCGCTCGCACATGTAGGGGCACGGCAGGTGGCAGCCGTAGTCGTTCATCAGGCCGTACTTGCTCACCGTCAGGCAGTGCTCGTCGGGCGTCTTGTGGTTCGGCTCGCCAGCCTCCCACTGCAGGAACGGCGTACCCTCACCTGCGGAATCGTCACGGTCGCCAGTTATAAGATAATTACTAATTTAGTTAACCTATTTTGTCAGCGAAAGCTTGTCAAGAGTCAGCGAAAGCTTGTCAAGAGTCAGCGAAAGCTTGTCAAGAGTCAGCGAAAGCTTGTCAAGAGTCAGCGAAAGCTTGTCAAGAGTCAGCGAAAGCTGGTCAAATGTCAGCGAAAGCTTGTCAGAAAGCTTGTCAAGTGTCAGCGAAAGCTTGTCAATTGTCAGCGAAAGCTTGTCAAGAGTCAGCGAAAGCTTGTCAAGTGTCAGCGAAAGCTTGTCAAGTGTCAGCGAAAGCTTGTCAAGTGTCAGCGAAAGCTTGTCAAGTGTCAGCGAAAGCTTGCCAACGCTCAGCGAAAGCTTGCCAACGCTCAGCGAAAGCTTGTGAAGTGTCAGCTAAAGCTTGTCAGAAATCTTGTCAAGTATCAGCGAAATCTTGTCAAGTATCAGCGAAAGCTTGTCAAGTATCAGCGAAAGCTTGTCAAGTGTCAGCGAAAGCTTGTCAAGTGTCAGCGAAAGCTTGCCAACGCTCAGCGAAAGCTTGCCAACGCTCAGTGAAAGCTTGTCAACACTCAGCGAAAACTGTCAACACTCAGCGAAAGCTGTCATCGCTAAATTGATTCCAAGTTTGTAATCATTTGAATTGGACTAACAATTGTGCTCTTGATAATTACTGATTGCGAACTTAATTACTTAGATTTTTCCTTTAACAGTCACCAATTGTGTGCTAATTACTAATTTTGCTGACCCATTCTGTCATCGGTGACCAAATTCTGTCAACGGTAAATGCATCCTAAGTTTGTAATTATTTGAATTGGACTAACTAGTTGTAGTCTCGATAGCAGATATTTATGAGCTTCAACTATAATTTTACTATAAGATTACAAGAAATAATATATGTGACCCTGAGCGTCGTAAAAAGATAAAAATTAAGCGATCCTGCTACAAGCGTTTCCTGGAAGCTCACGTTACATTTCTAAACAAAATCAACTGTTACTTTCGCCGTGCCCTCAATACAAAATGAACTTAGAATATTTTAAATAAATACTAATATTCGATCACTTTTATTACATTATACATGGCGTGGATGAATAATTACGTTATTATTTTCATATTTAAGCTAAACGTTTCCTCTACACAATTTACAATGGTCGTCTGTGTGAAATCGGCCGCAACAATTCGTATTTAAATCATCCGAGATGTGACAGTTAACAATATACAATCCACAAATGTGGCACGATCACTTTAATAATGTGGAAGACTATTTGATTTACAATCACCATACTATCCCCCAGACCACGCATTTTGCGAATTATTATTTAGTTGACCCTTAGCGTTTTCAGTACTCCTCATTTCACCAGAGGTATTTGTATTACTCCCTCTACTTTGTCATCGCTCACCGTCAGCCGCCCTGTAGAAGCCGTCGCTCTGCTGGTCGGTGACGCCGATGTAGGCGTACCAGATGCCGCTCTCGGAGCTGAACACCTGCTGGATGCCCTCCAGCAGCGTCTTGTCTGTGGGCACCGCCAGCCGCGCGCCCTCCTTGGCGCAGCTCTCCCTGGCGTCCTGCCACGACTTGAAGGTCCTGTACACCTTGTAGAGGCCGTACCCCGGGATGAACGTGTATCCCCGAGGAAGATCCAGGACTGTGTCTGCGGGACAAGAAAACAGCAATACAAATAGTACGGAGGAGGCATACAGAACGGATTATTAAAAAATTCCTCAAGTATCAGCACCTGGTATCATGGAAACATAAATTGAAACATGAATTCAAATGAAGATAAAAGTTTGCGGAAAACTCTGTCCCTCAACATCATATTGTCTACGGGGCAAGAAAGAAACAATGCGAACATTGTGGAGGCGGCATGAAGAATACTTTATTACAAAATTGCTCACGGATCAACACTAGGTTCTCATCAAAATATCAACCAATTACATAAAAGAAGTCTAAGAGAAAACTGCGTGCAGAGCGTGGAAAGCTCAGACAAAACAATTACATACTGCGTGTCGCTTGAAGTAAACTAGCATTGACAAATACAGATTATTCTCTTGGGGTTCAGAGGGTTCTGTATACAAAATGAAAATTAACCTGATTTCATTTGAAGATATGTAAACACTTTTTTTAAAATTAATTCAATAATGAATCATGTTTAAATAGTTTATTATACGTTTTGACAAATTATCTTTCAAATGGTGTATATAAATCAAAAGTTTAAACACACACACACACACACACACACACATATTTACGGAGAAAAATTGTTTTGCAAATTATTTTGAATTTTCTTCAAAATTATTTTAATTTACAACCTACTTATTATCTCCTTGATGAAGCATTACACCGAATGATAATTATTTATAAAAAATTGCACAATTGCTCAAAATCAATTATTTGACTATTTTGCAGACACAAAGATTTTCGTTTAAAAAGAACACGAATTGTAGGTTATGTAGAAATATGTTTCCAAGAGAGTAAAATATGACCTCTTGAACAGAGTATTCTGTCAATTTCTTGGCAGTTGTTTATCTGAAAATAATTATTATTAAATTATCCTTAATACCGCAGTTTTTAATGACGTACATACACCTATGGACAGAGTATATCGAAAATATCTACTTTTGAACAATATAAATCAACAAAAATTCAAACTATAATATTTGAATGTAAACGAAACTTTTAACCTTTGTGGTTAATTTGCAATTTAAATTACTTCTTAGCTCGATACCACAAAAGTGACATCTGTGGTCTAATAGTGAAAAGATCTCCAGCCACAGTTATCCCACCAACGAAGGCCAGGTGGGCGAGGTCACAGCGTGTCAGACAAGATGACCAATCCGGCCTTTTATTAGTATTGATGGTATACTGGAAATTTGGACTTTCTTACTAATATTTAATTTGCATCAATAGTAGGTGGCACTCGATAGAAACCGATCATAAAAACTGGGGCGTGGTTATAGGTGACTTGTCGTTGAGACACGTTGGAATCACTACTCATCGATTCGCGGAACGGAGCTGTTTCACTGAGTGGAAGCTGAGTGGTGGTACTACTGTCAGCTGTATCAATTCGCGCAGTGCTGTGTGCATTGGTTCGCGCGGCTGCCTTGGCTGCTAAACGTTACGGACGCCCAGACGGTCAGCAATTAATAGAGCCGGCCGCAGTGCTGCCCTCTGTATGTGCGCGGCAGTAACTAACCGTCGCCATAGTGACCGGCCACAGTGGTCATTGTCTATCAGCTCTGCGTCCCCGTGGATCGTGTGTATGCAGACGACACTGCGGTTGGTATAGCCGTATGTTTGGTCTGCAGTAATGGTGACACCTGACATAACGCTTCAATTTATATCTCCTTCGACCTATAGGAGTACCGTACTATCTATATCTATAAAGCAAAAACAGCGTATACTGGTTCCAGAAATACTCAATAACTACTGCGCAAATTTGAATGGGGTTTTAAAGATTAAAATCTGAATTGGATCTTTGGTATGTCTTATGCTTCAACGTAACATAACGCCGAAGCAGAAAGTTAAAATCCGATGCATGTCCTTACATGCATCAGATTTTATATATGGTTATAATTTCTTTACTTCGTAAAAAATAATAGCCATATATCGCTTGTAACGTTTCCTTCCTTAAAGTTTGTATTTAGGCTTTTAACCTCATAGATG
>JARYHS010008075.1:179563117-179592785 GCA_031002005.1 Vandiemenella viatica | reverse complement strand
TTTTGCGTCCAAAATGTTGCAGACATCTGTCACAAATAAAAATAGCACGTTTATATGTACTTAAAGAAGACCTGATTAACGCCGACAAGTTGTGAATCCAACAGTAATGGAATTTTTTCCCACTGCCGTCGGTAATCAACAACATGTTTATGTGGTTACCGCGTTGTCTGCAGTGTGATGGAGGGCCCCGGAAACTACATGTTTACCTTTAACTTCATCCAGACCGAAAACATTTACAGAATAGTCTGGATTTTGCCTCTCAAATTTAGAAATGTCAGAGAGTTTTACCGGAACTCAATACCTGAAAAATCAAAAACGGTGGTTGGCGAAGGCTTCCATATAATTACTGACTAGGTACGCATGTGTTTTCGGCGCCTTTACTTGAGCTGCAAGAAGTGTCCATAGAAAGCAGTACTCGTCATTCTTGTTTTCAACATTGATGACGGCCCTCTTTCTACGGATATCAAGTGGCAGTGCAACATAGGATGACCCACGATAGAAAGGTTGAAAATGAGAAATACTAATGTCGAGGGATTCTATTCTATCGAGAGTTTTGCCACTTGTCCTTTCTTGAAACTCACACAATTTTACTCTGAGCTCCGACTTCACATATTTTTCATACCAATCCGACAGGCAAGTGCTTGTTGTGACTTCACGCATTTTAGTTAAAAAGCACATACGGGCGGTTTCCAAAATCATTTCCTTCTGTATTTTATATGTGTTAATCAGTCCAACCTGCACCTTTACAGATGGGGAGGACCGATTATCCACAATTTCGCGAACTTTACCGGCAACAAGTTTAAAGCAAGCATCAATGAAATTCATTGGATCTATGAAATTTTGAGAATTTGAAATTGTCCCGGAATAAATTCTATTTTTAAATGCACTAAGCCTGTCTTCAAGGACTAAGCACGATACTGCTGACTCACCTATCGTTGCTGCATGATCATGACTGCATAAGGCTGCCCCTGCACCGGCATACTGCTGACTTGGCCCCGGCGATGGACTGGCATACTGCCGGCTGGGCCCCGGCGATGGGTCGGCGTACTGGCGGCTTGACCCGGGCGATGGGTGGCTGGGTCCCGGCGATGGGCCGGCATACTGCCGGCTGGGCCCCGGCGATGGGCTGGCATAATGCCGACTTGGCCCCGGCGAAGGACCGGCGGACTGGCGGCTGGAGCCGGGCGATGGACTGGCATACTGCCGGCTGGAGCCGGGCGATGGGTCGGCGTACTGGCGGCTGGGTCCCGGCGAAGGATCGGCGGACTGCCGGCTGGGTCCCGGCGATGGGTAGGCGTACTGGCGGTTGGTCCCGGGCGAAGGGCGGCTGGGGGACCCGGCTGCTGCTGTGGCGGGCGGTCGGCTAGGTTCCGATGTCTCCCATGGTCGCCATATTGGTGGCGGAACTGCCTCGTTGGCCGGGCGACCGACCGCCCCCTCTGAAACATAAAAAAAAGAAAAAAAAAATATTTTAGTATCATGAAAAACATAATTTTTGTACGCATAAAATAATATAGGTAAATTACTGATGTACTGGACTTACCGATATTCCAGTGTGCTGGTGGTGGTGGAGTTGGCGGCATGCTATGTGGTGGTGACATGCTCTGCGGCACATCTACGTCAATGCTCCATTGTGAGCAATCACAAGCTCTTTTTGGGCTACTTAATTCCTGAGAAGAATTACCCTTACGCTTCTCTGGGCGTGATGGTTCATCTGAAAAAAAAAAATGTATTAGCAATAGTTATAAAGACATGGGATAAAATAATCTATAGATAAATACGTACTGAAATAAAAAAGGTCACTGCAGGAAATATCCAAATCACCTGCGAACAAATAAATTAATAATATAGACTACTGCTTCAGCACTATACATTTTTTCATAATTCTAGTTACTTTAAAAAGATATTATCATTACCGAAATCATCCGCAGCGAGAATTTCATCAATGTCTGAAGCAGAGAAAAAAAAAAAAAAACACTCATCAGTATATGTGAAAGAATTTAAAACAGTCAGAAAAACAAGTTAAATAACAATAATTTACTTACCAATATCGGCGAATAAGCTAAGATCCTCAGAAGACATGGTGATGATCGAAGTGCTCAGCTCGGCCGCTCAGAGAAGACTGGATGGCAGAAGGGCAGCAAGAGCCAGTCACTGCTCCGCCATTGGAGCAGAGTATGTTGGAGTGTGTTGCCTTTCGGCATTTACTCCTCATTCTTTGGTGACGGTGTAGTTCTTAACTGTCGGTTTGTCGGTGCTGTTAGGCTGAAGATGAATCTTCATATGGCGGTGACCGGTGGTCCTCGCGCATGGTGGTAGGGTCTTAGGTGGGAGTCATGGCTGCTGGTACGATTTCCCTTAGCGGGAGTCGCGTGAGGAGCTCTGTGAGGAGGTGGATGAGAGGCTGCAGTCGGTCATCCTGGCCAACGCAGGTGTGTTGACAGCAAGCCTCCCTTCCGAGCCTTGTCTCTCCCGTGTCTTGAGTCTTCTTTTCTTGATGGCGTGGTTTCTTCTGGGCAGCAGTCAGCGCGCAAGTGGCGCTGCTAGTCGAGGCATCTTCTCGCGCTGACGACGACTTTGGATGTGTGACCTTGCTGGTGCCAGGGGCACCGGTGTGGTGATCACCCGCAGCGGCCCTCTTATTGAGCCCTTGGCGCTGCCGTGGTGGGTGCTTCTTCTTCTTGTCGCGCTCCTTCTTCCACGCGCTGCAGCCCCGGTATGCTGCCGCGTGATTGCGGCCGCAATTGCAGCAGAAGGCGTCTTCGCGGCGCAGGTTGCATTCAGCCGCGCGGTGACCTCTCCCGCAACGAACGCACCTGACTGGGTTGGTGCACTCCCGTGCACAATGCCAAAATTTTTGGCAATTGTAGCACTGGACGAGCTTGCGGGAAGACGGCCCCGGCGTGGTTTTCTGCTTGTTGTGGACTGTCTTTGCTTTTTCTAGATCTGGGGGCGGCTTGGTTTGATCAGGAAGCGTGACTTTGAGGGTGATGGATCCTTCCTGTAGCATCTTGGCCACTGCCTTGACGTCCAGAGGGCAGGAGAGAAGGATATTAACACCCTGCTTTGTTGGCCAGCAGCGTGCGTAATTGGCGAGGATCGGCGGCACTGGTGCCTTCTCCACGGCCTCCTCGTCTGCGGCGGTGTCCACTGTGTCCATTGGGCACAGGTCGGACACAACCGGAATGTCGGAGTCAGGTGACGCCGGCGATTCCGGAACCGCAGACACAAATGGTGGCGGTGCTGTTGGCCAGAACGACGGTGGATTCCTCGAAGCAGCAAGTGCCATGGCGTCGAGGTTTCCACATTCGACCAGCTTGTCAGACGTCTTCCTCCTGAATGCAGCCTTGGGCGGCATGGTGTTCGTCTGATGCCGGCTCAATATGGCGTCCGCTACGGCGCGATGCTACTCGGCCGGAGTCTGGGCAGCGAAAGGTCTCTGCCCTATTTATACACGAGTCTGGAGCCTTGGCGTGAGAACGCAGTGCGTCCCCGGGCGCAGCTGCACGCGGCGGCGCGGGGGCCTTTGCGTGGGAAGAGCTTGGCGTGAGAACGCAGTGCGTCCCCGGGCGCAGCTGCGCGGGAGCCTTTGATAGCGTGGGAAGCGCTTGGCGTGAGAACGCAGTGCGTCCCCCGATAATTAATGGCTTCCAGCTGCGCGCGGCGGCGCGGGAGCCTTTGATAGCGTGGGAAGCGCTTGGCGTGAGAACGCAGTGCGTCCCCGGGCGCAGCTGTGCGCGGCGGCCGGCTGCAAGGGGAGCGATAATTAATGGCCTTGTTGACAGGTGTTGACATGACTAATGGCTTCCGCCTGCGCGGCCAGGCGCGCGGCTGGCGAACACCTGCGCGACGTGGGTGGTCCAAAAACTGGCAACGCACACGCATACATAAGGAATACATGGGGAAAAAATTGGCAACGGACAGACATAAGGACACTACTCAGATGTCCTTTGCCTTTGTACATGAATCCCTAAATAAGTTGAATTTATTAAGTTAAGTTTGAAACACTGTTCGATCCTTGCTATTTCATGAAACACACTTTTTTGTTTATTTTTTTTTTTTTGCTCCACAAAATATAGCGAATTAGATATCATAATGCAGTATGTTTGTTAAATCTGCTCTTTCCTTCTGGGCTTGGAGTTGGAAAAGTATAGGGGTTTTGGAAACGAGAAGGAACTCTGCGAAACCTTTTTTAATTAAACATCCCGGCATTCTCCTGCAGTGATTTGGGGAACAATGGAAAATCCCAATCTGGATGGGCGGACGGGGATTCGAACCCCGCATCCTCCTGAATGCGAAGCCGGAACAAAACCGTTTACCAACAAAGTCCAAAGTATTCACCCCCTGTCTTGAACCTTGTCCATCCCTGTATACACGTGACCTGCTGTTAACAAGCAGACTGAGTAGTAGTATCTGCTGTTTGAATACTCACCCTTAGCACATGTAATGCCTGAAGAGTCAGCCTGAAACAAGAAAGAAAACAGCTGGTATTACAACAGGTGGTTCTAGTCATGTCTTCATAATCACATAATAACTACAGTTACAGGGAAGACCTACGTAGAAAATAGTCGAATTTTTTTCCTTTTTTTTGATAAAGTAATCAATGATTGAGTAGTTGGAGTTGGGAGACCGAAAGTGTTAGCTTGAATCTGGGTGCGCGGCATTGCATCCACAGGTAATTGAGGATGAGGTTGAACTGATTATATAGAGGGGAAGCGATTGCCTGAAGAGACGAAAATAACAAGAAATGCTTCTACCAGTAGCATAACATGACAAAACGGAAAAGATTAGTATTACTATGCTGCGACATCAATGAATGTTGCAAACTAAATTTGCCGAAACTTGAGGTGCAGTACAATAGTGGTACCTGTTTTTTGGCGCAGTGTATAGCGATGTTGGTATCCCTGCGGTGAGCGAGGCGACAGTTGCAGAAGAGTTCACTGCTCGCCCGACAGCCGGAGACGAGCAGCAGGTACAATGCACTGTACAGGAGGAACCTGCAACAGAAGGGGTCACCTTGAAGACAGTGGCACAGTGTCACTGATCGCCCGACAGCCGGAGACGAGCAGCAGGAGGAATCTGCAACACAAGGGGTCACCTTGAAGACAGCCTGAGACGAGCAGCAGGTACAATGCGCTGTACAGGAGGAATCTGCAACACAAGGGGTCACCTTGAAGACAGCCTGAGACGAGCAGCAGGTACAATGCGCTGTACAGGAGGAATCTGCAACACAAGGGGTCACCTTGAAGACAGCCTGAGACGAGCAGCAGGTACAATGCACTGTACAGGAGGAATCTGCAACACAAGGGGTCACCTTGAAGACAGCCTGAGACGAGCAGCAGGTACAATGCACTGTACAGGAGGAATCTGCAACACAAGGGGTCACCTTGAAGACAGCCTGAGACGAGCAGCAGGTACAATGTGCTGTACAGGAGGAATCTGCAACACAAGGGGTCACCTTGAAGACAGCCTGAGACGAGCAACAGGTACAATGCACTGTACAGGAGGAATCTGCAACACAAGGGGTCACCTTGAAGACAGCCTGAGACGAGCAGCAGGTACAATGCGCTGTACAGGAGGAATCTGCAACACAAGGGGTCACCTTGAAGACAGCCTGAGACGAGCAGCAGGTACAATGCGCTGTACAGGAGGAATCTGCAACACAAGGGGTCACCTTGAAGACAGCCTGAGACGAGCAGCAGGTACAATGCGCTGTACAGGAGGAACCTGCAACACAAAGGGTCACCTTGAAGACAGCCTGAGACGAGCAGCAGGTACAATGCACTGTACAGGAGGAATCTGCAACACAAGGGGTCACCTTGAAGACAGCCTGAGACGAGCAGCAGGTACAATGCGCTGTACAGGAGGAACCTGCAACACAAAGGGTCACCTTGAAGACAGCCTGAGACGAGCAGCAGGTACAATGCACTGTACAGGAGGAACCTGCAATACAAAGGGTCACCTTGAAGACAGTGTCACAGTGTCATTGCTCGCCCGACAGCCGGAGACGAGCAGCAGGTACAATGCGCTGTACAGGAGGAATCTGCAACACAGGGGGTCACCTTGAAGACAGCCTGAGACGAGCAGCAGGTACAATGCACTGTACAGGAGGAATCTGCAACACAAGGGGTCACCTTGAAGACAGCCTGAGACGAGCAGCAGGTACAATGCACTGTACAGGAGGAACCTGCAACACAAAGGGTCACCTTGAAGACAGCCGGAGACGAGCAGCAGGTACAATGCGCTGTACAGGAGGAATCTGCAACACAAGGGGTCACCTTGAAGACAGCCTGAGACGAGCAGCAGGTACAATGCACTGTACAGGAGGAACCTGCAACACAAAGGGTCACCTTGAAGACAGCCGGAGACGAGCAGCAGGTATAATCGCTGTACAGGAGGAATCTGCAACACAAGGGGTCACCTTGAAGACAGCCTGAGACGAGCAGCAGGTACAATGCACTGTACAGGAGGAATCTGCAACACAAGGGGTCACCTTGAAGACAGCCTGAGACGAGCAGCAGGTACAATGCACTGTACAGGAGGAATCTGCAACACAAGGGGTCACCTTGAAGACAGCCTGAGACGAGCAGCAGGTACAATGCGCTGTACAGGAGGAATCTGCAACACAAGGGGTCGCCTTGAAGACAGCTTAAGACGAGCAGCAGGTACAACGCACTGTACAGGAGGAACCTGCAACACAAAGGGTCACCTTGAAGACAGCCGGAGACGAGCAGCAGGTACAATGCGCTGTACAGGAGGAACCTGCAACACAAAGGGTCACCTTGAAGACAGCCTGAGACGAGCAGCAGGTACAATGAACTGTACAGGAGGAACCTGCAACACAAAGGGTCACCTTGAAGACAGCCTGAGACGAGCAGCAGGTACAATGCACTGTACAGGAGGAACCTGCAACACAAAGGGTCACCTTGAAGACAGCCTGAGACGAGCAGCAGGTACAATGCGCTGTACAGGAGGAATCTGCAACACAAAGGGTCACCTTGAAGACAGCCTGAGACGAGTAGCAGGTATAATCGCTGTACAGGAGGAATCTGCAACACAAAGGGTCACCTTGAAGACAGCCTGAGACGAGCAGCAGGTACAATGCGCTGTACAGGAGGAAACTGCAACACAAAGGGTCACCTTGAAGACAGCCTGAGACGAGCAGCAGGTACAATGCGCTGTACAGGAGGAATCTGCAACACAAAGGGTCACCTTGAAGACAGCCTGAAACGAGCAGCAGGTACAATGCGCTGTACAGGAGGAATCTGCAACATAAAGGGTCACCTTGAAGACAGCCTGAGACGAGTAGCAGGTACAATGCGCTGTACAGGAGGAATCTGCAACACAAGGGGTCACCTTGAAGACAGTCGGAGACGAGCAGCAGGTACAATGCGCTGTACAGGAGGAATCTGCAACACAAGGGGTCACCTTGAAGACAGTCGGAGACGAGCAGCAGGTACAATGCGCTGTACAGGAGGAATCTGCAACACAAGGGGTCACCTTGAAGACAGTCGGAGACGAGCAGCAGGTACAATGCACTGTACAGGAGGAATCTGCAACACAAGGGTCACCTTGAAGACAGCCGGAGACGAGTAGCAGGTACAATGCACTGTACAGGAGGAATCTGCAACACAAGGGGTCACCTTGAAGACAGTCGGAGACGAGCAGCAGGTACAATGCACTGTACAGGAGGAACCTGCAACACAAAGGGTCACCTTGAAGACAGCCGGAGACGAGCAGCAGGTACAATGCGCTGTAGTACAGGAGGAACCTGCAACACAAAGGGTCACCTTGAAGACAATGGCACAGTGTCACTGATAGGCATTCTTGTAGCGATCTAGGTCGATCACTTGCCTAAATACCTTATACTTTCCAAGACAGTATCCAGGGCGGACGAGCATGAAATAGTTAAGCAATAGTTGCTATGGCCCGAGAAGTAGCAAGCATATCAGCAAACTGTAAGTCGCCAGTTGCGAAGCGCCTGTCATTACAGCAAGCTGGTAAAGTGACTTCACACGGCAGGTTCGTGAGGAGTAATGCACACAGTGGGAATAGATAAGGGATATTCTATTTAAACCCTGGAGCAGTCGTCTGTCTCTCTACCAAAAACTTTCATCGTATCACATCGCCGGGGCGGCGGTTGCAGAGAAGATGATGCCTGGCGTCTGCTACTAAGGTGGACTCTGCTGCGATAGCTGGGTGTGCACAGTCATATGGTCAATCATTTGGTCATAGTCATGTAGGCATAGTCTTATAGGGAGATTATCAATAATCCATTTAGTCTGGGCTGCGAGGCGCCCATCAGTTACATACTCGCCTAGTCCTTGGCCCCATCTCTACTGTTTTGTTAAAAATCCTATTAGCCAATGTAAATATTCACGTATACCATCAGTCATTGCTCATGTAAATAAATGTGTGAATATGCAACTGCCTTTTAAAGAAATTTAACCTCCATTCCTATATTAATATCTGAATGTGCTGAGCCATATAACCTGTCAGGTGTTGCTGTAGGGACCTACGACGAATATTCATATTATAACCACGGTCGATCTCCTATGATCGACCCTTATCCACGGCTCCAGTAGAATTTTACCCTGCATGCTCTTATCAATCGGCTAACAGGGTCACTACACTATCGACAATGCCGCTAACAAGTGTCGTCAGCATAAGATCCAAGTGCCGCACACAGAAAGAATCTCCAACAGGAAGGGTCACCATCAAGTCGATGGAAATGTATTAACAAAAGGTAGTGTCCGCATCACGGCTAACAAAAATTAGTAAAATTAGTAATAATTCGAAGAAAGCAGTTAGAGGCTTGAAATTTACGAAGTAATCATTTTTGAATAAGCAGAATTGTTTAAAGCTACTTACAGATCGAAAATATTAATTAGATTCTGGTTTTGGTTTACGAATTTTATTTCACCTTCTTGAAAATATTAAATATGCCTTGAGTGATATTAAATAAAAGAGAATTCAATTAGGAGGAAAATTAAATAAACAAAGATTTAAAGAAAGAGTTTTCATTTATCAGTTTTTCTTGTAGTAGGTGAAGACGTCGACTGCGCTCTGTACCGAAACTAATACTCTTGATGTTTTCTTCCCCACAGAAAACGCTTACAACACATGTGAAACATCCGACGATAAAAAGGAGGCGTGACATAACCGACGTCCAAGTTTTGTAGTCCACACGCACACACACACACACACACACACGCACACACCTTGTCCACTTACTCCCCCTCCCAACCCCCCCCCCCCCACCCGCCTACGGGAGCGCAAGCTCTACCTGCATCAAACAAAAAAGTCACAGCCAAACGCCGGCAACTTAAACGGCTGGTGTGCTCTGAAATGTGTTATAAATAGCTGGATAAGTGACGAAGCCAACACTGGTGGAGGCAGGACATTACAAAGGGAGGTACAGTTTCACGTGGAATCGGAACAACAGATCGCCTAAAGGCGCATTCCCACGATCCCTTGTAATGAAGGCGAGACGGGACGGGACGAATACTCGACCACACGCCATGGGAACAGGGCCGTCTCTGCTAGCGGAGAAGAGACGCAGCTACCCACTCTCAGTCGGTAAACATCACAGGCGTGTCTAGCGGTGCGCTGTTGCCATCGGATTGCAGCAGCGGTGCGCACCCCTTCTGTTGTTGTAAAGTTCTCTGTGCCAAACGACACTAGGCAACGTGGTGGGGAGGTGGCGGCAAGGTAAGCTAGGACTAACCTGCGGCCCACGATCGTCACTACACTTCGGCTAATGAGGTCCCGTCACGTCTCGCCTTCGTTACAAGGGATCGTGGGAATGCGCCTTAAGGCTTACCGGACACGACGAGATTGTTTTGTAACTACAGTTGCAAACCCGTTTAACTCGCAACTGCTATGTGACCTCGGCATTGCAGGGTGATGGGGAACCGCACCAGGCGATTGGTTTTAGACCAGTCTCAAACCAGTTGTATGCAACCATGGATCCGAGATCCCAGTTGCATTACAGAATTCACTGGAGCAAAACCACGAATTATTTAGGGATTTTTTTTTTCAAAGACAACATAAATGATAATGAATTTAATATAAAATTCGTAGCACAGGTGGAGAAACATGAAGGACTTTACAATTATAAACTCCCAGGGCATTCAAGAAAAAAAGTTCCTTGAGTATGGATGGACCCAATGCTTCCTCTGTACCCTGCGATATCTTCTTTTGTACTTATAATAAGCAACTCTCGGTCATCTATGACGTCACATGTCACTGCACGACGCCACTATGACGTCGCGCTATGATGTCACGCTTAACGTCATTGTTCTATGTTATGCACCTTACTTAATAACATTTCTATGCATCCGAGAAAAGATTAACTGACCGAATACTGAAAAAAGTATTTATTGCGTTTAAATCGGTATATCAATCATTAGGCGCTTATATTTATGTAATATTCTTTTGATACCTAGAAGTATTCTTTAAATTCTTTGTCCATGGATATGGAAGATAAAAGCTGTAAGTTTCGAGCATCAATGTTTGCGAAAGTTTTGTTTAGATTGTTACTTAGCATTACAACTGTCAATTGACTTTACAGCAGGAGGGCATGAATAATTTAGTTTTTTTTTTTTAATAATTTAAACTGTGTCCTATTATTGAAATTATTAAATCGTTTGAACGGAAATAGTTGCACGCTGATCGCGATCTGCGCATCCTACACTACACGTAAAACAAATATTACGTGCCGTAATGGAAGCTTATACGATTCATTTTAATTACCTTTCCTTTCACTGAGTAACAATATGTAACTGTGTGAGCCATTCAAACGTTGTAATATCTGTTCGAATCACAATTAACAAAAAAGAAAGGTGTAAAAACCCTTGAAGATTTTTGATCAAATTTATATCCCGATGCATTATTGACACAAAACGCGATACTGCTCATTTATTAATATCCGTGAGATAGAAGTATTGTTCTCCTGGCGGCAAGTTTAGAGTAGTACGTGGTTAGGTTGAAATGCAACCTGGACCCGAATGGAAATTGAAACCTTTTGCTACAGTGCAAGACACAAGGAATTACATGGAATTTTATAACAATTTTATTTAGTTAAACAATTGCTAAGACACGAATTGTCAGAACACTGAAAGAAAAGTATGTATTTCCTTTAAATTGGCATATTAATTATAGGTTTTTTATACTGAAATTATTACATGATTTGAGTGAAATAAATTCTAAATTGATCGCGATATATGTGGCCTAAGCCACAATTAAATATTACTTGGCATAGCGTATTATGTTAGGATATATTTTTAGCATCCTCCGTTTTCACTGGGGTCATTATTTTAGCCGATGTAAGTGGTGTCAGCCATTGAAACATCGATATTCATCACAGGTAATAAGAAATAAAGTTGGTAAGAACCTGTGAAGAATGGGGATAAAGTTTATATCGCGATGCATGACGACACTGACATGCGAAACAGGGAATGTATTAATTTGTGTGTGGTTGAAGCTTTGATTTTCCAGCGGCAATATTAGCGGAGATTGTGGTTAGGCTGAGATGCAACCTGAACCAAGTTGACAACTGAAGCTTTTTTCTACAGCACAAGGGACGGTAAATTGCAATGAGATTTATTTTATAACCATTTTATTTAGTTAAGGAACTGCGGAGATTTAAATTACCATAACACACCGTTAAAAGTCTTTTTGACGGGCTTTGCGGCTAGTTGATTTTAATTAACAATATCTTACTCGCCTGTATCAGACATAACAAAGATTCTACAAACTTCGCACTGTCTATTGGAAATTAAATGAAACTGATCCACAACCAGACTATCCGAGTGGTTACAGAAATTTCGTTTTGGTTGTGAGCTCAACTGGTTTGCAACTCTTGTCACAAGACAGTCGCGCCGTGTGCACTGGCCTTTAGCGTAAACACACGAACAATGGGAAGCTTTGCCAGAGGTGAGGTTCAGGAACACGAACTGGGGACATAAATTACCATTTCTTTAAGACCAATCATCTCTATGAAACTCCATTTTTGAAGTAGAGCCGTCTTTCCTTCATATTTTTTTTTTTTTTTTTTTTTTTTTTTTTTTTTTTTTGCAAGACTCGCCGATGTCAAGGTTTTTAGAGTCAGCAAAGAACTGTTGGGGAGAAATGGGAATGATTACGTTCTGGAGTTTTCACCTGCAGTGTATTCACGAATCCATGCAAAAGACATCTGGATGGTTGTCTTGACGAACAAATACTTCTGTTGTCTCTTTCGCCTTATTATTTCGTTTTGTTGCGAGACCGAATTGAATTTATTCTTGGTGCAGCTCAAGGTGGACTGATGACAAAAATTTGTTTTTTCTGTCGCAAGTAGGTGTGACTAAGCGCCAGGCACCAGTGTCGCCGAGGGAAACCCCCTTCGGAGTCTAAGCACTGTGCTGACGTCACGGCGCTGATAGTGCGTTAAGGAGAGCGACCGCTACACCGGAGACAGGTTCATCCGCGTTGTAATGTAGGGCCGTGCCAACTTCTCACTAGCCAGTAAGGCGACACAATCATGTGAACGCACTGGGCGGGAGCAGCCTCATGCAGCGTGCTGAAAACAATTCTGAGGCTCAACTGCACTACTGCTCCTTGAAGACTGCGAAAAAAAAAAACTTCGTTCACCAACATATTTGGGTCATGACAGGGAAGATAAGATCAGATGATTCTCATTCGCGTTGGACACAGGATCAGAGAAATAAGATGTCATACATATTCTTTCTTTCCTCGTGTTATTAAGAATGAGAACGAATAGATGAAAGTGTTTACAAACAAGGTAATCCCTGTATAAGAGGTGAACGTTTATAGCAAGGCTGTCCGACCCTTCAAAAGCCTCTGCAAAGGCCTCGTTGATGGTTTTTACTTCTTAATTGTAATTATACTGTGTTACTTATGTTTGTTATATTTAAATTTCTGTCCTCACTATATGCAACTAATATGTGGCCCGCAGGCTAGCTTAGAATCGTAACTGTGGCGCATTTCCAAGATTGGTTGCGCAGCCTTGGTTTAAAGTATTGCAGAACAATTTGTCATTCAGTTAGGGTTTTATATCATAGTTAACATACGTCCAAATAGAGCCATCTGTTCCTACATACACCAGGACGACCCATCTTTCTTTTTCGTCTTGCGAGAATCCATGTGAACCATACGGCAGAGTGCTTGTGTGTCATGAATAGTGTTTAAAAAAAACGAAAAAAAGACTGTAAAAAAACATGTTTTTTTTCTGGGACATGTTTTTTTCATAACTACTAAAGTTCAAATTTTTAAGGCATCTATCGTTTAATATGACTGTTTTAGAGTTTATACTAAGTACTTATCTTAATTTTTTAAATATACTATACTTTTCTGGTTCAGTAGAAATAAAAAAATTACAAAAATATTGGCAACATTGACTGAAGTTTTCTTTTACGAACGGGGACTTTCCGAAAAGGCTAGGTTGCGCGAGAAGGAATCCCCGTTCCCCATTGTTTGCATTGATACTTGCTATTTGAACTAGTGCTGCCAGCACTGCGAATTTATCTGTGGACCTACGGATTTTTTCAAAAAATTGGGAATTTTATATTGATCTACGGTTTTTTGCCTCTTTTTATTACTTATTGTGCTTTCCTTATATTTATACACTTGTTAAACTCGCAGCGTGTAGTGATACTGAGTCATTAGATTGTCAGTAATTATGAATCATTTCCTTGCAACCGTTGGCATAAACCAACGATTGAAAAGAAATAAAGCTCCTATTTTGTGTGAAAATAGATTTAAATTCAAACTTAAAAGACCTTAATACAGAACTATCGGCGCAGTCTTTATGCACAGTGTGTACTTTGTTCACAATTTAAAATTGCAATCTCGAAAGCTTTTGCGTACAATACAACCAGTAAAAGAAAATGTAACTATTTCTGAAGTTATGGATCTAGAGGAGACAGAAGAAGAAACAGAAAATTCCGACTCCGACCGAACTAGTGTTGGTATTACTGATACTAGTGAATGTGGTACTGACATAGAGAATGAATAAAAAAATTTGTTACCTATGGAGATACATTTATGAATCATTATGTAAGACATTATATGATTTAGTAAGATTTAAAACACACATGTGAAATGTAAGTTCCGTAAATAAAACTATAATTTATCAAATATATTGTTTTCTGAAGAAAAAAAAAAACAAATTTAGAAAAAAAAACAAGGGTACTAAGTTTTTTTTCATGTTTTTTTCTTCAAAAATCTGAAAAAGAAACTTTTTTTCAGTTTGCAACACTAGTCATGAATAAGCATTAACTTTCTGAATTCGTGTAATTTGGTACCCGGTTTTTGGGTTTGCTAGCGGGGATAGCATTGTTCCCAGCTGGGACACACATCCAGAGGCCGCTGTGTCCAGTTCTGTCACGGATCTTGCCAACAGGACAGGGAACGGCTTCCTTTCCATTTCATAAGGACGATCAGCACAGCTTTCGGGCGTTCTGAGGATTATGCGTCCAACAAATACAATACCACCCTTGGTAGGGCCCATAAAACTCTCTGGTTTGAGACACGAAAACTGAGTTTTTAACGTCGCTGGACCACGTGATTTGATCTGATCTATTTCTTGAGTTTGATCATTGTTGGCATTCTTAAGGTCGATTAAACCAAAAATCTATTTCACAGTCTAAAAAGTGAGAAATCGTTAATTATTGGGATCTAAGGTTATGAACGCGTGAGCTGATCTGGCTGAAATGCGACCTTGACCCGTACTTGACTTTAAAGCTTTTGTTCTGCAAAATTTTAACAATTTCGATTAAGTTTCATGATTCTTAGAAGTAACGAAGACGGATTTAATGCTGACAGAGATTGTGAACTACATATTAAAAGGGTCAAAGGAAACGACCACGTAGATCGATCATGTTAAAACATGAACACCATCTGGGAGTCATCCTTTGTGTTTTAAGAATTATGCTGAGTTTGAAGAGCCTTAGGCATATTAAAGAGGAGCGCAGACTATCCCACTATTTGATAAATATAATAAACATATTAAATTGTATCATCAGATGAAGGATGTAATCAGGAGGTGGAACATAGGGAAGGATGCCAAGATTCTGCTCCATAAAGTATATTACCAGCCCATACTGACTTACGGTTCTGAAACATGGACGTGGACAAAGAGAGACATTAGCAGATTGCAGGCGACAGAGATGAGGTTTCTGAGAGGGATAGAGAATGTCACGGGGAAAGACAAAATCAGAAATGAAAACACAAGGAGAGACTACAAGTTGAAGTGTTAGAAGAGATGTTAAGGAGGAAAAGACTGCAGTGGCTGGGGCATGTTATGGGGATGGAGGAGGAGAGGATGCCGAAAGTAGCACTGCTGAACAGCGGTAAGGGAAGGAGACCAGTTGGAAGACCTCAGGTAAGATGGATGCACCAAGTGAAGGAAGATGCAGAGGCTAAGGGAGTCGTTTAGAGGAAAAACCTTGGAAAGACCGCCAGACTTTGAACAGGATGTGCAGGATGACCCGCAAAAGCGGAAACATCTAATGATGATGATGATGATGATGATGATGATGAATAAACACGTTAAAGGGATCAAAAATCTCTACAGCTTGGTGCGATCTGGCTGAATACGAACTTTATCTGTATCTAACCTTAAGCGTTTCTCTGCAATATTTGAAGATTTTATATTTACTTTGAAGAGAGACAGATACGTAGAAACATATTTACACGAAAAGATGAGTCCTGACTATTGTGTACTTGCGCAAACTCTTTAATGTTTCTGGAACTGTAGGACCAGCATTTCATTAATCCATTCATGTCGAGGATTGCCCACCAGGTACGTGAGGGAATCTGGTTAAAAATCATTGGTCAGACATTGCTTGGATAACGTGGTGTAGTGCGAGACCCACATTTTGGGATTCAAATACAAGAGTTGGAGGGGGGCAGAGAAGGACTGATAGATTTGTGTCTGGAAATTACCGCAGAACACAGTCAGTAACAGATATGATAAAAGAGCTGAAACGGGTTCACTGGAAGACACGAGGAGGGTGAAGATGGTGCTGGGATTGTACAAGGCATATATTGGCGATGACGCGTGTGAAGATATTGGTGGAAGAATAAACAGAGGTGTATGGAAGGGAAAAAGACAACCATGACCACAAGCTGATACTCCATTTCAGAATAAAATGCCTGGGAAAATTTTCTTTCATAGGTAAGGCAGTCAACAATTGAAACAAGTTACTGAGAGAAGTGATGAATAATATACCAAAACGTAAAGGAAGAATTTAGAATTAAAAGTATTAGAGGTCAAACGTAGGCGGGTACAAGAAAATGGTGACACTGCATGTGTAGGGAAATTTTCACCGGAGCGTGTGCTTCATAACAATTAAACTAAAAGAACGTGTTTTTAATTATGGTTTTACGCTTCGTCGACGACGAGGTCATTAGAGGCAGAATAGGACTGGGGACAAGAAACGAGAAGGAATTCGGCCATGGCCTTTTGAAGGAAGGATCCAGACATTCGCTTCGAATGATTTGAGAAAACCATGGAAAACCCAAATCTGGATGCCTGGATTGGGATTCGAACCGCCGTCCTCCCGAATGCAAGGCCACAGCGAACAACGTTTAGATTATGTTTTAATTAAACACTTAGGTGGAAGAATACAATTTTTTTCTTTTGCTGTTAAATGGTTTTTACCGATCGCAATAGGCGAATACCAGGATGGTTCCCCAAAGCAGCCCATGGGCGCCCCCTTCCATAACCCATTACATTGGCCTCCACTCCCAGACTTGAATGAAATTGTATTTTAAGAGTTATTTGTAGCAAGCAGGAAGTTGAGTGAATATGGTTTTGTATATTTTTCTTGCAATTAATAGTGAATTTGTTCAAATGAACATTATTTTATGGAAAGAAACTATAAAAATACTATTTAATATGTTCAAGGACAATATTACGCAAGAAAAATTAGTTGAAAGTTAGTAATTCTAAGTATTGATGTGAGCTGCGATGTTTAGAGGACAATTTGCTACGGTTTGGATAATTTTGTGTGTAAATATCTTTAATTTTCATTTCTGTGCATTTCATAACGATTTTGAATGATTTTGTATTAATTCTGAATGTTTTAATATGATTTTAATTGTTTATGTATTGTTAGATTTCCATAAACGTCTGTGGGAAGTCTTTGAAATATTCTGGAATTTTCTGTGAAGCTTATATAAGCGATCTACAGAGACGAGTGTTCGGCCAGTCAGTATTTAGAGTTAGTATTCAGTGTTCAGAGAGTTCTTCAGAGTGTTGCGAGTTGTAGTCATGGAGGAAGGAATATATGAAGACGACGCCAGAGACCTTCACCACGCATTGAAGTGAAGCAGGGCGGAGGAGGAGTTGGGGGGCATGGCAGGAGTGGAGGGGGCATGGCCGCTTCCATACAGACACGGGGAATATGTACAAAAAACCTCAAGGGGACTCTAGGATAAAGGTGACGCCACAATCTGGTGATGGATTATTATGTAACTCGATATGACAAATAAAAAATGAAGAATAAAATTTTTTGATATCCTGCTTAGTTTTCGAGATATTCTGTCCCAAATGTGAAATGGTTTTGGTTGAAATTCAGAAGAAAAAATTGGTCAAAGTCAAATTTGATGATGGATTCTTATTTAAAAAGACGAGACAAATGAAAAATAAAGAATATAAATTTTCGATATCTCACCTAGTTCTAGAGATATACTGTATCAAAAGTGAGGTGTCTTGAGTTGAAATGGAGAAGAAAAATTTCGCAAAAGTCAAATTTAATGATCGATTCTTATGTAACACGACGAGACAAATCGAAAATAAAGAATAAAATTTTTCGATATCTTGCTTAGTTTTCGGGATATACTGGGAACATCGCAATTGTTTGGAAGCGCAATATCGCCGCTGCCGCCACTGCGCATGCGCGAGCCTGCTTCACCAATTTAACGTCACTTCTCCTCCATATATTTCCTTCCTCCATGGCTGTAGTTGTTTGAATTTAAAATCGCTGGAGCATGTGTTTACCTTTGCACCTAGTATCTTTGGAGTTCGATGTCTTAATGGAAAACAAAGATAAAAGTGAATCTTCTATGGACTCTTTATTTCATATTAAAACAAGATACCTATCACCATATATCCTTCATGCATTGAGGGTTGCACATTAGGATATGTGCAATGCACGCTGCTCTGTCTCCCACTTTTAGTGAATCGTGGAGTCATAATGACAGTAATAGTATTAATAGTAATGGTAGAGAGCGTTGTCTCTTAACACTAGTGAGCTTTTCAGTTCAGTGCAGTCATCGCTGGTTTGAGCAGCGACTTTCCTGCCCGGGACCAGACTTCGGTGCAGCAGTGTGGCAGTCCCGTGCAGTCTCCACTTTGCGGTGCCGACCCGCTGTCCTTGAGAAGGGAGACGTCAACAGGAACTGCCCGCGGCAATACACACAGCCAACAACATTCACAGAGACTCAATTCCAAACCAACGGTACAGGTTTCGAGCGCATGAAATTTATGCTAATTCCTTTTGTGGGATTAGCTGTATATGGGTAGAGGTGCCTGTCACTCTTGCTGTGACATCTGCCCCTTTTTCTTACAGATTTGTTCTTATAGCTAATAACAATTTTGGTTTAACATTACATTTATGCAAAGGTAATAATAACATCTTAACATTTTTAGTCTTTCATTACAGTTCTTTTTTCTTTTCTTTTTTAAATATATACATTTCTTTTAGTACTATTATTATGATTGATATCATTCTTTTTATATATATATATATATATATATATATATATATATCCGAGGCGGGGTGCGATAAACATTGCGTGGTCGTTAACTGTACCAGATCTGCCGCCGGCAAAACCGAGCATGTTGAAATACTCGGCCCGACCGGCACAGCAGTGTGGCACTCAATTCCTGCGAGATGGTCCGACATACGTCCTTACAGCACGGAATGAACAGTATAGGTCGCACAACTCCCTCCTTAAGAGTTCCAAGCTATTTCAAACTAAGGCCAAACACAGATGAAATGCGTATTTCAGCCAATCAGCTCACTTCATCAGGTCCCTGGCAATTCTTTATTGGGCACTAAAAACTCAAGTTTTGGACTCTTTAGTGTCCGTGCAATGCACTTCTGTAACTAAAAAGTGGAGGCTGCCATTTCTAAAATTCAGATTCGATTCGTACTGAGTGTAATTTAAGCTCATGGCCAGGGAAGTAAAGTGGCAAAGCACCAATTTGCGCGTCTCTGTAGTTGTCGAGAAAATCGGCATTGAAATATTCATACTGTAACGTGACGCGCTGTCGCTACATTCTAGGGCGCATTCTTTATTATATAAATCATAATGTTAGAGTAATTTCCATAAATCTTGGGCGACCACCTAGATAGTTTATTAGTAATTTCCTAAAGTACGCAAGATTCCAAATGAGGACAGTAATGCAATGGTAAACATTCAGTGTATCTTGTTGCAACGAATATTAAAGAATTATTGAGCTGTGTAGGCTTAAAGCTAACCGTGGCCTTCCCGAGCCACGAAGACAGGAATTCAGGCATAAAGGGTTTAGCCGGCTTTCACCTTGGGGTGGGGAGTCCACAACAGGGCGCTGATCTGATGTAAAAACCCGCCACACGAATACGCTCTCACCCCGCCGAACTTAGCCGAATATGTCCGACCTCTGTGATACACGCGGGGCGAATGAGATATCGGGGATATCACGTGACATTAGGTGCCAACCTGAAGATCCAATCCAAATGAGCACCTAACTTAAAATCCTGGGAATTTTCTATTAAATGTGATCTTCGAGACTGCAAGGGGCGGAGCCAGAGGTTTCTTCGCAGATCGAAGAGCGACGAGCTTCATTCGATTCTATTCTATGCTAGTCTGTGGAGGACTCCGAAAGTTGGCTTTTCTCGCTAACTGCTGCAGTCGGACTCCTGGTGTCGGAAAACTGACGCTTCCGGCTGGCTGGAGCAATTTTCGCACGGCGACACAGCCAGTAATGCGATGATGCGCATTACCAGAGTGGACGTGCCTGTAGCCGCCTTGTGAGACAGTCTCACATACCGTGGGTCATCTCCGAACACCGCAGACATCAGACGCAGAACTACAATGGTAACTTATTACGACCAAGCTATCTGATTGTGCATTCCATGAAACAGAACCCTTAAGCGTCTTTGAGAGGATAGATCCATGTTCTAACTTTGTAACTGAAAAACCCTGAGCTAGCGGTGTAATTTGCCAGAAAAAGTTATTTTCGAATGGCATATTGTTCATTCGTGGCGCCCATGATTTTTTAAAATGTAAAGTCACAGTATTATGATACCTATGTGTGAGGTCGTCATAACTTGTATTGTACATTGTTTCCAAGTATCATTCATTCTTGCATATTAATTCTTAGATGAATTTAAAAGTAAATTACAATTGTTTTCTTGCTCAAGACGACTAATTGTACCTCTGAGCGTTGCTTTGTGATTTTGCCCACTTGTATTAATATTATTCGATCAGACTTGTAATCGCCAATGATCCTAAATAAATGTCATATTGTGACAGTTTTCCTATATTCCAACTAACATCGAGATTCTTGCAAAATCCATATTTTCACTCCTTCATAAAACAAAATTAAAATCCCCATTTATTTATATTAATAATTAATTTATAAGTATTAACCATGACCAACAAGGCCTCATTACTACAATGTGTGTTGAAGATTTAAAGGGATGCCTGGCGCAACGAGACAGTTCTCTGCTTCATAAGTAGATTGTCGGCTGATCGAATTCCACTGCGGGCAACTACTTTATTTATTAAACGCTTTTATATTAGCTTGGTATGTACGTATGTGTGTGTCTGTGTTCAGTAGGAATCGAACATTCTACGAGTCGGAGCGTGGAATGTTAGAAGTATGAATAGGGCAGGTAGGTTAGAAAACTTAAAAAGGGAGATGGAACAACTTAAGTTAGATGTTGTTGGGATTAGTGAGATTAAATGGAAGGACGCACAAGATTTCTGGTCTGGGGAACACAGGATAATTAGCACACAAGCTGTCAATGGAGTCACTGGTGTAGGATTTGTAATGAACAAGAAAGTAGGGAAACGGTGAGTTATTATGAACAGTTTAGTGACAGGATTATTTTAATGAGGTTAGAAAGTAAGCCCGTCCCAACCACGTTAGTAGAAAATGGTCAGGATGAAGTAGGAAAAGAGCAATACAGGCAATTTAGAAATCAAACTAACAGGAAACGCAAAAAAAAAAAAAGGCTACATCAAAGTGTCAAGAAATAGAAAAGGAAATGGTCGTAGGTAAAGTAGATATTGCATATAGGAAGATCAAACAGAATTTTGGAGAAATGAAGAAAAGAGGTGTGAACATTAAAGCTGCCGATGGGAAACCTCTTAAGCTCAGATAATAGAGCTAAACGATGGAAGGAATACATTGAGAAACTGTATCATGGGGACGACTTGAAGAATAGTGTAATAGAAAAGGAAGGCGATGTCAACAGTGACTCGCATTCGGGAGGACGCCGGCTCAAATCCCCGTCCGGGCATCCAGATTTTGGTTTTCCATGGTTTCCATAAATCTCTCCAGGCGAATGCCGGTACGCTTCCTTCAAAAGGCCACGGCTTGTACTCAGTCCCCGACGTCGACGAGGCGTAAAGCTATAAGGAAAAAAAAATTATATGCGCGGATTCCGCATTCCGTACCCAATATCACCGGGTCATTAAAACCATGCAAACCTTTTACCTTTAAATCATCACAACATAAAAGTTATGAGCATTATTTAATAACAATTCTGTATATTGAAGCAGTTACGAAGAAATGAACTGCCAGATCCTTGGTTCAACCCGTCGTTTTTGAGGCGCTCGGAAGCTATTTATATTCGATGCAGAATCTTTGATTGTATTCTCTGTCCACAGTTATCGCTGTTTCAGTAAGCTCTAGGAAATGCTGTAAATTTTGGCGAGTGTAGTTTAGGTATCAAATCAAAAAATTTAACAGGGATCTGCCCATCTCAGAATGAAAGCTACAGTACGCTGGCGTAAGATTTACTAAGCTGATAATTATCCTCGCCGGAAATTTCAGTATACACGGAAGTTCCCAGATTTGCTTCGGTCATACGTAGACACTTTTGACGTTCCGGGATATCGCAGGCAATGAAACAGACTACCGCTTCCGTCGGTAGTTCCTTCTCGCCCGTCGATGATGCGTCGCGTTGACAGTATTGCTACACTGTGTGCTTCAGTTCGTCGAGTCATTTGAGCGATGACAAAGAGACCAAAGCCGCAACCGTGAAGACAACAGCCCAAGTGTAGCAACTGTATATGAATATAGAAATGTGATTTATAATGTGCATTATAATTTTTGAATATCATATATAAATGACATTTTTGGGGGAATTTTTGGCAGCAAGAAATGAACCTAGCGCAGCATACCCGGACCAAGGAGAACACGATGAACGTGAATTTTAATGGAGAGGGATAAATTAGATGACAAGGAAGCAGCTAGAAGGAAGCTGCTAAATTGAAGGAAATAGTTGGATCTTAACTAAAAAAGATATTTGCATAGAAGTTACGAGTGTATTAAAGTTTGCTTGAGGAATGTTTAGCATCCGAGAACCTACGGAAAATTTACTTGCGGTCATATAAGTGATTTTACACTTGAAGTTAAAATAACAAGAAATCAGCAGAGCTATTATATGCATTTTATTACAGATAAAGAAAACAAAACAGGAGAAATCGACGGCATAACCAACCGGTGAACTGGACTTAAAAAGCCATTTACACCGAAAAACATAGCAAAGAATATGTGAATGCAGGCTTTCCCGGCGATTAAATTACAACAAATCTTTTCGGGTTTGCAGCCGGATTTTATTACAAAGTGACAAGCTTTCGGCTACTAGCTCAGTAGCCATCATCAGGTCGATTATGTATCGGCGATCTTGCCGTTACGAATTCGCCGATACATAGTCAGATGGGTGTGTAGGGAAATTGCCACCGGAGCCTGTGCTCCATAGAAATTAATTTAAATTAAATCGACCTGATGATGGCTACTGAGCTAGTTGCCAAAAGCTTGTCGCTTTGTAATAAAATCAGTCTGCAAACCCGAGAAGATTTGTTGTCATAGCGAAGAATGTTTCTCCTCATGGAAATTATTTAAAAACTAACTTAGCCCACAAGCCGAAGGTTGGTTGGATCCTTCCGAAGGAGGCATACTAAGCCATTTGTCAGAGGTAGGACCTAAAGTTTAACGTGGAATCCGTACCACGGGGCAGCGTCTGCCGGGATTCAACCCGGGACCGGAGTAGCGAACTTTTTGAAAGCAAGCACCACTGAGCTACCAGACCGCTCCGGTACTTACTTAGGGAGATATAAAAAGGTAAGTGCAGCATAATTATTAATTGCTTAAGACGCGGCCAAAGATAGCTCCGTACTATTGTTGTAGCTTCGTAGGAAAAGGTTATACAGGGAGACGAAATCATAACTGGATTGTAGGAAAATTGATCAAGCTGCGAAGGATCTGACAAGGGCAGCCCGCCAATTGTAAAATTCATATTCTATTGATACTGTGTGTAGTAAAAGCTCGTAGCAGAGGTGCAATGCGGCAGTGCAGTAACATGAACTTCTTCGCCGTAGTCGAAAACAAAAATCGGCATTTAAAAATTCCGTTCCGTTCAAATACTTTCTACGTTACAGAGGTTTAAAAAGGCGCGTGGTGCAACGGGCAAGCTCTCTGGCACATGAGCCCGTCGCCTCCGGGTCGAATCCCGCTGCTGACAACTTTTTAAATTTATTAATTCAAATATGTATACAGGTAGTTGCCAGCATTCAGTTTCAACAGTTATACACGTAATAAGTTTTTCTAAATGTTGTCTCTTGTGAAAAAACCGACGCTTTCGAACTTCATTATGTTGCTCGGAAGCAAAGTTTAATTTCAAAAATACAAATATTTGCTGCGACAGGTATGAAATACAAATATCGTTACAGTTGACGGACAGATGTTCATCCCATCACCAGGGGTCAGGAGCGTCGATATAAGACGCCGCACACAGGGGTATTTGTCATCAAAATTATTTCCACGTAATTTTTATTTCGTTCCTTTTGTGCCTTAGAACTTATAACTATGAAGTAGGAGCAATAATAAATAACACGTTGATTTAAAATATTTTGCTCGACTAATTCCAATTTTTGTACGGAATCATCTCCTTCATAGCGTTTACTCTTACATAAATAACTTTTCGTGTCATGAGCTTGATACGAGAAAATCCCATAGCAAAGGAAGCCTTACATGAATTAACATAAAACAGAAAAAACTAAGTTTGTTTTATTTTAAATACTCTAAAATTTTTTTCGAATAAATACTTGTTTGGCACTTTTTGGCACCTAATTTTCAATGATACTCCAACATAGTACTCTAAACTAAAGCCATATAAGAAATCAGACCCGGGAAATGTCAGGAAATATAACAAAATCACTCTTTAAAGACTTTGCGCAATTAAAAAAAATGCATAGAAAATCAGTCAGCTTGCATAAATGTAAAGAAATAAAATTGTGCGATACTTTTGGACGTATGTTGCTATTATTTCAATTCAAGGTACTTGGCTGTACAATATCCACGATAAAAATCACCAGTACTCATTTAACATCACTCACGAATTTGAATGGTACAACTTATAATTTTATTGTATTTGCTTGGTAACAGTACTAACGTCTTGCAATGTGCTCCGAAGACGACTGTTCAGGAAGTGGGGAATGAAGTTTTTATTAAAAAAACAACATAGCGGAGTGTTGTTCTATTGAGATTTTCCTAGAGTCGGGTAGATATCGGTTCTTGGAATTTGCTTGAAATTTTTTTTTCTACTTTTGATAGGCTTTTTGTGTCAAATATCCCTGTGTGCGCCGTACGTTTTTCCACAACAAAAGACGTTTAAAAAACTTATATGCATAATTCTTTAAAATGATTGCTGGGAATTACGTGTATACATATGTGAATAAACAAAGAAAAAAAAGTTGCTCGTGAAGAGATTCGAACTGGTGACGACGGGCTTACGAGGCAGAGAGCTCTTAAGCACACGCCCCCTTAAAAACAACCTAACGAAGAAGTATTTAAACGCAACCGAATATTTGAATGCCCATTTTCTCGTCAATATCGAGCAAGCGCGTGTTACTGCTTTGCCACACTACACCTCTGGCCATGAGCTTCTATTACACACAGTATGAATCGAACCTGAATTTTACAATTGGCGGCCTCCCATTGTAACACAAAACTTTGCGATCCTGACGTAATAACATCTCATAACTGGGTGTGCCGAGAAAAGTTGGCGCTGGAGTTTGAGGCCCTGGTTCAATGGGAATTAGTTCCCGAGTTTAGTTTATTCGGCATTACGTTCGTAGCTTGTATCCTGCTACGTAACAATACCATTTTTTGGTGGTTCATTGCAAATCCCGCACCAGTAACTCCACTGTCAATTTGTCCGCTGATTACTTCACGTTCCCCAGGCTACAAATCTCGAGCGTCCTTCCACTTAATCGGACGAATTAAAAACCACATCTAACTTAAGTCGTTCCATTTCCCTCAAGTTTTATAATTTACCTGCCCTATTCAGACTTCTAACATTCCACGTTCCGACTCTTAGAATGTGTCTTATCCATTCTGATGACTCCTCCCTGAGCAGTCCCCACCGGGAGATCTGACTGGGGGACCATTTTAACTCCGAAAAATTTTCTGCACGAAGAAACAAACTTCCTATTTTTTAATTATATAAGTGTCGATACCTATAGGGTGAGTCAAAAGGGACTTTAATATTTGGAATGCTATAGAAATTTGATGAGATAACTTACAGAATCGGTGTGGGGCGTGCTGTGTGTTTTGGTTTCAGGAAACTAACTCTGCAACAACTGTTCGGTGTAAATTTCGCACCGAATACGCTGAAGAACCTCCAAGCAGGCCAACAATTTTCTCTTGGCAGCAGAACTTAGACGAGACGGTTAATGTTTATGCTCTTAGCAAATTGAAAGTGTACGGCCCTGTCTTCTTCAATGAGACAACTGTCGCTGGTATTGTGTATCTGGATATGCTTGAAACTTTTTTATTCCACACATCAATGAAGATACCTTGATGGGATGGTTTACTGTCAGCAAGACTGTGCGCCACGTCATTTCGTCACGGAAGTTCGAGGTTTCCTCGATAATCGCTTCCCAGGTCGGTGGATTGGCCAATCACATGGCCACCTCGCTCCCCAGACTTGACACCACTGGATTTCTTTCTCTGGGGTTTCATTAAAAATCGTGTGTATGTTCCTCCCCTACCAAAAAATTGTCGGACCTGAAAAATCGAATCTACGCTGCCGTGGCACAAGTTACTTCCGATTTGCTGCAACGAGTGTGGGAAGAAATTGACTTCCGGTTGGATGTTTGCCGCATGACTAATGGTAGTCACATCTAACCAAAATGACACTCGACACTTCTATGTGAAACTTGAGGTTGTCTGCTACAAAATGACACATCTACCGTTTCTATAAGTTATCTCGGTAAATTTCTATATCATTACAGAATTGTGAAATCCTTTTTGACTCGCCCTGTATTGATCACGCGACGTACAGCGTCATATCTGCAGAAAGTTCCTGAAACCTGTTATTGCTTCTTTCGTTGCCGTGTCAGACGCATAAGAAAGATATGATAAAATAAGATATTTGTAGACCAAAGTAGAAATTTTCCATCAATACCGTCAGTTCATCCGCAGTCACATTTTCCGTCCTCTCACTGTAAGGGCCCGGTGCGAATAATGTATGAAGCAACGCTGGGCATTTTAAGTTGGCTTTCGTCACATGTGTAGAACGTCACACATGGTATGCGCAATGACTATGACGTCACTCATATACCGCTTACTCTGCCACACCGTGGGCCCCAGCAATCTCACTCACAACATCTTGCGTTAGGACACTTTTCCCGGAGCTACTCTTCCGCTTACATTTTGCGTCAGTACCTATTCTTATGAGGCCATACGAGGCTCTGGCGTAGGTGGTCGCCATCGAGTCTGTACTCGTGAATGGGAACTGTCACAGGAATATGAACTGGGGTGGGTATCCGTTGCCTTTCTCAATGTCGCTTCTTGTCTGTTGTTGTAGGTGTAGATGACTGATAGCGTGTGTGTTCAGAGATAATAATTGAGTATGGTCGTAATGACCTGATGACAGGGTTTCTATTGGCTGCGCGAGAACTGTGTGTTTGTATAAAGATTTTGTGAAAAGCGTCCGACGCGCAAAACATACGCGCAACACGTGGCGTGATGGTGACGTGTGCAACAGGTGTCATCTTCGAACTCGCAGATTTACCACCGGTCAACCATACTATAGAACACGACTAGAGAAGTTTTCCCTTCAAAAACATAGGCCTCGACACTATTTACTGTTGTTTACGCCACTGCTCCTTTGATTAATCCTATCAGTTGCTACGAACGCCACTCTCATTGACGACAACTCTAAACGTATTTAGTGAACAGGTCATTGAAATATTCATAGCTTTCAAATAATTGTGCTTGTAGGTTGTGCTCGTATATCTATATCCATAAAACGAAAACCGGATATATTGGTCTTATAAAAACTCGGAAACTACGGAGCAGATTAGGATGGGGTTTCCACCGTTTTAAAGCTCAGAGTCTCAATTCAGTTGTTTGGCATATCCTATGCTTCAACGTTAAGTAACGCAGCAGCATTAAATGAAAATTCTGAACGTATGATGAGAAATCCCAAAGACGGAAGGATTAGATGTTCCATACTTCGCACTAAACACACAACTACAATGTCTCTGACCATAGCCTTTAATGAAAGCAATAAGATAAATTTACAATAGTAACTATTTTGCACTAAACAAAACTTGAAGTATTCTTTCCTTTAATTTGGGATATTCAATTTTTAAACGGCATACATAGCCGTAAAAAAACAGACTTTTTTTTAAACAAGATCACTGGACGATGTCTCTGGCCTTCATCATTAGTCTTCTGTTTACGATAATATTATTCCGGATTCACTTTTTATATTTGTATAAAAGGTTGAATCAGTGGAGTTAAAAGTATCTGACGTTTCGAGCAAAAAGTATATCCATTCACTTCCCAATCGAATCAAATATGATTTCCTAACATATTCCAGCGTTGTTCAGTAATGTAGTAATGCATTTCTTAGCCAAATCAACGAAGCTTGAAATACATAAATCTTTTCGGATGAATGGAAATAGTGTTCGTGCAAATGAACTTCAACCGACTCGTTTCTTGGAGGTGGGGGGGGGGGGGGGAGGTATGGGAATCTAGGATTACTTTAATTCAGAAAAAATTGGCGCCAATTTAATGAAACTTTGTACAAATGTTTCTCATTGCGGGAATAAAAGGAGGGTAGGGGTAAATGTACGCCAACTATACAAGGCAATGCCGGGAACTGCACAAGCAGCTTCAGACAGTACCAGTGTATTATCCAAGTTTTTAATATTCTGGTTGCGGACCACAGGCTGAGCAACACAGGACTAGAGGATTGTGGGAAACTGCCTAAAAACCCGGAATCAGATCGACCGGTAGGTCGGGATCAGGACTTCTATCCAGCGTGGAGGCGCTTCAATGCGGGCACCCACACTGCCTGGTAAGCGTGTATTATTACCACATCAAACTAAGGTTCCTTAAATCTGAACATTTCGTAGCAGGGACTGGCAAATCAAAAAAATGTATCGATAAATATCGTATCGATATTTACAAACTTTAGTGCTATATATCGAGAAAAATATAGATAATTATACATTAATATACCGAAAATATTTAAGAAAATGAAAGACACGTGTAGTATTTACTGATAATTTTATCAATTTCTCTATTTTTATAATCTATTGCAGTGTTTCTCAAAGTGGGTTACGCGAACCCCTAGGGTTCCGCCAGTTGATCGTAGGGGGTTCTCGACAAGATTTACGTAATGGCGGATTGGCTATTTGAAGCGTGTAACACGCACAATGGTTAATATCGCTCATTGTTGCCATTAGTGGAGAAAAAAGTTCGCATTTTTTTGTAAAGGGTACGTGGACCTTGAAGTTTGGGAAACACTGATCTATCAAACCCTTATGCGTCTGACGTAGACTTCAAAAGAACAAACCCTCTGTTTTACACGTTCCCTCCTTAATCTACTCCCGTTTTCCAGTGCTGCCAAAATAATTGCAGAAGTCTGTTCGAATCCGGTCTAGGGCATGGGTGGTTTTAACTAAATGTTGTGTTCGTCTTGTGTGGTCATTACAAAAGAGGGAAAATAATCACACCGATCTGAATTCTACACATTGTAAGAGAAACACACACGTTGAGCTGGCTGTATGGCTAACACGGTCAAATGCCATTGAAAAAAATAAAAAAGAGCTATGCCTTTCGGACGACACAGGCTTGGTATATCAGGTTTTTTGTCGACGCATTAACTGTTATTCATTGAAGGAAAAACAAGTTGAAAACAGAGGCTGTTAATTTACCTGAACCCTCAACGTCGCAACAGGGATGTTGAACCAATGACCTAATCGTTAACATTCAAACACGTTGACAAAAAAAATCATGTTAAAGTAAACCTGTTAAAATGATACAGGTTGTTTTAACCTCTGAACCGTTGATGAAAATCTGTTAAATTACGGGAATTCACTTTTTAAGACGCTTTCAGAAGATCGGATATGCAGGTATATTTAT
>JARYHS010008075.1:179290575-179562117 GCA_031002005.1 Vandiemenella viatica | reverse complement strand
TGTAACCTTACTTGCTAAGCACCAGAGTTTACTTAGGGATTGTGCACAAACTACGTGGCTCGGTCTAGGGGGGGGAGGGGTTGGCTGGAAGGCTACGTTGGGCTACGTGGGGGGAGGGGGGGTTTCGAGCCAGGCCACGTAGCTTTCCGTTCATATTATTTGCCATAGTTTAAATGAGATTCAGGACACACAGCAGCATGTAAATATTTATTTCTGCCATTTAATTATCCCCGTATGTAATTTATGATAATCTGACAAGAGAAAACAGTACAAATATCTTCTGGAGTCAATCAGGAAAAAGGCTACGTGCTACGTGGGAGGGGGGGGGGGGTAGAGGCAAAAGCCACGTCGGGGCTACGTGGGGGGGAGGGGGGGGGGTTCACAGGAGGCCAAAATGGAGCTACGTGGTTTATGCACACTCCCTTACTTCTATTTTAATATTCAATCTACTGTTGCTGCTATGATCTCTGCTATATTTAATCACTTTTTTCTTGGTTTGGTTTATATTTAGTCCAAAAACTTCCTTCAGTGTTTTGTTCATGACGCTGAGTAACTTCTCATCCTTAGTCTGTTCTGCTAACTCGACAATGTCATCAGCACTAAGTTTTTCTCCTTGAACACTTATGTCAGACTCAAAATTATCTTTTATTTCCTTTATTTTTCCCTCCATATGCAAGTTGAATATTAGACTACATCCTTGTCTCATAACTTTGTTAACTGATGCAAGTCTCTGGTGATTGTCTACTTTTACTGTAGCCACTTGATTCATCTATGGATAATACATTATTCTTCTACTTTGAGATTTTACTCACATATAATTTCTTTAAGATTTTGAAGATCTTGTTTCCACCAGCATTCTTAAATTTTGGAAAGTATGTTCCAAAATAAACCATCACCACTCTGAATGACAATAGTGCAACAAACACTCAACACGGGGAATGTTAGCGTACGAAAAACAAACACTGCCATCTCGTGCAACAACTTAATATTTCTATTTTCACTCTTTATCTCTAGTTTTAACGGATTTCGTGAACGAGGGCTGTACCTTCTTTTCGGCGCAGTGTATTGCCACGTTGGTATCCCTGCGCTCCGGCAGGTGGCAGTCGCAGAACAGATCACTGGTCGCCGAGCAGTCTGACAACAGGAGTACCATCACCACCAAATGGAATAAAGTGCAGAGCCTGTAACAAAAGTTATTACTTGCGTTAAACCACCGATATTAATGTTAGAACAGATGATGTAGATCTACACCTATATTAGTTTTACAAAATATTATAGAGGATTCGTAGCTCTGTGGTTAAGTCCGCGTTACACAATGCGAGTTGACTGGAACGACAGTTGGCCGGACCGTTGGTAAGAGAGTGGACTAGTAATAATTAGAAGACAGTGCACTGTCCACTGTGAGGACAGTTCTCTACTCCTACACTGTGATGCTGATGAAAATGGTATGTCCATATTACAGAAAGGAATTAACATCGTAGCTAATTTGTTGATTATAATGTTGAATGATATGAATAAATAATAAAATAAAACGTAGAAAAACTTTAAAAGGGTGGATATTAAAAAGAAATACTTTAAATGCCTCAGCGCCTTTTTTAAACGAAGTTGGAAGTGAAAATATAGAGTTACATCATTTAAAACTAACTGTATCTTAGTTTGAAGATCTATTAGGAAATATTTTTTCCGATACAAAAAAATGACACCGCGAAGAAGCAAATTTTTGATAGCAGGATCTCTAAAATCCTTGTTCCTATAATTTTTATTCTTAAAATTCCACGGAATTTCCTCACTTTCATGCAGTTCTAAAGATTTTAATGCCCCTGCTTCACTTCACTTACGCGACTTGTTAGTTGTCGCCATCTTGATTGTTAAACTCGCACGTCAGAAGTTGGTCGTGAACCGAGTCCACTATCCTCAGTCAGCTGTCTGTCTTGTCCCTGTTGACACGAGGAGAGTGGACTATCCAGTGCTGCGCGCAGCAAGACAGTACACTCGTTCCAGTCAACTCGCATGGTGTAAATGGGGCACTAGGCGTCCGACTGGATATCAATAGATTCCCTTCCCGTTAACAGCCCTCATACCTGAACTTTAAGTAGAATTTTATTTAATGAAGTATTTGTAGGAGCTAAACTTTGCTTGAATATGATCTGCTATTTTTGTTTTACAAATTCTTGTAAATCAGTGTATATAGACTTTTTTTTGTGAAAGGAAATCATTTAAAGGCCGTTTAATATGTTTAAGAACAGAATTGCTTAAATGTGTGTAATTCCAAATATTAATGCAAGTTACGATGTCTACAGGACAATTTTGTACAGTTTAAAATGATTTCTGTAAATAATTTTGTATTTAAGTATCTTTAATTTCCATTTCTGATCGTTTTGTAATGATGTTAAGTGATTAAGTATTATTTCTGATTGTTTTAATATGTTTAATTGTTTGAGTAATATCTGGCGGACGCTTTTGAAGAAAACCAGAAATTTCGATAGAGCCTATGTAAAGAAATCGGCAGAAGGACTGAGTTTAATTTTATAGTTAGTTTACAGTCAGTTTATACAGATTCTCTTTACAACTGCGTCAGAAGTATCTCTGGATTGTATCTATGCATATGAAAAATATCGCTGACTTGTTGTTTTGAAAAATAAACAACAATCTTAAACTTAACCTCTTGGTGGACTATTTAATTAATTACAATATTAATTAAACCTCCAAAGACCCTAATAATTTTCCATCCATCGATTCTTTGGTTAACGATGAAATGACGGGACCAAGCGCAGATAGGAAACGATTTTCATATTTGAAAAATTCTCGCGAGTTATGTCGTGGATCATTGATTTCTTCCGCTCCTTTTAACATAACCGATTCAAATGTGGGCATTCCATTCCGATTTGTCATAAGCAGTAAGTCGTTTGGAAAAGAATTACACTGTTCTACCAAAAAAAAAACCTTTTTTCTATTTCTGAAAAAAATATCTTTCATTCCTAGTTGTTCTTCGAGCACTGATTTCAAACCTGTTTTTAGTTTCTTTGTGTCAGGGATAGTTTAAGAGTAATCGAAAGTTATTTTTTTGTTCTTTTTCTGATATAGTGCAGAACAACACATTAGCTGAAAATCAAGAAACAAATCAGATTTTTATCACGTTAATCACATTAAGGGAGGTTGGAAGCTAACGTATAACAAAGTATACTTAGTTTATCCGCTTAGTAGCATTTATTATGCATGAGTAATTACAGAAAATTTACAAAAAATTGAGTCACCATATAGTAATTCGTGTCACTTTTTCCTCTTGTATTGACAATCTTCTTTCTCTCGAATGATATTCCAGCAATAATCTCCTTACATCGATAGTACCCATTTCCCTTAATAACGCCTTTCTATTGTAGATATGTCTTTATGGAAGTTTTCACCATGTTCATCCGATACGTCACTACAACTCTCTCTGAAGTAATACAGATGAGAGTCCATCATATGTACCATCAGAGACATATTGCACCCAAGATCTTCATATGCTCTGGTCATGTCATTCATCATTTCTTTGTAACTGGCAGCGCTTCTTCTTCCGAGAAAGTTTTCTGGCGCCTTCTTGAAACAATCCAATGCTCTTTTCTTTGGGTGTTAAATGTGCTTCAAAATTTGTACTTCCTGCAGTTCCTTGATTTGAGGGCCCACAAATACACCTTCCTTTATTTTGGCAGCTGAAAGCCGGGGAAATCTGTCAGCTACATATGCAAATCCACTGCCTGTTGGATCCACAGAAAAAAATTGCTTTATTAGGCCAAGTTTGATGGAAAGTGGTGGAAGTAGTATATCTTCAGGAGTTACCAGACTTTCACATTGCATATTTTTTCACCCATTTTCCACTTCCGCTTAGGCCATTTCTTCTTCACATAGTGAGAATTTCTGTCACGACTATCCCACTCGCAAAGAAAAAATGCATACTTTGCGTATCCTTGTTGCATTCCCAATGTTATAGCAACTACTTTGAAGTCTCCACATATTTTCCATTTGTGTTCATTGTATTGTAAAGAATTTAGCGTCCTCCGCAAAAATTTGTAATTCCCTTTAGTTAAGCTGGCGTAAGAAACTGGAACATAGGACATTTTATTTCAATTGTGGAGCAAAACACCCTTGAGACTTGTTTTAGATGCATCCATGAAACGTCTCCACTCCTCTCAACAGTAGGTGAAGTTCAGCACCTTCATTAGACCAGCAACGTCATTGAAAAATGTCAGTGCTTCGTCAGTTGCAGAATAAGGAATAAAGGCACGTTCTCGGTGCGTAAATACACTGATTTTAGTGCTTTGGTGGAGTAGATTATACTCTTGTAACCTCGAACCAAGCAGTTGCGCCTTTTATTTACTTAGTCCTAGATCACGCACTAAATCATTTAAATCTACTTGAGTTAGTAAATGTGGCGATGAGTCACTTGAAAACTGATATGGAGGATCGCCTGCTCCCCAGCTGCCTTCGAACAAGAAATTATCACGTCCGAACACTACTGGTGCAACAACATACACGTATATGCCTATAACGTCCCTGTTTGTCATAAATGAGAATGTATACATATATATATATACAAATTACGCAAAAAGTATCCCTGACAACGAAATTCCGTTTCCACAATTGAATTTCCCATGATAATTTGGTTTAGAATCACACATTTTAATATCAGAAATAGAACCCTTGTCAAACAGTGTTATTTGCTAAATTGTTCCTTTCCATGAAATGTATATTTTACTGGAAACAAACTATTTTCGCATACTTTACATGTCGGAATTACCCTGGATTGCTTCCTCCCTTACAACTAGGGTTGCCAACCGTCCGGTTTTTCGACCGGATTGTCTGATTCTAAACGATTTGTGCGTGTCCAGTTCACTACATGCGACAGGACACAACATGTCGTGTTATTAAGAATTTATAAAAATTACTAGTTGCTGGGCTTTTTGGTCACCATCAGTATAAATTAATTTAATTAGTTGGCCGTGCCCTCTACCACGGCTCGTCGACACTCGGTGCCTTCGGTCAGGAAATAGGAGTGCGGAGCTCTATCTGCGCCAGTCCTACTGGAAACCTGTGAAAACCAAGTGCTCCATTGGCAATTCCTTCTTTTCTTTTCGTTGTCATCAGTCTTTCGAATAATTTCATGCAAACATCCATCCCTTCCTATCTTGTTCTAACCTTTTTATCTCTACGTACCCCTTATAACAGACGTCCTCAATTTATTATCTGCTTCATATATTCTAATCTCTGTCTTCCTCTATAGTTTTACCTTCGACTGTCACCTCCCCTAACAAATTAACCACTACAGCATGTCTCAAAATATGACCTACCAGCCTGTCTCTTCTTTCTGTAAGCCTCTTCCACAAACTTCTTTCCTCACCCGTCATTTCCAAAACTAGTTCATTTCGTACTTTGTCTGTCCACTAAATTTTCAGCATTCTTCTGTAGCACAAAATTTCAAATGCTTCAATTTTCTTTCTTTCTGGTATTCCTGAAGCCCATGCTTCGCTACCATAAAGTGCTGTGCTCCACTCATAGAGTTTTTAAAAAGTTGTATCTAAATCCTAGATCAGTGTTTGAAACCAAAAGATTTCTTTTTTTTTCAGCAAGGCTCTTTTTGCTAGTGCTACTCTGTTTTTAACATCATTCCTGCCTTGGCCATCGGTTGTAATTGTGCATTGTAAGTAACCGAATTCAGTTACTTCTCCTATTGCATCCGATCCTATTTTTATATTTAATCTACTTGTATTGGTATCATTTCTGCTACATTTCATCATCTTTGTGTTGCTTTGATTTATATTAAGTCCAAAATATTCCTTCATTATTATAATTCATGCCATTCAGTAACTTCTCAATATCCTCAGTCAGTTCTGCTAAAAAGACAATGTCATCAACAAATAGTAGCATACTGTTTTTTTCTCCTTCATCACTTATGCTACATGAAAATTTTTATTTTCCTTCCTTTATTGCTTCCTCTATATACAACTTGAATATAATTGGAGACTACAACCTCGTCTCACACCCTTTTTAACTGATGCTTGTGTCGCATGATTCTCTACTTTTATTATTGTCACTTAATTCTTATGTAATTTATAAAGATTTCTTCTATCTCGGTATTTTAGACTAGACTTCTTTAAAATTTTGAGCATCTTGACCCACCCAACATTATCAAAAGCTTTTTTTAGATCAACAGACAATTCCCTTAGTTATTTAATTACCTCTTTTTATTTTATTTGTTATATTATATAATTTGTGTGTTAAAATACTCTCCCGTCTACTTTTAGGATTTACAAATTTTAATTTAAAATTCCTTCTGCGTTTTTGGTAAATTATTCATCACTTCACTTGGTAATCCGTTCTTTTCCCCGACACCCTAACCACCAACAGAAAATTTTCCACTCCCTTATGCATGAAATCGAGCGCCAGCTTGTGTTCATGGTCGTCTTCACCTTCCATACACTACTGTTAATTCTTCGACGAATTGATTGGTCTTGACATTTATACTTTTTGTTCTCTTTCTTTTCTCGTTAATATTGCTGTTTTCGTTTCTCATTATTGTAACAGCAACGCTTTTGATACGAAATAAATAAATAAATAATTAATGTTTAGGCAAAAGTATACAGATTATTTTAAAGCATAATACTTTATAATAAAGTGCGGTTGCTTACTCTGCCCTGTCCAGATTTATATTTCTAATCAACTGAAAATATTCTCCAAAATTAACTTGAGCGCTGGAAAGCCTGATGGGTCACCTCATTATTTCAGGCTAGTAATCCCGTGACCGTTTTTTGCGTATCCTCACAAGTCTGGAATAGTTCCGCATTTTAGGATGAAAGACTATGACAGATTGACCTGATTTGACCAAATATAAACATGATCTGTGTTTCAGAATGAATAAAATCTCTGAGCTTGAAGAACTCAGAAGCATTAATAAAGTTAGGTATTAAACATGAACAGGGACGATAGCGCAATCGCATAATTGCTTAAATACAAACTTTAATTGTATTTGACCATTAAAGTTCACTCTGGAAATTTTTAAAAATTCTTGTTTGTTTCCAAAGCATCACTTTTTTTTTTTTTATCGAGGCTGGACAAACACGTAATAATTGGTCATAGTATCTGTAACACATTCCATATTATTGTACAGTTGAGCAACTCCAAACAAATCAATTGCCAGAATAGTTGATTAGGTAACATATTTGGTCTGATGTCCACTTAAAATAACCTATTAACTTACGTACAGCGAACATTAAGAAATACCATTGACGAAATTTGTCAGTAATATGTATAAAAAGCCAATTAACCGTAATATATAAACTTTGGTCAAGAAACAACATTGGTGAAAGTTTAAACTGAAATTTATCCTAAGCCGGAATGACGATTGGCATTCGTGGTTACAGCTGAGACCATGAGTAATTTAAGTTTTTCCAAAGTTTTTATGAGTGGTTTTCATTAGCAACATCTCACTGAAAAGAAGTTTCACGTTTTTTTCAGATGTAAAGTTTACGGATATTTTTTTAACTATAAAACGCTACGAAAAGCAAACTTAATGAATGTATTTTGGCAATTAGTTTGGTAGCAGTTGCTTAGCTATTAAATTGTGGACATACCACGATTTCATACTAATGGTATCTCTGGTCGCTGTTTTGCGAGCGAAGGCTGACACGTGACACCGTTCTCCAGCCAATAGCTATAGAGGTGAGTGAAAGAGTGAGCTTATGAAATATATACAGCAGATAGTAAGTATATCTGCCAGGAGAAAAAAAATGGAAACATCATTTGTTTTACTTTTAAATTAAATTTTAAACAGACAATGTGTCTTAACATAAACAAAATATGCTACATCAGATGTCTGTAAAATATCCTATCTACTGATGCCTGTAAGTTCTGCATTAGTTAAGAGAAAATTATGTTGGCAATAGAAATAATATACGGGATATAGAGTACCGCGTTGCCACACAACATTATCTAACCAACCTATGCAGATTCCGCGCCAGTGAAGATCAAACTCGCGTAAAGCATTGTTATAAATAATAAAATTAAAAAAAAAAAAAAAAAACATTTCAATGTGCTCTCAATCCCACCATTCATCTGTTTCGACCTCTTCTGAGCTACAATTGATTTGAAAACAATCGCTAGCCTCGGTTGGCTGTTGCTTTGTCAGAAAAGAGCAAACTTTTGTTTTGCGCACCGACAACAATTCCCCGCAGTTATAATACGTTTGCGTGATTTGAAAAGCAAAACAATTAAACAATTGTAAATGATCTGATATTTTACCAATTCGCTAAAGGCATACCAACAATCGCAAGTAAGAACAATACTGTTGTTACGGCTAACAAATTATTTCAGCTGAAGGATGTTGCGAATGTTTCATAATTTTCATAAAACCTGTGATGTTCACGGTAATAAAGAGCAGCATAATGAGGTGCAGAAACTTTTCATTTACTGATAATAGCCAAAGGGAAACAATAAAATAACTAAATTCAAATTGACCGTAAAATATTAAGTTTTTTCGTCGGTATAAAGATTACAGAATATACTCTCTGCGCGTTTGACGACATTAAGCGTGCCCCAACTTTAAGACAATATTAGCTCATAGTATTATATGAAAGCTACAGAAAACGAAACAGTTGCGGTTCGGATATTGCGTACTTACGTCATCGCTGCTCGGCTACTGCCGTCAGACTGAAGCTCTTTGGAGGAAGAATCAACGTCTGTTCCCCCTCCACCACGCCGGCCGGCGCGTCAGAGACAACAGGAAATGCGAAACACCGCAGGCGGAAGCGGGCGTACCGCAACATACGAACACACTCCTGGACTCAGAGCCGGCGCTAGTATTCTCTGGCCCCGGGTAAGAGATCTTAGGCCCCCTCCCCCCCCCCCCCCGAAAATATTTTTACTTTACACTTTGTTTTTTTTTTATAAATTCAGAAAATTTTAATACAAAAATGTTCAAAATTATTGGTGCAGATTTTAAAATTTGTGTTTGATGTTTATTTATTTAGACATCCAGGCCGGCGGGCCCCCCTTTGATGGCCCGGGCCCCGGATACTTTTGCCCCGCTTAACCCCCCCTAACGCCGGCCCTGCCTGGACTCGGTGTGTACACTTATAGTAGGAGTAGGGATTGCAATCCAGCAAAGCGGGATCCCGCATCATTAAAGGTCGGGCCACACTAGACCGCACCGCACCATCACTTTTGTTATTGTTGTCGCTCACTCGGTTGAAGTGAGTTCAAACGATACCGCGTGTCGGCCGACACTCGGCCGTGTCTTGGCCCCGATAAATTTGTTTTATACACTCCTGGAAATTGAAATAAGAACACATTGACGCCGGTGTGTAAGACCCACCATACTTGCTCCGGACACTACGAGAGGGCTGTACAAGCAATTATCAAACGCACGGCACAGCGGACACACCAGGAACAGCAGTGTTGGCCGTCGAAGGGCGCTAGCTGCGCAGCGGTTGGGCACCGCCGCAGTCAGTGTCAGCCAGTTTGCCGTGGCATACGGAGCTCCATCTCAGTCTTTAACACTGGTAGCATGCCGCGACAGCGTGTACGTGAACCGTATGTGCAGTTGACGGACTTTGAGTCAGGGCGTATAGTGGGCATGCGGGAGGCCGGGTGGACGTACCGCCGAATTGCTCAACATGTGGGGCGCGAGGTCTCCACAATACATCGATGTTGTCGCCAGTGGTCGGCGAAAGGTGCACGTGCCCATCGACCTGGGTCCGGACAGCAGCGACGCACGGACGCACACCAAGACCGTCGCATCCTACGCAGTGCCGTAGGGGACCGCACCGCCACTTCCCAGCAAATTAGGGACACTGTTGCTCCTGGGGTATCAGAGAGGACCATTCGCAACCGTCTCCATGAAGCTGGGCTACGGTCCCGCGCACCGTTAGGTCGTCTTCCGCTCACGCCCCAACATCGTTCAGCCCGCCTCCAGTGGTGTTGCGACAGGCGTGTATGGAGGGACGAATGGAGACGTGTCGTCTTCAGTGATGAGAGTCGCTTCTGCCTTGGTGCCAATGATGGTCGTATGCGTATTTGGCGCCGTGCAGGTGAGCGCCACAATCAGGACTGCATACGACCGAGGCACACAGGGCCAACACCCGGCATCATGGTGTGGGGAGCGATCTCCTACACTGGCCGTACACCTCTGGTGATCGTCGAGGGGACACTGAACAGTGCACGGTACATTCAAACCGTCATCGAACCCATCGTTCTACCATTCCTAGACCGGCAAGGGAACATGCTGTTCCAACAGGACAATGCACGTCCACATGTATCCCGTGCCACCCAACGTGCTCTAGAAGGTGTAAGTCAACTACCCTGGCCAGCGAGATCTCCGGATCTGTACCCCATTGAGCATGTTTGGGACTGGATGAAACGTCGTCTCACGCGGTCTGCACGTCCAGCACGAACGCTGGTCCAGCTGAGGCGCCAGGTGGAAATGGCTTGGCATGCCGTTCCACAGGACTACATCCAGCACCTCTACGATCGTCTCTGTGGGAGAATTGCAGCCTCCATTGCTGCGAAAGGAGGATATACACGGTACTAGAGCCGACATTGTGCATGCTCTGTTGCCTGTGTCTATGTGCCTATGGTTCTGTCTTTGTGATCATGTGTTGTATCTGACCCCAGGAATGTGTATATAAAGTTTCCCATTCCTGGGACAATGAATTCACGGTGTTATTATTTCAATTTCCAGGAGTGTATTTTGACGGTGCGGCCCGGTGTCGGTCTGCTGTCGGGCTGGTCGATATGGGGAACTGAAGAAAGAGTTCGGAAATTTCTAGTCCTTTACGACTAAATATTGTTTTGACGTTACTGATTGCTTTAGAAGTGTGTCCTTTTTTTTTCCAGCCTCACTTCAGGTTCATCAGATATTCGTAAAATGTAGTTACAGTCCTAGCATGTTCGCATTAACAAATCAAATATTTGTCAGTGGTGAAGGCCTGTAAAAATTGCATCCGAGATCCGGATTTTGAACCGGGGACCTTCTGTACCAAAATCACTCGCCGCAAGCATCTGAATGAATCTAGAAGTACTGGAAAATATGTATTCAATCATATAATAAAGTACATTTGTGTTTTGGCATGGCAAAAATAAATTATAAGTACGTTTATTTTATTATGTTTGAATAATAATTTTTGATTATAACCAGATTTGTCTCTTGTCTCAGAAGGTTACGGCGTACAATTGGGGAAATGAAAGTCCCTGGTTCAAATCCCTGTCTCAGCTGTAATTTTTATGGATCGTAAAATTTTCATTCACCTCTGGAAAAGCTTTGATTTGTTAATGGCAAAATGCTAGGACGCTCCGTGTTACGAATTTCACGTTAATCTGTAGTTTTCCTTTTCAAATTAGGTGATAACGATAGAGGTGTACTGCGCAGCCGATATGTGACTCCATGACTGGAATTTTTACATTACATGAAATTACTATTATTTTACGGAATCTTTGGGGTCTGCATTAAAATAAAAATGTAGAATAATTTTATTCTTTTTTAATAAAGAAAATATTGAGTGACTCGAAAAGGAACCTCAACCAAAACAAACACGTTAAATGTGAAGTGAGTGACGCTTGACATTTAACGTGACTATATAGAATTACACGAAAATCTTTCAATACAGTGTGACGACCATTTGTTAAAAAAGTTTTGGAATACTATTTTTGTGCATAAGAGATCAAACAATTAGGAGATAACAGGAGTCACACAAAAAAAGTGTCTTAACGTACTTTATTACCTTCGTGGATTATAAAGTACAGTACTCTATAATAAGCAGCTACGATACCGAAATCACTTTTAAGGTAATTTTTTAACATTAATTCCGTGAAACAGCCAAGTGTATACGTTAAAGGAGACCGAGTAGGAACCCGTCCGTCACACGGCCGTGCTACGGACCAGTGTGGACGCGAGGGGGGCGAGCCGACACACGGCCGAGTGACGGTGCGGTGCGGTCAAGAGTGGCCCGACCTTTAGACAGTCTGGCGGATCCCGCACAAAATTAAGCGGATCCGCAATCCGCAAAATCCGGTGAAAACATGTGTTAGTCTGCGTGACTCGCTGCCCCACTAGGTCTCTATCGAATGTATTGCACTGTTTGCCTGTACCCTCGCAGTTGGCATATGACTCGTGTGAACAAACGTTTTTTTTTTTTAACCTTCGTCATACGTAAGTAAATAGATCAATTTTTAAGTATTGATTAAAACTTACGTTTCTTTTGAGTACATAGATCTATAATTATAGTTATGTTGCGTATTTAGTACGATTTTCTTACTATATAACAAGTATTTTTTATATGTCGCACACATCATCTGTACTTGCAGATAAAGTAATTGTGACAACTTGCTGTATTTACGGCTAAAAATTTGATTATTCGTTTATACGGACTAATGTTATTGTAATTTTTAGACTGCATACCTATTTAAGTCAAAGATATACAATTACTTTTTGATAACTGCTAAATATTCTTGTCTCGACCGCCACCTCAATGTGTTTGTAGCACATATTCTTTGACGAAAGTCGCCTGCGTACATGTGCCGCTCTGGTTTTCGATTCGTCCCTCTTGGGATTATTTGGTCAATAGACACGATACATTATTTTTGAGTGAATAGCATACGTCCTTTCAACTCATTGTTATTATTTCGACCACAGGCAACAAAAGTTATAATGAAGTATTAACGGATATACCACAGAATTGTGTTGTAGAAACACCATACTTGGACGGCTGCCTCCGACTTCTACCTCACGTGTGAAATATCGAGGCTTTAGAACGAAATCCGCCAATACACCCGTGAGGACTTCATTGCAATTATACGACGAGAAAGTCTCGTTTCTTACATAAAAAATTAATTTTCATTCTAAAAAAGTCGTTACGCCATTTAAGGTAACACTGAAATCCTTGACAGTTTATGTCTTCGTGAGTAGTTTCTTTTAAAAACAATGAATCAACTATAAGATCAATCAAGAAATCAAGAGACATATTAATGAATCCCACAAATACAATCCTTGTAATAATATACAAACTCTCTTGCTTGTGCAGTGACAGAAAGTTACCAGATCTTGTTCTGAGTCACGTCTACACTTTACAGAGTATATTCACTTCACATTGTGAAATATAATGCTTTCTATCGATGTTATAAATCGTTTATTTAGAATTTAAAAAAAAAAAAAAAAAAAAAAAAAAAAAAACTGGCGGCTTGGCCATTATGCATACCATATTTTCAAACTGATGTGATTTATTGTAAGGTACATAATATGACATAAGACTGAATATTTTGCATTTTTGATTATTTGTTTAAAAATTGGGTCAGATTTCTTTTTTTTTTAATGTAAAGCTCGAAATATTCTTACGACAGGCTATCAAATTTTAATGTCATTTTGCCAGTTGAAATATTTCTAACTGTTAATTTTTATCATTTAACATAAAAATGGTTTATTAATTTGACTAAGAGAAGTTTACTGTTGAATTTGTTAACGCTTTAAACAACTGTTTTAAAAATTGCTTTGAAAAACTGTTAGCGACAATGAATCCCGCGGGATTGGCGCAAATCCTGCAAAAATCCCGCGGGATTGAAAACACTGCGGAATTGCAGTCCTTAAGTAGGAGCCGCTAAGTGGTGTTTTTGAAAGTCGAATAATTAATTTATTATTATTGAGAGAGATTTTCCTAATTACAGAGATTTTACTCCAACTTTAAAAACTAGGAACACGGAACTATATCTTCTCAAGCTATTTCGCCATTTACTTCGGTCTTGTGTATCTTCCTCTTGTGCATCCTGTTTCTAAGGTTGGAGCCAGGTAAACATGGGCAGTCCTTTTATCCTCATTCCTTTAACTTCCCATTCCTGTACAAGTTTTGGTGTCCTATTATCTTCCATCCATTTTGCGTGAATGTAACATTCCAATTTTATTCGTTCTATAACTTCATATTATATCTTCTTTCACTTCCATTAGTCTTATTATTTCGGTATTCCTTACTTTTTCTTTTCTTGGTATTGTTGCTGGTCTCCAGAAATCCATTTCTAATGCTTTCAACTTCTTAATATGTTTTCGGTTGTCTGGTTAATTCGTCGAGTTTAAAGGGAGCCCCTTGTATAAATATTATTATCACAGGTATATCGTAATTAAAAACGAACTCTTTGATAACAATTATTTTTAATTTCATTTAATTACGATGAAACGCACGCTCCGAGTGCAATTTTCCTACTCACCTATTTATTCCTTTCTTCTTTTATTATTATTTTAAATCCTCCGACTGTAATTTCCCGCAGCAATATACTTTTTCAGTTTAAGAATTTTAATTTCAAATTCTTTCAATGTTTTTGTAAATTATTTACGAGTTCCTTTGGTAATTTTTTCCATTCTCAGACACCCTTATCTACAAAAGAAGGTTTCTCTACACCCTTGTGCCTGAAATCGAGTTCCAGCTTGTGGTCATGGTCATCTTTTCCCTCCCACGCATCACTTTATTCTTTCACCAATACGTTTCCACGCTTCATCCCCAATATACGCCTTGTACACGCCCAGCGCTTTCTTTACCCTCCTCCTCACTTCAATAAATCCCGTTCCAGCTCCTTTCTATAGAAACCTGATTAAAGGAGTATGCCCTCCTTGAAGTACATTTTTTTTTTTTTTTTTTAAAAAAAGGTTGATACCATTTTTTTTTCTGAGATAACAGTTCTCTTTACTTGTGGGTTCACCGTCTTTCAAACAGTTTCCATAGATGCTCACTACGATAGCACGCGAACAGCCGACCAGCCTCTGCGTTTCAGAGATGCTCGTTCCTAGCCGCCACGACCACAAACCGTTGGCCCGTAATTTAAGGGAATTGCATGTCCTTTGGGTAGAAATCTGGTGCCGGATACCTCTGTAAGCCTACCAAGGACTTGTAGAATCCATGCTACGTTGAATCGCTGCTGTATTGCGTTCGAAAGGTGGACCAACCTGCTGGTAAGCTGGCAGTGATAATGTTTTTAGTGATCATGGTATTTTGTACGTGTTCGAAACGTTAGTTCGCGCACAACGTCCTGTGCCGGTAATACTTTTGTAGTTATGGACGGCTGTAGAGGAATCTTAACTGACTTTTTCTTCAGAGGGCTTTCGACGTCTTGTCAAGTGAACGTCACGTCGGCTTGCTTCAGTTCGCCTAGCTGATTTGGGACCCACAGTATGTTAGGAACTTCCTCATGACTTTTGACACTTCAGTGTGTATAAACTTGTTCACTCACTGTAATTACGTTATACTGATTCGTATGTGTGCGGTATTTTGTTCTGTATATTATGTAAAATAACTCTGAGTGAGTGTGATAAACTGACAGCTGTAACGGGTATTTTGACTATAGGACGTTAGTATGTTACAAGGTGTGTTCCCAAAGTTTCAAGACTGATTTTCTCCCGAGTAGGGGAGGGTGCGCAGACCAGTTGCACCGACAGCGCGATGTCGTGGCTGGTGTCAGCTGACCGACCGCACCAGCATCAGTTGCCTCCGAGACGTTCTAGTGAACAGATCACTAGTGGCGCGAGTGCGTGCCAGTGACCCCTGTCGAAAACTCAGAGTGTCGAAAATGCAGCGTCGTTTGGAGCCGCGTTATTCGGTAAAGTTCTGTTTGAAACTGAACAAAACCGCTACAGAGACTTTTGGTATAATTCAAGAGGCCTATAAAGAAGAAGCCATGTAACATTCAATAAGGCACAACAGGTTCAAAGATGGCCGCGAGGAAGTTTAATACGATTACCACGCTAGGAGACCTCCAACAAGCTGAACCCATTTGGTGAAAGTGCGTGAACTGTTTAACCCCAACCGTCGCCTAAGTGTTAGATTACTTGCCGAAGAAATGCAGTTAGAATGTTTGAGTCCGTCGTATCCGCCCGGAAATCAAACAAGTTTGGGTTCTTGTCCTCAAAGATGCGCCCTCTCACAAGTCGCTCGCTGCCGGACAAGTTCAACGTGGCAATACTGCCGCAGCCGCCCTACAGCCCCGACATTGCTCCCAGCGACTATTTTGTTTCCCTAAATCGAGTGAGACCTGAAAGGGAGGTGATTAGACACGATTCCAGTGGTCCAGGCTGCCTCGATGAGGTTCCTTGACAGCATTCTGCGCAAAGAGTTCCACAGAGTCTGTGAACAATGAGAGAGAGAGAGAGAGAGAGAGAGAGAGAGAACGCTGGTAGCGGTGTGTTGGTGCCCAAGGCTCATATTCCGAAGACCTTTAGTTCGCTGTACAAGATGTATAGTAAATTTTTTTTATCCCGAGACCTTTCTTGAATCTTTGTGAACGCGCCCTGTATATTGCGGCAGTTATCATATTAAAGAAAACTTATCACAACGTTAATGACTTAGCAATGAATTCTCACTTCGCGATCGATTCAATCTGCAATACTAAAGCTCTTAAGACATGATCAAACAATATGGCAAGTTACATTGTAAGGTCGAGTAAGTACTGATCGCACGAAAACAATTCTTGTAAAAAATAGGTCAAGTCTCATGCTCTTGTAGGGGAAAAAAGTTATGAGATCTCCTTCTGAGCTAAGTCTACACTTACAGTGTGTATTCACTTGACTTTGAAACAGAATGGTTTCTCTCTGTGTCGTAGATCCTTTATTTAGAATAAAAAAAGTCTGGCGATTTGGGCATTATGCGCGCCATGTTTTAATTAACCTATATAAATACCTTAAATTTGTTACTTTGTCAAACTTACAAATACATAAAAGCCAAGATTTCCCTCGCTATTTTTCGAATTTGACAAGTATATATTATGTCTTATATTTCAGTAAAAATTATGACGTCACCCGACTTTTTTTTTTTATTCTAAGTAAACGATCTATTACACGGAGAGAAATCATTCTGTTTCGCAAGTAAATACACACTGTAAAGTGTAGACTTAGCTCAGAAGGAGATCTCATAACATTTTGTCACTACACGAGCACGGGACTTGGCCTATAGAATTGTTTTTGTGGGATCTCATTTCTTTTTGTAAGTTTATCCCTTATTATGAATCTCCCCTCAAATGTAATGATCTATTTGAAAATCGGTTACTAAGAACATTTCAGAATAGAAGATGTAAATATAGATTACCAACAATGCCCCACTCTCTGAAAACAATGGATGCGCGCCTTAGCCGAGCAACGCAGACTGCCGCTGGTTTAACTAACACCATAAATAAATTACTAGTAATTTCCAAACTAAGCAAAGGAACGAAGTAAAATTTGAGATATTATAAAATTTCACACTTTTCGCAGGCGTCATTATCGAAAATTGCACTTACTTGTTTCTTTTCGGGTTTTGCGCTGCGTTTCTTTGCTGATAACGCCAACGTTTCGGCCCCAACCTGGAGCCTTCGTCAGGGCTTCTGCTTATCTGCTTATCTCGCCGTCTTGACACTTAATTCGATGTTTATTATCACCGGCCGGTGATAATAAACATCGAATTAAGTGTTTATTATCACCGGTCGGTGATAATAAACATCGAATTAAGTGTCAAGACGGCGAGATAAGCAGATAAGCAGAAGCCCTGACGAAGGCTCCAGGTTGGGCCAGAAACGTTGGCGTTATCAGCAAAGAAACGCAGCGCAAAACCCGAAAAGAAACAAGTAAGTGCAATTTTCGATTTGAGATATTAAACTTGCTGATCTATAAGCATAAAAAAAGTCCCATGCATATAGCTTGGTCTGGAGCAAAGCAATTAAGCCGCAAATATATGGCAGAATGTTTCATGTTTGGGATTGTGATTAAATAAATACGGGGAAAAACTCCTATATTAAACTTTTCTTATAATTTGGGAATGAAATAATGTATCTGTATTAAATAAGACGTTTCTAAGATTACTGCAAGTACAGTGGAATGTTGATGTCGGGGGTGTTGTGTTTAAAATAAAATTTTGAATTTCAATAACTTCGAAAGTAGGAAAAGGAAAGAATTAAAATTTAACCCATTAGTTAAACTTAGTCTACTGTGTAAATATGAGGTATATAAAGTTATTAGGGTTATTAGGGATAGGTAAGGTGTTATGGAAATTTACAAGTTTCAGACTTTTCTTATAATATGTGGGTAAAATGTTATCCGTGTACCAAATTTCAGCTTTCTACAGCTACGGGAAGTGCCTTAGAGTTTTGATGATCATCGGTCAGTGAGTGAGTGAGTGACAAAATCGCTGAAGTCTGCATCCGAATAACATCAGAACTAGAAACATTAACAAAGTAAAATTTAGTATTTTTTCTAAGATTGTTGATAACTACGCATAACAGAAATTTGAAACATGCAGCGTGAATAAGGCCGAAGAAATTGAGGTACAAAAATGTTCCGAATCGCTTCCAGAAAAGGGTAGGCAGTGCCGCCGGTGACACACTATGCGGGTTCACTGCAGTGCACCCAAATTAACGTTCCACTCCGTTATATACGAAAACGTGCCCCCTCACAAATTTGCCATTCTCCTTGTTGGACCAGCTGTCTGCTTGGAGGGGTAGGCAACGGGAAGAGGGGACAGGGCGGAAATGGCCAGTTGATGTGACAGTTCTGAATACATTGGTAGACTTTTAGAAATAAAAATACCATGCACAATGCACGAACATATATATTTCCCCCGATTTTAAGGAGTGACACGATATTACAAGTGATTTTAGACAATTTATTTTCCTTCAACCTTTAAATAAATATCCAGATCAAGGTTCACTTCCACATTTTTGTATTTGTGTCAATAGTAATAACACGAATATAAGTAAATATTGGTAAGAAGAAAGATGCCACCAGGGAAAAAGCTTCTGTATTAACTCCGAGATCAGACTGCGAGATTTACACGTTCATCTGCTGTTTCATCGAAATGTTATTTTAATGGAAGATCAGTTACAGACATTGCGACCGGGTTACCTAGCAAATTCTTGCCGCGAGTACCTCAAATCAAGGTGCCGCAACTAGGAACCGTCAGCATTTAAACAAATCGAGGTGTGACCTTTCACGGCGCAACTCCACATGCCACTGCAGTTACGCAGACAACAGTCGCATGTTGCACGATATATTGCTGGCAGCTAGAGACTGCAATCCAGCAAAGCGGGATCCCGCTTCATTAGACAGTCTGGCGGATCCCGCACAAAATTAAGCGGATCCGCAATCCGCAAAATCCGGCGGAAACGTGTGTCAGTCTGCGTGACTCGCTGCCCCACTCGGTCTCTGTCGGATATTTTGCACTGTTTGCCTGTACCCTTCCAGTTGGCATTTTACTCGTGTGAACAAGCGTTTGTTTTTGTCAATCTTCGTCATTCGTAAGTAAATAAATACACTTTTACGTATTGATCAAAACTTACGTTTGTTCCGAGTACACATTTCAGTAATTTGAGTTACGATGCGTATTTAGTACGATTTTCCAACTATATAATTAATTTTTAAGTGTTACACACGTTATTTGAACTACACATTTACAGCTTTTTTATTCACGGTTTCATTATTCCCGTTTTTGTATTTGTAGATAAAGTAATTCTGACAATTTCCTTATTTGCGGCTGAAAATTTGATTATTCGTTGATATGAAACTAATGTTATCGTAATTTTAACGATCGCGTAACTATTTATTTAGCAGCTATTAAAAGGAAATTGTATATCCTTTGACTTGTTGTTTTGGCTGCTGCCTCAATGCGTTTCTTTGACTAATGCCGACTGCTTACATGTGCCGCTCAGGCTTTCGATTAATCCCTCTTCTTGTTATTATTTCGACTAAAGGTAAAAAAGTTATAATGAAATTTTCACGGGTGTATCGACGAATTGTGTTGTAGGAACACCATACACCGTCTTCCTCACGTGTGTAACTTCGTGTGTTTGCAATGAAATCCGGAGATACAACCTATGAGGACTTCACTGCAATCATTCGCCGAGAAAGTCTCCTTTCTTACTAAAAAATAATAATTTCCACTCTAAAAACATCGTTACGCCACATAAGTAAAACTGAAATACTTGACAGTTTACGTGTTGGTACTTTCTTTTAATAACATTGAATCAACTGTATGATCAATCAAGGAATCAGGAGATATAATAATGAATCACGCAAAAACAATTCTTGTTTGACTTTGTGAAATGGAATGCTTTTCTCGGTGTTATGGAACGTTTATTTAGATTTTTTTTTTACAACTCTGGTAACTTGGCCACTAAGCAAACCATATTTTTGAACTTATGTGATGTATTGTTAGGCACATATGACTTAAGAGTCAATACTTTCCATTTTTATTATTTATTTAAAAATTGGTTTAGATTAAAAAACAAAAACGTAAAATCTCGAAATACACTTATGACACGCTACAAAGTTTTAATGTCATTTTGCCAATCAATATATTGTTAAGTGTTAATTTTTACCATTTAACATTAAAAATTATTTATTAATTTAATTATTATTTAATTTATTAACATTTTAAGTAACTGTTTTAAACATATGCGTTAAAAAACTGTTTGTACCAATCCCGCGAGATTGAAAACACTGCGGGATTGCAATCCTTACTGGCAGCCCGTAGTTGCGGCAGCGTTCATGCAGGCTACATCAACACGAAGACGCAGATTCCTACTAACTGCAGTTTTATAAAAATTATATTCATTAATATCTCTGACAGATATGGATTGATTAATTGTAAGTTTGTATATTTTTCGTATGAATGTGTGACGTTCTGATAGATGAAAATGAATTAAATTAACTGTAATCTGATTAATTTATAGCCTAAGAATGTTAAATAAACTTCTCGGGCTTCCAGCCGCGTTAAGATGTCACTCTTCTGGAACGTTTCGAAGGAGTCTGTCTCACCCCTCACTTTCAGCCAAATTTCAATGATTAACTACCAGTATTTGTTTACATGCTGACACCGAAACGGTGGAAGACAATAGCCAACACAGCGCGATTACGTCATCCACTTTTCTGCTCATTACCTTGTCGAAGCTGTTCCAGCATTTTGATAGCCTGGTTCCAGGCCGCACTGAGTTGATAACCAGTGTCCCTGTTAATTAATAAATCACTTGTTCTAATTTCTACAGCTTCTGTAATAACGCTGGCCCAAAAATTTTTAACCCGGGCTAAAACTGTGAGTCCGAAATGAGTTCATTTATATAGAACGTCATGAAAAACTTCGAACTTGCATCCTAAGAATGTTGTGGACGTTCATGGTGTTTTAAGTGTAATTTTTGACTATAGGAATATGCTTAATTTGGTCGATTTGGTACTTAAATGCCTGCAAATATTTCCTAATGTACTTTAAAGTGTTTCTTCATAATTCAAAGCATTTTTTTTACACATTTTAATAATTGCTGTACGATTTCTATTGTTGTCACCATTGCCAATGCTTCAGAATCATCAGACGGTTGTTATGATGTTGTCTCGGAATTTCTATGATGATTATATAACCACCAGATTATCGCGTGAGGACAACCTCGCTACAGGACCCTACGTCTTGCTGGAGTCCGTGTAAAGGATTCTAGTGTGGATCTCCGCTGGTGGGCTATCTGCAAGATATTTCAGATGAATTGGACAAGGGAGGCCAAGTTGATAGTGTGGCACTAGATCTTTCTAAGGCATTTGACAGAGTGAGCCATAAAATGGTTTTAATTAAACTGTTATCTGTTGGGTTCGAAGAAAAATTTACTTGCTGCGTGGAGGAATTCTTAAAAGCCAAATAGCAACGTGTTAGAGGTGGAAGTAAATATGGAAGTGCCACAGGGCAGTGTGTTGGGACCATTGCTGTTCATTATTCTAATGAATGACTGTTCATTTGTTACGGTCAGAATCTAGGTATTTTGCAGATGATATAATTTTATACAATAGGATCAAAACAGCTGCGGGGTGATCTGGAAAGAATATCTAAATGGGTAGGTCAGCATGGAATGAATGTAAATGCCCAGAAGAGTCAGCTTATTAATTACTCCGATAAAAGTACTAAGGTTAATTATGATTATAGGGTGGGGTCAGAATTGCTTGTTGAAGGCCGTTTGATAAACTCAACTGGGCAGAGCACATTGGGTAGGCGGTAGGAAAAGGTTACAAAACACTTCATTTATTGGAAAGAGTGATGAGATGACCTACCAGAGAATTTAGGGAATTGGGTTTGAAAACTTTAGTCAGACCATTGGTTGAATATGGTGGTATAGTTTGGGACCCACAGTTTGGCTATCAAATACAGGAATAGGAAGGTGCAAAGAAGAGCTGCTACATTTGTTTGTGCAAATTATTGCAGGACCCAGTCAGTAACCGATATGATAAAGGAGCTGGATTAGGAGTCAATGGAGAAGGGAGGAAGGTGGAGAGTGCTGGGAATGTACTGGGCATATGTTGGTGATGGGACTTGTAGGGATATTGGTCAAAGAATTAGGAATTGTGCATGGAAGGGGAAAGGTGGCCATGACCACAAGCTTGCGCTCGATTTCATGCACGTGAGAGTGGGAATCCTTTCTTTTGTTGGTTGGGGTGTCAGGGATTTGAACAATTTACCAGGTGAAGTGATGAATAATTTATCAAAAACGATTAAGGAATTTAATTTTAAAATTTGTAAATTGGAAAAGTAAATAGAGGATGAATTTAACAATTCAATTATAATATAAAATCAGAAGGGATAATTAGATGACTAGGATATTGCCACCAGAGCGTTAACTCCCTCACAATTAAAATTAACAATATTTAACATCCATAAACCTAAAAGCACAAACATCCCTGTGGTCCAACATGGCGAGTTCCCGCGACAGAACGGAGTAATTAAAATATGGCAATCAACAAAATTCCTAGGACTTTAAGAAGTTTTATCATGTTGAGAAAACGTTTAACTCAAATTGAGTAAAAAAAACTGTGCTTCATTCAACTCGTAAACAAATTAACAGAGTCTAAAAAAAATTGACTGAATTATTTCTGATTATTGATACATGCGGGAAAATATTTCTAGCAACCCAGTCTCAGTGTAACTCCCTTTACCTAATTTTTTTCTAGAACCTCTATACAGAAACAGTCGAATGTGTAAATCGCGCAGATGCAGGTATTATCATGATGATGGTTTTGCCACAGCGAGCGGGAGCAGCGAGTAGCTGTCCTGGATGTGGTCGCCATATTTAAGGCGGCGCTATCTCGCAGATGAAGGGCAGTTCCAGGTCACAGAGTACGTCGTTGTAGTAGCCGACGCCTAGCAGCGCTATGCAGTTCTCGGGCTTCCCACCGCCATTGTTGTTTGGTTCACCTCTGCCCCAAACGCGGAACTCCATATCGTTCAGATGGCGACCTGGAAACAAACAACAAACAATATTCAAGCTTGGCCTAGACTTTCACTGCACAGATAGCGCTCCTCACGAAAAAAAAAAGGTTTTTAGAACAGTCTTTTTTATCTTTATGTATTGTTAGCTTATTCATCTAAAATCAGTGCGATTTTAACCAATGTTATTCTAGAAAATGGTATCGTTCGTTGTAAATAACTGAAATAAAATGACATCGTCTACGATTTGACCTGACCTGACTTGACCGCTAGTGTGAATGCTACTGGCGAAGACCTGGATCGTTGGCTCAGTTTACCTGACCACTAGTGTACAAGGACCTTAAGTGTGTAGTTTCTAGCATGCAACAATTACATTTGAGGAAACTTTTATTTCTCATATGGCAAAAGTAAGGCCAAAACATAACAAACTATCACTAAAGCAACACTTGCTATCTCTCTGTGTAGCTACGTTTGTTGGTTTACATCAGATCCGTGTACAGACTTACAAAGATTGACAGTAATGTTACTGATGTTGACAAAGTATCTTATCTGGTGACGAAACCAATCACTGTGAGTAGTTTCTTTTAAACCCGTTTCGAGTCATGCGTGGACATACAGACAAAAATTCTAACCTTAACTATTTTGACTTGTTTATTATCACCAGTTTAAATTGAGTTCGTATTTTCTATAATAATATTATATATAGTTTGTTTGGTCTGAACTGGCGGTTCAAGGTCATGTTCCCCTCACCTCAACCCACCCCTCACCCCACCCCACCCCCTCCCCACCCCACCCCTCACCTCAAGCCACCCCCTCCCCCCCCGTTGCCTTCTTCGAGCAGACCGCTGCGTGCAGACTCGCAAGAGCCTTTGTTGCAGTATTGTCGTCTTTATAAGAATACATCGTTACAAAACGCTGAAAGTGAAATGATATTTGTCATCAGATAATTTTTGTATTAGGCGACAGTTAAAAGCAATTATTTTTGATGTGTATAGTTTCTTGAACTAGACACTAGAAAAAGTAAAGAGGAAATTAATAAACGTTTAGGGAACTGTGAAAAAATGACAGCAGAGGCATGTGGCGAAGCAAAACCGAGAGTTCCAGGGCCATACTTTTCTTCTCAAAAGAAAAGCATTTAATTCAACTCTCGAAATGCCTCGCCCAATTCTTAAAACCAAAACTGATCACTGGTAACAGTAAATTTTATTCATTGATATCGTATAAATAATTTTTAATTTTATTTAATTTAATTGCAATGGAGCACAGGCTGCGATGGCAATATCCCTACACACCCATCTTCCCCCTATCCTGCACCCACCTACATTTACCCTCTACAAATTTTATCTTTAAATTCCTTCAACTTTTTTTTTTTTTTTTAAATTAAGATAAGAAAATGCAGTTGGTAAGCACGCAGGTTCTACGACACACGATTCGCTCATTTCGCTGATAAGTATTTAAAATGTTTGATTTCACTAAAGAAAATATAACATTATATACAAAATACGTTGTGAGGACGTTTGAGCATGTGCGGCAACTCTTTCCACGTTGCATGTATAGGAAAAGGCGTATACACACGAGCCAATTGCGGTTCCAATCTGCAGGGGCAACATACAGGGCAATCCTATGGGTCTTCCCTCCACACGTCACAATTTCCTTCCCAATTTTTGTTTACATTGTGATCTCATGACTGCTAGTTGCACGCGCTTAACATTGACTCGCCAGAGAACGATTAATCGTTACTTTACAATTTTTTGCATGTAGACAAACATATTAAGGTATGAAATTTAGCTCTCTGATTTCACCATAAATACTGTCAGACATCATTCCTGAAACATGCTTGGATTTCTAAAAATTTTCTAAAACACTAAGGATGAATAAAAAGATTGCAGGAGTTACTTTCTGGTCCAGTTCTTTGTTAATTTCGAGAAAAAAATCGATATCCTTCTTTCCTTATTTTGCGGTTTATGTAGTTTGTGTTGCGTTTGTCACACAGTTGGGGCATATTCTTATAAATTTCGAAAATATTCGTCCACAGCTCTTTCTCTTTAAGACATTTTTAATGACAGGCGACCAGTGGTGGAGCCAGGTTTTTGGTTTTGGGGGGAGGCTTGAATGGATTTTGGTTTGGGGGAGGGGACTTGAGTGGGTTTCATTTGGGGGGGGCTTGAGTCGGGAAAAGGGTGGACTTTGTAGTCACGCCGTCCTTAAACGATCAGTAGTGTTAAAAAAAAAGGTATCAAAATCTTCAGTCCCCTAGCTCCCCCCTCTCCCCTCCCCCTCTCCCCTCCCCCTCTCCTGCATCCGAAACTCGGGCGACTAATGGCTCCCTGCTCCAAGCCGACTGAGCCGAAATTGTCTCAATCGTTTCAATCTCAATTTGCTCCCTGTGTGCAGGAACAATCTGTAAATTGTGTCGGGCTCTGCCAATCTCTCGATATCTGGAGTAAGACACCCAATTTGCCTTCATCCGTGGCAATCAGTAGGGTCCCAGCCAGATTGCCCATGCAGAAATCAGGTCGTCTGTAGCCGCTTTGAGGGCAGCGCAGTGGGGACGGAGCAGAGTGTCCTTGAGCCGCCTCTCGTAAGGGAACACACTATAACTAACCTGAAGCCTTGCTCCACCTATCCTACATACTGATGACAAAGTGCTCCGTGAAGGACGTGTTGATTGACCCACCTGTGACTGTGACAAAGTCGCCCTCGACCTGCTCGTCCGTGAAGCCGACCCAGTAGCCCTGGTAGTTGACGTCGAGCATCCTGAGTACGGCCAGCCCCCTGGTCTCTGTGTCCGTGACCACTAGCGTTCCGCCGTCCTCCTGGCAGGTCCTCATGGCCTGCTGGTAGTTCTTTTTCTGCTCGACCCTGCGCAGGAAGCGCCCGGCGTCGGCGACCCAGCGGTACTCCTGCGGCACGGCGACCCTGAGGGGGCGCTCACACATGTAGGGGCACGGCAGGTGGCAGCCGTAGTCGTTCATCAGGCCGTACTTGCTCACCGTCAGGCAGTGCTCGTCGGGCGTCTTGTGGTTCGGCTCGCCAGCCTCCCACTGCAGGAACGGCGTACCCTCACCTGCGGAATCGTCACGGTCGCCAGTTATAAGATAATTACTAATTTAGTTAACCTATTATGTCAGCGAAAGCTTGTCAAGAGTCAGCGAAAGCTTGTCAAGAGTCAGCGAAAGCTTGTCAAGTGTCAGCGAAAGCTTGTCAAGTGTCAGCGAAAGCTTGTCAAGTGTCAGCGAAAGCTTGCCAAGTGTCAGCGAAAGCTTGCCAAGTGTCAGCGAAAGCTTGTCAAGTGTCAGCGAAAGCTTGTCAAGTGTCAGCGAAAGCTTGCCAACGCTCAGCGAAAGCTTGTCAATACTCAGCGAAAACTTGTCAACACTCAGCGAAAACTGTCAACACTCAGCGAAAGCTGTCATCGCTAAATTGATTCCAAGTTTGTAATCATTTGAATTGGACTAACTAATTGTGCTCTTGATAATTACTGATTGCGAACTTAATTACTTAGATTTTTCCTTTAACAGTCACCAATTGTGTGCTAATTACTAATTTTGCTGACCCATTCTGTCATCGGTGACCAAATTCTGTCAACGGTAAATGCATCCTAAGTTTGTAATTATTTGAATTGGACTAACTAGTTGTGGTCTCGATAGCAGATATTTATGAGCTTCAACTATAACTTTACTATAAGATTACAAGAAATAATATATGTGACCCTGAGCGTCGTAAAAAGATAAAAATTAAGCGATCCTGCTACAAGCGTTTCCTGGAAGCTCACGTTACATTTCTAAACAAAATCAACTGTTACTTTCGCCGTGCCCTCAATACAAAATGAACTTAGAATATTTTCAAATAAATACTAATATTCGATCACTTTTATTACATTATACATGGCGTGGATGAATAATTACGTTATTATTTTCATATTTAAGCTAAACGTTTCCTCTACACAATTTACAATGGTCGTCTGTGTGAAATCGGCCGCAACAATTCGTTGCCAGTATTTAAATCATCCGAGATGTGACAGTTAACAATATACAATCCACAAATGTGGCACGATCACTTTAATAATGTGGAAGACTATTAGATTTACAATCACCATACTATCCCCCAGACCACGCATTTTGCGAATTATTATTTAGTTGACCCTTAGCGTTTTCAGTACTCCTCATTTCACCAGAGGTCTCTGTATAACTCCCTCTACTTTGTCATCGCTCACCGTCAGCCGGCCTGTAGAAGCCGTCGCTCTGCTGGTCGGTGACGCCGATGTAGGCGTACCAGATGCCGCTCTCGGAGCTGAACACCTGCTGGATGCCCTCCAGCAGCGTCTTGTCTGTGGGCACCGCCAGCCGCGCGCCCTCCTTGGCGCAGCTCTCCCTGGCGTCCTGCCAGGACTTGAAGGTCCTGTACACCTTGTAGAGGCCGTACCCCGGGATGAACGTGTATCCTCGAGGAAGATCCAGGACTGTGTCTGCGGGACAAGAAAACAGCAATGCAAATATTGGCATAAAGAACGGTTTATTAAAAATTTCCTCAAGTATCAGCACCTGGTCTCATGGAAACATAAATTGAAACTTGAATTCAAATGAAGATAAAAGTTTGCGGAAAACTCTGTCCCTCAACATCATATTGTCTGCGGGGGCAAGAAAGAAACAATGCGAACATTGTGGAGGCGGCATGAAGAATAGTTTATTAAAAAATTCCTCACCGATCAACACTAGGTTCTCATCAAAATATCAACTGATAACATAAAAGAAGTCCAAGAGAAAACTGCGTGCAGAGGGTGGAAAGCTAAGACAAAACAACTAAATACTGCGTGTCGCTTGAAGTAAGCTAGCATTGACAAGTACAAATTACTCTCTTGGGGTTCTGAGGGTTCTGTATACACATTACAAATTAACCCGATTTCATTTGAAGATATGTAATCACTTTTTAAAAAATAAATTCAATAATGAATCATGTTTAAATAGTTTATCATACTTCTCGACAAATTATCTTTCAAATGGTGTATATAAATCAAAAGTTTAAAAACACACACACACACACATTATATATATATATGTACGAAGAAACATTGTTTTGGAAATTATTTTGAATTTTCTTAAAAATTATTTTAATTACAGGTAATTTACAACCTACTTATTATCTCCTTGATGAAGCATTACACCGAAATTTATTTTTTATAAAAAAAATTGCAGAATTGCTCAAAATCAATCATTTTGCTATTTTTCAGACACACAGATATTCGTTTAAAAGTAAGACGAATTGTAGGTTATGTATAAATTTGTTTCCAAGAGAATAAAATATGACCTCTTGAACAGAGTATTCTGTCAATTTCTTGGCAGTTGCTTATCTGAAAATAATTATTATTAAATTATACTTAATACCGCAATTTCTTAACCTATGGACAGAGTATATCGAAAATATCTGCTTTTGAAGAATATAAATTAAAAAAAACTCAAACGATAATATTTTAATGTAAACGAAACGCTTAACTTTAGTTTGTAGTTGATTTGCAATTTAAATTACTTCTTAGCTCGATATCACAAAAGTGACATCTGTGGACTAAGACTGAAAAGATCTCCAGCCATAGTTAGCCCACCAACGAAGGCCAGGTGCGCGAGGTCACAGCGTGTCAGACAAGATGACCAATCCGGCCTTTTATTAGTATTGTTGATATACTGGAAATTTGGACTTTCTTACTAATATTTTTGAGTTTCCATCTACATTTAATTTGCATCAATAGTAGGTGGCACTCGATAGAAACCGATCATAAAAACTGGAGCGTGGTTATAGGTGACATGTCGTAGAAACACGTTGGAATCACTACTCATTGATTCGCGGAACGGAGCTTTTTCACTCTGAGGAAGCTGAGTGGTGGTACTACTGTCAGCTGTATTAATTCGCGCAGTACTGTGTGCATTGGTTCGCGCGGCTGCCTTGGCTGCTAAACGTTACCGACGCCCAGACAGCCAGCAATTAATAGAGCCGGCCGCAGTGCTGCCATCTGTATGCGCGCGGCAGTAACTAACCGTCGCCATGGTGATCGGCCACAGTGGTCATTGTCTATCAGCTCTGCGTCCCCGTGGATCGTGTGTATGCAGACGACACTGCGGTTGGTATAGCCGTATGTTTGGTCTGCAGTAATGGTGACACCTGACATAACGCTTCAATTTATATCTGCTTCGACCTGTAGGGGTACCGTACTATCTATATCTATAAAGCAAAAACAGCGTAGATTGGTTCCAGAAATTCTCAATAACTACAGCGCAGATTTCGATGGGTTTTATAGATTAAAATCTGAATTGAATCTTTGGTATGTCTTATGCTTCAACGTAACATAACGCCGGAGTAGAAAGCTAAAATCCGATGCATGTCCTTTCATGCGTCAGATTTTATATATGGCTACTATTTCTTTACTTCGTAAAAGAAATAATAGCCATATATTGCTTGTAACTTTTCCTTCCTTAAAGTTTGTTTTTAGCCTTTTAACCTCATAGATGGTCGTATTGAAGGCGAAGAGGAAACTAAAGAAGAATATATTTAAATTAATTTAATAATATAATTATAAAAAATCTTGCGAGAGCTTCTTTGCTTCTTGAGGCTGAAACCTCAGGCAGCACAGCAACAATCTCTGATGTTTCGAAGTGAAATCATATTCGCAGTTAATAGTAGTAATGGGTTTGAATATGAAAGTTATCTGTTTAACTGATAGTGTGGAATCTTCACCGAGCTTCTTTGCTTTTTGAAACTACGATCTCAGGCTATACTTTTTGATGTTTGGAAGTGAAATTATATTTTCTATCAATAGTAGGTAATGCATATATTATGGGTTTGAACGTGAACTTTTTAAAACCTTTGGTGTTGGCTTTACCGGGTTTTTCATAATTTAATGTTGAACGATTCCGTCTTTACCACATTTCCTGAAATAAATTGTTTCTATTACAGCACGAATTGCTGTGGTTATTTTGATGAAACTTGGTACACATGTTCCTGAAAGGGCGGATAAAAATATTGCGGGAATATATATTACTTATGGCTTTACGTCTCGTCGACGTCGAGGTCATTAGAGGCGAGAAAGGACTGGGGACAAGGAACGTGAAGGAATCCGGCCAGGGCCTTTTGAAGGAAGCATCCCGGCTACAGGAATAGATCTACCCAATCTCATCTCTTTTCTGCTACCCCGTAGGTTAGTCGTTCAAATACGTATAGAAAAAGGAGCGATAGACATGAAATTTAATTCGCACGTGCAGAAAACTCACCTCTGTTATTAGCTTCAATATTTACTGTGTGGGCAAATCAACCTAGACCATGCCGGGCATCACCGGGAACACTGCTAGTATTCTACTATTATACAACCGTTGGTAAGAAAATAATGTTTATAATTTATTGGCAGTGCTTGATTAAAAATTGTTCTATTTTACACATAAAACGTACGAGGGAAGTGAGGAAATTAGGTTACAAAACATAGGCGAGATCATTGATTGAATATGAGGTGTATTATGAAGCCCACATCTTGGATATCAAATACAGGAGTTGCACGGGGTGCAAATGTGGGCAGCAGGGCAGCTAGATGTGTCTACGGTTGTTACCGCAAAATAATAATAGTAAATGATATGGTAAAGGAATTAACTCGTCTTCATGAAGACGTGCAACTGGCATGAGGTCGTTTACTAATGCCAGTAGCGCACCTAAGTGTCTCGTGACGTTCGTTTGTTTGTGCGTAATATAAGTACCTTTCAATTCAAATGGCAGCGAGTTTCGTTTCGTCTATTATATTTTCTAAATTACCATTATACACAATAGATTTTTAGTCAAGTCTTGCTATTTCTTCTTCTTTCGGCTTTGGCCTACTTTCGACCACAGAAACCGATTGGATAACTAATTGAACTTTTCTTCTCCTTCCAGAATTTTTTCATTCTTTCACTAAGGTTCCTTCTCCTTTCTTCATACCAGATGCTCTTTGCCTTTGTACATGGTTCCCTAAATAAGTTGAATTTATTAAGTTTAGTTTGAAACACTGTTCGATCCTTGCTATTTCATGAAACATATATTTTTTGTTTATTTGACAATATTGCAGTAGGTATGAAAAGTAGTTCATGGAAGGGAAAAGATGACCATGACCACAAGGTGGCACTCGATTTCAGGCACAAGGGTGTGGGAAGATTTTCTTTTTTAGGTAAGGGTGTAAGGGATTGGAATGAGTTACCAAGGGGAATGATGAATATCTTACCGAAAACGTTAAAATAATTTAAAGTTAAAATGTTTAGAGGGCAAATGTAGGTGGGTGCAGGATAGGGGGAAGTTGGGTGTGTAGGGAAATTGCCACCGGAGCATGTGCAAACCTACTCTTTCCTTCTGGACTTGGAGTTGGAAAAGGATTGGGGTTTTGGGAACGAGAGGGAACTCTGCGAAACCTTTTTTAATTAAACATCCCGGCATTCTCCTGCAGTGACTTGGGGAACCATGGAAAATCCCAATCTAGATGGGCGGACGAGGATTCGAACCCCGCATCCTCCTGAATGCGAAGCCGGAGCAAAACCGGTCACCCAACAAAGTCCAAAGTATTCACCCCATGTCTTAAACCTTGTCCATCCCTGTATACACGTGACCTGCTGTTAACAAGCAGACTGAGTAGTAGTATCTGCCGTTTGAGTACTCACCCTTAGCACATGTAATGCCTGAAGAGTCAGCCTGAAACAAGAAAGAAAACAGCTGGTATTACAACAGGTGGTGCTAGTCATGTCTTTATAATCACATAATATCTACAGTTACAGGGAAGGCCTACATAGAAAATGGTCGAAAATTTTTTTTAATTGATTTTTTTTTTTTTTTTTTTTGATAAAGTAATCAATGATTGAGTAGTTGGAGTCGGGAGACGGAAAGTGTTAGCTTGAATGTGGGTGCACGGCATTGCATCCGCAGGTAATTGAGGATGAGGTTGAACTGATTATATAGAGGGGAAGCGATTGCCTGAAGAGACGAAAATAACAAGAAATGCTTCTACTAGTAGCAAAACATGACAAAACTCAAAACATTAGTATTACTATGCTGCGACATCAATGAATATTACAAACTAAATTTGCCGAAACTTGATGTGCAGCACAATAGTGGTACCTGTTTTTTGGCGCAGTGTATAGCGATGTTGGTATCCCTGCGGTGAGCGAGGCGACAGTTGCAGAAGAGTTCACTGCTCGCCCGACAGCCGGAGACGAGCAGCAGGTACAATGCGCTGTACAGGAGGAACCTGCAACACAAGGGGTCACCTTGAAGACAGCCTGAGACGAGCAGCAGGTACAATGCGCTGTACAGGAGGAACCTGCAACACAAGGGGTCACCTTGAAGACAGCCGGAGACGAGCAGCAGGTACAATGCGCTGTACAGGAGGAACCTGGAACACAAGGGGTCACCTTGAAGACAGCCGGAGACGAGCAGCAGGTACAATGCGCTGTACAGGAGGAACCTGCAACACAAAGGGTCACCTTGAAGACAGCCTGAGACGAGCAGCAGGTACAATGCGCTGTACAGGAGGAACCTGCAACACAAATGGGTCACCTTGAAGACAGCCGGAGACGAGCAGCAGGTACAATGCGCTGTAGTACAGGAGGAACCTGCAACACAAGGGGTCACCTTGAAGACAGCCGGAGACGAGCAGCAGGTACAATGCGCTGTAGTACAGGAGGAATCTGCAACACAAGGGGTCACCTTGAAGACAGCCGGAGACGAGCAGCAGGTACAATGCGCTGTAGTACAGGAGGAACCTGCAACACAAGGGGTCACCTTGAAGACAGCCGGAGACGAGCAGCAGGTACAATGCGCTGTACAGGAGGAATCTGCAACACAAGGGGTCACCTTGAAGACAGCCGGAGACGAGCAGCAGGTACAATGCGCTGTACAGGAGGAATCTGCAACACAAGGGGTCACCTTGAAGACAGCCGGAGACGAGCAGCAGGTACAATGCGCTGTAGTACAGGAGGAACCTGCAACACAAGGGGTCACCTTGAAGACAGCCGGAGACGAGCAGCAGGTACAATGCACCGTACAGGAGGAATCTGCAACACATAGGGTCACCTTGAAGACAATGGCACAGTGTCACTGATAGGCATTCTTGTAGTGCTCTAGGTCGATCACTTGCCTAACTACCTTCTACTTTCCAAGACAATATCCAGGGCGGGTGAGCATGAAGTAGTTAAGCAATAGTAGCTATGACCCGAGAAGTAGCACGCATATCGGCAAACTGTAAGTCGCCAGTTGCAAAGCGCCCGTCATTACAGCAAGCTGGTAAAGTGACTTCACACGGCAGGTTCGTGAGGAGTAATTCCCTTTCCACACAGTGGAATAGATAGGGGATATTCTATTTAAACCCTGGAGCAGTCGTCTGTCTCTCTACCAAAAACTTTCATCGTACCACATCGCCGGGGCGGCGGTTGCAGAGAAGATGATGCCTGGCGTCTGCTACTAATGTTGGACTCTGCTGCGATAGCTGGGTGTGCACAGTCAGATGGATAATCATTTGGTCACAGTCATGTAGGCAAAGTCTTATATGGAGATTATCAATAATCCATTTAGTCTGGGCTGCGAAGCGCCCATCAGTTACATACTCGCCTAGTCCTTGGCCCTATCTCTAATGTTTTATTTCAAACGTCAGTTACAACAATGTAAATATTCACGTATACCATCAGTCATTGCTCATGCAAATAAATGTGTGAATATGCAACTGCCGTTTACAGAAATTTAACCTCCATTCCTATATTAATATCTGAATGTGCTGAGCCATATAACCTGTCAGGTGTTGCAGTAGGGACTAAAGACGAATATTCATATTATAACCATGGTCGAACTTCTATGGTCGACCTTTATCCACGGCTCCAGTAAAATTTTACGCTGTCTTCTCTTATCAGTCAGCTGACAGAGTCACTGCACTCTCGACAAAGCCGCGAACAAGTGTCGTCAGCGTAAGATTCAAGTGCCGCACACAGAAAGAATCTCCAACAGGAAGGGTAACCTTGAAGACGATGGCAATGTATTAACAAAAGGTAGTGTCCGCATCACGGCTAGCAAAGATCGTATGAATAGAAGAACCAAGTAAACAGTCAGGTAACCTAAACATTTTGTAACTGCGTAACAAAATTTGTTCTCAGAACTGCGAGTTAAATTGAATATAATTGCATATCATTTTAAAGTCAATTACTAAGTTAAATCAAGCTAGAAATCAGATTTTTACAGTTTGAGATAGTATATTCTCTTGCATCTGTCAGGTAGCATTCGCATTGGAGCGATATTTCAAAAATTAGTAAAAATTCGAAGAAAGCAGTTAGCGGTTTCAAATTTAAAACGTAATCATTTTTGAATATGCAGAATTGTTTAAAGCTAGTTACAGATCGAAAATTATAATTAGATTCTGGTTTTGGTTTACGAATTTTATTTCACCTTTTTGAAAATATTAAACATGCCTTGAGTGATATTAAATATAAGAGAATTCCATTAGGAGGAAAATGAAATAAAGATTTAAAGGAGGTTTCATCTATCAGTTTTTCTTGTAGTAGGTGAAGAGGTCGACAGTTCTCTGTACCGGAACAAATACTCTTGACGTTTTCGTCCCCACAGAAAACGCTTACATCACATGTGAAATATCCGGCGATAAAAAGGTGCCGTGACATAACGCGACGTCCAAGTTTTGTAGTCCACACGCACACACACACCATACGTGCGTACCCTCCGGGGTTCCATCCCGCAGTCCTCCGCAACAGCTTGTCCACTCAACCCCCCCTCCCCCCGCCTACGGGTGCGCAAGCTCTACCTGCATCAAAAAAAAACAAAGTCACAGCCAAACGCCGTCAACTTGTCTCCAGACAGGAATGTGCCACCTTCCGCTGACTCACAAAACGGCTGGCGTGCTCTGAAATGTGTTATAAATAGCTGGATAAGTGACGAAGCCAACACTGGTGGAATGGAATCAGGACATTACAAAGGGAGGTACAGTTTCACGTGGATTCGGAACAACAGATCGCCTAAAGGCGCATTCCCACGATCCCTTGTAATGAAGGAGATACGAGACGGGACGGGACGAATACTCGACCACACGCCATGGGAACAGGGCTAACTCTGCTAGCGGAGACGAGACGCAGCTACCCACTCTGAGTCGGTAAACATCACAGCCGTGTGTAGCGGTGCGCTGTTGCCATCGGATTGCAGCAGTGGTGCGCACCCCTTCTGTTGCTGTGCCAAACGACACTAGGCAACGTGGTGCGGAGGTGGCGGCGAGGTAACCTAGGACTAACCTGCGGTCCGCGGTCGTCCCTACACTTCGGCTAATGAGGTCCGGTCCCGTCTCGCCTTCGTTACAAGGGATCGTGGGAATGCGCCTTAAGGCTTACCGGACACGACGTGACTTTTGTGACTACAGTTGCAAACCGGTTGAGTTCGCAACTTCTATGTGCCCTTGGCATTGCAGGGTGATGGGGAACCGCACACGAGGCGATTGGTTTTAGACCAGTCACAAACCAGTTGTATGCAACCATGGATCTGAGATCCCAGTTGCGTTCCAGAATTCAGTCGAGCCAAACCACGAAATATTTGGGACTTTTTTTTTCATAGACAACATAAATGATAATGAATTTAATTTAAAATTCGTAGGACAGGTGGAGAAACATGAAGGACTTTACAATTATTAACTTCAAGTGCATTCAAGAAAAAAAGTTCCTCGAGTATGGATGGACCCAATGCTTCCTGTGTACTCTGCGATATCTTCTTTTGTACTTATAATAAGCAACTCTTGGTCATCTATGACGTCACATGTCACTGCACGACGCCACTATGAAGTCGCGCTATGATGTCACGCTTAACGTCATTGTTCTATGTTATGCACCTTACTTAATAACATTTCTATGCATCCGAGAAAAGATTAACTGACCGAATACTGAAATAAAGTATTTATTGCGTTTAAGTCGGCATATCAATCATTAGGCGCTTATATTTATGTAATATTCTTTTGATATATAGAAGTATTCTTTAAATTCTTTGTCCATAGATATGTAAGATAAAAGCTGTAAGTTTCGAGTATCAATGTTTGCGAAAGTTTTGGTTAGATTGTTACTTAGCATGGATCAGAATTACAACTGGCATTTGACGTTACGGCACAGGGCATGAATAATTAAGTTTTTTTTTCCACAATAATTTAAACTGTGTCCTATTATTGAAATTATGAAATCGTTTGAACGGATATAATTGCACACTGATCGCATCTGTGCATTCTACACTACACTTAAAACAAATATTACGTGGCATAATGTAAGTTTACACGATTCTTTTTAATTACCTTTTCTTTCACTGAGCAATATTACCGATGCTATTATTTCAGCAACATGTATGTGTCAGCCATTCAAACGTAATATCACTCTGAATCACAAATAACAAAAAAGAAAGATATAAAAACCTTTGAAGATTTTTGATCAAATTTATATTGCAAAGCATTATTGCCACTAAAACGCAATACTGTTCATTTATTAATATGCGTGAGATTGAAGTATTGTTCTCTTGGCGGCAAGTTTAGAGAAGTATGTGGTTAATTTTAAATGCAACCTGGACCCGAAAGGAAACTGAAACCTTTGCTACAGTGCAAGATACAAGGAATTACATGGAATTTTATTTTATAACAATTCTATTTAGTTAAACAATTGCTAAGACACGAATTGTCAGAACACTGAAAGAAAAGTATGTATTTCGTTTAATTGGCATATTAATTATCGATTGTTTTTATTACTGAAATCATTACATGATTTCAGTGAAAGAAGTTACAAATTGATCGCGATATACAGGGTGTTACAAAAAGGTACGGCCAAACTTTCAGGTAACATTCCTCACACACAAACAAAGAAAATATGTTATGTGGACATGTGTCCGGAAACGCTTACTTTCCATGTTAGAGCTCGTATTGTGGACGGCTGTGATACAATACGCCATTCTGCAGGGCTGCATCAGCGCATCAGGGATTCCATGCGACGGAGGGTGGATGCATGTATCCTCGCTAACGGAGGACATTTTGAACATTTCCTGTAACAAAGTGTTTGAAGTCACGCTGGTACGTTCTGTTGCTGTGTGTTTCCATTCCATGTTTAATGTGATTTGAAGAGAAGTAATAAAATGAGCTCTAACATGGAAAGTAAGCGTTTCCGGACACATGTCCACATAACATATTTTCTTTCTTTGTGTGAGGAATGTTTCCTGAAAGTTTGGCCGTACCTTTTTGTAACACCCTGTATGTGGCCTAAACCACAATTAAATATTACATGGCATAGCGTATTATGTTAGGATTTATTTTTAGCAACCTCCGTTTTCACTGGGGTCATTATTTTAGCCGATGTAAGTGGTGTCAGCCATTGAAACATCAATATTCATCACAGGTAATAAGAAATAAAGGTATAAGAACCTGTGAAGATTTGGGATAAAGTTTATATCGCGATGCATGACGACACTGACAGGCGAAACAGGGAATGTATTAATTTGTGTGTGATTGAAGCTTTGATTTTCTAGCGGCAATATTAGCGGAGATTGAGGTTAGGCTGAAATGCAACCTGAACTAAGTTGACAACTGAAGCTATTTACTACAGCGCAAGGGACGATAAATTATAATGAGATTTATTTTATAACAATTTTATTATTTAAGCAACTGCGGAGATTTAAATTACCATAACAGTTCGTTAAAAAAGTCTTTTTGACGAGCTTTGGGGCTATTTGATTTTAATTAACAATATCTTACTCGCCTGTATCGGACATAGCAAAAATTCTAAAAACTTCACACTTATATTGGAAATTGAATGAAACTGATCCACAACCAGACTATCCGTGTGCTAACAGAAGTTTCGTTTTGGTTGTGAACTGGTTGCGAGCTCAACTGGTTTGCAACTCTTGTCACAAGACAGTCGCGTTGTGTGCACTGGGCTTTAGCGTAAACACACGAACAATAGAAAGCTTTGCCAGAGGTGAGGTTCAGGAACACGAACTGGGGACATAAATTACCATTCCTTTAAGACAAATCATCTCTGTGAAACTCCATTTTGGAAGTAGAGCCGTCTTTCCTTCATTTTTGTGTTTTTTGTATTTGTTTTTTGCAAGACTTGCCGAGGTCAAGGTTATTAGAGTCAGCAAACAACTGTTGGTGAGAAATGGGAATGATTACGTGCTGGAGTTTTCACCTGCAGTGAATTCACGAATCCATGCAAAACAGACATCTGGATGGTTGTCTTGACGAACAAATACTTCTGTTGTCTCTGTCGCCTTATTATTTCGTTTTGTTGCGAGACCGAACTGAATTTATTCTTGGTGTAGCTCAAGGTGGACTGATGACAAAATTTGTTTTTTCTGTCGCAAGTAGGTGTGACTAAGCGCCCGGCACCACTGTCGCCGAGGGAAACCCCCTTCGGAGTCTAAGCACTATGCTGACGTCACGGCGCTGATAGTGCATTAAGGAGAGCGACCGCAACACCGGAGACAGGTTCATCCGCGTTGTAATGTAGGGCCGTGACAACTTCTCACTCGAGTAAGGCGACACAATCATGTGAACGCACTGGGCGGAAGGAGCCGCATGCAGCGTGCTGAAAACAATTCTGAGGCTCAACTGCACTACTGCTCCTTGAAGACTGCGAAAAAAAAAAACTTCGTTCACCAACATATTTGGGTCATGATCGGGAAGATAAGATCAGATGATTCTCATTCGCGTTAGACACAGGATCAGAGAAATAAGATGTCATACATATTCTTTCTTTCCTCGTGTTATTAAGAATGAGAACGAATAGATGAAAGTGTTTACAAACAAGATAATCCTTGTATAAGAGGTGACCGTTTATAGCAAGGCTGTCCGACCCCTCAAAAGCCTCTGCAAAGGCCTCGTTGATGGTTTTTACTTCTTAATTGTAATTATACTGTGTTACTTATGTTTGTTATATTTAAATTATTATGTGGCCCGCAGGCTAACCTAGAATCGTAACTGTGGCGCATTTCCAAGATTGATTGCGCAGCCTTGGTTTAAAGTATTGCAGAACAATTTGCCATTCAGTTAGGGTTTTATATCATAGTTAACATACGTCCAAATAGAGCCATCTGTTCCTACATACACCAGGACGACCCATCTTTCTTTTTCGTCTTGCGAGAATCCATGTGACCGAGCGGGGCGGTGTAACGGTTAGCGTTCTCGCCTCGCATTCGGGAGGACGGCGGTTCGAATCCCCGTCCGGGCATCCAGATTTGGGTTTTCCATGGTTTCCCCAAATCACTCCAGGCAAATGCCGGGATGCTTCCTTCAAAAGGCCATGGCCAAATTTCTTCCCATTCCTTGCCTCCATTCTTGCCCCCCATCCTTTCCCGTCTCTAAAGACCTCGATGTTAAAGAGAGTCGTAAAGCAGTTAAAAAAAAAAAAAGAGTATCCATGTGAACCATACGGGAGAGTGCTTGTGGATCATGAATAAGCATTAACTTTCAGAATTCGTGTTATTTAGTACCCGGTTTTTGGGTTTGCTCACGGGGATAGAATAGTTTCGAGCTGGGGGACACGTGCAGAGGCCTGCTTTGTACATTTCTGTCATGGAGTATGCCAACAGGGCAACTACCCCTTCTGTTTTAAAAAGAAGATCGCCACCACTTTCAGGCGGTACTCTGAACCAGGAAGGGGAGAGAATTAGGCCATGGCCTTTTGAAGGAATCATCCCGGCATTCGCCTGGAGTGATTTGGGGAAACCATGGAAAACCCAGATCTGCATGCCTGGTCGGAGATTCGAACCGCCGTCCTCCTGAATGCGAAGCCAGATTTTTTTAACTAACCACTTCTTTTAGAAGAATATAATTTTTTCTTTTACTGTTTAATGGTTTTACCAGATCGCACCAGGCGAATGCCGTGATGGTTCCTCAAAGTAGGCCACGGGCGCCTCCTTCCATATCCCTTTATAACGGCCATCAGAACCAGCCTTGAATAAAATTGTATTTTAAGAATTATTTGCAGCAAGAGTTGAGTAAATATGGTTTTGTATATTTTTCTTGCGATTAATAGTGAATTTGTGCAAATGAACATTATTTTTTGAAAATAAACCACGTAAATACTATTTAATATGTTCAAGGACAGTATTACGCAAGAAAAATTAGTTAAAAGTTTGTAATTCTAAGAATTAAGGAGAGCCACGATGTTTAGAGGACAATTTGCGACGGTTTGGTCTGATTTATGTGGATAATTTAGTGTGTCTCTTTAATTTTCGTTTTTGTGCATTTTATAACGATTTTGAATGATTTTGTATTAATCTGATTGTTTTTAAATGTATTTTAATTGTTTATGTATTGTTAGATTTCCATAAACGTCTGTCGGAAGTCTTTGAAATATTCTGGAATTTTCTGTAAAGCTTATATAAGTGATCAACAGAGACGAGTGTTCGGCCAGTCAGTATTTAGAGTTAGTATTCAGTGGTCAGAGAGTTCTCCAGAGTGTTGCGAGTTGTAGTTGTTTGAATTTATAATCCCTGGAGCATGTGTTTACCTTTGCACCTAGTATCTTTGGAGTTCGATGTCTTAATGGAAAACAAAGATAAAAGTGAATCTTCTATGGACTCTTTATTTCATATTAAAACAAGATACCTATCACCATATATCCTTCTTGCATTGAGGGTTGCACATTAGGATATGTGCAATGCACGCTGCTCTGTCTCCCACTTTTAGTGAATCGTGGAGTCATAATAACAGTAATAGTATTAATAGTAATGGTAGAGAGCGTTGTCTCGTATCACTAGTGAGCTTTTCAGTTTAGTTCCGTCATCGCTGGTTTGAGCAGCGACTTTCCTGCCCGGGACCAGACTTCGGTGCAGCAGTGTGGCAGTCCCGTGCAGTCTCCACTTTGCGGTGCCGACCCGCTGTCCTTGAGAAGGGAGACGTCAACAGGAACTGCCCGCGGCAATACACACAGCCAACAACATTCACAGAGACTCAATTCCAAACCAACAGTATAGGTTTCGAGCGCATAAAATTTCTGCTAATTCCTTTTGTGTGATTAGCTGTATATGGGTAGAGGTACCTGTCACTCTTGCTGTGACATCTGCCCCTTTTTCTTACAGATTTGTTCTTATTGCTAATAACAATTTTAGTTTAACATTACATTTATGCAAAGGTAATAATAACATCTTAAAATTTTTAGTCTTTCATTACAGTTGCTTTTTCTTTTCTTTTTTAAATATATACATTTCTTTTAGTACTATTATTATGATTTATATCATTCTTTTATATATGGCGGGATACGATAAACATTGCGTGGTCGTCAACTGTACCAGATCTGCCGCCGGCAAAACCGAGCATGTTGAAATACTCGGCCCGACCGGCGCAGCAGTGTGGCACTCAATTCCTGCGAGATGGTCCGACATACGTCCTTACAGCACAGAACACTGACTCGGAATGAACAGTATAGGTCGCACATCTCCCTCCTTAAGAGTTCCAAGCCATTTCAAACTAAGGCCAAACACAGATGAAATGCGTATTTCAGCCAATCAGCTCACTTCATCAGGTCCCTGGCAATTCTTTATCGGGCACTAAAAACTCAAGTTTTGGACTCTTTAGTGTCCGTGCAATGCACTTCTGTAACTAAAAAGTGGAGGCTGCCATTTCTAAAATTCAGATTCGATTCGTACTGAGTGTAATTTAAGCTCATGGCCAGGGGTGTAAAGTGGCAAAGCACCAATTTGCGCGTCTCTGTAGTTGTCGAGAAAATCGGCATTGAAATATTCATACTGAAACGTGACGCGCTGTCGCCACATTCTAGGGCGCATTCTTTATTATATAAATCATAATGTTAGAGTAATTTTCATAAATCTTGGGCGACCACCTAGATCGTTTTTTTTAGTAATTTCCTAAAGTACGCAAGATTCCAAGTGAGGACTGTAATGCAATGGTAAACATTCAGTGTATCTTGTTGCAATGAATATTAAAGAATTATTGAGCTGTGTAGGCTTGAAGCTAACCATGGCCTTCCCGAGCCACGAAGACAGGAAGTCAGGGATAAAGGGTTTAGCCGGCTTTCACCTTGGGAGTGGGGAGTCCACAACAGGGCGCTGATCTGATGTAAAAACCCGCCACACGAATAGGTTCTCACCCCGCCGAACTTAGCCGAAAATGTCCGAACTCTGTGATACACGCGGGGCGAATAAGATATCGGGGATATCACGTGACATTAGGTGCCAACCTGAAGATCCAATCCAAATGAGCACCTAACTTAAAATGCTGGGAATTTTCTGTTAAATGTGATCTTCGAGACTGCAAGGGGCGAAGCCAGAGGTTTCTTCGCAGATCGAAGAGCGACGAGCTTCATTCGATTCTATTCTATGCTAGTCTGTGGAGGACTCCGAAAGTTGGCTTTTCTCGCTAACTGCTGCAGTCCGACTCCTGGTGTCGGAAAACTGACGCTTCCGGCTGGCTGGAGCAGTTTCGCACGGCGACACAGCCAGTAATGCGATGATGCGCATTACCAGATCGGATGTGCCTCTAGCCGCCTTGTGAGACAGTCTCACATACCATGGGTCGTCTCCAAACACCGCAGACATCAGACGCAGAACTACAATGGTAAATTATTACGACCAAGCCATCTGATTGTGCATTCCATGAAACAGAACCCTTAAGCGTCTTTGAGAGGATAGATCGATGTTCTAACTTTGTAACAAAACCCCTGAGCTAGTGGCGTAATTTGCCAGAACAAGTTATTTTCGAATGGCATATTGTTCATTCGTGGCGTCCATGATTTTTATTAAATGTAAAGTCACAGTATTATGATACCTATGTCTGAGGTCGTCATAACTTGTATTGTACATTGTTTCCAAGTATCATTCATTCTTGCATATTAATTCGTAGATGAATTTAAAAGTAAATATACAATTGTTTTCTTGCTCAATTGTACCTCTGAGCGTTGCTTTGATGATTTTGCCCACTTGTATTAATATTAACGGTAAATTCGATCAGACTTGTAATCGCCAATGATACCTAAATAAATGTCATATTGTGACAGTTTTCCTATATTCCAACTAACATCGAGATTCTTGCAAAATCCATAAATTTTCACTCCTTCATAAAACAAAATTAAAATCCCCATTTATTTATGATTAATAATTAATTTATAAATATTAACCATGACCAACAAGGCCTCATTACTACAATGTGTGTTGAAGATTTAAAGGGATGCTTGGCGCAACGAGCAAGTTCTCTGCTTCATAAGTAGATTGTCGGCTGATCGAATTCCACTGCGGGCAACTACTTTATTTATTAAACGCTTTTATATTAGCTTGGTATGTACGTATGTGTGTGTCTGTGTGTCTGTGTTCAGTAGGAATCGAACATTCTACGAGTCGGAGCGTGGAATGTTAGAAGTATGAATAGGGCAGGTAGGTTAGAAAACTTAAAAAGGGAGATGGAACAACTTAAGTTAGATGTTGTTGGGATTAGTGAGATTAAATGTTAGGACGCACAAGATTTCTGGTCTGGGGAACACAGGATAATTAGCACACAAGCTGTCAATGGAGTGTAGGATTTGTAATGAACAAGAAAGTTGGGAAACGGTGAGTTATTATGAATAGTTTAGTGACAGGATTATTTTGATGAGGTTAGAAACTAAGCCCGTCTCAACCACGTTAGTACAAAATGGTCAGGATGAAGTAGGAAGAGAGCAATACAGGCAATTTAGAAATCAAACTAACAGGAAATGCAAAAAAAAAAAAAAAAAATAGCTACATCAAAGTGTCAAGAAATAGAAAAGGAAATGGTCGTAGGTAAAGTAGATATTGCATATAGGAAGATCAAACAGAATTTTGGAGAAATGAAGAAAAGAGGTGTGAACATTAAAGCTGCCGATGGGAAACCTCTTAAGCTCAGATAATAGAGCTAAACGATGGAAGGAATACATTGAGAAACTGTATCATGGGGACGACTTGAAGAATAGTGTAATAGAAAAGGAAGGCGATGTCAACAGTGACTCGCATTCGGGAGGACGCCGGCTCAAATCCCCGTCCGGGCATCCAGATTTTGGTTTTCCATGGTTTCCATAAATCTCTCCAGGCGAATGCCGGTACGCTTCCTTCAAAAGGCCACGGCTTGTACTCAGTCCCCGACGTCGACGAGGCGTAAAGCTATAAGGAAAAAAAAATTATATGCGCGGATTCCGCATTCCGTACCCAATATCACCGGGTCATTAAAACCATGCAAACCTTTTACCTTTAAATCATCACAACATAAAAGTTATGAGCATTATTTAATAACAATTCTGTATATTGAGGCAGTTACGAAGAAATGAACTGCCAGATCCTTGGTTCAACCCGTCGTTTTTGAGGCGCTCGGAAGCTATTTATATTCGATGCAGAATCTTTGATTGTATTCTCTGTCCACAGTTATCGCTGTTTCAGTAAGCTCTAGGAAATGTAGTGCTGTAAATTTTGGCGAGTGTAGTTTAGGTAGCAAATCAAAAAATTTAACAGGGATCTGCCCATCTCAGAATGAAAGCTACAGTACGCTGGCGTAAGATTTACTAAGCTGATAATTATCCTCGCTGGAAATTTCAGTATACACGGAAGTTCCCAGATTTGCTTCGGTCATCGGTAGACATTTGACATTCCGGGATACCGCAGGCAATGAAACAGACTACCGCTTCCGTCGGTAGTTCCTTCTCGCCCGTCGATGATGCGTCGCGTTGACATTATTGCTACACTGTGTGCTTCAGTTCGTCGAGTCATTTGAGCGATGACAAAGAGACCAAAGCCGCAACCGTGAAGACAACAGCCCAAGTGTAGCAACTGTATATGAATATAGAAATGTGATTTATTATGTGCATTATAATTTTTGAATATCATATATAAATGACATTTTTGGGGAATTTTTGGCAGCAAGAAATGAACCTAGCGCAGCATACCCGGACCAAGGAGAACACGATGAACGTGAATTTTAATGGAGAGGGATAAATTAGATGACAAGGAAGCAGCTAGAAGGAAGCTGCTAAATTGAAGGAAATAGTTGGATCTTAACTAAAAAAGATATTTGCATAGAAGTTACGAGTGTATTAAAGTTTGCTTGAGGAATGTTTAACATCCGAGAACCTACGGAAAATTTACTTGCGGTCATATAAGTGATTTTACACTTGAAGTTAAAATAACAAGAAATCAGCAGAGCTATTATATGCATTTTATTACAGATAAAGAAAACAAAACAGGAGAAATCGACGGCATAACCAACCGGTGAACTGGACTTAAAAAGCCATTTACACCAAAAACATAGCAAAGAATATGTGAATGCAGGCTTTCCCGGCGATTAAATTACAACAAATCTTTTCGGGTTTGCAGCCGGATTTTATTACAAAGCGACAAGCTTTCGGCTACTAGCTCAGTAGCCATCATCAGGTCGATTATGTATCGGCGATCTTGCCGTTACGAATTCGCCGATACATAGTCAGATGGGTGTGTAGGGAAATTGCCACCGGAGCCTGTGCTCCATAGAAATTAATTTAAATTAAATCGACCTGATGATGGCTACTGAGCTAGTTGCCAAAAGCTTGTCGCTTTGTAATAAAATCAGTCTGCAAACCCGAGAAGATTTGTTGTCATAGCGAAGAATGTTTCTCCTCATGGAAATTATTTAAAAACTAACTTAGCCCACAAGCCGAAGGTTGGTTGGATCCTTCCGAAGGAGGCATACTAAGCCATTTGTCAGAGGTAGGACCTAAAGTTTAACGTGGAATCCGTACCACGGGGCAGCGTCTGCCGGGATTCAAACCCGGGACCGGAGTAGCGAACTTTTTGAAAGCAAGCACCACTGAGCTACCAGACCGCTCCGGTACTTACTTAGGGAGATATAAAAAGGTAAGTGCAGCATAATTATTAATTGCTTAAGACGCGGCCAAAGATAGCTCCGTACTATTGTTGTAGCTTCGTAGGAAAAGGTTATACAGGGAGACGAAATCATAACTGGATTGTAGGAAAATTGATCAAGCTGCGAAGGATCTGACAAGGGCAGCCCGCCAATTGTAAAATTCATATTCTATTGATACTGTGTGTAGTAAAAGCTCGTAGCAGAGGTGCAATGCGGCAGTGCAGTAACATGAACTTCTTCGCCGTAGTCGAAAACAAAAATCGGCATTTAAAAATTCCGTTCCGTTCAAATACTTTCTACGTTACAGAGGTTTAAAAAGGCGCGTGGTGCAACGGGCAAGCTCTCTGCCACATGAGCCCGTCGTCTCCAGGTCGAATCCCACTGCTGACAACTTTTTAAATTTATTAATTCAAATATGTATTCAGGTAGTTGCCAGCATTCAGTTTCAACAGTTATACACGTAATAAGTTTTTCTAAATGTTGTCTCTTGTGAAAAAACCGACGCTTTCGAACTTCATTATGTTGCTCGGAAGCAAAGTTTAATTTCAAAAATACAAATATTTGCTGCGACAGGTATGAAATACAAATATCGTTACAGTTGACGGACAGATGTTCATCCCATCACCAGGGGTCAGGAGCGTCGAAATAAGACGCCGCACACAGGGGTATTTGTCATCAAAATTATTTCCACGTAATTTTTATTTCGTTCCTTTTGTGCCTTAGAACTTATAACTATGAAGTAGGAGCAATAATAAATAACACGTTGATTTAAAATATTTTGCTCGACTAATTCCAATTTTTGTACGGAATCATCTCCTTCATAGCGTTTACTCTTACATAAATAACTTTTCGTGTCATGAGCTTGATACGAGAAAATCCCATAGCAAAGGAAGCCTTAGATGAATTAACATAAAACAGAAAAAACTAAGTTTGTTTTATTTTAAATACTCTAAAATTTTTTTCGAATAAATACTTGTTTGGCACTTTTTGGCACCTAATTTTCAATGATACTCCAACATAGTACTCTAAACTAAAGCCATATAAGAAATCAGACCCGGGAAATGTCAGGAAATATAACAAAATCACTCTTTAAGACTTTGCGCAATTAAAAAAAATGCATAGAAAATCAGTCAGCTTGCATAAATGTAAAGAAATAAAATTGTGCGATACTTTTGGACGTATGTTGCTATTATTTCAATTCAAGGTACTTGGCTGTACAATATCCACGATAAAAATCACCAGTACTCATTTAACATCACTCACGAATTTGAATGGTACAACTTATAATTTTATTGTATTTGCTTGGTAACAGTACTAACATCTTGCAATGTGCTCCGAAGACGACTGTTCAGGAAGTGGGGAATGAAGTTTTTATTAAAAAAACAACATAGCGGAGTGTTGTTCTATTGAGATTTTCCTAGAGTCGGGTAGATATCGGTTCTTGGAATTTGCTTGAAATTTTTTTTTTTTACTTTTGATAGGCTTTTTGTGTCAAATATCCCTGTGTGCGCCGTACGTTTTTCCACAACAAAAGACGTTTAAAAAACTTATATGCATAATTCTTTAAAATGATTGCTGGGAATTACGTGTATACATATGTGAATAAATAAAGAAAAAAAAGTTGCTCGTGAAGAGATTCGAACTGGTGACGACGGGCTTACGAGGCAGAGAGCTCGGTAGCACATCCCCCTTAAAAACAACCTAACGAAGGAAGTATTTAAACGCAACCGAATTTTTCAATGCCGGTTTTCTGGACTATATCGAGCAAGCGCATGTTACTGCTTTGCCACACTACACCTCTGGCCATGAGCTTATATTACACACAGGATGAATCGAACCTGAATTTTACAATTGGCGGCCTCCCATTGTAACACAAAACTTTGCGATCCTGACGTAATAACATCTCATAACTGGGTGTGCCGAGAAAAGTTGGCGCTGGAGTTTGAGGCCCTGGTTCAATGGGAATTAGTTCCCGAGTTTAGTTTATTCGGTATTACGTTTGTAGCTTGCACCCTACTACGTAACAATACCATTTTTTGGTGGTTCATTGCAAATCCCGCACCAGTAACTCCACTGTCAATTTGTCCGCTGATTACTTCACGTTCCCCAGGCTACAAATCTCGAGCGTCCTTCCACTTAATCGGACGAATTAAAAACCACATCTAACTTAAGTCGTTCCATTTCCCTCAAGTTTTATAATTTACCTGCCCTATTCAGACTTCTAACATTCCACGTTCCGACTCTTAGAATGTGTCTTATCCATTCTGATGACTCCTCCCTGAGCAGTCCCCACCGGGAGATCTGACTGGGGGACTATTTTAACTCCGAAAAATTTTCTGCACGAAGAAACAAACTTCCTATTTTTTTAATTATATTAGTGTCGATACCTATAGGGTGAGTCAAAAGGGACTTTAAACTTTGGAATGAATAAGAAATTTGATGAGATAACTTACAGAATGATGTCGAGCGTGCTGTGTGTTTTGGTTTCAGGAAACCAACTCTGCAACAACTGTTCGGTGTAAATTTCGCACCGAATACGCTGAAGAACCTCCAAGCAGGCCAACAATTTTCTCTTGGCAGCAGAACTTAGACGAGACAGTTAATGTTTTTTATGCTCTTAGCAAATTGAAAGTGTACGGCCCTGTCTTCTTCAATGAAACAACTGTCGCTGGTATTGTGTATCTGGATATGCTTGAAACTTTTTTATTCCACACATCAATGAAGATACCTTGATGGGATGGTTTACTGTCAGCAAGACTGTGCGCCACGTCATTTCCTCACGGAAGTTCGAGGTTTCCTAGATAATCGCTTCCCAGGTCGGTGGATTGGCCGTGAAGGACCAATCACATGGCCACCTCGCTCCCCAGACTAGACACCACTGGATTTCTTTCTCTGCGGTTTCATTAAAAATCGTGTGTATGTTCTTCCCCTACCAAAAAATTGTCGGACCTGAAAAATCGAAGCTACTCTGTCGTTGCACAAGTTACGCCTGATTTGCTGCAACGAGTGTGGGGAGAAATTGACTTCCGGTGTGATGTTTGCCGCGTGACAAATGGTAGTCACATCTAACCAAAATGACACTCGACACTTTTACGTGTGACTTGAGGTTGTTTGCTACAAAATGACACATCTACCGTTTCTGTTAAGTTATCTCAGTAAATTTCTATATCATTACAGAATTGTGAAGTCGTTTTCGACTCACCCTGTATTGATCACGCGACTTATAGCGTCATATCTGCAGAAAGTTCCTGAAACCTGTTATTGCTTCTTTGGTTGCCGTGTCAGGCGCATAAGAAAGATATGATAAAATAAGATATTTGTAGACCAAAATGTAGAAATTTTCGATCAATATCGTCAGTTCATCCGCTGTCACAACATTTTCCTACCTATCACTGTAAGGGCCCGTTGCGAATAATGTTTGAAGCAACGCTGGGCATTTTAAGTTGGCTTTCGTCACATGTGTAGAACGTCACACATGGTATGCGCAATGACTATGACGTCACTCATATGCCGCTTACTCTGCCACAGCACACAACACCTTGCGTTAGGTCAGTGGGCACACTATTCCCGGAGCTACACTTCCGTTCACATTTTGCGTCAGTACCTATTCTTATGAGGCCATACGAGGCTCTGGCGTAGGTGGTCGCCATCGAGTCTGTACTCGTGAATGGGAACTGTCACAGGAATATTAACTGGGGTGGGTATCCGTTGCCTTTCTCAATGTCGCTTCTTGTCTGTTGTTGTAGGTGTAGATGACTGATAGCGTGTGTGTTCAGAGATAATAATTGAGTATGGTCGTAATGACCTGGTGACAGGGTTTCTATTGGCTGCGCGAGAACTGTGTGTTTGTATAAAGATTTTGTGAAAAGCGTCCGACGCGCATAACATACGCGCAACAGGTGGCGTGATGGTGACGTGTGCAACAGGTGTCATCTTCGAACTCGCAGATTTACCACCGGTCAACCATACTATAGAACACTACTATAGAAGTTTTCCCTTCAAAAACATAGGCCTCGACACTGTTTGCTGTTGTTTACGCCACTGCTCCTTTGATTAATCCTATCAGTTGCTACGAACGCCGGTCTCTTTGACAACGCCAAACGTATTTAGTGAACAGGTCATTGAAATATTCATAGCTTTCAAATAATTGTGCTTATAGGTTGTGCTCGTATATCTATATCCATAAAACGAAAACCGGATATATTGGTCTTATAAAAAACTCGGAAACTACGGAGCAGATTAGGATGGGGTTTCCACCGTTTTAAAGCTCAGAGTCTCAATTCAGTTGTTTGGCATGTCCTATGCTTCAACGTTAAGTAACGCAGCAGCATTAAATGAAATTCTGAACGTATGATGAGAAATCCCAAAGATGGGACGATTAGATGTTCCATACTTCGCACTAAACACACAACTACAATGTCTCTGACCATAGCCTTTAATGAAAGCAATAAGATAATTTACAATAGTAACTATTTTGCACTAAACAAAACTTTAAGTATTCTTTCCTTTAATTTGGGATATTCAATTTTTAAACGCCATACATAGCCATAAAAAAAACAGACTTTTCGTAAACACGATCACTGGACGATGTCTCTGGCCTTCATCATTAGTCTTCTGTTTACGATAATATTATTCCGGATTCACTTTTTATATTTGTATAAAAGGTTGAATCAACGGAGTTAAAAGTATCTGACGTTTCGAACAAAAAGTATATCCATTCACTTCGCAATTGAATCAAATATGATTTCCTAACATATTCCAGCGTTGTTCAGTAATGTAGTAATGTATTTCTTAGCCAAATCAACGAAGCTTAAAATACATAAATCTTTTCGGATGAATGGAAATAATGTTCGTGCAAATGAACTTCAACCCACTCTTTTCTTGGAGGGGGGGGGGGGGAGGGGGTATGGGAATCTAGGATTACTTTAATTCAGAAAAAATTGGCGTAATTTAATGAAACTTTGTACCAATGTTTCTCATTGCGGGAATAAAAATAGGGTAGGGGTAAATGTACGCTAACTATGCAAGGCAATGCACTAGCAGCTTTATAAAGTACCAGTGTATTATCCAAGTTTTTAATATTCTGGTTGCGGATCACCTGAATTATCTCTGTGGACTACAGGCTGAGCAACACAGGACTAGAGGATTGTGGGAAACTGCCTAAAAACCCGGAATCAGATCGACCGGTAGGCCGGGATCAGGACTTCAATCCAGCGTGGTGGCGCTTCAATGCGCTCACCCACACTGCCTGGTAAGCGTGTATTATTATCACATCAAACTAAGGTTCCTTAAAACTGAACATTTCGTAGCAGGGACTGGCAAATCAAAAAATGTATCGATAAATATCTTATTATATTTACAAACTTTAGTGCTATATATCGAGAAAAATATCGATAATTATCCATTAATATACCGAAAATATTTAAGAAAACGAAAGACACGTGTAGTATTTACTGATAATTTTATCAGTTTCTCTATTTTTATAATCTATCACAGTGTTTCTCAAAGTGGGTTACGCGAACCCCTAGGGTTCCGCCAGTTGATCGTAGGGGGTTCTCGACAAGATTTACGTAATGGCGGATTGGCTATTTCAAGCGTGTAACACGCACAATGGTTAATATCGCTCATTGTTGCCATGAGAGGAGATAAAAAAAAGTTTGCATTTTTTTGTAAAGGGGGTTCGCCATTGCCTGGGAAATTTTATAAGGGTACGTGGACCTTGAAGTTTGGGAAACACTGATCTATCAAAACATTATGCGTCTGACGTAGACTTCAAAAGAACAAACCCTCTGTTTTACACGTTCCATCCTTAATCTACTCCCGTTTTCCAGTGCTGCCAAATTAACTGCAGAAGTCTGTTCGAATCCGGTCTAGGGCATGTTGTGTTCGTCTTGTGTCGTCATTACAAAAGAGGGAAAATAATCACACCGATCTGAATTCTACACATTGTAAGAGAAACACACACGTTGAACTGGCTGTATGGCTAACACGGACTAATGGCATTGAAAAAAAAAAAAAGAGCTATGCCTTTCGGACGACACGAGGCTTGGTATATCAGGTTTTTTGTCGACGCATTAACTGTTATTCACTGAAGGAAAAACCAGTTGAAAACAGAGGCTGTTAATTTACCTGAACCCTCAACGTGGCAACAGGGAGGTTGAACCAATGACCTAATCGTTTACATTCAAACACGTTGTCAAAAAATAATGTTAAAGTAAACCTTTTAAAATGACACAGGTTGTTTTAACCTCTGAACCCTTGATGAAAATATGTTAAATTACGAGAAATCACTTTTTAAAACGCATTCAGAAGATCGGATATGTAGGTATATTTATTCAATATATATATATATTAAACTGGATACTGAATTGCGTTCCTAAACAAAATATCGAATTTTTGCTTAAAATTGATGTTCCCAAAAAAATATAGTTTTTTGATGTATAGATAACAAAATAGACTCTAAATGTCATTATATTATGATAAAATATTGATATCTTTTGCTTTAGATAAGGATGGGATTACGCTACGTCCTACTACTACAGATATTTCAGCTGCCTGAAGTAATTCAATTTACATGGTTTTCAGTAATACTTAATATTGCATCATCACCGTGATCACACTGGAACATTTTTGTGATATCGAGTACAAGGTTTTCAACGTACAACAGGTAGCTGGAACTAATATAAGCGTCACTAAAAGAAATGAGCGGACGGTATCCGGAGCCAAAGAGCAACAACGCGGCGTCATGATAGCGTCCCCATCCGACACGTATCGTATAAAGTGTCTCTGCGGAGACAATTACCGTTTAACTGGTTGGTTTAATACATAAGAGTACCATCGACGGACAATATTTAAGGGACATCCGCAATGTTTCAGTATCAGCTGAGTTGTTAATCGGAAGAGGCATCTCTGCTACTGTACGACGTAATACATTCCCAGCGAGGTCACGGCAAGCGAAATCGTTTAGGCAGCTGCTTGACATTCAAAGAAACTTGCTGCTTGAACAGAAACCGCAGGTTAGTCGTAACATGTCAAGAGCCACGGTTTTCCCCGCTCAGTATCCACTATAGCAGGGGTGGCCAACCCGCGACCCACCTTGAATATTTTTCGGGCCCGAGAGATTCTTCACACTTTAACAAAATATATTTATTTTATAATGGCCAAACTAATGTTAAAAAATTTATTATTGGTGCATCCATATTTTCAAAATTTATTTCATTTATATTTATATATACCATTTTTAGTGTTATATATTTCTTTAAAATGTGCGTTTAGTATCATTATTATTATATTATCTACGTTAAAATGTAAGAATAATAGTGAACACAATAATAGCTCATTACGTTTCAATTTTTCACTCCAAAAAAAGTCTGTAGTGTGTCTAAATCTAAAATGGGGATATATAATTCAATATGCAGCCCGCGAAGTTATGATGTACCTCCAAAGTGACCCGCAAGATCACTTGGGTTGGCCACCCCTGCACCATAGCATAACACAGCACAGGCACAACACAGAAGAAGCATTTCACGTAACTGTTGTTGCCGCGATTCTAATTGCATTGGGAGTATAACGGTCGCCAAAACTCCGTTCAAGGCGATGTTCCAATCGGATAATTGCACTACGAAGTGACCACACAGATCAACGCTATAGTGAAGTTTCCTTAGGGGGCATCCATAAATTACGTGAGGTGTTTTTCCGGATCTCCCCCCCCCCCCCCCTCTCTCTCTGGTGAGACATGGTGAGATATGTTGTTAGCTTCGTTCACTAACGATAAACGGTCTTCTGCTCAGCTGTGGTCCCTGGGCTGTACAATGTTCAATACCCCATGAAAATGCATGGCGTAATTTTTGTATGAATCGCAGTTAATTAAACGTAAGATGCTTTTCGCTGTCGAATATTAGCTGGTTATTATATAAGTAGCAACCAACGAGGTGGTAGGAGCGCGAAATCGTCCCGTTACCTATCATTCGGGAAGATGCGTTTAAACCCGTTCGGCCATCCTGACTAGGGTTTTCCGTGGTTTTCCTCGGTTGCTCTAGGCGAATGCTGGAATGGTTCGCTACAAGGCCACGGCCGACTTCCATCCCCCTTCCGTCTCCATAGGATAGTTAGGCTGAAAATAGTCTTCGTGAGTCTCCAGCAGCCCGCCTCCCGGCCTTCAGCTGGGAGTAATGAAAGTAAAAAAATAAAAAAAAGACTGTATAGAGTTACAGACACCGAGTTGGGAGAAGAGAAATTTGCCGTCCTGCTTAACATTCGGGAGGACAGGGGTCAAATCTCGTTCGCCCATCCATCCAACTGGTGTTTTTCGTGGTTTTTTCCCTCACTGTAGGCTAATGCCGTGATGGTGCGCTAGAGGCCACGGCCTACTTACATACCCCTTTCCTCTCCTTTAGATTTAAATAGGCTGAAAAAAAAAATCTCCACGACACTTTTCAACAGCCCGCGCCGGGATGCTTCCTTAAAAAGGCCATGGCCGAATTCCTTCCCATTCCTCGCCCCCATCCTTTCCCGTCTCTAAAGACCTCGCTGTTGAGAGACGTGAAGCAGTTAAAAAAAAAACTGCCCGCCTCCCAGGCGTCACCTGGGAGGAATGAAATTTAAAAAAAAAAAAAAGGCTGTATAGACTTCGATTCTCTTGGTCTATCATCGGGCCAAAAACGAGCTATGGAATTTCACTGCGGCAGTTTGAAGGTACGTCCTGTTTGTTGAGCGCTGTGGTACTCACGTCATGGCTGCTTGTCCCGCGCAGTGTCTGCCGCTGACTGCCGTTTGTTTCTCGGTAGCCATGTACTACGTCACATCCCCACCACCGCGGCCGGCACTCGTTTGTTTACGTTACGGCGAATCAGACGTTCAGATCGCTGTGCGCTCTGCTGGAGACGGGGCAAACCCATTCCGCCAAGATTAAGACGAGGGGAATTACTTCCCAAAACCACTAAATACAACATCAACGCAGTGTTCCTGACCTAAGACAGGTTTCTCACATGGCTCCTTTCCATGCTCTCTTCCACATGGAGTGTCATATCGTGCACTACCAGAGAAATATTAATGTAGTAGACAATCCTTTTTGCTGAAGAATCATCCATAAACTACGTAACTCAATTTTGGCCTCCTGTGAACTCCACGTAACTCGACGTGCTTTAAATTGCATATACTCTCCCCCCGCGTGGCACCTAGCTTTGTTGTTATTGTTGTTGCTTTAGGGCGCGTCGACAGCGGGGTCATTAATACTTTCCCTATTGATTCCAGAGGACATTTTACACTGTTTTCTCTTGTCAGACTATCGTAAATTACATACGGATATAATTAGACGACTGAAATAAATATTCATACGCTGTTGTGTGTTCTGCTCCTTATTTTAACTATCACTCCAGGCGAATGCCTGGATGTTTCCTTCAATATGAATGGAAAGCTACCTGCCTTCGCTCCGAACACCCCCCCCCCTTCCCCACGTAGCCCAGCGTAGCTTGCTACCCAACCCCTCTCCCCCTGCACCGAACCATGTAGTTTTGGGACGCTCTGTTACGCCTTATGCCTCATCGACGTCATTAGAGGCGGAAAAGAAATGGACAGAAGAAACGGAAAGGAATTCGGCCATGGCCTTTTTAAAGGAAGCATCCCGACATTCACCGGGAGTGATTTTGGAAACGATGGAAAACCAAAATCCGGAAGCCCGGACAGGGAATCGAAGCCACGTCCTCCCGAAAGCGAGACCAGAGCTTACCGCTCACCCACCACGCTCAGCAAATGCAGTAGGCCTACTTTCAACATACCCTATATTGTAGGAATCTTGTGTTACATCTGCCTGCGAAACGTGAACTTTGTTCTGTGTGTGAAAAGTGTGTTGTTGTTTGTTAAATGTGTAGGTTAGGAGGTTTAGAATGGAGACCGTCCCAGGATTCCAAGGGGATTTGCTTCAGTTCTACTTGCATCCCTTTGGTTCTGCTTTCACTTTTTAATTTTTTTTTATTGAACAGTCTCACTTTCAAAATGTCACAGTTTTTGAAATTTACTTTTATCCCTCTTAAAATTGTCTTATAATAACTTCAACTTCGATGACGAGTAAAGCCTTAAAAAGGTTGTAAAAAGTTTTATTTCATAAAACTAATTTTCATTTAGTTAAGAGTATTGCATCATTCATAGATATTTTTTCTGGCGACCGAATCAAACATTTATACAATCTGTTTTCCTCAACTTCCTTCATTAAACTGAGACATGCGACAAATCTTTTATCTTTAAAAGAGCAATTCTTATATATATATTTGGGATCTCGGAAACGGCTCTAACATTTTGGTTGAAATTTCATATTTAGATAGCTTTTTGATTTCTAAGTTTATCTAAATAGGTAAAGGCAGAAACGCGATGTTATATAAAAAAAAAAGGTCAGCAATTCTTGTATTTGGTATCTCGGTAACGGCTCTAACGCCATCTCGTGGACGTTTCAGGGACTAGTAAGCCGCCTGAAGTTAGTTAAGTTCTCTTCGTTTACAGCAAGGAACTTTTATATCACTAAACGAATAATTCTTCGTGATTAGTCACCGAGCGGCAACATAATATTGTGGAAATAAGTAAATGCAAGTATATTCATTAAAGATAGGTAGTAAAATACATCACTTTTATTGTAAAATGTCGTTATTAAATTCTAAATGTATAATTGTAAAACACTTAAAAAGTAGATATTTAAGAATAGATATTAGCTTTGTCAGATGTCATTTTTTCAAACTTCTTTGAAGACAATGTTAGTAGTTATAACGTGATCATCGTTAACTTTTTGAACGTATTTAACACAAGCATTACAGAATCTTGGATCTCGTGAAAATGCCAAGTAGACGTGCGAAAAAAAAACAGGTTCTGGTAAACACAATCTTGCGCTTTTGCAGCTTCTGAACTTGTGGTTTATTAATCGTCTTGGCGAAAGTTACTTTTATCTGGAGTTATTTTCTTACCATTTGGTACCACGTGGTTGGATGAGAAGGTGTGAGGTTAATGCGAGGTATGAGGTTCATAGTCTTATCGGAGTGAACGATATTAGCACTGATGACGTACCCGTGTAAGGGAATCACCGCTTATCTTGCGCCATTACTCAATCCCTTATTAGCATTATGATTTCTATTTAAGATAACACACACTTTTAGTGAATCGCTGAGTAATAGTAATAAGAGAATTTTCTATAAAAAAACAATTTATGAGGTGGTAAACCACACGATCACGGAAACAGCTCCAGCGATTTAGATAACGAATTGTCTTTAAAGTTTGTAACACAATTTTACAAAAAAAAGAGATATCAATTCTTGTATTTGGTATCTCGGAAACGGTTCTAATGCCATATCGTTAACCAAGTAAGGATTTTATAATTTATCTAATTTATAATAGTATTTTATTATCAACTCTTTTATTGTATTTAAGTAAAATTAATTTATCACAAACGTCTCTAAAGATTTTGATGAAATCTTTCAAATTGAACAGAAACTGAAAGATGCCAAGTGAATATCGGTCACCCAGGAACTGTGTTCCACTGGGTGTATATTAACCATTAATATTATTGAATAGCAGTTAAATCTAAGCCAGGCTCAGATGAAGGGCTGCTCCGACTCGCAGCGGAAGTGAGCGTAGAAGCCGCCGCACCGCCCGGCAGCACCAGGCAGTTCTCGGGCCTACCGGGGACAGCCAGGCCCAAGTTGTTGGGCTCTCCGCTGCCCCAGACACGTCACTCCATGTCGTCGTTCAGGTGGAGACCTGGAAACGACCATCAAACATTCAACAGCCTCTCTGCACACAAAACAGTGGCAGGTACAGTGATGTGCCAAAACAATATCACCCCCTGCTTATTAGTGTGTTGGAGCGCAACACAGCAGCGATTCGGCGTGGCATGGAATCTAAAAGTCCTTGTTAGTTTTCCGGAGTTGTCTAGCACCAGATGTCTACGCAATTCTCTTAAATTACGGGCCGGTGGTTTGTGGGCGCGGCTTCTGCGGACGAGCACCTCGGAAACGGCGAGGCTGGTCGGCTGTTCGCGTGTTACAGTAGTGAGCATCTATGCAGAGTGGTTGAAGGACGGTGAAGCCACGACTGGGCGACAAGGTGGTGGACGTCCACGCCTCATACAGAACGTGGAGGTCGGAGGCTTGCCCACTCTGTAAAGAGGGATAGGCAGCGATCTGTGGCAGATCTGACAGCATAGTACAGTGCTGGTGCAGGCACAAGTGTTTCGGAGCACACCGAATTGCTGCCGAATTGCGTTCCAAAGATAAACCAACACACTAATAAGCAGGTGGTCATAATGTTTTGGCTGATCAGAGTATGTACTTCCCTTATCACTCAACATACTTGCAATGTCACCAGATCTTCTGGTGAGGAGTGGTTGCTGTGTTTTAACTCATTAGTGTAGGATCCCACATGCTGGTGACAGACTGACCCGTGGACTGACCTGTGACTGTGACAAAGTCGCCCTCGACCAGCTCGTCCGTGAAGCCGACCCAGTAGCCCTGGTAGTTGACGTCGAGCATCCTGAGCACGGCCAGCCCCCTGGTCTCTGTGTCCGTGACCACTAGCGTGCCGCCGTCCTCCTGGCAGGACCTCATGGCCTGCCGGTAGGTCAACTTTACGCAGGAATCGGCTCGCGTATGGGAACCAGCGGTACTCCAGCGGCAAGCAATGTTGTCACCTTAGCGATTTTGTTGCTAGATTTAGTGAATTTTGAACCATTAAATCGATATTCTTAAACATGTTATCGCTAAAAAAATATTTGGTGATTTTTAGTGATATTCATTCTTCTAGAGTTTCGAAAAACTTGATTGGAATTGGGATAGGTAATGCCTCTGTCATGAGTCGGATAAATAATTGCGTACATAATATATTTAAAACGGAATATGACTTACCAAATACAAGAATGCTGCTGGAATAAATACCTTTCTGGAGTTATCTGATTTAGGCATGTCCTATCACTCGAATGCCGCAGTAGAAAGGATTTTAAGTACAATGAACCTTTTAAAAACAATTTGAGAAATAGGATATATGTAAATACTCTTGTTAGCGTTCTTTTTATAAGGAATCAGTTAAAAATTGTGAAAAAACTGCTACAGTTAGCTGATGTGATTGCTGCAGTTGGTAAAGATGCTAAATACTCTTTCAAATCTAAGACTGACGATTCATCTCATCCTTACACATCTGCAAGTTCTGCAACCCCAACGATAGACCAAGATGACGAAGAAGAAATAGCGATTGAAGAAATTGGATGTTGATTTTTAATACAATGTTTAATTATATATAATAATTATTAAAATATTTTACGTTACTTACCTTACCATTTATCTATATTGTATTTAGCGATTTCTAGTGACTCATTTAGTTCTAAATATCCCGCAATTTAGTGAGTTTTGAGGCCAGCTCTAGCGACTTTTGTCTTCGTAAGGAGGCAACATTGGCGACAAGTAGCTGTTGAGGCTGCGCTCGCAGATATTGGCGGACGGCAGATGGCACCCGTAGTAGTTGTCCAAGCCGCCCTTGCCCAGCGCCAGGCAGTGCTCGTTAGAGTCTTTGTGGTTGTGCTCCCTAGGCGTCCCGCCACCTGTGAGAAGGTGGCAACAAAAGTCAGATCAGGTAACAAAGCAGACTAAATGAAGTTTATGTTAGTACTAGCTGTTACCCGCGACTCCGTACGTGTGGACTTAGAATTTCATTGCCAAAAGTGGATATAGGAAGCTGTTACTAACGTAGATTTGTACCAAACAACACCGAGTCGGTATAACGTGACAGGAAAGCCAGCACTATATCACTCTACCGCCGAACCTGTCTCATAAAGAGAATCAATTTCCAATATATTTAAAAACAGGAAAACAAACGAAGGTACGGGGATATGGGAGTGGGGAGAGGGGGTTTAATTGAGGGCAGCTTTATTTTAGCTTGATCTGTTCTTCTTTCTTCAGCATGAGCATCCGATTCTTGTGTTATAATAACTTTAGCCGCTCGTGCTCTTCTAGAGCTACACCTTAGGCCAGGTTTACGCCCACAAGGCATGTCAGAAAAGAAGTCAAAATAAACAGGTGCCGGAAACTTTTAGGCAGACACAAAGTAATAGTACAGTTCAGAGCAAATCGACATCTATACTAAATAATAAGTTTTGTCTCTAAACGAAATTTATCAACAAATCATATACTAACAGACTGCGCGAGAAGCACTGCTTGAACTACTAAAGTAACAACACAGACGAACGCATGCATCCGTCTATCTGTTACCATTCGATAAGTTCTCAAAACCTCTTGACTAAAACTGTTATACATACCGTAAAAAATGTCCTGAATTCTTCCTACAGATACAAAGCATTTCCTTGTCAAATTCCATCAATATCGGTACAGCAATTTAATCGACAAAAAGTGACAAAAAGACTGAGACTTACTTCCACATTTATAATATTATTAGTTCAGATCAGACACACACTGACTGCGAGAAAAACAACGGTTGAGTGATCAATATAGCGTCATAAAGTGTACACCTACAGCATTGTTAGACCGCGTACGATTTTCGAAGCATTGCACCCCTAAACTAGTGCTGTCTACAGTTTAACAGGTAATCCGGAAAACTGACCGTCCAGGTTCGGTCATACGATCAAAAACAATTCTCAAAAATATTTGCTTCCATCGGGATTGGAACCAAGACCACGGACCAACCATTACACCGTTAACCACTGGGCTACCAACGTTCTATAGATCAAATTACTATAGAGTGTTACACATCCTAAGCGTCTGTCTCTCGCCGTTTCGGTAATTTTTCAAAATTACATGACAGTGTCTACTATTTATACAGAAAAAGTATCCTATGTCCATGCTAATGCCAAGTCGCATCTTCTTGCCAAATTTCTTCACGATAGGATCAGCGGTTTAGACCAACAGACAGAGAGACAGAATTACTTTCACATTTATAATATTATGATAGATTATCGTTACATATTATTTATGGAGACCCGTTTGTGTTTTTCGAGCAAGTTTTATCCAGTATCGGCTTGCTAGACCTGTCATAGCTTCTACAGAGCCCCATTGGCCGTCATTTTTCAGAGTTCCTGTAGGGCCTTCACAGCTACCGTATCGGTCCCGGGGTAGACTAGGTCCCCACTGTACCTCACCCCCCCCCCTTCCAGGCAATCCCCTACTTTATGCCGTTGCCCGTCTCCCACCACGTGGAGGAGGGGTTGGACTTTGGGACAGCAGCAAGGTACAAGTAAGTAAGTGAAATGAAAATTTTAAGTGGTAAAATGGGGGTTACTAAAATGGACAGGATAAAGAGTGAAATAATTAGAAACACCATCAAAGAGAAATCCCTACAGGAAACGATAGAGAGGACTAGACGAAGATGGTATGGACATGTAATGAGAAGCAGACAATCCCGAGAAAAATCCACGAAATTAAAATGCATGGTAAACGTTGTTTTCTCTGTCGAGTATGAGTATATTAGCTTGAATAACATTTCATTAGTGAGGTTTGCCTGGTCAGTTAATACCTGTTTGCGTTCATTTTTTTCTCTCTAAATATAGAAGTTTTCCTCATTAGTGAGTATGTTGTTTCTGTAGTTGTTTATATTGAAAATTTGCATATATGTGTTTATGTTTATTGGTGAATGGTCATCTTCTACGATGTGTTCGGCTAATGTGGAATTGTTACTGTACTTTATTGCTCTCATGTGTTCTTTATATCTGGCATGGAACTGTCTTCATGTTTGCACTATGTATATTGACACATTTTTGACATGTGAGTTGGTAAGTGGCGGAGTTGTGGTATATGATTGTGCCTGATTGGAATTTGTTTTTGTACGGAGAACCTGAAATACTGACTGAAAAGTTAATACTATGGATCTTAACTGAAGAATCGGTAAGTAACTGGCATAAACTAATGTTAGTGAAGGCTGAAGAAGAAAACAGAACAAACTAAATAGTAGAGAATGCTAAGTACAACGGGTACACATGAATAGGACACAAACTGATAGAAGTGAAGGCAGAGTAAATATTAGAAAACAGTATAAAATAATACAATTAAGTTCTAAGAAAAGTAACTCTTGAAAAAAGTGGTTGTTCAGTTAGTGCTGGAACAAGTAATGCTTTGTGAAAGAGTATTTAAATGGACCGATTTCTTTGGTAGTTATACACTGATCAGCGAAAACATTATGACCACCTGCTTATTAGTGTGTTGGTCCATCTTTGGAGAGCAATACAACAGCGATTCGGCGTCGCATGGATTCGAAAAGCCCTTGTTAGGTTTCTGCAGTTGTCTGTCACCAGATGTCTACGCAAAGGTCACCAAAGTTCCTTAAATTGCGGGAAGGTGGTTTGTGGTCGCGGCGGCTGGGAACGAACATCTCGGAAACAGCGAGACTGGTCGGCTATTTGAGTGCTACTGTAGTGAGCATCTTCGCAGAGTGGTTGAAGGACGGTGAAACCACGACTGGGCGACAAGATGGTGGACGTCCACGCCTCATCACAGAACGTGGAGGTCAGAGGCTAGCCCGCTCTGTAAAGCGGGATAGGGGGCATCCACAAATTACGTGAGGTGTTTTTCCGGATTTCTGGACCCCCCCTCCCCCTTGGTGAGATTTCGTGAGATCTGGCCGGACCCCCCCCCCCCTCTGGTGAGATCAGGTCCGTGAGAACCCCCCCTAGAAATCCCACTCGAAAGTTTTGTAGACCTTTTTTTTTTTTTTTTTTTTTTTTTAGGTGTGAGCGCGTTAACCTAAGCTAACACAATGTAACATGCTGAGCCTGCCTAACCTAAATTATCTACAGTAACCTCAATTACTGTATGGGTTTTTATGGTTTTTATCCTAAAACTGGGGTTAACCTCAATAAGTGCAAGGGTGTCATGGTCCGGAAAAAATTTGTCTTATCGAGTGTTGGTGTCTATTACGATTGGGTCTTAATACTAATAAGTGATGAAGGACTCATGAAAAATAACTTTATAAAGGACTTTTTAGGGGCGAGTGGTGGTGGGTGTAATCCTGTGAAATCTTGTTTGTGGAAGACCGCTTGTCCCATAGTTCACCAATATGGCCTCTGATGCTAGTTTAAACGTGCGTGAAGCGAAACTTAACAACACAAGGTATATAGGCAGTCATTATAAATAAAGACTATTTTGTAAAACGCAACGGGTATAAGACATATTTCGTGAAACGTCGATTTCAATTTGCGCCATACAGTTACTGAAATTGTGGAAACGACTAGCTGATGCTGTGAACATGACACTTTTAAATCAAACACTTATAATTTTGTCACCTATAATTTCACCGAGACTGTTGGCCTCTCATTCAGGAGGATACCGGTGTGAATCCCGATCTGGGCATCGGATTAGGGTTTTCTATGCACGTGGGTTGAATGGATAACTGTTGTAACCACTTATGAATGAAGTGGATGTTTCTCACTCCGGTTGAAAACATACCTAAAGTATGCCCTGATTTTTTTGAGGATCCAGCCACGAAGGCTCTGCTTTGGAGAAAGGTTACCAGTTTATAGGAGGTGGTGATGGCGGGGGTAAGCCTGTTGTATGTGGGGTACATCACGACACGTACTGTGGGGGGAGTGGTGGTGGTTGCAAACCTGTGAAATCATGTTTGTGAAGACCGCTTGTCCCATAGTTCACCAATCTGGACTCTGATGCTAGTTTAAACGTGCGTGAAGCGAAACTTAGCAACACGGGGTATATAGGTTGTCATTATGATTGAAGACTATTTTGTCAAACGCAACGGGTATAAGACGTATTTCGTGAAACGTCGATTTCAATTTGCACCATATAGCTACTCAAATTGTGGTGACGATTAGCTGACGCTGTAAACATGTCACTTTTAAATCAGACACTTATAATTTTGTCACCTATAATTTCACCGAGAGTGTTGGCCTCTTATTCAGGAGGATACCGGTTTGAATCCAGATCTAGGCATACGGATTATGGTTTTCTATGCATGTGGGTGAATGGATAGCTGTTGTAACCATTTATGAATAAAGTGGATGTTTTCCCACTCTGGTTGAAAACATACCTAAAGTATGGTCTAATTTCGAGGATTCACCCACGAAGGCTCTGCTCCGGAGAAAGTTACGAGTTTATACCGCAAGAGATGTACCTAAGCACAAAATGTAGCATCTCCACTGTTAACTGGTATCCAGCAAAAATAAAAAATAAAATGTTACAGGTTTGGTCGGTCTCGAGCCAGAATGCACACTTTTGCCCCGTAACCCAGCAAACTCCACAATCAGGGTGCAATTCGCATCGTCCTTCATAACACCGACAACCTTTCACTATGGAACTCTACCTGCCAATGCTAACTGTGTCCCATATAAAGTAATTTAGGACATCTAAACTGAGGAATGGTGAATTCTTAATGAAACTGATACATCCTCAGTCATCTTCTAATCATATCAATCTATGACTTCTTTCGTAGAGCGAATATTACATAATTTTTGGCGATATTTTACCTGTATTCACTATGTTTTGCGGTTTTCATAACATTTCGGGATTTTATGAGGTGGGGTGCGTAAGAGGATTGACAATGACTGTTGGGCGAGCGATAGCACTCTGGCATCGCATTCGGGAAGCGACCATCCAGTTTTAAGTTATTTTTTCCATAGTTTCCTGAAATCACTCCAGGCGAATGCCCACTACACGCCTTGTCAAAGTATGCGGTAAATAGAAACAGAATGAGGATTGGACTGTTAACTCGAGAAATTCCGAAACATCTGTCAATATTTGTGAGGCGAGCATATTTTCATGATCCTTGACACTGGTGTGTGCATGTATAAGTTGTCAATATTCTGTAAGTCCTAAAAGGTATATACTTTCGAAGTTTGTGCTTGGCACCTTTCCTAGCTTGTTCTTGAGTGGTGCAGTTCGTGACAGTTTTAGATACGACAATATGCTATGCATCTGTTACCGCTGTTTCTGCAGAAAGTATGCATTCTTCCATTTTTCCAACTAACTGTGGTCTGTACCGCATTTTTCGCATGTGTCGGGATAAGAACTATTCACATGTGCCCTTTGGAGGTTGTACACGAGATCCATTTAGTCTACGAAACAGACTCGTATACTGGCACTGACGAAAAATTTCATGAATGATCTAACATGATCTAGAACTTAGTGGATGCTATCTTCGGTGAATTTCTGTATTGCGACTGTAGGCATTTTGAAATCAGTGTAAGGTGAGGTAATTTTTCACGCGTTTAGTCTATTTCTGTTACCGCTGTTTCTGCAGAAAGTATGTATTCTTCCATTTTTTTTTCCAACTAACTGTGGTCTTTACCGCATTTCTCGCGATGTCAAATATTTTCATACAAGAACTTTAAACACAAGTGACCACATACGTGTGTGCCGTATTCCTGGTGACGTTGTACGTTGTACAGTATTCTGTTGCCCGCAAAGTATCGCTGCAATTCCAATGGTGGGGGTAAGTCACCAAAACTGTCAAAATATTTAACTACACCTTCTTTGTACTTTATATATGCAACCCAATGTGTTCCGGCATTTTCAGCACTGTCCAAGTTCACTATTCCACATTCATGATGACGAATTTTTTCAGGTAATTCATCACGCATGAATACACCTCGAAAATGAGGTATACGCAGACGCTTTACATATCTATATATATCCCTGTCCGTCAGCGGCTGGACAGAGTTTTTTTTTTTTTTTCTTCAATCCTGATCCGTCTTTTCTGTATGGTGACCATCCAGATTTAACTTTTGTTTCCATAGTTTCCTGAAATCACTCCAGTCGAATGCCCACTACACGCCTTGTCAAAATATGCGGTAAAATAGAAACAGAATGAGGATCTGGCTGTTAACTCAAGAAATTCTGAAAGATCTGTTAATATTTTCATGACCCTTGACACTGGTGTGTGCATGTATAAGTTGTCAATATTCTGTAAGTCCTAAAAGGTATATAGTTTCAAAGTTTGTGTCTTGGTACCTTTCCTAGCTTGTTCTTGAGTGGTGCAGTTCGTGACAACTTTTAGATATGACAATATGCTATACATCTGTAACCGCTGTTTCTGCAGAAAGTATGCATTCTTCCATTTTTTCCCCATGTCAATCGATGACTTCTTTCGTGGAGAGAATATTAGATAAAATGACCTCGACAGTTCTGTGCTTTCAAACAGTCAGGAAATGTAACACAGAAAATATTGCAGTCGAGTTTGAACACTGTCCCTGCCTAGCCATTAGAAATATACATCTTACACTTAAAACTGCTCACCGCAATCCGTAAGTCGAAATTAACTACTTAGTTTGACAAGATCTCAAAAATCATCCTATCACTTCAAATTTCATCTAGTATTCGAGAACAACACATTTATAAGTTGTACACGAGATACATTTAGTCTTCGGAACAGACTCGTATACAGGCACTGACGAAAAATTTCATGAATGATCTAACATGATCTATAACTTAGTGGGTACTATCTTCGGTGAATTTCTGTTTGTGACATTTTGAAATCAGTGTAAAGTGAGGGAATTTTTCACGTGTTTGACTGCCAGCTAGTTGAAGAGTGAAGATCAGATATGGGACCTTATATGTATGAGTAATCGAGCATTCTATGATGCATACTACACAAAGCGTAATAAAGTCCATGTTTCGCTACCATAAAGTGCTGTGCTCCACACATAAAGTATTAAAAAGTTTTTCAAATTCCCAGATCAATATTTCTCTTTTTCATGAAGGCTGTTTTTTATGCTAGTTCTATTCTGCTTTTAACATTATTTTTGTTTCGGCCATCGGTTGTAATTTTTCTTCCTAAGTAACAGAATTCACTTACTTCTCCAATTGCATTCGATCCTATTTTTATATTTAATCTACTAGTATGGGGTATCATTTCTGCTAATTTCACCGAGCGTGGTGGTGAACCGGCTAGCGTTCTGGCCTCGCATTCGGGAGGACGGCAGTTCGAATCCCCGTCCGGGCATCCAGATTTGGGTTTTCCATGGTTTCCCTAAATCACTCCAGGTGAATGTCAAAAGGCCATGGCCGAATTCCCTCCAGTTCAAAGTCTGCAGTCCCATCCCGCCTCTAATGACCTCGACAGTTCTGTGTTTTCAAACAAACAGGAAAACGTAACACTGAAAATAGTTCGGTCGAGTTTCATCAGTGCCACTACCTTGACATTAGAAATCTATATTTTACACTTACAACTGTTCACTGCAATCCATGAGCTACTTAGTTTGACAAGATCTCAGAAATCATCCTATCACTTCACATTTCATCTAGTACTCGAGAACAACACATTTATAAATAATAATGATTATTCACGTACCACGCTAAACTGAAACCTGATGTGCGATAACTTTTTGGAAAGAACTGTGTAAGTCGGATTCTGCACAGAAAGTGATAATATTAAAAATAACGCGTTAGTATTCGTTGATAAAAGTCTGAAGTATCTTGGTAAATAGTTAGATTTTAATGAGAGCAATTGGCTATAGAAAATCCAGAAAGTATTTTCCTGCCTGTATGTAGCGGTCCACATAGGGGGCGGTTCTTTCTGTTTCTCTATCCTATGAAGTACTTCTTCGTTTGAGATTTTCAGCACCCCAAGATATGTGTAAGAGACGACGATACAAATACATTTCGAAAGCTTCAATTCTTTTCTCTCGGTACAGCTTTCATGCCCATAAAGAAAAAGAAATGGAGCACACATGGCAGGGAGAAGCAAATTCATTTCGACAGAGTCAGCTTATTAACGCTTTTTTCCCGGTTCTGACCCCTTCGATGCTGATATCCCAAGTCTTTCTGTGGGTTAATTAGGTTTTTCTGCAGCCGTCGCCCTCTTTATTGAGTAAATGTGAGAATTCTGTGACAGAGCGTGGTGGGTGAGAGGTAACGCTCTGGCCTCTCATTCGGGAGGACGCAAGATTCGAATCCTCTTCCGGCTATACGGATTTCGGTTTTCCATGGTTTCCGAAATTACTCCAGGAGAATACCGGGATGATTCCTTCAAAAGGCCGTGGCTGAATGCTTACTCACAGTACCAGCCAGTATCAATAATGTCGTTTGTTCTTACTCCACACATACTGTGGCGATGTTTGGGAATATAACCTAGGTACTTAGTACACTATCTGAAATACCAGATTTATTTGCCCAATCGTTGAAATGTTCACAGCTTTCAGAATGTTTTTGTCGTATTCATGTTGGAAATTATCAAGGATTTCGTTATTTCGTATTCAACGAATAAAAAATAATGTATCTGTACTCTGAATTCATGTGCAATCTACAATTATTATATCATGAAGGGGTGGCGGCACGTTTTGTTAGGAGGACACCTCTCAAAACAGATGGGGCGGACAAAGAAATTAATGGCGGTCGATGGGATTTTTTTTTTTTTCGTGCGGGCCCAAACAGTATAATACATTGCGGTGCGGCTCCAGGTAGGGTTGGATGGCCTGCTGGCTGCGGGGTATATGAAATTCATTCAAGTCAGCGGGCGGGCGGCTTATTCAACATCATATAACGTTAAAACTAGTATCCCGAAAACGGCTCGACAGATTCTCATAGAATAAATTTCTCTGCACTTGGTAGAAAAATTACTTGTAAATTGATATGCCATAACACTATTTAAAGATAAATCTTAATTTATATGTTTTAGAACTTTGAACCCACGACCACCTGCCTAAGAGGAATAGGTGAATTTGTGAATAAATTTAACTTTCCATATTTATTTTTTTTTTTTTAATATGTACAGCATTGAATATTGAACTATACTGGTATACATGTTTTTGCAGCAAACCTAAGCAGTGCACTGTATATATTTACCAACTAGATACACAGATAAACGGTATATTTTCTCTTCACACAAACACTATTTGCAAAGCATTCATACACATTCACCTAGGTACAGATTTGTGCCCCAGGGTAGGGTCTTGCACTGCCGGAAATATTACGTAATCCCCGCCGCGTAGCCTCATTAGCATATTATTCCCATTTATGATCTGAGGCGAACACCTGCGCGGCACGTGCGCGGCGGGGAGGGGGAGGGGGGCGGGAATGACCACAAACTGACCGCAAGTTGGCGCCGGCCCGCCTTCGATACGTCCACACCACTAGTACAAATTAAGAATGTAATAAATAAAAAGAAAAAGTGTATTTCGAGCGTAATTGAGGTTTAAAAAATAATAAAGCCATTTAGACGATTTATGAGCCGTAACAACGTGGCACGTGGCCTTCTTGACAGCTTGATGACAGGTGTTGATGATTTATGGTGGGCACGTGGCCAGGCGAACACCTGCGCGACGTGGGTGGTCCAAAAACTGGCAACGGACCGGCGTACATAAGAAATACATGGGGAAAAAACTGGCAACGCACCGCCCTTGTACATCTACTTTGAATAATTAATTCGTTTACAAATTGCAAATAACATCTTGCTAGCCGAGATGATAGGCTTATTTTGTATGTCTGCGATTGTAGTCGTATTTTACCAATGTTCGTCTGTAGTATAGGTAATGGTGTAGTATTTAATTGGCATTGTCATTAACATAGTTTCTATCATCCTTGTTCCATATTTAATTGAGTTGAGAAATTAAGTGGCCCAGCCAAGTTATGGAAATTTTAAATTTATTCATGCTGTTATACTTTTTAAATAAAGAACCCTTTTCTTTTTCAAATAAATTCTAAAATAATAAAATTTTTGCTACCTGAGATTATTAAAAATTTACTTCATATGGTTAAAATAAGTCACCCAGTAACATGACACGTTACAATAGCCAACCTTAAAGTCAGGCCACAATGAGGAGGCAATGCTAAATCGTTGATAGTTGGAGCTTTGCAACAAAAATTATTGAGTTTCAAAGAGCTGGCCATCGAAACTATGCAGGTGTAAACCTGCGCATTGTCCTGATGCAGGAGGATCTTTTTCTTTTCAAAATGAGGATTTTTTTTTTCGATTTCTTCTCCTAATGGGTTCAACAATGACACATAACGAGCTCCAGTCACTGATTGTCTTTTTTTTGAGTAATCGTTGTTGATGATCCCCGTGGCATCCCTAAAAATTAGCCATCACCTTGCCGGCCAATTTCACCATCCTGAGCCTGATCAACATTCAAAAACGTACTCTTTAAACTGTTCCTTAGTCTCTAGATTATGCTGGCGAATCCATAATTCTTAACCTTCATCATTTTATCACTAATCTCTTCCACTTCCTCTTTCAGCTCCTCTCTTACAACTACCCCTACTCCATTTCTTCTCCCTTCCTCATTTCCATTCCAATACAGTTGGAAACCATTTCTCAGTTCTCTCCTACCCTTTACTTTCCACTTTGTCTCACTCTACCCCAAAATATCCAACTTCCTTCCCTCCATCATGTCCAAAGTTTCCTCCACTTTCCTGGATAATGTCCGTGTATTCAAGGATCCAAATCTTAAACCGTTTCCATAGCCATATCTTCTGTCCATTGTTCCGTCCTGTCCGAGGCTTGTTTTAGTTTTTCAAGGATGCTCTATCCACTACCGGCTTGCTAGGCCTGTCGTATCTTCACCAGAGCCCCGTTGGCCGTCATTTTTCATGGTTCCTGTATTGCCTTCACAGCTACCGTATCGGTCCCGGGGCACACTAGGTCCCCACTGTACCTCACCCCCCCCCCCTGGCAATCCCCTACTTTATGCCGTTGCCCATCTCCCACCACTTGGAGGAGGGGTTGGATTTTCGGAGACGAAAGGGATGAAAGAAGGAAATGGAGAGGCTTGTGCATGAAGAAGACCCGGCCAGAGGCTGGAAACTATTGAGAATGATGATGATGATCCATAATTCAATCACGGCTATGTACGTATGCAGAAACTGGTTAGGGTTGTGACAGAAAAGCGCCAAACAGCCTCAGAGTCGACTACACGATTGTGCGTATTCTCCAATGAGAGAAAATGCGGCAGCCAGCTTGCTTAATTTTTTTTTACACCTCATTTTTGGCGTAAAATTGAATATACCGTATCTTGCGATATGCCTGTGGCTTCCACTATTTTCCGATGATCGTCGATTGCTTAAAACCGTATCAAACGATTTTGGCAATGATTTCGGGGTAGTCACTTCCACTGAACACCTGGGACATTGTTCATTTTATGTGTATGTTCGGCCATGTTTCAAACTCATTTACACAATTGTAAGCAGTTTCAGATGCAGGAGCAAATGTGCCATTAATTTCATTCTGCTCATCTTTGATCCCTTTCGGTTTTAAGCCTTTTATTTAAAAGAGATCATCACTGCTTGAAACTCTTATTTTTTCCCCCCAATGAACAACATTTGTTTGTTTCATTCGACAATGAAACCACGAGACCGAGATACCTGAGATTCACTCTGCCATCTAGTGAGTAATAACAATAACTGATAGATTGCGATGGAGCGCCCGCTCCGGTGGCAATCTCCCTACACACCCGTCCTTCGCCCTTCCTCCTCCAGCCCACTTTTGCCCTCAACCAATTTTTACTTTAAATTCTTTCAGTGTTTTCGGTAAATTATTCATCACTTCTCTTCGCAATTTATTCCAATCCCTTACACTCTTTCCTACGAAAGAAAATTTTGCCACATCCTTATGCATGAAATCAAGTGCCAGCTTGTGGTCACGGTAAACCTTACCCTTCCAAGCACCTCTCTCAATTTTCCCACCAATATCTTTCCATGCGTCATCACCAATATAGGCTTTATACACTCCCATGATTCTCTTCCCCTCCTTCTATTCTCCAATGAATACCACTCCAGCTCCTTTATCATATTAGTTACCGATTGTGTTTTGCGGTAATTTCCAAAGAAAAATCTGGCAGCTCTCCTCTGCACCCCCTCCAACTCCTGTATTTGATGCCCAAAATGTGGATCCCATACTACACCACCATATTCCAGCAGTGGTCTGACCAAAGTTTTCTACCCCAATTCCCTTACTTCTCTAGTGCATCCCCTCATCACTGTTTCCAACAGGTGATGGATTTTGAACGCTTTCCCTACCACCTGTCGAATGTGTCCTTCCCAGTTCAGTCTGCTATCAAATGTTATGCCAAGGTATTAACATTTCGAGTCTTCAATAAGTAGCTCCTTCCCCACTTAATAATCATAATCAACCTTTGGCTTTTTATCTGTGTACCTAATGAGCTGGTTCTTCTTTGCATTTATCTTCACCCCATGTTGACTCACCCAGCTAATTATTCTGTCTATATCACCCTGCAGCTGTTTAGAGTCTTCTATTGTTTTTATCCCTTTATTTAACGTTATGTCGTCTGAAAACAATCTAAGTTCTGACAGTAAACCATTAACACAATCATTCATTACAATGATGAATAGAAATGGTGCCAATACACTACCCTGTGGTACTCCCATGATCACTCCTACTTTTTTTGATACTGCGTTTCCTACCCTGACTTTTTGCTTTCTACCTTTCAGGAATTGTTCTAGCCATGTTAATAAACTGTGACACTGCCTGGTACCATGGGCTTAGTTAAACCCACTCGTCGGAGGTCCCGCACGAAATCTTGGACGCGAGATTTTGCTTTGTCTTCAGCTAAGCCCGTAACCACACGCCTGATAGAGTTGCATGTTGTGAATTAATTAATGGGAGTAATTGGACTCATTCATGAGCGAACGTCGAACAGAATTGCTTAAGAGGCTCTGACCACGTGTTCTCTCTAAAACGTAAACAGCCCGCCTTACGGAAAGCTATTAAACCACTCTGTCAGGCACGAATTACTGTTGCTAGCCTCTTCGCTGGAAATTAATCAGTGCTAATAAAAGGATCACTTGGCCATCGTGTTTTTCACACTATGACGTCACGCGTAGGGATGCCAACTTATTTTTAAGAAAATGAAGTATATTTATCTTCCCAAGAGGAAAATAAAACGTTTTGTGAGAGAGGAGAAGAAAAGTATTTTTAAATTTAGATACAGGGTAGTTACAAATGTCGGAGCAGTTTCGCAAATTTACTGTGGCTATATTATTTCACATATTGTCACAGAATTTTACACTCATATAAAAAACTCAACTTTTTTGACATGTTACAAGTGCTCTAAACGAGGTAGGGTCAAAAAGTTTCCGGAATTGGTTAATAAAAATTTATTGAAAGTACGTATAACATCACAATCAAAAAGCACTACTTGAAGGAAAACAGATAATAAATGATTACACAAACTTGACTAATCAAACACTATATGCGATATTAAAAACAAAATAGGGTGTAAATAATCACAAAAAAACAACCATTTTAAATTCCGGCCTACTATCAAAGATAACACAAAGTAAACTATAAAATCCAGGGAACGCTAAACAAAATGAAACCCGAAACAAAAACTATCACACACCCTATGGACTTATGAAAATCATGGCGTGGAGTTTACACTCACATGTTTTGAACTCGATAATAATAGTTAATTCAATAGTGGTACTGTGTAGTCTGGTCGGTGCAGTGTAGTGTATCTTAGGAAGATTCCACAATGATTCCTGATAAAACCTACACGGAGAAGCAAACCTTGACTATGAGAGCATTAAATAAAGAAGTCACATCTACGCAACATTAATTTCAACTGCACTTTATATTGTTTTTAAATGGAATTTAATTAACTAAATGTACAAATACCAAACAGATGTCACTGATGATGCTCAGGAAATAGAGTGAAACGGCTACGACAAAAGAATAAAACAAAATTAAATTGCATTGCCGTGTTATTAACCTTTTTGTATATATATATATAACCTTGTTTTTCTTCCAAATACTTCCTCCTGCTTCTACACACTTATTCAACCGTTCAAACAATTGTTGGAAACACTCCTGAAAGCCGTGGTTCGAAACTTCTTTCTGCCGCTTCATCGCATTTTCAATCACTTCTGACGAATCAGCAAAACGTCGTCCCTTTACTGTCATTTTCAGCCGTGAAACAGGTAAGCATCCGATGGTGCAAGATCGTGAGAATGTGGAGAGTTTTCCTCACTGGTAACATTGTTTTTGGCAAGGTATTGTTTCACCATTACGATTCGATGTGACGGGACATTGTCATACAACAAAAAGCAATAATTCCCTGCCCATTGTTCAGCTCGTTTTCGTCGAATTGCGTATCGTAACCGTTTTAAGATCTCTGTGTACGATTATTTGTTGACTGTTTTCACTTTAGGATTAAATTCATAATGAATCAAGCCCCGGTAATCAATAAACACCTCCGACATTAAGTTGATTCTTGGCTGTCTGGGTGGCGCCGCGTCATGTTCATTCTAGCCGACGTTTCGACCCTCATTCTGGGGTCTTCTTCCAGACAGAACGTCGGCTACAATGAACATGACGTGGTGCCACCCGGACAGCCAAGAATCAACTGACTATGGCCGCGGAAGCCTACGATTACACCTCCAACATTACTTTACCCCGGCTTCTGTCCAAGCGAAATTTTTGTGTTCGTGGTGATGTTCTTGACGTCCATTCAGCAGACTGCCGTTTCATCTGAGGGTCATAAAGAAAGCATCACGTCTCATCACCTTTTACAGTTTTGCGCAGGAAGCTGACTCTTTTTTTTTGTTATTATTATTTTATTCGCTGCCTAAACGGCATTCTGTAGCACCGCTACTGTATGTAGCTTTATCTATAGTTTCAAATTGATGTTTTTGGAAACAATGGAATGCACTTTACTTTAGGGGAAAACCCGGCTTTGACCGTTATACAACAGCCTTTAGGGAAACCGTTAAGTATTATTATTGAGTCAGGTGGGTATCTTCTTCCTAATCAGCTCCGTTAGTTGCTGGAAGATGTTCCCCAGCTGGCTGTCTCGTGGTTGCATCTCTCTGAAGTCATGGTTGCAGTATCAGTGCTGCGGGCGAGCCACAGATCCAGTCATCGAAAATGATGGTGGGTACCAGCTCGTTCGTAGTCGCTGTCTCGACTGCCGTCCGGTAGACCCGCTGACTTGGTGGGTTTTGTGGTCTTCTGTTTCGTTACTTCTTCTTGCTGTTCGGCTGCGGCCGGGTTGGAGCTGTCTGCCTGCGCCGGTCTGTAGTCTCCTTCTAACGGGGCATCCCCCGTAGCAGGCGGCGTGGTGAGCGCCGCAGTCTGCGCACCTCGGCGTGTCCTCGCACGGGCATGGTTTCCCCCGCAGCGGACACACCGCACTTGCCTGCGGCAGTTGAATGCTAGGTGCTGGAACCCTGGCATCCAAAGCACTGCTGGATTGCTGGCTTCCTCCTGTTCTCGGAGCTCCGAGCATGGCGCCTCTTTTCTTGGTGGACAGTCGCGGAGGGCTTGGCTGGTGGCACCCGGTACTGCTCAGGAACCGGGCCGCTGCATTCTTGGAGGTCCTTTCTGTCCCCACTGATCTGGCTGTGTTTGGTAGTCTGTTGATGGAGGCAGGAAGGTGGTTTCCTGCTCCATCCTGTATTCGATGTTGCGGTGTTCTAGGAACGTCTTTAGGGCCTGCAGGTCCGCTGGGCTCGTGCATGTCACTATCAGTTTTGATGGTATTGGCTGCGTTGGCACCGGCATTATCTCTTGTCGGTGACGATCCGATGGTGTGTCTTGCTGAACCAGTGAGGAGAATTGGAGCACGCAGCCCAGGTCTACTTGCTTGGCGGCTGCCTGGACGTCGTTACTGGGTGTCTGGACTGTCTCAGAAATTGGCGTGGTGTAGCTCTCTACCTTCTCCAGGTTGCTAGGAAGGCGGTCTTATTCACTCGGTGAGACTGTGGCTGTTGTGAGTCGATCGTGCAATCCCTTGTGGTATTCATCTACATGAAAGTTGTCTGCGAAGATGGTTGGGAAGGGTATCTGGAGTGACCAGTCGTTCCCCTCGTCAATGATTGGCTCTGCGAGATGTGGGTGGCTCGGGTAGCGTAGCGTTCGAGCCAGTATCTTGGTGGAATCGGTAGGGATCCGCCAGGCGAGGACCTTCTTCAGGGCACTGACTCGAAGTTCTAGTGCCTTTGGGCCTCCGTCTTACTGGAGATACTCGAGGAGCTCCTTGAATGTGTATTTCGCTGTGTGGAGGATGTAATCACGGCCACGACTGCGGTAGTGAACGTATATGGATGCATAGACGAAGAAGCTGTTACCGTCATCGGTGATGTCTTGGGGTGATGAGATCGACGAGTCTCATGGCGAGGGCCCTTCATGCCGTGCTGGCGTGCCACTCGGCGATGGACGATCACTGTGCTTTGTATGCGCGGTGAGCATACTGCGTGGTGACGGTGCTGCTTCCTGGCGGCGCGCGGGTGAAAGGTCGGGCGAAGTCGGTCGCCACTTCTGTGCCATGATGCGCGTTCGCGTGACGAAGAATTGACTTGGCGAACAATGCTCAAGAATAATCGTCGTCTGCATCAGCCATTTCAGTCGAGCCCCTACACATGGTTACTCTTATTTCTTTTTGCTTCGGTGATAACATTTTCGGAGCCTTGTCCAGGCAAACGCGGAGCATGTTCAAATCATTGTGAAGAAGACACTCTCAAGTGAAAACCAACTTCAGAGGCAATAATATCGATGGTTGTTCGCCTGTCCGCACGCACAAGTTGTCGGACGCGCTCAACATTCTCATCTGTCGTGGAAGGTGAAGGCCGCCCAGTACGAACGTCATCTTCTATTGTTGCGCGACAGTCGCGAAGACGCTTGAGAACTCGTAAACTGCCGTTGTGTTCATCGCATAGTTTCCCTATGATTTCTTCAGCATCTCAAGTGCCTCCGAGGGTGATTTCTCCAGCAACACACGCTGCTCTAAAGACGACATTTTATAATCCGAAGAAAGAAAGAGTACGCATAAAATATCATGCACCGCACGAACGAAACCAACTACAACTAATTGAAAGCCGGCCTCGGTAGCGTAGGGGCTAGAGTAGTGGCCCCAATTACCAAAGGTCGCCGGTTCGAGTCCGGCCGAGGGCATGGGTGTTTAAGTGTTGTGTGTAGTGTACTTGTCGTGTCCGTCCTGTGGTGTGTCTAGAATTACTTGAAAGATTACAAGTAGAGAAACTGAAAAACACTGCATGAAATAAACACATACTTGAGCTGGCTGTACGGCCTAAGGAAGACAAATGCCACTAAAAAAAAACTAATTGAAAAATTCATGACTGACTTATTTCGGAATGACAGCAAACAAATATTGCCACCAGGAAAATTCTTACCTAAGAATGACCGCGAAAATAAGAGAAATCAGGGCCATAATCGATTCATTTCTGCACTCACTTTTTCCACGAGCGAATGGAATAGAAAGGGTTTACCGGGCGAGTAAACTTAAAATTCGACAGGAGTAGTTCTCGATAAATCACTCCGGGCATCCTGATCCCGGTTTTCCATGGTTTTCCCCGATCACTCAGGCGAATGCCACGATGGTTTTTCACAATAGCCCATGGGCGCCTCCCGCCATATCCCGTATATCCATTTCAAACCATTACCCTTTCGGATAGGTACAATTCACCCTCCGCCACACACTTTTAGTGAATCGCGGAGTAATGGTGATAGTAATAGTGACTGCCTGCTGCACGGCACAACACCTTCTTTAGTAGTGTTGCCAACCTCCCAAACAAAAATTACACTTCCGGCGAACGACTGCTTAACTGTACACGACAATTCCGAGAACTTTTTGACCCTACCACTATTGTATAACCTAACTGAAATCGATAGTCATGTTCTTGCCACACTCGGTGCAGCGTGTCTCTATCGATTTTCTGTTCAAAAGCATTGTTGATGGCAGTTCACAGTTCTGATAGGTTTTTTGGCAGAGGAGGATTAAACACTGAATCACACACATAAAACCCGCTATCCCCCCCCTCCCCCACACACACACACACAAAATAAACGTAGCGAGAGTGTGGTTGCGATGATAGGTATTGCTGTTCCACGTTCCAATCACGACCGATCAATCGCAATTCTTGAGGCGCTAATGACCCCGATATCGACGCGTCCTAAAGCAAAAACAACAACAACAACAGCCATCTTGACTGAAAGCTCACGTTTGCGCTCTCGAAGCAGAAATTGGAAAAGCGGCTACAAAGCCTTTTGGGTTATTATCAGTGGCGTATCCAGGGGGTTGGGCAAGGGGGCTCAAGAGCCCTCCCCCCCCCCCCGAAAAGTATTCAGGTCCACCCCCCTCCCCCACATCGTAATTTTGGAGACTTTATATATATATATAGCTCTACACACCTTTTAAAGACGGCACGACTAAAAGCCTACCACTGCCCGACTAATGCCCCACCCCCTTCCCAAAACAAAATCCTCTCAAGCCCCCCTCCCCGAAACCAAAATCCAAATTTGTGTATCTAACAAGCTGTCTCTTCTTTGCATTTATCTTCATCCCATGTTTACCAACCCAACTAGACATCCTTTCCAGATCAGCCTGCAACTACCATTTTTATCCATTTACATAGCAATATGTCATCTGCAAACCACATAATTTCTGATAGTAAACAATCGACACAATTTTTCAATGAATAGCAATGGACCCACACATTACCCTGTGGCACTCCCATTTTTATCTCAAATTCCTTTGATACTGGATTTCCTACCCCACTTTCTGTTTTCTACAAATTCTTCTACCCAGCAAATCACTTTCTTATCCACTCCAATAGTTTTTACCTCATATTCCATTATAAATACTCTGTCCTTAGCATTCCATTAATATTTCTTTTTGTCTACATAACGTTGCTTCTTTATTTCTTCAAGGTTTTTTTGTTTTTGTTTTTTAATGAAGTACGTTAGAATACATTGTAGCTGATCGGTTGGTTGGGCAGATTAATTGCTTACCTTGCATAATTTAAATCGCCACCTTCCACTACCTTATGCAGAGCACATATATTAATTTCAGGAAACAGAGGTGAAACCATTACTTCTGTTATTAGTATTTGTAAAGATTCTAAAATATTGGTTTATTTGGTTCTCATGAATGCTTACAGACGGAGGTATATTTACCGTTAATCTTAAACATCTGTCTGTGCAAAAATAATGTTCAACGCAATACCTCGTGTTACAGATGCAAAATAGCGAACAAACAATTATCATTAATTGAAGCTAAGAAATTGCAGTACATTTACATGAACTTTACATAGATTTACAAATTTCAGATGCAACTGAAGCAAAAAACTCTCTTATACACATTGAGAGCGATTCTTGTATTACAATGGAAACAAGTTAACATCAAATTTGATTGGGTTCTACAGGACGCCTGGGAATTGATTTGTTCCCACAAATAATAGTTATTGAAAGTTTCCAAACATGGAATACAGTCTTTCAATTCAAACTAGAAAAATAAAATAAAAAAAGCACTCGGCTTTTAGACACAACTAGCTCAGGAATCAATGTCCGGCGGCATAAGAACTCTTACTCATTAGACCGTTAAAGGGCTGTCTCAATGATTCGTCTGAGTACACACTGTTTCTGGAGGTATAATTACCGTGTCTGTCTGGCTGCACGAAGCGTCGCAACAAGAGCGCTATCGTCTCTCAAGCAGCGCACCTGTCCAGGTATTGCAAGGCACTTGTCACGTCAACCAGCACAAGTGACAACATCGTCCGGACTTGGTACTCAGTCATCCAAGCCTCCAGGATGGAACCATCAATACTGCTCTGGCTAGCAGTGACCAGAGCGATCGTTCTGGACGGAGTGACCTCTTCTCGCCTCCCAGAGCTCGTCTCTCCTCACCTCCTCGGCGAGCATCAGGAAAACACAAAATTTTGTAATATTTCCAACCACGTGGGGAAATAAACACATCAGATTGGCTTCGCAAAAGTCTCCCCTTTATGCTGGCTAATACATTGCCTCTCATTTGCTAAGAGTCTTCGGGTTTTGTCTGGATTGTTCGGGAGGATACGTAGGAATAATTTTCCCACGACACCGTGCAAACGCCCATTCAAGGATATCATCCGCAAAATTCCCAGCGTCCAGCCTTTTCCACCGGTATCAGCGTCAACTTGCCACAGATAATCCCCTCAATGTCTCGACACTTCCGGCTTAAGTCAGAGTGTCGCTCACGTAACACAACTCTTAGCTAGACGCGGATTTCTGTCTCCAGCTCGAAAAGAATATCTATTTATTTCTTATGTTTATTAAATCAAACAATAATTAATTTAAATTGTACGCGATGACCCATCTAGTCATCTTGTTACAACATGGAATATGTTAGGGAAACCGCTGCTTCAATGATTAACAGCGCAATAATCACAACGAAATTGTGTAATTTAATTTAAATGTTGATACTTTCCTATTAGAACGGGGAAAAAAACATTCAACACATTAATACGCACACCAAGGATTGCAAGAGTGGGAAAACACTATATTAAATTACAATATTTACACATGTGAGTTAATAAGTTGATTGCGATGTTGTTGTGGATAGTCACAGTCTGCATCTTGAGAACTCGCCCGTAGAACATGTGATGCCCGAAGAGTCGACCTGAAACAAAAAGAAAACCACCGCCATTACAGGTCTTATTTAGTGAAAAGCATCTTAAAATAATTTTAATTGTTTTTAATGCTAGCCAGCGACTTGAACAATAGAGTAATGGAAAAGGGAGGCGATATCGACATTGATGACTTAGGAGATCCTGTTTTGACGACAGAATTTGATAGAGCTCTGAATGACTTGAAAGAAAATAAGGCATTTGGAATTGAAGAGATCCCTGCAGAACTAATTAAACAACTAGAAGAAGATGGAATCAACAGATTATTCAAATTGATATCAAAAAGTTATGAAACAGGAGATATTCCAACTGATTTTAATAAAAATATCATCTTCACACTTCCAAAGAAAGCACAAACCAACAAATGTGAGAATTATCGCACCATTAGTCTAACAACACATGCTTCAAAATTATTTACAAGAATAAAATACAGAAGGATGGGAAGGGTAGTAGAAGAGATAGTAGGTGAAGATCAGTTTGGGTTTAGGAAAAATCGCGGTACAAGGGAAGCAATTCTGTCTTTAAGATTAATACTCGAAGGGCGGATCAAGAAAAACAAAGATACTTTTATGGCATTTGTTGATTTAGAAAAAGCTTTTGATAATGTTAGGTGGGACAAGATGTTCAAAATTTTAAAGAAGTCAGGTCTAAGATATCGAGATAGAAGAATACTCTATAAACTATATAAGAATCAAGTGGCTGTAATAAAAGTAGAGAATCACGAGAGACATGCATCAGTTAAAAAGAGTTTGAGACAAGATTGTAGTCTATCCCCATTAATCTTCAACTTGTATGGAGAAGAAACAGTAAAGAAGGAAAAAGAAAAAAAAAATTCATGTGACATAAGTGTTCAAGGAGCAAAAATCAGTATGTTACGATTTGCTGATAACATGGTCTTGTTCGTAGAACAGGCTGAGGATATTGAGAAGTTACTGAATGGTATGAACAAAATACTGAAGGAAGATCTTGGACTGAATATAATTCAAAGTAAGACAAAAGTGATGAAATGTAGCAGAAATGATACCAATACTAGTAGATTAAATATAAAAATGGTATCGGATGCAATAAGAGAAGTAAGTGAATTCTGTTATTTGGGAAGCAAAATTACAACCGATGGCCGAAGCAGGAATGATGTTAAAAGCAGAAGAGCACTAGCAAAAAGAGCCTTCATGAAAAAGAGAAATCTTCTATTTTCAAATATTGATCTATTGAATATTTAGCAGAACTTTGGATTATGCTTTACATTAAATTGTTTTAACATGTAGAGCGTTGTGGGGGATCAATTAAGCTCTTACGTCACATTCCGAATGATACGGATTCGAATCCCCGTCCAACCACCGACAGTTAAATTTTCTATTGTTTCGCCAAATCACAACGCTTGAATGCCGTGAAGATTTCATTCAAAGGCCATGGCTAAATTCATTTCCGTTCCCAGACTCCATTTCATTCACACCTCTAATGACATCGACGTCCAAGAGAAGCCATAAGCAAAAAAAAAAAAAAAAAAAAAAAAAAAAGTGCTGGTGCTGTGTATGGCGATGTTGGTATCCCTGTGTTTGCGAGGGGGCAGTTACAAACCATTTCGCTGGTGGTGCCACAACCGGAGATCAGCAGCCAGTACAGGAGGAACTCGCAACAGAAAGAGTCACCTGAAGACAAAGGCGCCGGCCGGCGTCGGGTTGTCAGCTTCCTCCTTATCGGTGACAATACAATATGTACCGCATCATCAGCAAACAATCTAAAGCCTTTTTAGATTGTTTGCTGATGAAGCGGTTATTTATAGGGAAGTAAGAAATTTGGCCGATTGCTTAGAAATTCAGCGCGATCTGGATGTTATTTTGGCTTGGTGCGCTGAGTGGCAACTTACTCTAAATTGTAAAAAGTGCAAGACAATGAGCATAACTAACAAAAAGAATCCAATTGCTCAGAAGTACGAGTTAAACAATACAGTTATTGATATGGTCGATTCTATGAAATATTTGGGAGTAACAGTACAAAGGAACATGAAATGGGACATACACATTAATTCGTTAGTAGGTAGAGCAAATTCTAGGCTGCGATTCATAGGTCGAGTCTTGAAAAATTGTAATGAACAAACAAAGGAGACAGCGTACAAATCTCTTGTGCGTCCACATTTGGATTATTGGTGTGCCATTTGGGACCCGTTTCGTAAGGGGTTGATCGAAAGTATAGAGAAAGTACAGAGAAGAGCCGCTCGATTCGTGACCTCTTGCTACAGTCCTTATGAAAGCGTCACAGAACTGATCAGTAGACTAGGTTGGGAGTCTCTGGTAGATAGACGACACACGTTTCGTTTAAACTTATTGGAAAACATGCGTACTCCCACTTTCACTTTTGAGTGTATTGAAATACTTCTTCCACCAACCTGTTTGAGTCGGAAGGACAGGAAAGATAAAATTAGAGAAATAAGGTGCCGAACTGATTCTTATATGAATTCTTCTTTCCCTCGTACCATTAGGGATTGGAATGCACAGCAAAGAGATTAGCTTTGGTGCTGAGCACCCTCTGCCACCCACAATTTTGTGTATTGCAGAGTATATATGTAGATGTAGATGTAGATTTAATATTCCCTAATTGTAGCAATCATCAAAAAATGAGCGAAAATTAAGTAAGTTCAATTAATTCTCGCAGCCGAAATTTTACTTTAATAAGATATAATGAAACCAAAGAGTACTATTCGTCCGAAACTGCATTATAATGGGAGGGACACTGATCCGTTTGACGATAATTTTCTATGATATTTTTGATCACTGCTAACCAGGGCTGCCAGATTGTATAATTGGATACAAATCTTCTATAATTTGGTTACCTCTTGTATCCTGTTAGTATAATTGGATACAAAAATGAGCACTTAAAAGTAAAGTACATTCCAGCACCTTTTTGAAAGGGTTTGCCCTTTGTTTCACTGAGTTGGCAACCCTTCCTGCATATGTATTTCCTTTTTGTTATTCAAAATTTATCAATGTATACATTTTATACTTTTCGTGGACTTTTTTTGCTCCCAGCACTTTCACTCACGTATGTAATCAATGGATGACCCCTTTGTATAATTGGGTTTCATTCTGTATAATTTCAAAGAGACAGCGGTATAATATAAGTTGGCTGTACTGGCAGCGCTGCTGCTAATTGCTGTTTATTGGAAATAATCCAATGATGAGATGTTAACTCCACACGGGAATAGCCAGTACCATGTCACATGCCCGTTGGGTTTACTCGTATGGTTTTCCCGACTGTTTTGGAACGTTCGTTCTAGCCGCGCGCTATGTGTTATTGCTCTGTGGTCAATGCTGGTGCAGCCACAAGTGTTTCGGAGCACACTCTGTCAGATCGCTGACTATCCCACTTTCAGAGCAAACAAGCTTCCGACCTCCATGTTCTGTGCTCGTTCCCAGGGGCTCTTCGCACAAGCCACTAGCTCGTAATTTAAGAGAATTGCGTGACCTGTGCGTAGAAATCTCGTGCCAGACAACTGCGGAAACCTAACAAGGACTTTCAGAATCCAAGTCACGCCGAAATCGCTGCTGTATTGAACTCTAAGAATGGACCAACACACTAATAAGCAGTAGGTCGTAATGTTTTGGCTGATCAGCGTAAATGGCCATGTACAATTTTACGGAGACGGTGTAGAAACACTAGTTAAAAATTCCAGATGCTATGGGAATCATGTAGTGGCCAAAAATAAGAATATCAACAATATGTTCTGTGTCAAGGCCGTAAATTTTTTTCTTTTTCTACATCTACATATATACTCTGCAATTCACAAAATTGTGGGTGGCAGAGGGTGTTCAGCACCAAAACTATTGTCATTGAGCTGCTTTCTAATCCTGAATGGTATGAGGGATAAAATAATTCATAAAAATATCAGTGTGGTACCTTATTTCTCTAATTTTTGTTACGTCTGTGGTTATCGACTATAAAATATAATCAAATAATAAACTATCCAATCGCAAATCATTTTGAAAATCTGGCCATTTTCCCGAAGCTCTCTCAAAAGGAGCATTTGTCCATACTGCTCCTGCTGATGTAATGGTCTTGCAACCAGAAAACAATCAATTAAAAGGAAATATAATAATTAATACGGTCCCTGGTTTGACAGCGGAACGTTGCACAAATAATTCTTCTCACAGCTTATTTTATACATTCACATGTTTGATTTAATTTTAATTCCAATACAGCGCATACTCTAATGGCACTTCACCCTGCAAACCCATTCCCACACCCCTTTTCCTTTCCCAGTCGATTTATACCCGCTATTAATTTCAACTTTAAATTCTTTTAGCGTTTTTGGTAAATTATTCACCGTTTATGTTATTCCAGTCCCTAAAGCCTTAAGAGAAAAAAAAAAAAAAAAAAAAATTCTTCCCAAACTATTATGCCTGAAATTGAGTGCCAATTTGTGGCCATGGTCAATTTATCCTTTCCATGTACCTCTCCTAATACCTACACCAATATCTTTCCACCCCTCATCATCAGTATACGCCCTGTACACTCCCATCACCCTCTTCACTCTCCTCCTGTCTCCAAAAAACTCCCATCCAGAACATTTATTTTATTGGTTATTGATTCTGTTCTACGGTAATTTCCAACGACAAATGTGTAGCACTGGAATGGGATTCATTGCAAGACAGGAGGAGGATGAAGAGGGTGTTGGGAGTGTACAAGGCGTATATGGCGAAGCACAGAAAAACATTGATGTGAGAATAAAAAGTAGTGCATTGAAGGGAAAAGATGACCATGACAACAAGCTGGCGCTCGATTTCAGGCACAAGGGTGTAGGAAGATTCTCTTTTTTAGGTAAGGGTGTCAGGGATTGGAATGAGTTACCAAGAGAAATGATGAATAATTTACCGAAAACTTTGAAAGAATTTAAAGATAAAATTTTTAGAAGGCAAATGTAGGTAGGTGCAGGATAGGGGGAAGATGGGTGTGTATGGAAATTGCCACCGGAGCCTGTGCTCCATTGCAATTAAATTAAATTAAATGTTACGGCAAGATATTTACATTTCAAGTCTTCAACAAGTAATTCTTTCCCCACCTGTAGTCATAATAAACCATTAGTTTTTTATCTGTGTATCTTTTAAGCTGACTCTTCTTTGCATTTATCTTCATCCCATGTTCCTCAACCCACCTAGATAATCTGTCCAGATCATCCATCGGCTGTTTCCTACTGTTTAATTCCTGTTATTTAGCATTTTGTTGTCTGCAAAGAACCTAAATTGTTCCACTAACACAATCATTCATTAGAATCACGAATAGCAATGGACCCAATACGCTACCCTGTGGTTCTCCAATTTTTACTTCCACTTCTCTTTTAAACTGCGTTTCCTACCTTAACTTTATGTTTTATGTCTTTGATTCCACAGTACTTTTCCCATCCAACTACTACAAAGGCTGCATACAACAGAATACATTGTTTTAAATAATAAAACTTCCAAGATCCCCAGGATCTGGGAGCTATAACAGTACCAGGACCCCATCCTGGACCTCCCGTACCGGCCGTCCTGATTACGGACATTAAACTGTCTTCCCACGGCCAGCGCATATGCCGGACGCGCTGGTTCAGCAATCAACAACGGGCTGTGGGACTCTGTAGTGTCTGAGCGGCAAGACACCACAGTGCTTTGAGCTCGTCTTCGATCAATCACAAATGATATGTGTTCGTGTGATCAAAGATATTACGATCCCACTATTACTTATTGCTAGTAATGAGCAGGTATTCAGTGATAACAATTGAAAAATGTAGTGTAAAGAATAGAGTGAATTTAATAAATTCACTGAATATAAGTACATGAACCAACATATGAAATAACTGAAATTAATGCATAGAAAATAGCTCTAGTGAAATTGAAAATCATTACTAATAGAATCTTGTAACTTGGATTACCTTTCTGAGGTAGCAGAGGGTAAATAATGCATTAGCATTTAAATGTAAAATTTTGCATGACACCTTGCGAGGTGTCCAGTCATGAAGATGGCGAAATACCTCTCCGATCGCCTGCTGCCGAGTGCACTCCCGAGATGCAAAGGTGGTGGGGGAGTCACGTGAAGCTCTTACCATTGGTATAGTACCCCTTACTAGGTGCTTTAGAGCTGCTATAGTGGGGAGTATGGTTCCCACGGGAAGTGCGTCTGCTTAACCTTGAAGCTCTGCTGTGTGGAACGGAATTAAGTTGTTTATCTGTAGGCTTGAGAAAAATTACTCAGAGAGAAAATACTATATTCTATAGCCAAAAATCCCTCAATATTCTTCACTCGCCTTTGCTGGCTGGGGTGGCGCGCCTCTATCCGTCACCCAGTCGGTAAACATCAAACGCCTGGGCAGCTGAAGTGATATTAAGCCAGGTGGTGCTAGGCTGTGACGCGTGCTGATTGTTACACTTCGTCTGATGTGGCGCCGCGTACAAACCCACTCGCCGTGGGAACCCACCTTTACGCGGTTTCCCGACATCACCTAGTCGAGTGCTGGGAGGGTTCCCAAATCTGCATTTCGTAAATCACACAATGCGAAAACGAACGTACACTTATTTTATAGAACGCAAGCTGCACTTTTCGCAGGTAAATGGCCACACAATCTTTCCACCATTAGCATGCACGCTCCAGATCGGACAAATCTGCTTCTAACTATTAATTAATTTTATTGAATTGCGACGGAGCGCATGCTGCGGTAGTAATTTTACTTGTCATCTGTTTGGCACGTTCTTGTTATTATTGCACTAGACCCGTGCGATAATTTCGCGAATTCAGTGAATACTAAGGTTGGTGGTTTGTAATAGGAAGGAAGAATAACCGCCTCATCTGTAACGATTGTTTATTTTTTAGCGCAATGGGTAAATAACAAAAGTCGACCCCGCTCAAGCAGTTTATTAATATTTATGTACCGTATATGAAACACTGCTTTCTCGCGGCTAGGCTGTGAAATGTCTTATACTCGGGACTTTCGCGGTTATTACTTCTGCCCCTTAAGGGTCGAATTCCGAAAAATGCCTTTCTTAAATTATGATGTGACCGCAGAGGAGACCTTAATCTTTAAAAGATACCTCATTTATCTATATCGGTAAGATATCAAGGGAGATAAATGGCTCATGACACAAAAACGCGTTGTAGAAATATTAATACTTTTGCTCTTTAAGGGTTTTATTCCGAAAAATTCCTTTCTTAAAATGTGATGTGACCACAGCGGAGACCTTAATTTTTAAAATGATACTTCATTTATCGATTTCGGTTAGGAATGCAGGGTGATAAATGGTTCATGGTACAAAAAATAGCATTTTAGAAATATTGACACTTTTGCCCTTTAAGGGTTGAATTCCGAAAAATTCTTTTCTTAAAATGTTATGTGATCAAAGAGGAGACCTTGGCCTTTAAGATGCTATCTCATTCATACATTTCGGTTAGTTATCATGGGAGATATTGGCTTGAGACAAAAACACTGCTAATAGAAATAATTTATAGGATGATTGTAGTGCCTCCGGCATCCACACTCCTCCCCTTCTTTATTCACCCAAGCTAGCTTTACAGTGAGGTAGGTGTTACTTACGTATTCCGTAGTCGCTGTAAACGGGAGAGAAGAAAGAGGTAAATTGTATAAACAGGTTGCAAGCATTTACTTTTTTATATTTTTGATTGGACGCGAGGTTTTCCATACACACGCTCACGTATTTTTTGTTTTATTTTTTCCTTTTACCTTTGTGATAAATCGTTATATATAAAGATGAATGTATGTTTGTTTGTTTGTTCTTCATACAAATCCACAATTTTCTTCCGATCTCGATGAAACTTTGCACACTTATCCTTTGAAACAAGGAGAAAAATACTGTGTACATTTGATTGAAAACTTATCTATATAAATAACGCATGTTGTCTCATAACTTCGAAATACGGCGATAGACAGACAAGTTGGATATGGACGTCTCCTTACCGTGTTCCCGTGTAGTGGACTGGCAGCTCGGTGGTTAAAGTGCTTGCTTACGAGCGTCTAGGTCTCCGGTTCAAATCTCCGTGGAGGCTAAGATTTTTAAAAATTGTTTTTCATTGTAAGAGTCAGGCCTGGGCCGTAGGTTATTCGGATTGAATGTTAAACTGTAGATATTAGAAAGTTAGGGGTGCAATGCGAGGCAAATCGTAGGTAGTCTTGCAATGTTGTAGGTGTACACTTTTTTACGTTATAATGATCCGTCAGGTGTTGTTCGCAGTCAGTGTGTGAGTGTGAACCACATTAATATTATTATAAAAACGGAAGTAAGTCTCTGTCTTTTTGTTACGTTTTGACGACTAAATGGCTATATCGTGATTGAATTTTATAAGGAAATCTGTATGAAGGGCACAGGATATTTTTTCCAGTATGATTAACAGTTGTAGTCACGAAATTTTGAGACCTTATCGAATGGTGACAAAAATATGTTGGAAATTGATTCTCTTCAAGAGACAGGTTCGACGGTACAATGATATAGTGATGGCTTTCCTGTCATATTATGCCTACTCGGTGTTGTTAGGGACCAATACTTCGTTACCAACAACTTTCTGTATTTAATTCTGGCAAAAAAATTCTTAATCGACGCTTACGAAGTCGCGGGTACGAGCTAGTTTACTATAATTTGAATTTCTTCTTTCTGGCTTTAGTATCTGGTACTCATCCAACACCTTAAGATCTGAAAAATCTTAATCTTAACATCTTTAAATATATATTTTCTCAAGTAATTCATTCAATTTTTCTTCAATCATCAAACATACAATTTATTTTTGAATCATACATTAACTATATAATACACAATTAATTCGGAGGTATTAATCGATACATCATTCCCTACCAACAAACAATATTCACACGTCGTCACAGGTCTTCTACTTTTATCTTGTCTGTGTAGACCGATGGTATAGTAAAGCATCCATTAATAATATCATTGTTCATTTGGTTACTAAATATGTGGTTAACATTTAATAGTTCACTTCCACTTTCATAACTGTGTTTCCGTTCGAATTTAAAACATGCTTTTAGATTGTTTATGTTACAAAGGTACAATAATATACGCCTCAGGTATTAATTATATACACACAGGTCAAAAATTAGGCCCATATAAGCTAGTGGCCCGCCAGCCTTGATTTCAGAAAGGTGGAGAAACGTCGGTTTAGAAGATACTATTTGATAATTTTCAAACATATTCGGCTGTGTGACAATTTTTGTAAAGAGAAGATGTATTTCAGATTCAGCCTGCTTGGCTGGTTTGGCAGACTAGTTCGTGGATTAGCTGCTGACGTCATAATGTGGCAGGAGGAAGCAACTCCAAGGTTCCTGGAATGTTACGTCACAGTTTGGAGTTCAAGGAAGGTCAACGTAATCTGCAGACAGCAGCCGTTTGGTCTGTGGGTAATAACGCTGATCTGCAGTGGATCAGGACATTACACGATGGGGAGCGTGCATAAACCACGTAGCTCCGTTTTGGCCTCCTGTGAAACCCTCCCCCCCCCCCACCCCCCACGTAGCACACAGCCTTTTCCCCCTCTTGATTCCACAATTTGTTCTGTTTTCTCTTGTCAGACTATCATAAATTACATACGGGGATAATTGAATGGCGGAAATAAATATTTGCATGCTGTTGTGTGTCCTGTACCTCATTTTAACTGCGACAAATATTATGAACGAAAAGCTTCGTGGCCTGTCTCGGAACCTTCCCCCCCCCTCTCCCACCACGCAGCCCATCGTAAATTTCCAGCCAACCCCTCCCCTCTATACCGAGCCACGTAGTTTATGCACACTCCCTTGCTTGTGGAACAATTTCAGACACGAGGGTGTAGGAAGATTCTCTTTTTTAGGTACGGGTACCAGGCACTGTAATAGGTTACCAAGAGAAATGAAGAATAATTTACCAAAAACTTTGAAAGAATTTGAAGTTGAAATTTTTAGAGGGAAAATGTAGGTGGGTGCATGAAATGGGGAAGCTGGATGTGTAGGGAAATTCCCACCGGAGCGTGCACTTCAATGCAATTAAATTAAATATTTTAAACCCATCACTGCCGTGTCGTCTGAAAGGAAACGAGGTTTCCCTGCATATACGAACTTTTATTTTTCTTTCTTTTCTTAATCCAATGTTCTTTTTAATACTAATGAGTTAGAAATATGAAGCAGACAGTATATGTATTTAACAGAGTGTCTAGCATCTCTGACTATGAACGTTGGCGGAGTAGAATCTTTGTTTGTTGGTGGTTCGCAAGAAGAAGATGTGTCGGATTAAGCAAAAGGAAGTATCTCGCTTTATTCGCTAGCAGTAAACTGAAATTATTGTAAAAAGTTTGATGTACATTAATTGTGTGGAAAAAATAAGCGATGTTAAGTTGTGAACTGGCAAATGTTTGTGATAATAACAGAAAAGAAAGGGAAAGTATTTTCAGTGAAAGATTGGTGGTAAATAATTTAGTGAATCAGAAGTTTTGTGTTTTTTTGAAAGTGATTTTTTACTTTGCTCTCGCTTCTCTAGCTAAATTTCCTTCGATTAATATGAACTGTGGCAAAAACTACCCCAAGAAGAATAGGATTGGAGCTACATGTATTCACAACCAAGTATACGAGCAATACGAAATTAAGAGAGTGGTAGAATAAAGAAGCAAATACGGTTACATTTTCCCCACAGTCGCTTAGGTATTCTCTTTTCTTTACTTATGGCTTTACGCCTCGCAGACGTCATTGGAAGCGTGGAAGGACTGGGCGCAAGGAACGGGAACGAATTCAGCTATGGCTTTTTGAGGGAACCATCCCAGAATTCTCCTGGAGTTGGGGAAACCATGGGAAACCCAAATCTTGATGGCTGGACGGGGATTCGAACCCTCGTACTCCGAAATGCGAGTACAGAGCGTAAATACTAACCCACCACATTTTGTGGTACTTAATTGTTAGTAAACAGCGCCAAGGCAGCTGTGTTTATTTGTTAACTACCTCACGCCTTTCACAACTCATCGAGGAATCTTCGGCGACGAATCTGTCTTCAGATTAAAGCCTCGCTTTTCTATTTATTAAATACGTAACAAGGCTCTGAGCCTCTCAAAAATGACGTGTTAAGCTGAGTGCTCTGACAAGTAATTTCCTCGTAGTAGCTTTACTAAACGGAATTGTTATGAAATTGTTTTCGATTTGTGTGTGTGGGTTTAGTAGATTTTGTGTTTATTGTTTTTTTTTTTTTTCACGTCTATTGGGTCAGTGTTTTGTGCAATGCAAGGTAAGCTGTTATTTTGGTGTACAGTTCACTTCTAGATCCAAGCTTTGGCGATGTTAAAATCATCACGTATAGCATCCATTGCCGATTTCATTGGCGATTTTCTAGAGCGAAGCCTGTTGATGTTGGCATCCTTAATATCTTGGTGGATCGGCTAGTCTCTGTTGTCCATTTTCCTCTTGTACTCGCGTGTAAGAGCATTTATCCGTCGCAGGTTAGGTGGTGGTATGTGGCCCAGTATCGAGAGCCATCTTCTGGGAGTTGTCTTGATAACGCCTGCAATCGTACGCATAGTTGGGTGTAGATTTTTTTTTTTCACGTGCCGGCTATTCAGACAGACCGGGGCACAGTACTCGGCGCCCGAGAAGACAAGACCCAGAGCAGAGGAACGGAGATTGGAGGCCGATGCACCCCAGGAGGTACCTCATAGTTTTTGAATGATATTGTTTCTTGTTTTTAGCTTCTCAGTCATTTTCGTTAGATGTGCATTAAAGGATAATGTTCTGTCAAGGGTAACACCCAGGAACTTTGGTGCCTTATTGTGGGTTAGAATGGTTTCTTCGAACTGTATGTTAAGTTTCCTTCTGGTTATTTTGCTATTTAGATGGAAGCAAATAGGAGTTTCCAGCTTTTTAATAGTAGAAGGTGGGAAGGTAATTCCGTGCAAGTGGACATGTGCTAACATTCGAACACGGGTAACAGTATGTTGCCTCATGCAAAATTGTGTCATTATGCAACTGTCAACACCTGATTAAGACAGATTTTAACATATACAACCATTTTGTATCATGGTGACAAAGGTTTTAACTTCATTTTTGTGTAAAAATTGAGTAGTGATTAATTTACTCCACAAAAGAACTGGGCAATTATTATGGGTACTTTCAGTCAGAGTTTGCTGGGAATCCCGGCAAAAATGTGTCGATCGAAAACAAATCTTCCTTTAAATTCCATTTAGATAGAATATCGGATCACGTGATGGGTCTGTCGCTGCTGTCCTGTTTGTGGTCGCCATATCTAAGGCGGAGCTATCTCGCAGAAGAAGGGAAACTCGAGGTTACACCTGATGTCGTGGTAGAAGCCGAGGCCCGTCATCACCACGCAGTTCTCGCCATCGTAGGCGTTGTTGGGGTCAACGGAGTCCCAGATGCGGAACTCCATGTGATCCAGGTGGCGACCTGAAAACGACCAACAACAAACATTCAGCAATGGCCAATAATCTCACGTCACACGAAACTTAATTACTAGATGAAAAATAACGCCAATGCAACTGATTAATTTTTTTTATTGCTGCGTCGAACGCGTTTCACCTCTCATCGAGGCATCATCAGCGACGAATCTGCGTTACAGTTTTTATCATATTATTACGTAATTGTGAACATGAGATATTTTTATAGCTGATATTTACTTACTATTTATTTTTCTTATTTAGCATATGCAGCTGCGCATCTTCGTTTCATTATCAAAAGCATGTTTTGCTTGCATCATATTTACACAATTGTAAAATTCGTGCTTTCTCATCACACGGTCGACTGTGGTGGCCAGTTGGTTTGTTTATATCGTGTCTCATGGTGCGCTTTCACGTCATTCGGTTGTCTGCAGTGGCCATCTTGTTTTTATATGTCATGTCTCGTGCCAATAGCGCGGGTTTTGAAAAGTGCGTGATGATTAGGTTGGTGTGTTTTGTATTTATGTGTGTGGTTATTTATTATAGAGTTTATGTTTATTTTGTTTTGTCTGTCGAGTTTGTGTATATTAAACTGAGTAACGTTTTATTTGTGAGGTTTACCTGGTAATTTAGTACCTGTTTGCATTTATTTATGGCTTTCTGAATATATATGTTTTCCTATATGGTGAGTGTGTTGTGTCTGTAGTTGTTGATAACGAGAATTCGCATATCTGTTGGTGTTTGTTGGTGAATGGTCATTTTCTATGAGGTGTTCGGCGAATGTGGAATGGTTACTGTATTTTAATGCTCTCAAGTGTTCTGTATATCTGATTTGGAACTGTCTTCGTGTTTGCTCTATGTTATATTGCTCCACATTTTTGACAGGTGAGTTGGTAAATGCCTGAGTTGTGGTATTTGTTTGTGTCTGAATGGGGTTTAATTTGTCTTTGTACTGAATCGTCAATTCGCAGAAGAATGTTAATGTCTTGATTTAAAAAAAAAAATGCGATTAGGTGTTTGTATTTGTTAGCATATGTCATTGAGTAACATTTCATTTTATTTTCATTGTTCTGTGTGGTTTGTGTGTTTCTTTGAATTTATGTGTTACAGATGTGTTTTCTGGTGGGATTTTGTGTAGCTGCAGTTTGGTTGTGTTGTTTATTACTTTTCTTTTTTCATTTAGTTAATTATTTTTCTGTTTATTGTGTCAACTGTGTGTAAACAGTAAGTATATATCAGCTATAAAGATATCTCATGTTCAAAAATATGTAATAATATGATTAAAATGTTTATAAAACTGTATATAAAAACTTTAACGCAGATTCGTCGCTGATGATGCCTCGATGAGAGGTGAAACGCGTTCGACGCAGCAATAAAATAAATTAAACACTTGTATTGGCATTATTTTTCAATTAGTAATTAAGTAAGCAACTGCGGAAACATGGCCTGTAACAACATTGCATTCACAATAAACTGTTTCAAATCTATCTTACTATTACTGTGAACTGCCAATACGTAAACTAAACCCAAAACTAACCCAAATTCTTCTTGTTCAAAAGCTCACGAATGTCCAAGTCTAATGAAACATTAGCGAAACAATTATAGAGTCTAGAACATCTGCAGTGGTGCCTGGGGTGAGGTATTAACTTGCTATGGCCACAGTCCGGTGTGTCGCTGTGTTGGTGTTCTAAGAACATTTATCGGTTACTAAACTACAAGAAAATTATAGACAATATTAGAAGCCAATAAGGAAGAGTCAGATTTTCAAACTACAATGCAGTCGGTCCCAGTGTTATATGAAACTTTGCAAATAACTTTACTTCTGAATAAGTTTTATAAGTCTCATACCTATCTGTAAACATATAAACGTTGTTTTTTGTGCATATTGCTATTTTTGTTTGTGAATTACATTTTTTGTTACACTGTTGTATCGAATGGCGACAGCTAAGCGTTATACGTGTCAGCAGAGGTTATTAGGGTAGGATCCTGAGTGTACGAAATCACAAGCACGATGAACGATATCGGAGGTATCGCGATTCTTGTATCGATCGCGATGGTACGCACGGTTCGGACGTGTCAAGATTACACAGGCAGTGCACTTGTTTAATGTGAATTGTAATTCGTGAGCATCGTTGGTAATGACCGAGACGTTTAACAGAAACAGTGTGGAGAGAGAGGACATGCTGTGAGTATGATAGTGGTCAGAGCTAGGACAGCATTGCATGTTAATATAACGTTCGATTGGTATCGCTGTTGTATCTACGAGAGTGTGCGCCTGGACTGTACCACAATGACTGTCCGTGTGAATGTTTATTGGGCATACGACTCGCTTTCATCAACTACGGCGAAGCAGTGTTAAAAGTGCCTGGTGGCTAGCGCTAGCGAATATATGTTGAGTTTACTAAATGTTTCGTGATCTGTGATTAACTACATGTGTGTGTCGACTTTACCTGTAGCATGTAGTAGTACCTGAATATTGCTTTAATGCAACCTTTCGTTAGACATAGACCACTGGGCTGGCGACCGTGTCAATAGAATTAGCGAATGTGTCAAAGCTGGGACAGCTATACTAGTAGTAGCTCGTAACAGCGTATGAAACATTAATGTTGAATTATGCCCCAACAGCAAAAGGGTGTTACAAGTTCCATTGCAAAATAAGTTTCGTCTCAAAGTTCTGAAAATGCTCTTTTGTATGAACTCAGATAGTCAAGCGTCCACTTGACCTTGTGACAAAGTCTCCCTTTATCTGTTTCTTATACTATTTCCTCGGAAAGGGCAGGGATAGGTGAGTGCAGAAGATGAAAAAGAAAGAAATCAAGATTTACAAAAGTGGGACTGCAGGGACATTGACGCCGCAGCGTGTCTGTTCCATCACAACTGAAATCGGAAGGTGTAACATTTATATCTGACGTTTTGTACAGCAGTTTAATTTTTCTCCTTCTCTTTGCTCATTAAATAATTAAATTTGTATTTATAGTGTGTATTTAATAATGTTGTGATTATAATTAACAGAAATATTTGTAATAAGATGTAAATAGAGTTCCACAGATTGTAGCATTTGTAGTAAACGAGGTAGTATAGTGTTTTTGTATTAAGTAATAATCCCTGACCCTCACCAGCACAGCTGTCGGGCGGGGGTTGTTGATTTTTATAAAAGCAGTCAAACTCGACGGCTTGTGCCGAGAAGAGCTGCTGTACGCTACGAGAGAATATGTCGAAATGTAATAGTAGTGTCATTGAATAAAAGTAATTAAAAAATCAATAATACCTCCAATGGAACATTTTTTTTGATATAACATTTCTGATTTCTGAGCTGACGGCTTGCACGTGTACAAAAGAGGAGAATGTGGGCCACCTCTAGATTACATGACGGTAGAAGCTCGCCAAGGTAGTCCCAAAGTGCCCTTGACTGCGTGGTTCGCGGTGTTGACGGACTCACCTGTGACTGTGACGAAGTCCCCCTCGACGTTCTTGTCAGTGAAGCCGACCCAGTAGCCCTGGTAGTTGGGTTCGAGCTGCCTGAGTATCGCCAGCCCCCTCGCCTCGGTGTCTGTAACTGCCAGCGTGGCTCCGTCCTCTTTGCAGGTCCTCAGGGCCTGCTTGTAGGTCTTCTGCTCGTCGACCCTACGCAGGAAGCGACTCGACTCCGGGAACCAGCGGTACTCCAGCGGCACATTGATGCTGAGGGGGCGCTCGCATATGTACGGTTGCGGCAGGTGGCAGCCGTAATCATTCATCAGCCCATCAATACCCACCAACACGCAATCCTCGTTGGAATTGTAGTTGTCGGGCTGTCCAGGTGCCCACTGAATGACAGGTGTGCTGTTGCCTGTGGGGACGTTGTCAAACATGAGATGTTGTTCATACAGGAGACATCCACGTGTATTTTAAGAAATTTTCAATGCAATATTAAATTACAAGAACAACCGAAGGACAACGAGAGTGCTTTGGGAAGTTAATGAGACGAATGTTAGGTATGGAAAACCCATTTATCAAAGTTGACGAACTGTAAATAATATCATCATAAGCATTGACAACGGTGCTATATATATGCACTTTTTTTCTTATTATTGTCATCTGTCTTTCGACTGGATTGTTGCAATCCTCCATCCCTTCATTTCTGGCGCTAACATCTTCATCTCAACATACACCTTACACAATGCGTCCTCAACTATCTGCTTCATATACTCCAATCTGTCTTCTTCTACAGTTTTTACCTTCGACTTTTCCTTTCAACAACAAACTAACCAACTGTAACACCACAGAGTGATTGCATGAACTTCTATATATGCGATATACGCAAGATCGAGAGTTGCGATATGGGATATCGCAGGAGAGAGAGTCGTTGGACAGTAGCGGGAAGACCTTAAAAGTGTTTGGGCCGCGTGGTTTTATTATGGACTGCGCCTTCTGCTAATTAACGATATGTTGGTCGGAAGGAACATTAGAAAGAGTGACGAGTAGTGATGTGAACGGTTTTAGTGCAGTGCAAGAATAAACAAGGACGGTGGACAGCAAATACGAGTGCTGTAGTAGGATCGTCGGTAGTTACTAGAGACGCAGTCAGTTTCACCACTTATTTGGACTTGCAGTCTAACGATTATCGAAGTCTGACTAAACATAACAGATATCTGGTGGTTCCAGTGGCTAGTTGTGCCTGTGTGAACTTGAGTGTAATAAACAGTAAACTGAATCCATGAGATGTTTATTAATTTATGTATTTGTGGTCAGCTGGAGTAGCCATAAGTAATTAATTCTCGGGTGATTACCCTTCGTATTCGGGGTTAAAATACTGATACGTGGCGACCAGTAAGACCTAATCTGTAGTAGTTTCAAGAGTGTCAGTAAAGCCATCAGCATAATATATGAACTGTAGTTAACCCCAAACCGACGTATACACGTTACACAATCCAGCATGTCTCAAAATATGACATACCATCCTGTCTCTTCTTTCTGTAGGCCTCTTCCACAAACTTTTTCCAAAACTCGTTCATTTCGTACTTTATTCTGTCCACCTAAATTTCAGCATCCGTCTGTAGGACCACATTTCAAATGCTTCAATTACTTCTTTTTTTTTAAGCTCATGTTTCGTTATCATAAAGTGCTGTGCTCCATACATATAGTTTAAAAAAAATTCTTTCTGTCTTCTGCCGGGATAAACATGCATGTTTACTGGGAACAAGGACTATTTTTTTTAAAGCTCGCATATGTGTTCCTCGTACCTGTACAAGTGCAGCAAGCTACAATGGATGCCGTCGATGTAAATACATTACGCGAGATACCACTTAGTTAGGTTTACATTCCACGATCGCCAGAAATGATATTGTCAGACTTTTTGTTCTGTTAGTGGAGACAAATAGATGGCAGTATACACTGATCAACCAAAACATTATGACCACCTCTTATTAGTGTGTTGGTCCATCTGTGGAGCGCCAATACACCAGCGATTCGGCATGGCATGGATTCGAAAAGACCTTGTTAGGTTTCCGCAGTTGTCTGGCACCGGATGAACTCCTTTAAATTACAGGCTGATGGTTTTTGGGCGCGGCATCTGGGAACTAGCATCTCGGAAACGGTGAGGCTTCTCGGTTTTTCACGTTCTACTGTAGTGAGCATCTAAGCAGAGTAGATACGGACGGTAAACAACTACTGAGCGACAAGGTGGTAGACGTCCACGCCTCATCTCAGAACGTGGATATTAGAGGCGTGCCCGCTCTGTAAAGTGGGGAAGGGGACGATCTGACAGCAGAGTACAATGCTGGTGCTGGCACAAGTGTTTTGGAGCACACTTTGCTGTCAGATCTGCCACAGATCACCCTGTATCCTGCTTTACAGAGCGGGCAAGCCTCCGACCTCCACGTTCTGTGATGAGGCGTGGACGTCCACCACCTTGTCGCCCAGTTGTTGTTTCACCATGCTTCAACCACTCTACAGTGATGCTCACTACAGTAGCACGCGAACAGCCGACCAGCCTCGCCGTTTCCGAGATGCTCGTTCCCAGCAGCCGCTCCCACAAACCATCAGCCCGTAATTTAATGGAATTGCGTGACGCGTGCGTATACATCTGGTGCCAGACAACGCCGGAAACGTAACAAGGACTTATCGAATCCATGCCACGCCGAATGGCTGCTGTATTGCGCTTCAAAGGTAGACCAAGACACTAATAAACAGGTGGTCGTAATGTTCAGGCTGACCAGCGTAATCAGTTAATGTCACACAACAGTGTATCATGCAAATAAATGACGTGGTGTGTTTGCGATGAAATACGTGCAGATGAATACCTTCAGGACACAAACTTTCAAATTGTATACATGAGACCTTTGATTAATGTAATGTGAGTGTGTAGTTGTGAGTTTCTGCGATGGCGCATTTTAAGACACCTTCAGAATGAAAACTCCATAAGGTTTTCTTATGTATAGCAGAAACAAACACAAGTACATTGCACATTAAAATGTATTTTATATTGCATTTGAAAGTGGCAATTGGTTCTTGAAACGCGTAACGCACAATGTAAATAAACATCATTAATGGTAACTGTGTTGCAGTTGATTATTTGCTTATATAACTGTTCAGTGTCTGTTGTTATTTTGTTTGAATCTCATTCGTTCCATGTATGTTAGTCGGCGGCGGCCAAAATCTGTGTGATGGCCCATTGATCATACGAGCATTCCACCCTCGGACACCATACGTGGCGATACAGCATAGGCTGGGAGAGGTTGAGTCTCTCGCGTGGTAATTACTTAATTGAGTATGCATAGAGTTTTCTTAAACCAAATATGCTTTATGCTTTATTGCGGCAACCAAATTATCGTTTAAATTTTATTTTATAAAGAATTTACTTGGGATATCAAACATAAATTGTAAAACAAGTAATTTTAGATTAGATTCAATTCTCAGTTCAACATAACTAAAGTGGTTAAGTATGCAGTATTCATAATTTTATGTGTATCACATGTTTGCTTAAATATTCTTTTATAAGGTTACGAATAATCAAGAAGTATAAGTGCCTTTATTCATTGCAATATTCTGCGCGTTTTAACAGCCTTCAGGCACAGCTACCTACTACTAATATGAATTTTAAGAATTAGGTACATTGGTGTTAGAGAGAGATAAATATTGATTATGTGTAAATTTGTTTATTTTTTGTATGAATGATTATGTTCTTTAGGGATAGCAATTTTTTTTAAAAAATGAAGTAAAATACGATTAAAATCATTATAGAGTTTAAAATAGGAATTAAAAAACTATGATTATAAATGTTGTGTAAATCATAGTGTTTTGAGCATGATTTTAGGCTATCTAGAATTGTTCAAATTTTCCAGTTTTATGTTTAAATGCCTGCAAATCGTTTTAAAATGTTTCATTACATTATTATTATTACTATTAAGAGAGATTTTACTCACTCCAATATTGCAGTAAAAACTCAGAGCACAGAACTTCACTTCATCTTCTCAAAATATTTCTCCAGATATTTCGATCTTGAGTTTCTTCCTCTTCTGCACCAAATATTCTCAATACTGTTTGTATAGTCTTTACCTGAAAGTTATGACTTGCTTCCTAATACAGTGTTGACAACTTTACTTCCTGCAATGTTGTCACATTTCTTGCTGCTAGCACTGCTATAGGTATTTCCGTATACAAGGAATCATGTCTCATAGCTAGACGTTATCAAAAGTACAGAGACATTGGCGACGTAGCAAAAAAAAAAAAAAATCTTCGTTTGATATGTAATATATTTATTTAACTGACTACTTCTATGAATTCTTTTATAACAGTTTGATTCTTTATACACATTATCAATAACTATTCAATCACGAAATTTTATATCTTTATATATCTTTTGTTCGCTTATACAGTGAGCGAGGGGCTTTTTCTTAACGTGCTAGTCTGGGAGTGTATTGGTCGTAGGGTGCAACCTACTAACAGCTGAATATTTTTTTCATTCTTATTTCCTTTTCTCTTGTAATGTAAAAAGCATGAATTGTCTATATACACCTAATAATTATATTTTATAGCAAATGGTTTATAAATAAATTCTAATCTCAAATGTGAATACACTTGCTCGTCGGCTGTAGATTTTTTTTTTTTTCAGTAACACTTATTTTGTGAGGTTAAGAAATTGTAATTGTAAGCCATAGTTACAACGATTTGATTTTTATTCATTTCATCAATAAGCATTTTATTACGAAGTTTTAGACCACATTTCTTTAAAGTTTTGAACATTCTGTCCTACAATACTGAAAAAGAACTCTCAGTCCAGTAATACCTTGAATAAATCGTGAATTTTCTTACAATCTAATTTCCAGTAACGATGGTCCTCATGTTACAGAGAAAACTATTAGGCATTAGATTCCTTCCCAGTTTCTTCTTAATTCCTTCCTTTCCCGATAATTTTGTGGCATCTAAGGTAATCAGATCAAAACTAGTTGCCTTAACCTAATTTAGTATTCACAAAACCATAACTATGTCTTTATTTTAAACAGGACCTCCCATCTAAGTGATATGAAAAACGCCCTCTCTTTCCAACAATCCATGCACCTTCCTTTCCGAATTACACATATCCTGTAAATGTTCCCTCCAAATCAGCTCTCTCTTCAGAATCTGAAATTGTTTTCTAGTACATCACTACAATATATTAGATTTCCCATAATTCTGTTTCGACGCACCGAGTTAGGCACCGCCCAACTTAACCCTACGATAACTTCTCCGTTCGCAGCCACTAAACAGCGATCAGCCAACTCCCAATTATAGAACTCAGAAACTGTAAACTCAACTGTCTGGGTAAATACAATCACTTATCCTTGTAATTAATTGTTTCAATTTCTGTTTAATAACATATTCATTTTGTATAGTAATGTATGTTTTACATTGTCATTGTTGTTTGATTTACACTATCACAGTTCCTTTGATGTATGTTAATAACAATTCGGTTGAGAACCACATCCACAGTTAATTATTTATTAATTAATTAATGAAACTGATTATTACACCATAAGATCCTGTCACGATAGATGAAGCAACGTTATATCTCGACCGCTTACCGTCGGCGGCCGTGAAGACGCCTTCGCTCTGTCGGTCGGTGACCCCGATGAAAGCGTTCGAGATGTGGTTCTCCAGGCTGAACACCTGCTGGAGGCCGTGCAGCACCGTCTTGTCTGTGGGCACCGCCAGCCGCGCGCCCTCCCTGGCGCAAGCCTCCCTCGCAGTCTGCCACGGCTTGGACGTCCTGTACAGCTTGAAGAGGCCGTGCCGCGGGATGAACGTGTACCCCGCAGGCAGGTCCCCCACGACGTCTGCGGACACAAGCAGCACTCAACTGACACGACGATGACAACAGTTACTATGCAATCACACGCTGAATAAGATTAGAAACTAGAAAACATGAACTTGGAACTTAATTAAGAAAAACCAGATCTTATTATTTTAGTAGGTAGGAAATGTATGTCATTATTTTTATTATTATTTATTTATTCGTTGAGTCCAACGTTAAGCCTTTGTGCATTTGGAAGCGAGTTTCATCTTCTTTTTGGCCCAGAACTCCTTCATTCGTTTTGAATGCGCCTGTTTGCGCTCCTCCGTCCAGAGTGTACCACTTCTTCATTTGGAGTGTTCGTCTCGGTGTAACAGTACAAGTGAATGTTGTTTCTGTGCAATGGTTTGCACACCTGCGGTGAGCCGGGCGATGTCAGGAGTCGCGGGGAGCGTGTGAGAGTGGCTGGTCGCAGGATGATCCTGCTAGCGGGGACAGTAGGCGTAAACTATAAACTGTTACAGAGGAAAAGTGCTTCACACACAAAAAAAAGGAAAAAAAAAGAAATCTTTGGATACATGAAAGTAATTTAATTGACTGATGGCCATCCGGGAGAGAATCTATACTATTATAAATCTGTAAGCAAGCTGCGTTTGTAGTGAGGCTTGATCTCTAATAACGCAAAAACTACCGCATCAATTTGCATGGTGTTTCCAAATTTTTAAAGCTAATGTTGCTGATCAACATCTGCAGAAGTAGCTAACGACTAATATGTACCATGGGAAGAAGCAAGTCAGTAAAAAACTTCAGAAATGTGAAACTGTAGACCACAGATAATTATACACATTCAGACGGTCACTCCTTTCATAAAGAGACCTCACAAAATTTAGGATTTCCCTTTCCTTTTTTTTTTTTTTTTTTTTTTAATTCTGCGATTCATTTTTCTGGACCGCAGTACTTCAAAATAGAAAGAATACGTGAATCAAGTATAATCAGCATTTACTTGAATCGTAACAGGTCTGTTGAATTACGAAAAAGTTATATTAGTAATATTGAAGACATGTATTGTCTCTGGTAGACTGTTATACAGTTTGTCTCTGGAACAAATTTGCTACGTGAACGCTGTACAATACAGCCACAATAAGCCAATACTTAATACGAAATTCAGTTTTTTCTCGAAGAGCGATGTCTGAAAAACAGCTATTATAAATATCAGCAAGTAATAAAACATACTTCTTTCATAATAACTTGTGCGGAATTGCACATATTTGGAAGTACTTTATTCGATTAATATGTCTCGTGGCTATAACGTGCAAATATAACTAGGCATCCGAAAATTCAGGTGCATGCGACTCAAATAATTACATAGAAAATACAGATATATTGAAAGCAACTCAAATAATTTTTTTTTTCATATCCTAATGCTACACCGCGTAAATTATAAAGCTAAAAGCATCGTCCCATTGGCCTATAAAAAGCATATCAGCTGTCATCCCTGTCCAGGTTGCATTTCAATCGATTTACAACTTGCGATAATTTTGCCACTCAGAAATAATTGCTTGAGTTACATGCACATTAGTACATATACTGTACCGTGATCCATTTTGACATTTTTGAATTAATTATATCTGACTGAAATAATGACAATAATGATACGACGATTTGAAACCAAGATTAACTCCAATTCACGTAAATTTCTATTTTAAAGCAGGAATAATTGATGGTGTATCAACATAAAATAAAAACCAATATCCAAACAGCAAAAAATAAATAAATCAGAAAAAATTGAGATTCTGTGATTACTGGTAACGAATTTTTATTTCAAATATAACTAGGCATCCTAAAATTCTATTCTAAACCGCGTAAATTTTAAAACTAAACCCGTTATGCCTGATGCTAAACAAAACGAGTCAATTGTCATCTGGTCCAGGCTGTTGTTTCGCCAGGTACTTACATGCGACTGAAATAATTACATAGAAAATACGGCTAAATTGAAAGAAACTTAAATTAAAAATGTTTCATATCCTAATGCTACACCGCGTAGATTATAAAGCTGCAGGCATCGTCTCTTAGGCCTATAACAAAGCATCATATCAGCTGTCAGGTTGCATTTCAAGCGATTCACAACTTGCGATAATGTTGCCACTCAGAAATAATTGTTTCAGTTACATGCACGTTACTACATAAACTGTACCATGATCACATCTCAACATTTTTGGATTAATTATATCTGACTGAAATAATGACAGTAATGATACGACGATTTGAAATCAAGAGTAGCTCCAATTCACGTATATTTCAATTTTAAAGCAGGAATAATTGATGGTGTATCAACATAAAATAAAACCAATTTCCAAACAACAAAAAATAAAAAACAACAAATAATAAATAAATCAGAAAAATTGAGATGCTGTGATTATTCGTAACGAATTTTTATATTTCAGCACACTTCCAAGAGGACTAAGTCGTAGATTACTGCTATATTTACATAAATTTATGGCATCGCGGTTATGTTGCAATCCTCGGTATCCACATTTAAAAATAAACTTTTTTTAGTTAAGTATCATGGAAACAATATTTTTCATTATATCCACAGATACATCCTTAACAAAGCTTATACCTAGCTATATAATCCCAGGCAAAGTTTACACATAAAATCGCCAAAAAAAATTACACATAATGATTATAATATCAGCTTTCTTAACGTTACAACTGTTATATATCCATTTAAATTTTCGGTACCACGGTTAACGTGGAATCCTCCATACCAGCATTTAAAAATATTATGTTTTAGCTGAGTTAAATATTGCTTTCAGAAATAATATTATTTATTACTACCACAGATATTCTATATTGTAACCAAGTTTATGCTCATCTATATACTCGCAGCCAAAGTTCACGCATAGTGATAATTGCAGCTGTGAAAACGTTTTAATTGTTAGTGCTGTGAGTTGGGTAAGTATAAAAGTTTATGATATGCCCTTGCGAAAGAGATCTAATCTTTCGGGGTCAACTTCTGCAGCTAAAAGATATCGCCGAAATCGGCTAAATGAGAGTGAAATAGACCGACAACATCGTCTGCAACGTCAAAGAGAACGAGATGAAATATCTAGAGCAAATGAAAGTAACCTGCACCGAGAAAAGCGATTGACCTATAACAGGGTTCTATACGCTAAATCCATAGCTTCTGAAAGCGCACAGAAGAAAGAATGTCGTTTGAACCGTGAAAGCCTTTCTAAACAATAAATGTTTATACTTCGCACAATAATTACAACCACGAATTACTACTGTTAATTTTTCAGGAACCTTTTCTACTATTGAATCAATTGCATCACGTTAAAATATGAATAAAACAACTCTCTGACATCAGTATGAAAACCGAACCTAACGTATTAACCGAAACAAACTAAACTATTCAGAATACATTAACAGTTCATGCCTTTCCACGTTAATGTCTGATAAGAGAATAAAATCGGTAAATAATTTCTACACCTGCCAAGGCACGCGCGCGTGAAGCAGCGGGCAAATGCTAGTATATAAATAAAATTCTATCACACCTTGATGACATATACTGTTTGTCCCAGTGTGATTTCTTAATATTTATACATACCAGGATTTTTGTACCTAATATGTGGTAACTTGAATGTATTTTTGTCTTTTGTACTTAGATTTCTTAAGTCTATAACAAATGATTGGGTTTGTCAATCCCTATCATTTGCTCCATTTTAAGGGGAGGAGTGTAACAGTACAAGTGACTGGTACTGTTGCATGTGCGACGGTTGGCACCCCTTCTGTGAGCCGGGCAAAGGCAGGCAGTCGCGGGGACTGTGTTTGTGTGGCCGGTCGTAGAATTAAAGCGCTGGCGGGAACAGTGTACTATGGAAAGATGTGTCGAAAGTAAAAGTGCTTCACACTTAATGAACTTTGCGATCTTTGGATACTGGTTTCATTTTATTGACTGTTGGCCATCCGGGAGAGAATGTATATGTCGGATCCATCCGGGAAAGATCAGGAATCAGGCGGGTTGAATGGAGTACCCGGTTAGAGGCAGATGGCTCGTCAGCGAAGGTATGCTGTGGATATCACTCGGACAGTGGAGAGTAACTACGAGAACACAGCGGATACAGGGATCCGGTTTATTAGACTCAGGCTCAGAATACACAGTGACAGATAGCGGAGCGATAACTCCTCGGCGGTCAGGCAGGAAGAGAGCTCCGTGTCAGCGTCAGCGTCATCTGATGTAGCGTAGCTACCTTGTTGCTGACAGCTCCAGGATGGCTCCTTCTGCTGTTGTCGCTGGTAGGGTTGTTGACATGGCTTCTTGCAGTAGTCATGTTTTTTGTTATTTTCTGGTTTGGGCAAAGCCCATCTGTCCTTCTTAAGCCGGGATTCCTACATAATAAATCTGATTCTAAGTTATCCTAATTCTACTTTGTTTTTGATTTTTGTAATTTTTGTTCTAAGCCTAGTGGGGGTTATTTACATAGGAATATTTACAGGGGGACCTAATTTATTTGATTTTTAACCTAACTAGTCTAATGGAGGATAACGTCTGTTTTTAATGACCTACTTATTCTATTGAGGGGGTATAGTATGTACATGGGGACCTACTCATAATGATGAGGGCCTATTTACAGTTAATGGAGGACTTGGGGATTTGGTGGTGGGGTCTAGTAAATATGGTATTGCCTCGTCAATGTTAGTTTAGGTCTCTTTATGTCTCTCATCTCTTCTGATTCATCACCTATTTCGGAAATTAAGTCATATTGAGATATAGAGCATTTGTGGAAAACGATTTCAGACTTAGTTTTGATGGTATCAGTCAGGGTTGGAAAACAGAGGGCCCTTCTGATTTGTGCTGTGCGCTGCCCTTAAGTAGCCCCTCGTAGATGTCGCTGTGGCGCTGCTCGCTGCGTCTGTGGCGCCCTCTAGTAGCTAACCCCATAATCCAGATCCGAGATATAAATATTAATAAATCACACTGTGACAAACAGTATTTGTCATCAAGATGTGATAGAATTTTGTTTATTCTCCTCCCACCATAGAGATATATCCCGGATATCCCCAGTCTGGCGACCGTACGATCACAGAGTAATCGAATTAAGTTGTTTTCTAAAGTTCCCTTGTGCAGAATTTGGCAGTGACAGTAACGATTCTAATACTGTAATTACATCGGCTTGTCCCACTTGTCATTAACTTCTTCCGAAATATATCTCTGTTGAAAGCATCTTCATGTTCTAGTCCCATCAAATGAAGATCTTCTATAATATTTACGAACCAGAGCATTACAGTTTTGGGTCTGGAATCAAATAAATTACAGATTTTTTTGTTAGTCTGTTCTCCTCCATCCGTTTGTGGTGGCCATAGAATCGAGCCCGTCTTTTGCGGATTGTTTCAGTGATTTTCTTTATTTTGCTGTAGACTTCTTTGTTGGATCTCTTTATAATTTATTTATTACTCTTTTTTCATAGATCTTGTTGAGCAAGGACCTCTGGGATAGGAACATGTAATATTTTATGTATATATACGTACAATATGAATAATAATCTTAACTGACCTACCCCCAACCCGTCTTAAATCCAGAAATCCAATTGGCATGACATATTTGACTTTGATGTCAAGTAAAAAAAGTGGCGACAAAGCTGGAAATCTGCATCTGTGAAACATCCAGATCTTAAAGATCAGATCGCACAACTGGACTTTCGGGATTCCACCTGAAGAGAGACCAGTGCGTCAAACTAAACCGCCTTAGAACAGTCCACGCCAAATGCAACGCCATGCTGTATAAGTGGGTATTTCAGGATTCTCCAGTTTATGACTGCGGAGCTCCTTCCCAGAGTGTGGAGCACATCACTAAGGAATGCCCTCCAACGAAGTATGATTGGCCATTTAAAGACGTTTTCAGTGCTACAACTTCCTTCATAGCATGGCTGCAACAACTGGACATCAGTTTGTGTGTGCTGCCAACGTTCTTGTTGTTGTATATATTTATATGTTTAAATTAGTTGCTTAGCCATACGGCAAATAAATAAATAAGTAAATAATCTTAGTGGAAAAATATTATATGTTACAAGACAAAAAAATAACCATTGGTTTTAAAACTGATTTCTGCAAAAATCACATTGGATACAATTAATTCTTTTGTTCAAACTCTTGAACTGATTACAAAAAGTTGTTAATAAGATAATTCCTGTTATTGTTTAAATACATCTTTATAATACAAACTCTTTCATGCTTTTTGGGATTTTGCAGAATAATTAACTCCTCTTTCCATTAGTGAAATTGATGTTTGTGTTTTGTACAAGTTGTTTTTGTTTCTTGTGTTAAAATTATATACGTGTGAATTTGATTTAAACAGCGTTAAATGTTGTATTACAAAGCATATCAGATAATATACGTACTGAGGAGTCATTGTAATAATACTCGTATTGAGCTTTTTAAAGACTTATCTGCAAGAAGTTTATGCTTTTACCCAATAAAGCATCCTAATATCTCTTTTCTGTGCTATGAATACTTTATGATTTGTGAAAAGTTTTCACTAAAATTATTCCATACAACATGACTGAATGAAAGCAAGAGGAGTACATCTGTACCCATCTCACAGTGTGATTCGACTACCAGTGGCTTCACGAAGCTAAAATGCCGGGGAAATTCCGATTGAGCAGTCGCGGACAAAATGCCCACGTGCATGAATGAATATAAATTGAATTTAACTATAGAACTCTGTGCATTCTCTCTTCATAAACCAAAGTGAGTTTCCTCCGTAAGCCGAAGTGAACAGCGTAGTTGTAATTCCAAAGAACTTAATGTGAGTAAGTGGTTGGACTCGTGACTCAAAGAAGATAATTATTAATTTAATTGCGATTGCGCTAACACTCCGGTGACAATTTTTCTAGTCATCTAATTACCCCTTATATATATATATATATATATATATATATATATATATATATATATATATATATATATATATGAAATTTTCTTTTATAATTGGAATGTTAAATTCCTCTCCCATTTACTTTTCCGATTTACAAATTTTAGCTTTAAATTTTGGTAAATTATTCATCACTACACTTGGTAATTTGTTCCTGTCGCAGACACCCTTACCAACAAAACAAAATTTTCCCACTCCCTCATACATTGAATCGAGCAAAAACTTGTGGTAATGGTCGCCTTTCACCTTCCATGCGCCATTCGTAATTCTTTGATCATTTTCCCTCAAAGTCCCATCACCAACATATGACATTTACAGTACTCTCTTCACCCTCCTCCTTTCCTCCAATAAGTCCCACTCCAGTTCCTTTTTGATATCAGTTACCGACTGGGTCCTGTGATTATTTACACAAACAAATCTAGCTGCTCTTCTTTGCACCCCTTCCAACTCCTGTATTTGATAACCAAAATGTAGGTCACAAACTGCACCACCATATTCAACCAATGGTATGAATAAAGTTTTGTAACCTAATTCCCTAATTTCTCTGGTACATCCTCTCATCACCCTCTCCAGTAAATGAAGGATTTTGATTTTAATTGCTAATAGGTCAGGGATATTTAGTATAAAAAGAAACTAAACAGTAAATATATAGGAAATAATGAAAGCAAGCTATCGATGCGAACGAAGCCTTACCCCAACACAAGAGAAAGAACAGAGAAGAGCAGCTCGACTCGTGACCGCTTGCTACAGTCCTTATGAAAGCGTCACATTATTTATTCGTAGATTGACCTGGGATACTCTGGCTGACAAACGACTTGGGTTTCGTTTGAACTTATTGGAAAAAATGCGTACACCCACTTTCATTTACGACTGCAGTGAAATACTTCGTAAACCAAAGTTTTTGGGCCGCAATTACAGGAGGTTTTTTTTTTTTTTTTTTTTTTTTTTTTAACAGTTTAACGTCCCTTTTTAACAACGTGGTCTTTAGAGACGGGAAAGGATGGGGGCAAGGAATGGGAAGGAATTCGGCCATGGCCTTTTGAAGGAAGCATCCCGGCATTCACCTGGAGTGATTTGGGGAAACCATGGAAAACCCAAATCTGGATGCCCGGACGGGGATTCGAACCGCCGTCCTCCCGAATGCGAGGCCAGAACGCTATCCGTTACACCACCACGCTCGGTAATTACAGGAGTGATAAAATTGGAGAAACAAGATGTTGCTCTGATGTTCATATTAATTCTCTCTTTCCTCGTGCTATTCGGGAAAGGAATGCACGGGGTAGAGATTAATTTTGGTGCTGAGCACCCTCTGCCACCCACAATTTTGTGAATTGCAGAGTACGTATGCAAGTGTAGATGTGCGTGTAGAATTTGTTGGAAATGATCGGAAAATTATTTTTTTTCTGCTGCGATTAGTATCTCAACTGGTTTGGTGCAATCCTCGATTTATTGCAAACTGGCCATAACTTATTCAACTCACCATACTTCTTACAACCTACTCCTCACTTATCTGCTTCATATATCCAAATTTCTGTCTTAGTCTTTTGTTCTTGTCTTCTACTGTTTCCCTCCACTCCCAATTTATTGTAACCAAACCCGCATGTCTTAAAATATGACTATCCGTCTCTTCTTTCTGTTCCACAAACTTCTTTCCTCACCTATCATTTCTGAGATATCTTCATTTCCCAATTTATCATCATCAGTTTACTGCCCTGGAGCAGGTTTTCACTCGGCTGCTCTCCATGCTCTTCTGTCTTCTGCCTTTCTCTTAAGGTCTATTTAGTTGCCGTTTTCCTTGATGTTGTCTATAATTTTGTACCTCATTCTTCCTCTTATTCTCCTCCCACAGATTAGACCTTCCAAGGCGTCTTTTATCAGGCACTCCCCTCTTAACAAGTGTCCCATCCTGTTTTTCTGTCTCTCTTTTATTACTTGGAGTATTTTGACCCACCCGTTACGTTTGTTCGGCCGTGAATGTTGGTTGATTTAAAATATTTTCCTAGTTTAATTCCAACGTTTGCACGAAACTATTTCCCTTCTCGTGTTAACTCATATCATAAATAACTTTTCGGATCAAGAGCTTGATATCAGAAGATCCCATAGCAAAGAAAATCTTAGATGAATTAATGTGACAGAAAAAAAGTAAGTTCATTTTATTTTAAAGAAGCTAGAATTTTTTCGAATAAATAGATGTTTGGCACATTTTTACACCTAGTTTTCAATGAAACTTCAAGATAATACACTAAACTAAAACCCTATAAGAAATCAGACTCGGGACAGGTCCTAAAATATAACAAAATCACTCTTACTTTTCATAACAAAAAAATTGAGTACAAAACGAGTCAGATTGCAAAAACATAAAGAAATAAAGTTGTGCGATACTTTTGATATATGTTACTGTTATTTCAATTCTAGGTACCTGGCTGTAGAATAACCATAATTAAAATCAACTAACTTAACATCACTCAAAAATTAAAATGTTACAGTTTATAATTTCCTTGTATTTGCTCGGTAACAGTACGTGCGTCTTGCAATGTGCTCAGAAGACAACTGTTCACCGGGTGTGTAATGTAGCTTATCTAAAAAACATAGCGGGCTGTTGTTCTATTGAAATTTGCTTAGAGTCAGGTAGGTACGGTGTAACGTAACCGTGGGCGTTACGGTTATATTTGGAGTGGATAGTGTAATCTGAGAGGTATGTAAGGTCTTTGGCGGTGGGCGAGCGCCGAGCGGGGGAGTCGGTGATTGACAGTGGTAGCGTACGGAACAGACGGCGGGAACGGAAGGGCTACGGCAGTGTGTTTATCCCGTGAATACATCGTACGGCCGCTTGGCGTGTGTTCCGTACTAAAGAACACTGTGGGATGTGTGCTAAAGTATATGTTGGACTATGAAGGTTCTTCCGAGTGACCTGATTCAATATAAACTGTGTTTAGTAAACTACTGCAGAATCAGACTATGGCAATTGTTTGTTAATTAGTTTCGAGAATTGTGCTCACTGCTTATTTAGTTTTTGACTGTACTTGAAGCTGCTATTTTAGGTGACGAAGAAACATTAGTATTATTGTCTGGTGGCATGCTTGTGGACTGTGTAGTCTCAGAGGAATAAATCTACGAAAACTAGTACGCATATGTGTTTTTTTTTCTTCTGTGATTTTAATTAACCAATTAGCATAGCCGAAAGACTGGCGACTGCACGGAAAAACGAACCTTTAATTAAAAGAGTAATTAGTGGTGGAAGAAAGCTTAAAAAAATCGTGTTAGGAAGTGTAGCTGCACAATTGCTTCAACGAACTTTTAACTATACAAACACGAATAGCGCGAGTAGCCGTTACAACGGGATCTTGAAATTTGCTTGAAAATTTGTTTGACTTTTGATCGGCTTTTTTGTGTCAAATACCCCAGTATGCGATGATAATGAAATGTGACGTGGCGTGATAGAATTGTGAAGGATGGAAGTAGATAATCTTACATCAATGTATGATTTGGGGTTTCCGCAGGGGTGTCCGAAGCAATAGCCAGGATCGTCGATACTGTATATTGCTTAGTCCTCAGTCAGGGCTCCATTGCACACTGTTGTCAAGAACTTGACGGAATGGCTTGAGTGCTCACCTTTAGTGCATGTGATGCCCGAAGAGTCAGCCTGAAAAAAGAAAGAAAACAGCCGCTATCACAGAAAGTTCCAAAATGTCTTCAGGAAAACAGAACAGCTGAGATATTATGTATGTGGAGCGGTATATAGCTTTTTTTTATTGCAAATGGAAAAAAATTTTTTGTTAAATTTGAAACACGAACGTTGAATTGGAAAACATTATCAGCTATGAATGATGAAAGTGGGGAATTTCAAAAGTACAGGAATACATAAATCTGCAAGAATTAAAGTGGTGTCTTCTACAAATGATATGGTAGGAGATAAAATGGCATAAAGATTGGTTTATGCCTCATCTAATTGCGTTGTGGACATTATTTGGTTGTAGCTGGAATGGAAATTGTTATTATTAAGTATAACAAAGTTCTGGATTGATGCAGAAGATGTTGTAAAGAAACATAGGTCCCTCACAATTATCTTTTATTGGTTTAATATCTCTTTATTTTACTTTGTGTATTCTATGTTTAACATTTGGTGTTAGTTCAATTTAACGAGGAGAAATGCAGATTGTTCTGTTTATTATATCGCAGATAATGTACTTGGTTTATATCATGGAGGAAGGAAATATATGGAGGAGAAGTGATGTTAAATCTGTGAAGCAGGTTCTAAACTCTCACGCATGGCGGCAGCAGCGGTATTGTAACCCAAACAAATGCCGAGTTCACTCTGTGTCTGATGTTCTGATTATTTCATTTTGTAATGTGCATAAGTGTTTTATAATGCCATCTTGTGTTGTATACGGTTGCACAAATAGGCAAGAGATGAAAGAACCTGGAATATCATTTCATAGTTAAGTTGTATTCTAATAATTGTTGTTGAAGTGGTCAGTGGGAATTATAAACTTTGGCGCATGTCTATAAATATTTAGTCATAGCTCTCAATGGCATGACTTTGTTCTCAAATTTTTGTTGGTGTAGTGTAGAAAATCAGCATACCTTGCTATTTTGCACATAATAGACTAGAATTACTTTTTAACGAGTGTTGAAAATGAGATTTAAAGGGGTGTGTTTTACATCGCCATTCAGTGATTTCAGTATTGCGCTTTCTTTTGTCACTTTACAGTTTATACTGACAGATTATGATGAAATTAAATGTGTTAAATTATGCTATGCAATCTAGGAATCTTGATGAAGCAAACGATGTTGTTACCGCAAATAAAGTTTGCGATTCAAATACGCGTGTGTGGTGTGTCTACATAGTTTGATTCTACAGCGGCAATTTAATTTAATGGAGATTTTGGTTATGTCTAAACGCAATCTGTACCGGAATGGTTTTGTTGTTGCATAAGGGACAAAGAATTTATCTATAATTGTTAGTAATATCATGAGAACCATGTTAGTGATAAAACGTGTATCACGATGTAAACTATTTTCATCTACTCCCAATTAAGCTTATGATGTATGGTAATAAGATAACTATTTTTATCCTGGTCTAGGTCACATTTCAACCTAACCGCAAGTGGTAGTAAAAAAACTGAAATATCCATTCTGCATGTCCATGTAATTCATTGTGGCTTTGGCAGAATTAATTTTTAGTCCAGGCCGCATATCAACCCAATCCCAGTATATCCCGAAACCTAAGCAAGATATCGAAAAAAATTTATTCTTTATTTTCAATTTGTCTCGTCGTGTTATATAAGAATCGATCATTAAATTTGTCTTTTGCGTAATTTTTCTTCTGCATTTCAACTCAAGACACCTCACTTTTGATACAGTATATCGCGAGAACTAGGCGAGATATCGAAAAATTTTATTCCTTATTTTTTATTTCTCTCGTCTTTTTAAATAAGAATCCGTCATCAAATTTGACTTTGACCAATTTTTTCTTCTGAATTTCAACCAAATCCATTTCACATTTGAGACAGAATATCTCGAAAACTAAGCATGATATCAAAAAAAATTATTCTTCATTTTTTATTTGTCTCATCGAGTTACATAATAATCGATCTCCAGATTGCGACGTTACGTTAATCCTAGAGTCCCCTTGAGGTTTTTGTACATATACGCCGTGTCTGTATGGGTTAGTCCATGCCTCCCCACTCCCCCCACTCCTCATCCGCCCGGCTTCACTTCCTTGCGTGGTGAAGGTCGCTTGCGTCGTCTCCATATATTTCCTTCCTCCATGGTTTATATGAGTCTGAGTATCTTTCAACTGTGATATTATATCGAAGATAATGTACTTGGTTTATATGACATTGAGCATCTTTGAACTAGTAGTATCTCTGAGAAGTGATGGCGGGCGCAGGCATGCTTCGCACGTATTATAGAAACTGTGTATTTAGTAAAGAATTTAAAGGGACATTTGGGATAACTGTATGAGTAAAATGTTGGTCATACGAAAGTGACTGTATGAACGCTGTTTTATCTTAAGAAGTGCATCGTCAGTAGAGGAGTATTGTAAGTGTAAACAATTGAGTGCGGAGTCAGTTATTATTTTAGTGTTGCCTTATCCCGGTTTCACTTCTCATGCACAATTCTGCGGAATTCAGACGAGGTCGAACCAATGTCTATGAAAGAAGAGGGAGCAAGAAGACAAGAGGATGTAATTTTATAATGTGCAGATCCGCCCGACCACTAAGGAGCATAACTTCCCACTAGAGTAGTTAAATCTTCTATTATTATTATTAATTTTAATTGCGATGGAGCTAACGCCTCGGTGATAATTCCCCTAGTCATTTAATTCCCCCTTTATTTTTTAGTTTAATTTATAATTGGAGAATTAAATTCCTCCACCATTTAATTTTCCGATTTAAAAATTTTTAAATTCCTTAAGCGTTTTTGGTAAATTATTTATCACTTGGTATTTTTTTCCAGTCCTCGACACTCATACCAACAAAATAAAATTTCCCCACTCCCTTATGCATGAAATCGAGTGCCAGCTTGTGGTCATGGTCGCCTTTCCCCTTCCATGCACTATTCCTAATTCTTTAATCAATATCACTCCAATCCCAACATACACTATACATTCCCAGCACTCCCTTCACCCTCCTCCTTTCCTCCAATGACTCCCAATCCACCGCTTTTATCATACGCTTCACAAATATGTAGGTAACTCTCGAATGACGAAGCTGAGAAGAATAACATCATTTAAATCGCAAAACTGATACAAAACGAAAAATACAAGTGGAGGCATGCTTTTACACCAATAGATGTTACAAAAGAACTTTCATTCAAACTTGTGGTGCACCAAATAGTAGAAGGGTGGTACCTGTTTTCTGGTACATCGTATGGCGATGTTGGTATCCCTGTGTTGGGACTGGCGGCAGTGACAGAAGATTTCGCTGGTGGCGTGACAACTTGATATCAGCAGCAGGTACAGGAGGAGTCTGCAACACAAAGGGTCACCTTGAAGACACTGGCACCGTCTGGGCGAAACGTTAGCAATAAGCAGTGACAACAACACGGCCCACAGTCTTAAATGCTCACAATGAAAATCCTGTAACCCTGCCTTTTCTGTTAACTGTTACTATGCGATGTTACTGGTGTGTCTATTTCGATTCAGCTTTCTCTCGTGGGGCTCTGTTTCACCATTCTCCTTCACGATGCTTGCGCTGAACAGAAGGAACTCGTAGTCCGTCTACCTGTTCATTCCACTCTTCTGCTTGAAGGTGACTGATGACGACATTTCTCTTTGCTGCCGCCATATTGTTGGGACTGGCCTGTCAGTAGAATGACAGGATGTGGATGTGGACGGCGGCGTTTAGTGTAGTTGCCTTAGGGATTTCAAACTATTTTGTTCATACCTTGACTTCAGGATACATCAGAGAGTATCTTCTTATCTTAAATTCTCTTTAAACGAGCTTGTATATAAATATAAATTTGCAGAGTCAGAAACGGCTCTAACGATTCTGATGAAGTTTCATATTTAGATAACGTTTTGTATTTTAAGGTTACCTAAATAGTTGTCTTCCCTAAAAAAAAAAAAAAAAAAAAAAAAAAAAAACAATTTTACAAACTAAGAATAATTTTTGCTCTAGGTATCTCGAGAACATCTCTAATGCCGTCTCGTAGACGATTCAGGTACCAGGAAGCCTAATAATATTTTCTCTTTGGTTTCAAGGAACTCATATATTCAATCGAATATTTCTTGCATACTAGCTGACTCCGGGGCATATTAGCACCACATGCTTAATTGTAAAACATTTGAAAGGGAGATATTTAAAAATTGGCTTTGTCAGAACTCATAGGCAGTAATGTGCGTAATCGTATGTTTCGGTATATGGAGTGGTCTGACAGCTCAAATGTAATTAGTGGGGGAAAAAGTAGTTACTGCGCGAGCTCTCAAAAAATTCTGACTACGATCCCGTGTTCAAATCCCCGGTGGGGGCAATAATTTTTGAGATTTGTATTTGAGCATATGAACTACGCTAGGGCGTTCTGTGGATCGAAATCTACGTTAAATTCTAGGTCCCAGAGGAAAGGAGCTGGCCGTCCTACCTCTGACACAATGGCTTAGTATGCCTCCTTCTGGAGGATCCAACCAACCTTCAGGTTAGGTTTCTATACTGTCTATATATTTAATCTGTCCAATCTAATACTGTTATATGAGCAACTCTTGTAAATAGATAAATGTCTCCCAAACTTCTCCAAGGATTTTGATGAAATCTTGCGTACTGAACAGAAATCGAAAGATGCCGAGTGAAGTTCGCTCACCCAGGTACTTGTAGTAATAAGTTATATAACACCAGGTGTTTAGTTTCTGTACGGCAACCATCAAGGTTAAAAGTTAGTGTTGATAGTAGGTTATAACAGCACTCGGACGCAGCCTTTTAATGAAATGTTATTTTAAGAATTATGTATATCAAATTGATTCGCAATTCAATCAAATATTAAAATTATTATGGTTTTTTATATTATTCGTGTGATTAATTGTGAGATTTTTTATATTCTTCTTGTAGATGAACATTGTTTTATGGAGAGAAAATGTTGAAAAGATGTATAATACAAACAGGGCAGTGTTACGTATGAAACACCAGTTAAAATTTTGTAATTCTAAGTGTTGGTGTGAGCTATGAAGTTTGGAGGACACTTCTAAATCAGTGTTTCCCAACCTTTCTTGGGTCATGTCCCACTTTCAACATTTTTTTGCCCCCCATACATAATTTTTAATAAAAAAATTATTTCTTATTAAAGAAACTGATATAGGATGGTTTTTGAAAGAAAACACTTTAATATTATCATAAAACACAGTAAGTAAAATTAAAAAACATATAATGAAATACTAAAATTCAAATTCAAAAGATTTATAATAAACATTTATTATGGCAATTTAGTGTGATCCTTTTAAGAATTTGCTTTTTTGCTATATTTTGTAACCATATCTGGCATTGTGTCTAAATAACCCAAAGAGAAAGCGGTAAAGTCGTATCGAGTCAATTTCTAAATTGCCCCCCTAAAAAAACCAAATTGCCCCCCTGTGGGGCGTGGGCCCCACGTTGGGAAACACTGCTCTAAATGGTTTGGAGTGGTTGGGGTGGTTTTTATTGATAATTTTGTATGTAAATACCTGTAAATATTTTTAATTTTCATTTCCGTGTTTTTCATGATAATTGTGAATAATTTTTTATTAATTCTGATTGTTTTAATTTTTTTGATTGTTGGCTGTATTGTCGCCGTTCGAGAACCATCTGTCGGCTTTACTTCTGTTAGTCTGGATTTTCCTGTAGCGTCTGTATAAACGAGTGACACAGACCAGTTAAGTTAACTGAAAGTTAGTTGTCATAATTTTTGTTTGTCAGTTAAATCGCTGAAATTATTTCTGTGCTTTGGCGTCTTTGGAGAAGTTTGATGTCTGATGTCATTTTAGAGCAACACGTAGAAATAAATACTGAGCTGAATAAAGTGACTCGTCTATGTTGTCATTTAAGGGAACCATTTAATTCAGTCAAGAACATTGGTAACCAGTAAACTTTGGGGAAAGGTAAAATCACATGGCGACCAATCTGTAAAATTGGAGAACGAGTTCATTAAAGGAAACCATTGTAACACGATGATTGGATGAATTAGTTAATTAACGAGATACCTACCGAGGTGCAAGTGGATAAGATGGCGGCAATGAATCAAGTCGCCAAAATATCGTGTGACAACGCACTCTTGATTCGGCTAGTCACCCGAGAGCAGTTTATACATTCTCAACGCCGAGAAAGACTTCGTTCTTATACACTAATTCCTTGTTTGATGGTTCATAATAAGATGCATTATACAGACAATAACCTGGTGGCTGCAAGGACGAGTTCCTAGATAGCATGTATTCTTTCTATGTCACTATAATGATAAGATCTGTCAGTCTCTGATTGGCAAAGTTATGCTGGATTGTTAAGCTCCATGGCGAGAGCGATTCAAGATGTTACCTAACTATAGGTGGGCAAAGTGACTCACTAATAAGAGCGGCGCTCATTTTATCACTCAGCGAAAAGAACTAGATCTTTTGAACGATTCACTAGTTCACTCGCTTACTTTAAGCAAAAAGAATGTTTATTTTCGTTTTGGAGGTACTACCTATTTGTTTTATTTATATTGATTTCGTACGTTGTTCTCAGGGGCGATTAGTTTGATTTATTTTTCTATTTATCCTGAAATATTTTCCACCCTACTACCGGATCATTTACGGGCAGATAGGCCAATTCAAATTACTCCATTACACCCAGAGGCTGAAGATGCAGAATTTTGAGTGGCATCCATGGACTTCTTTTTATGTGCCTTAGTTTTTTTCTTTCTTCTTTTTTTTTGCTGTACAAAGTTTCGTCACTGCCAGCCTGACTCCATTAGTATTGCGCGCCTCCTACTTCCTGTAGTAGACGGCAAAAGGCTGTTTATTATATTTCCTCTCTGGTGGAGTAGTGGTACGCTTTCTCGGCATTATGTCTTTGCCACCGAGTACACGTCACTGTGTATACGCTGAATTTTGAACACAGCGGCTGGTGTAGCGTCTTCATCCATTTCCAAATCCTTATCCGCTTGCCTGGTCGCGGTACTTGCCACAACATCCGCCGACAAAGCCGAGTCCAGGCGCGGAAGAGCAGTGCGCGCTTTCCTTGTCACCCTTCCGTCCGACCCCGCTGGACAATTACTGATGGGTGAACGTGCTTAATTCGCTGCCAGCAATCGCCGGAGGATTTACACAAGTGGTTCAGCAAAACACTAGGGGACAAAACATTTTGGATATATTTCTAATTAAGCCCGATGAAAACCTTTTGAAGTATCAAGTAACTGAAGGAATAAGTGACCATGAAGCAGTTCTGATGGATATTAGAGGATTCAGTAAACCAGCAGTCAAAATTGAAGGGGGAAATAGGTACAATTATAAAAAGGCACAGGTTTCAAATTTGAAGAGATATTTCAGAGAACAATTCAGCAAATGGAAGGAAGGCTCAGGTACAGTAGAGTCAAGGTGATAAGAGTTCAAGGAGATAATAAGAAAGGGGGAAGAAAAATTTATTCCAAGGCAGAAAATAAAGAGAAGTAGAGAACCTATGTACTATAATAGGGAAGTGAGGACGTTAAAGAGGTTGGTAAGAAAAGAACACAACAGAGTTTAGAGACAACAGGGTAGTAGGGAATATTTAAAACAACTAAACAAGGACTTAATAACAGCAAAGAAAATGGCTAAAGATGGGTTTATGAAGAGTATTGTCAGTGCAGGAGGACCGTTGACTGATGCATCTAGAAATTTCTATGCCTATATCAGGAAACTGAGGGGAAGGGAGGGTGTTGAGACACTCATAAATAAGGATGGAGAAGAAGTTACTGACGATTTGAAAAAGGCAAATATTTTAAGTAACTGGTTCAGTGAATGCATTAGGGGCAATGAATCGGATACAGGAGAGTCTAATTCGGAGAACGAGATTAACAAAACAATTAGAAATGACGATACTTAAAAACTTTATATTCATCCTGAGTAAATCATGAAGGAAATAAGAAAGCTGAAAAAACATAAAGGGGCTGGTGTAGATAATATTACTACAGATATCTTAAAGATAGCCTGATGTGACATTGTACCTTATCTTGAAATATTATTTAAATTGAGTCTGGATACTTGCTGCTTACCACAGGACTGGAAAAGTGCAATAGTAGTACCGGTACATAAAGGAGAGGTGAGAAACAGAGTTGAGAATTACAGGCCAATCAGTTTGACATCAGTGGTAGGTAAATAAATGGAAAGATTGATATGCAACCCACATCAGAAATGCATGTGAGGAACGTAAGTGGTTTACAAGTAGGCAACATGGGTTCAGGCAAGGATATTCATGCGAATCTCAGTTGGTGGGATATATGCAGATATTTCAGATGAAATGGGAGGTCAAATAATAGTGTAGCACTGGATCTGTCAAAGGGCGTTTGACAGAGTAAGCCATAAAATGGTAGTAAATAAGATAAAAACCATTGGTGTGGATGAGAAAGTGATTTGCTGGGTAGAAGATTTTTAAAACAGAAAGTTAGTGTAGGAAATGTAGTAGCAAAGAAGAGGAAGTAAAAATGGGAGTGCCACAGGGTAGCGTATTGGCACCACTGCTATTCATTATTCAAATGAATAATTGTGTTGATTGTTTACTATCTGAAATTAGATTGTTTGCAGATGACGTTATGCTGTATAAAAGAATCAAAACGATAGAGGATTGTTAACAGTAGCAGGGTGAACTGGACAGGATATCTAGTTGGGTTGGTAAACATGGGATGAAGATAAATGCAAAGAAGAGTCAGCTTATTAGATACACAAATAAAAAAACAAAAGGTTTATTGTGAATATAAGGTGGGGAACGAATTGCTTGCTGAAGACTTGAAATGTAAATATCTTGGCATTACTTTTGATAACAAGCTTAACCGGGCAGGACACATTGGACAGGTGGTAAGAAAAGGTTTCAAGGTTCTGCACTTGTTGGAGAGAGTGATGAGGGGATGTACGAGAGAAATAAAGGAATTGGGTTACAAAACTTTGGTCAGACCATTGCTCGAATATGGTAGTGTAGTATGGGACCCTCATTTTACGTATCAAATAAAGGAGTTGGAGAGGGTGCAAAAAAGGGCCTGTAGATTTGTTTCTGGAAATTATCACAGAATGCAATCAGTGATTGATATGATAAAGGAGCTGGAAATGGGATTCATTGCAAGACAGGAGGAGGATGAGGAGGGTCCATGGGAGTGTACAGGGCATATACTTGGCTATGAGGCATGGAAAGATATTGCAATAGGTATGAAAAGTAGTGCATGGAAGGGAAAAGATGCGCAATGACCACAAGCTGGTACTCGATTTTCAGGCACAATGGGTGAGGGAAGATTCTCTTTTTTAGGTAAGGGAGTCAGGGATTGGAATGAGTTACAAGAGAAATGATGAATAATTTACCGAAAACTTTGAAAGAATTTAAGGTAAAATTTGTAGAGGGCAAATGTAGGGTGGGGGCGGGATAGGGGGAAGATGGGTGTATGGGAAATTGCCACCGAGCCTGTGCTCCATGGCAACTAAATTAAATTTAAAAAAAGGAGTCGCCGAACTGAAATTTTTTCGCGATGACGCCACTGACCGGGGCCGTGGCGACTGTCGATCACTCGATTTGCCGCCCCCCTCGACGTGCCGCCCAGCGTGTGGTACACGCCTTGCACGCTCGCTTACGGCGGGCCTGAACATAAATATTGGACAAAACATGAGTATGAGTGACATAACATCTATCGTGTGTTCAATCTCTCCTTTAGCATCAACGGGCGTAGTGTTAACAATATTCTCGTGCCACGTCCCATACACCTGAAAACGTTGTGTTATTCAATTGGAAGACCAAATATCGAATGTATTCTTCAAGGGAGCACTTTGAAAATGGCAACCCCAATCTGTGTCATAGTAGGAAAGAAACAACTGAAGGACGCTACGCACACAGCGCGCAACATTCGGAGCTGACACAGCAACAAAGCTATCGACAGGGTCTATGGTCAAACCTTCCGTCCCAAGCAAATCATAATGTTTAAAACGACTGACTGAGCAGCAGCTTCCAGTCTAACGAGAAAAGTATTCCATCTTGCTGCCTTAGGTTGTCCACTGTTTTTGAGTCGGACTTAATCAGATGTGGAGTGCCTCAGGGTTCTATATTGGGGCCACTAATGTTTTTAATATATATAAATGATCAACCCTGTGTTGCATCTAAAGACTCAAAATTTGTCCAATTTGCAGATGACACAAACATAGGAATTAAAATTACTCCAGATTTATCTACATAATACATTTCAAATTATGAGTTTGACCTTATTAGCAAATGGTTTACAGCTAATGGCTTGTCTTTAAACGTCAATAAAACTGAGTATATGCAATTCAGTGCATCACACACATTAACACCAGTGGTAGTAGACGCAACAAGGCGGCAAGGTGTGTGTGTTGGCATATAACATCCCTGAGAGGCGACTGACAAAAAGTAGTTGTATATTTGTTCGTGTGATTTTAAAATAGTGTTTACCGAAAAGCTAATACTGTAAAAGCTGGAGAAAAAAACTGAATACGAAATATACCAAGTGAATAATATTGAAAGTGGATTTTTGTTAGATCATTTTTCTAACTGTTCCCATTAGCAATTGAAGTTTCGTGTTTTGCTATTAAACTTTGTGTAACTTGGGTTATCGTCAAAGATATCATGGCCAAATGGATTGTCAAAATCTACTACGGGTTCTCCCTTGCGGTAATATGTTGAGGTTCTTGCAAAACAGTTCAGCAAATGCAATCTATCTTAAGTAGGAAGAAAATACGAGAACGCTAAGGGTTTACATTACAAGGAGCAGTTTTTTATATTTTAAAAGGTGTATATATTCCCTGCTCTGTTTCCTTCATAACAGAACAAAATCAGGTGCAAACAAAAGACAGATTTCTTCTTAGTGTTGTTTCGATGAGTGTAATTGCTCTGGGAGACGTGAGGGTCACATTAAGGTCGCCAGGACGTCCCACCTAGACACATAGGCCACTGGATTATCATCCAACGCATCTGTGAAATTTCCTTGAGGCCGGCCCCTGTTCAGTAGGGGCTAGCGTTGCATTATTTCGTGTAGATCGTCATAGGTTCGAGTCCATCAAAGTTTATGCTTAGTTTTATTTATATGGTAATGCTAAAGTTTGTGTGTGTTGTTTTTTTACTGACCTACTTTCTGTGTTTAGTCGTTCGTGACACCCCTTTATTACCAACTCTGCTGTCTACCTGTTCATGTTCATCCCCGATTTTTAGTTTTCATCACACACAGTCACCTGTTTCGTTGCCTTCGCAGGTACTGTATCAAGCAAAGTAAGTTAGGAGCTATAATTTCAAATTTAATTATTACCGTAATTATTAATATTATCTTCCGCTGTTGATAATTTTCCATCACGCCAATGATCTGTTTAAGTGTTTCCATTAAACTTGATAAACTGTTCTTAATTTCCATAGATACTTTGTCCCATTCCCTGACTCCATTACGTACAAAATTAAAACTTTCACAATTCTTAGGTTTGGGAATATGTTTTAGTTCATTGCTATCAATATTCTGTTTTTCCTAGCTGTAGTAGTAATAGTATGTCCAGTGTCCATGCTGGGTTCATTGCTTTATGCACACCTAGCACTATCTTATCTGTTGATTGTGAATCAGAAACAGAATCGTTCGCACAACGCAAGCACGTTGAATTTAGAGATGCAAAAACTATGTTTCAGCATTAATATCGTCGTAATTCAAACAAAAATTAATGATGAAAGGAGTTTTGGAAATTTACTGCGGGATTTTGAAGGTATACAATGCTTGTGAAAGCATTTTGCTACAGTATATCAATAGCAGCAAACAGAAGGCACAATAAGCAATGCTGAATCCTATATACGTAACGTAGTTTATAATTTTGTTACTCTAGCAACATCTATGGACAGAGAGTTAAAAGATCCTTGGCCGTTGTTTGACTGCAATGGACGCTACGAACAGGGCGGCTTTTATTTGTAGTGATCTTCGTAACTAATACCGTCCTTCACGATGCCCTTTACCCAATGGATGGAACATGCTGTACAATTCCACTGCTGTAATTTCAAGCTGCATTCTGTTTATGAAACCCATTTCGCTACAGTGAGCATACAGGAAGACAGAGACAGCAGTGAGAATGGCGGCCGTTGGCGCATTACAGTGAGACGACGGTAGTACTCACGCCATAGCTGGTGGCCCACACAGTGTCTGCGGCTGACTGCCGACTGGCGACTCGGAAGCTCCATACGTCACATCCCCTCCCCTCCACCGCCGCAATCACTGAATTTATTCTTTTTACCTTACGGCAGGTCTACCCTCCAATACGCTATGCACTAGAGTCGTGCTAACGCTGTCTAGGCCCGCTCGGTTTGTCGCTGCCAGCGCGACCTCTGCCGGCCAAACGACAGAAATACAGTGTAGAGTGTGGGGAAGCTCCAGCGTGGTGGGTGAACGGTTAACGCTCTGGCCTCGCATTTGGTAGGAGACGGGTTCGAATCCCCGTCCGGACATCACAGGTTTGGGTTTTCTACGGTTTCCCCAGATCACTCCAGGAGAATGCCAGGATACTTCTTTAAAAAATGCCATGACCGAATTCCTTCCCGTTCCTTGTCCCCAGTCGCATCCCGCCTCTAATGACCTTAGCCGTCGACGAGGCGTAAAGCAATAGCTGCAGTGGTCACAGCTCGCCCGAGTAGAGAGGTCCTGTAAGAGGAATAACCGAGCGAGTTCGAGCATGAGTAGACAACACTACTGTGCGGTCTACTGAATACGGGGCAAACTCACTCTGCAGGTAAGGAGAGAGCCGAGGCAACCAAGTCCACCGCCCCGGCCAGCACCAAGTCATGAAAAGGATTATACTGAATTCCAACTACAGGCCACAGAAGCGGAGACCGATGGCAACGTTACATCAATGCTTCCGCTGCCAAGGCTTCGGGCATCAAGCTTCTGACTGTCTCAAGCAAGTGCGCTGCGGTCGCTCTGGAGGGAGTCATAACAACATGGTTTGCACACGTCCGCGTGACGCAACGCCGAGTGTGCAAACTGTGGTTCTGACCACGCCGCCAGTTATGGGGGATGCCCCATAAGAAGATAGCTTCAAGCAGCCATCAGAAGCCGTCAACGCCAGCGCCAACCAAGTCACTCTCAACAAATCGGTAGACCGGAAGGACCTCAGAGATGGTCATGAAGCAACTTCAATAATCATCCGCCGACCAACTCAAATGACCAACACGGGCACCAATGCTGCAAACAAGAGCCAAGACGAGCAAATCAGCTGGGGACAATTGTTGTGTTGTTAACACAACTGATTGCGGCAATGATCCCCAACTGACCACTTGAAATCAGTTAGCTATTAAACAATAAGAATATCAAAAGGGTTTCCACACAGGCCGTAATCACTACGATCAAAGCCGGTTTTCCCCCAAAGTGTACAATTCGTGAAAACAAAATCCATCACCATCAATGAAACCACTGATAAAGCTACAAATCGTAGCGGAACTGTATAACGCCGTTGAGGCAGTGATTTAAAAAAAAAAAAAATAGCTATAAGGAGCAGGGAGTGACTCGACATGTACCCCTCCCCCCCTCCCCGTAGCACGTAGCTTTTTCCCCTTTTGATTCCAGAAGACATTTTGTACTGTTTTCTCTTGTCAGACGATTGTAAATTAATTTTGTTTTTGCTGTCGTCAGTCTTTCGACTGTTTTTGGTGCAATCCTCCATACATACGGAAATAATTAACTGAGGGAAATAAATATTCACATGCTGTTGTGAGTTATGTTCCTCATTTTAACTGTGAAAAATGTTATTAAAGGAAAGCTACGTGGTCTGGCTCGCAACCCCCCCTCCCTCCCACGTAGTCCAGCGTAGCCTTCCAGCCAAACCCCCTGAACCTAACCACGTAGTTTGTGCACGCTCCGTTAGTGCCGAGGGTCGCCAAGCGAACACTGGGCCCGGTGCTTGACTACAGTCGATGCATCAATAGTTCTTCTCCAATCTTACAATTTTCCTACACTTGTTTCTTTTCTTTATCGCACTACCTATCTTCTGTAGATAAAACATAAGTTACAACCCGTTTAAATAAGACTATTGCCAAATTAATATCGTTTGCACATCATCTGTTGTACACTTATTTTAACTTCCTTTCTCATTTTAATATATGTAAATAGCCCTCCACTTGCGGCAGCTCCATTTCTTCTTCCTCTGAGCGGCTTGTTCGAGTCGGAGAGTAGGCGGTTACTTCGGAGGATGTCAACCACTCCATGGGAACTTATGGGGAGACGAAATGGGGTAGGGATGCAAAATATTGTCAACATCGATAATTATATCGACATTTATACTGACGCCTGGTAGATGTCTATAAAATCGGCCGCAACAAGACCATAAAATCGATATTTTCTGATATTTGTATATATTATATTAGAAATAAGATTATATTTACTTACTGCTTTACGCCTCATCGACGGCTAGGGTCATTAGAGGCGGGATGGGATTGCGGACAAGGAACGGGAAGGAATTCGGCCATCGCCTTTTTGAAGGAAGCATCCCGGCATTCGCCTGGAGTGATTTGGGGAAACCATTGAAAACCAAAATATGGATGCCCGGACGGGGATTCGAAACCGTGTCCTCCCGAATGCGAGGCTAGAACGTTAACCGTTGGCAGTTTATTAAAAAAAAAAAAAAATACCTGAAAATATTCAATGTCAATATATCCTGAAAACAGTGGTTTGCTTAACATTTTTGCTATGCAGACTATTCCTAGTTTGAGTGACAGTGGCTCCTGGCTTTGAGAGGAGGCGTTCAGAAGGTAGCGATGAGGTTACTTTGAGTAAATTATCAATTACAATTATGAACATGCCTTAATCCAACTCGCATACCAATCATCATTGATTTTAAATCATTTTGCAACAAAAAATGTACTGTAATCTCCAAATATATGTAGACCAGATATACGTAGTAACTGAAAAATTCTTCACTCTTTTAAGCTTCTCCTTCACAACTTCTCAATTAATTTTCATATTTCTTATCGATGTTTGGTTTTATAGTTCCACGATAAGCGACTTTGTATAACGGTGCTAAATGTTTCATAAAATGCTTAAAACCTTTGACTTCAACTGAATTAAAAAGTCTGTTATCAAAATATAAAATGAGCGTTTGCATCAGTTATGAAGTAATATATTTAACCCCCGTTAGAATATTGTAATACGTCCCAGAGAGAAACAAGAACCAACGAACGGGAGCGTAACGCAGCAGATTACACAGTAAAACGGTGAACGTAAATGAATGAGGAACGAATAACGCACAGAGACGCGCAAAGCGTAGGAAAAGACGTCATGATTTTGCTATCGACCTAACTCGGGGTTTAGCATAGTCAAGTTTGCCCTGCCACACTAACACTTATTTGAAGAATTTTTAAGTACTAAGGTGTTTGTAATTTCCGATACTTCGCTGCATCATATCAATATTATCGTAACGACCATGTAAAATTATCGATATAAGCATCGAAATATATATCGATATAAGTATCGAAATATTTATCGATATTTACCTATGAAATTGTCGATATTATTGGTTTATCGACACATCGCCTCAACCCTAGTAGATACTAGAATAACTTTGCCTGTTACGGTTCTTTTAAAAGACCATTGCAAATCTCCTTCCTTTTCGTTGTCCTCTTAGCTACCGAGCGTGGTGGCTGAACGGTTAACGTTCTGGCTTCGCATTCGGAAAGACGCGGATTCGAATCCCCGTCCGGGCATCCAGATTTGGGTTTTCTATGGTTTCAACTCCAGGCGAATGCCGGGATGCTTCTTTCAAATATGCCATGGCCGAATTCCTTGCCGTTCTTTGTCCGCAGACCCATTCCGCCTCTAATGACCTTAGCCGTCGACGAGGAGTAAAGCCGTAAGTAAAAATAATAATAATAATAATAAAAAACTGGGAGGAAAAAAAGTGAAAAAATATCAAAAACAAAGTGGCACTTAAGAATATTCAGCAAGCAGTTTTTTTTTTGTTTTTTTTTCTGCTTTACGTTTCTCAACATTGAGGACTTTAGAGACGGGAAAGGATGGGGGCGAGGAATGGGAAGGAATTTGGCCATGGCCTTTTTAAGGAACCATCCAGGCATTTGCCTGGAGTGATGTGGGAAACCATGGAAAACCCAAATCTGGATGACCGGACGGGGATTCGAACCACCGTCCTCCCGAATGCGAGGCCAGAACGCTATCAGCAAGTTGACAGGCATATCTGGAAGAACTATCACCGGTAACTTGGAGTAACCATGGAAACACTCACCTTCCCTTCCTGTTAAATAAAGAAAATACATTCTCTCCACTTAGCAGCCAATCAGTTAACATAGAAATAAGACGCCACCTGTGCAAATCAAAAATACCAGTGATGAAATATGGCTACTGAATTTGGGAAACAAGAGTAACACGAATATATTGTGGCTATAAATATTACGAAACAGATGCCTCCGCTTAATCCTTAATGCCACCGATGGAACAGAAATACAAAACTGTATGAAGTTACACAATTAGAAACAACAGACATAGATGAAAAAAAAACTTCAATAAATTCTCTCACAAAAGATTCTACATCATACTAGGATTACAGAACATTGGAACAAACCTTTCGGAACGGTGGCATAGGTACAAAACATCAGTGGCAATTATCCACACACCAATCTGATCCAACAAAAATAATACCAGTATTAATAACCACCACCTCAAAGGAGTTTCTAAAACACCAAAAATGACACCAACATTATCCCCTTAAATCGATTAACTAGAGAAAACAATAAATATAAAAAATCTATCCAGGACACCAAAGCACCACAATAAAAGAACAAATAAATAAACAAACAATAAGAAAACTTATTAATGGTACCGTATTCACTCGAACATTGACAACTGGCAGAACATGAAGTCATTTTTTAAAACCTTGCTTTCCTTTCCCCTATTCTGAAAGTAATTGAGAGGTCAGATCCGGACGGATTTCTTTCAATCCATTGACTCCGTATGATATAATTAAATAAATGAGACAAGCAAATGTATTAACGGTACCGTATTCAGTCGAACATTCAAAATTCCTGGAACATGAGATCATTTATTTGAAACGTAGCTTTGCTACCTACTATTCCACACGTGAAGTAATTCAGAGGAGAGATCCTTTCCGGACGGATTTGTTTCAATTCATTTTATTTATCTTACGGCCATAGCACATAATCAATAATACGATTATGTAGAATTGCTTCACAGTAATAATATTTTACATTATAATTAAAATTCAACACAGCGCAGCCGATGTAACGCTTCGTTTGAAATATGTATGAAGTCTTTCGGTGATCTCCTGAAGGATCGAAGTGGGCAATAAATTTATGGCTTTACGCCTCGTCGACGAGGTGGAATGGAACTGGTTACAAGGAACGGGAAGGAATTCGACCTTGGCCTTTTGAAGGAAGCTTCCCTGCATTCGCCTGGAGTGATTTGGAGAAACCATGGAAAACAGAAATCTGGATGCCAGGACGGGGATTCGAACTGGCGTCCTCTCGCATGCGAGGCCAGGACGTTAACCACTCACCCACCACGCTCCGTCGGCAGTTCGAGGTCACGTGACGGATGGTTTGTTCTTCCTCACCACAGTCGCTTCTCGGTGAATCTCTCATTCCCCACGTGTGAAGAGATGAAGCAGATCTGCCACGGCCAGACCTAACTCTGTTGAGAGCAGCCCAGGTCTCACGGGGCAGGTCGAGTCCCTTTAGTGGTTGCTGATTGTCAAACAGGGAGTGCCGTTCTGGTGGGGCTGAGGCTACCCACTCCGATCTCCACGCTTCTCTCTCGTTGTTTTGCAGCTTTTATGCTAGGTCTTCTCGATTTAAACCTCTGAAACTGCTTTTAATGTCGTCGTGGATGGGGAGATCCAAGTTATGACACATCTTATTATATTGTGAAATTGGCGATTGCGTCGTCTTTGTCGTAGGCGGTTGGATGTTACTCAAACCGGGTAGCCAGTACAGTGGAGTGGATTTGATACATCCAATATTTATCCGCATTGTCTGAATTCAAACTATATCTATCTTTTTGACGTGGGTGCTATTCATCCAGACAGATGAGCAGTACTCAGCTGCAGAATACACAAGGCTCAGTGCTGAGGTGCGAAGTGTGGAGGCGGATTCTCCACAGGAGGTGTCAGTTAGCCTCTGCAGGATATTATTTCTAGTTCTTAGTTCTGCTGCAAGGTAGTTTAGATGTTTATTCTACGACAAGGTGCGATCCATTACGACTCCAAAATACTTGGGGAAGGGGTTGTTTCGGAGGGGAGTGCCATCAAGGAGAACGTGAAGTGTCAGATTGACTCCGTGTGGTAAAATGAAATACCGTGCACACTCTTGCACGATTAACCTTCATGATATTACCCTGTGTCTTGCTAAGTATGTCGTTGTGACCGGTGTTTGGTGATTCGCAACCCAGGGCCATTACCGCGGATTAAAACATCCGGTGTTTCGCAACCTACCTCCTAAAAGTCAATATCGGTAATTCCAAACCTGTGAAGCAGGTAAATAAAACAAAATGTATGTGATTTCCTGGAAAATTTATTTAGCTGTCGAGAATTAGGCGAACAGTCAATAAAACATCATCATATAAAACATCGTCATATAAAATAGAGATTTGATATTACTTCAGGTCGACCTTAACTCTGGTCGAAATACCCATTCCTTTTACGAACGTGAGGTTGTCAATCATACGGTCTTTGAATTTTTAAATTAAATCTGAGTTTCCGACGGCTACTGAAAAGCTTGGGCGATAATGTAACTGCGTTGTGCGATTAATCTTAAATCTTGTTCCCACCTGGATGTCTCGCAGAGCATCTGGAACGAGCTAAATATTCGGATGGGCGTGATAAAATTGAGAATTGTAATGTGCATGGAACTATTTAAGACCATTGATTGTGCGGGGAGATTGCACTGCACATTAAGCCCACATTTCATGAGGAAAGGGGCACAACAGTAAATAATATTGTAATGAATAGTTGGTGAATTCCACACACTCAGGGACGTTGGGATGTGTCTCGTTTACCAGCATAGAAAATTTTTCATGGACATCGCACGGTGCAACATACTGTAAACCGAAAAACCATTTGGACCAGTCTCCCACCTTAGAATCCTTGTTCAATTATTCACGGCCGATTCTTCCCAATTTTTATTTTTTTTATTTTTCGGTACAACGACTGTCCTAAGTGAAATGAGCACTCCCTCAACGAACATAAAGGAAAAACTGTTCCGACTGCGTTGTGAATCGCAAATTCGAAGTCTAGTCATAAAATTAGTGTTATGACCCACCCCACTTTCTTCACACGAACCTTTAAAAAACCTCAATCAACAATCTGTTGTACGACTTGCACACATCCACAATATGTTAGCTCTGACGTAGGTTTTTTGTTTTAAAAAATGACCCTTTTCATTGAGTATCGCCTTTGATCGTTTTCTTGACGCATGTACTAATATTGGAGATGACATGGTAAAAACTGATAAGGTACGTCGTGTGATAATACAATGAAGAGTAGACAGGCGAACGGAACAATGCATTGGCGTATCATTAGCCTTTAATTAACTTTTATAAAAATTGATTAACTTGCAATTGAGAAAATGGCCCACAACATCCAGTTGTTTATGATCGCGTGTTTACGTTACCCGTTTTTTGTTTCTTTTTTTTGTATTAGGCAAGTAGCCATGCAGCCATGCCACATACATATTTGTTCACATATTTTTTAGCAATTTACATCTTTAACTATTTACATATTTTACTATTTTCATATTTAACTATATACATTTTAAATAGCGAGATAACCACGTCACATATAATTATACTTACTTATTTAATTATTTACACATTTATATACGCATTTGTCTTTCCACATGTTTAACTATATGCATACTTAGCTATTTACATGTGAACCGACATTTACATATATAGGGACAAATTATGTTGTTCCTCACGTTTTAGTGGAGTATGGGTATTTCCGTCTATTTCACCACAGTCTGAATTTTTGTTAGATCGTTGTATTGTTTCTGATGACAAACACAGTCTGAATTTTTGTTAGACCGTTATATTGTTTCTGATCTCAAAGTTGTACAGAAGCCGGTATACTTTTAAGTTATTGGAGGCTAGAAGAGTTGGTATTGATGTTGGCAGTTGCTGACCCTGCCTTACCAAGGCACTTATGAGGGTGTCGCTAGCCGCAGTATATTTGCAGGAGCCAAAAAATATGTGGTCTGGGGTTTCTTCTTGATTGCTGTCACAGTCGCAAGTTGGATTATCGACTAAGTTCAGGCGATGGAGGTGTTGACGCCAGCGCCCGTGATTTGTTCTCAGGCGAATTATCGTTGTTACTAATTTTTTAGGGAACGTGCTTTTGTCGAACCACGGTTTGGTAGGGATATGTTGCTGTACTGATTCGTAGAATCTTCCTTTTGTCTGGGCTTCTGTCGTCCAGTATAGCTCCCAAGAAATCTTCAGTTTGTTTTTGAAGTAACTAAAGTAATCGGAGTAGGGTACATCGAGGTGTTTCACTTCGCCATTATAGGCTCCTTCCTTGGAGAGTGCGTCTGCTGTTTCGTTTCCCACTACCCCACAATGTGCTTTGATCCACCGTGCGACCACTTTCTTACTTGGGTTGCAAAACACATTATCAATCTGACCACCGAGAACAATAGCAGGTTGCGAATACCACACAGCACGCCCCATTGTGGTAGCGCGAAAACTTCAATACGACTGTGCACTGTAGTTTCTTGTACTTAATGTATGGGACACAGTCTGATATACGTTTTTTTTTTTTTCTGTTTCAGGTGGGTTTGCCGAGATTCCGCTGTTTCACACGGTACTGCTTCGAAGGTAGAGAACCTTTAAATACGAATATAGACTAGTGTAAACGCCCTCTGGAATCTGGCCTGAAAGGTACGTGAGCATGCGTGAAAAAAAATGAGATCATGGAGTTCAGCCATCCAGATTTGGCGTTTCCATGGTTTCCCCGAATCACTACAACTCACTCCACGAGTATGCGTGTTGATTCCTTCAAAAGGTCATGGTCAGACTCCTTCCCGTTCCTTGCCCCCAGTCCTGTGCCGCCTCTAACGACCACGACATCGACGCGGCGTAAAACAAAAAATACTATGCATTCAATAATGGCTCCCTGTGTCAACGTACGTCAGGCCCGAGTGCACCATCATCATCATTCTCAACAGTTTCCAGCCTCTGGCCGGGTCTGCGTCATGCACAAGCCTCTCCATTTCCTTCTTTCATCCCACCACCTCTCTGTCACCACCTTGTTCCAGTCCTCTCCTCTCTTCCGTACACACTCCTCCACTCCTTTCAGCCATCCATCTCTTGGTCTTCCTCTGGGTCGTTTACCATGCATCTTAATTTCATGGATTTTTCTTGGGATTCTCTGAACCTCTATTCTCTTTACATGTCCATACTATCTCAGTCTGGTCCTCTCTATTCTTTCCTGTAGGGGTTTCTCTTTTATGGTGCATCTAGTCACTTCATTCCTTATTCTGTCCATTTTAGTAGCTCCCATTCTACCTCTTAAAAACTTCATTTCGCTTGGTTGTACTCTGCTGATGTCCCGCTTCTTCATTGTCCATGTTTCAGCAGCATAAGTCAAGACAGGCACATGGTATTTGTGATAGATTATTCTCTTGCTTCTCTGTGGCACATTTTTATACCATATCAGGCATCTAATGCTCCTTAGAAACGCCTCTGCTTGTCTTCCTCTTTCACTTTTCTCGCCATCATTTCCTCCACATTCCTCTAATACACTCCCCAAGTACTTGAACCTGTTTACCTTCTTTAGTTGTTCACGTGCCATCACAATTCCCTGGATTGTTCTATTCTTCTTTCTGGTTGTTACCATGTACTGACATTTCTTTAAATTTCAGGCTATATTCCTCCAAAATCTCTGTCCATACCTCCAACTGCCGCTGCATTTCCTCTTCATCACCTCCCCTGATCATCAGATCGTCCGCAAAAGCCAACACCTTCGTGTTTTACTCTCTCATCCTCACTCAAATCTTCTGCTTCATATCATCCATGATTACAATAAAGAGTAGTGGTGATAGGGCGAGTGTACCAATACATCCAAAAAAATTGTGACTGTTTCATTTGGATTTTTTTTATTTTTTGCAAATATTATTTTGTACACAGGTTTCCCTGCGAATGTATATCCGTGAGGCATTCCGGGTTGCGACCTTTTGGCCACACAGTACGGAAGCAGATCAGGGCTCAGTTTAGATGGAGGTCATCAGAGTCAGTTTCATAAAACTGGAATCCTAGCACAACCAAAGGGTTGTCAATTCGCCGAACATCAAAAATGATAATAATAATAGTCATCAACGGTGGGGTCTATCGACAGTCAGGTGTGAAACATGAGCTCGTGCATAAACGCGATACATGAACAAGATAAGGTCTTGTGACGAACGGTGAGCATTACGTATATTTTATAAGTTGGTAGATGCATGTGAGGTCGCAGGTATGCTTATAATGTCTCTGGAGTTGACGCTGAGTAATACACAGTCTAGCGGATCGCGAAGTTACGTTAACATGGTCGACGTTCGCGTGTGTTAAAAGTGTGTGCTGAGGAGTCAGACACCGCAGAATCATCATGGACAACATGGTCGTCACCCAGAATTGAAGATGGGTTCGATGACCCCGACTTCGAGGAGGCGGAGACACTGATCTTCATCCGTTGTACATCTGGCAAGTACAGCGAAATCTTCAAGGCAAAAGGACAGTACACATCCCGAAGCTGGTGGAAGAAATACCTCGACGTCCAGGTTCAACCATGCATAATCAAACTCCGAGTCAAGTCCTGGAGTAAAGAGTATGCATGGGAAACACCAAGAAACAATTTCCTGTGTATCCTCAGCGACTAGAAGTACGGTCACCTCGCCACGCCCATCACCAACAAGAAGAAAGACTGGTCACGGTTTGTCAGCCTTCCCGTTATCCTCAGCAAGGACTTCAGAGAGGATGACTATTTTTAAGACCTACATCGAGTGCTATATTGCAAACCACACCAACTTTCATCTTCGTCCAGCCAGGAAGATGAGTCGCAAACCTCAAGAAAAGACAGTACAACCGACGGCCTTAAAGGACCGGAATCTCCAAGACCAAGGTCCTTGCCCAAGCACCTCGAAGTCACGCCAAGTGCAGACCACTAAGAAGAGGCATCGCAAGCGCCGACAGAGTTGAAACCGGGCAATCTGCTCGTAACATGCGCGAGCCAAACAGAGCTAGCGGTGGTTAGGGATTTCCTCGAGAGCCGCAGCATTCAATTCCAGTTCGTCCAGTACGGAGGTCCAGGGCTTCCGGCAACTGAAAGCATCCCAAAAACTGCTCCACCAGAGGAAGCAACCAACCGAGGAACGGAGGTCTCCCTCCACCCCCGGAACCCAAGTAGTCAACGCCATCGGAAATCGGGGCAGTCAATATTCAAGTCAAGTAACAAAATGGCCGGAACACCAAGAAGAATCTCCACAGGAAGAAATCATCATTGTAATCTGTCGACCAATGCTTCAGGTGCCAGGGATTCTGGTATCGATCGAAGGATTTCCGGAACCAAGTGTGGTGCGTTCGCTGCGGGGAAAACCACAGTGTGCTGGTCTGCACCAGACCGCGCGACGCGACACCAACTTGTGCTAACTACGCCGCGGACCACGCGGCCAGCTATGGGGGCTGCCCACTGAGGCGGAAGCTGCAAGGGGCCGTCAACAGGAAGCCCCCACACACCAGCACAGATAAGATCAGGGCACCACCAAGATCGACAAAGGATAAGACCACCCACGGCCACCTGACCAATCATAACCACCTGACCAGACACGATGAGGAACAACACAACCACCGTTGTCAATGCCAGCCACAAGCAAAAATCAACTAGGGATGGTCGTACAACCGCTCACGCAGTTGTTAATTACGCTCATCTCCACCAGCCGATAAGAATAAGCAAGGGTTTCCCTCATAGGTCATAATACAATAGCAAAAGCCAAGTTTTTCCCTATTGAGTAGATTAATGATCCCAAAACCAATCTATATGATCCAGTAGATAGAGCTACAGGCAGTAGCGGGGCTACATAACGCCGTTGAGGTAGCAAAAAAAAACTGGCTATCGCTATATTCTCGTTGTAACGCTGAACAGAATAGTGTGGACACGGTGTGAATGCTGGTTGTAAAGAACGTGACTTGCTGTAGACTGATCTTGTGAACTTCTTCATTACTGCACAGTTTATACTGTTTGATAAACAATAACGGGGCTGCTACTCACTGTTTCCTACCTGTTTATACTCGAAACCTGCATTCTTCGGCGATGAAATCTAGATATAGTGTCTGGTGGCTTGCTTTTGGATGATGTACTATAAGTTTAATTAAATTTTCGTGAACTATGAATGCCGGCATGTGTGTATGTGTTTTCTTGTGATTCATGCATGTGTCCTTTGACTGCGATTGATTTCATTATCCATATAGCAAAGCTAACCAGGCGGGCGGCCTGACGGGCTTCGAATCTTTTATTAGAAGCTATAGTGGAAAGTACTGAAGATTGAGTCACATAACCTAGCTGCAATATTGCTACAACTTCGTATGTAATTAAAGCTCCAAACAGCACCGGAAACCTTTAAAGTCTCCTTCCAACAGACGTCAAAACTAATTCGTACCACCTCTCTAACATGTGGCCCTTCTACGGCTTTAGTGCGCGTAAAAAGAGCGCACCTACCGTAGATTATTCCAACGGAAGTGGTCCATGCGAGAACTGCACCTGTGAAACGTGCCAAGGAATTGCGCCCAAGCGAGTCATTTAGGCAGATCGGGGCTTTTTATCAGTTATTGTCGGAGATGGCGCGCGCTTTGTAGAGTTTTTCATTTTTTGAAGTTGTTGGGTGTGGACTTCTCCATAGTTGGTCCATATCAGATTTTTTTTTTTTAATTTCATTTATTTATTTATTGGCAAAGTAAAGTGCCAAATATATAGAGTGTGATCAGAAGATGTCTGGTTAGGCTAGTGAAAGTACCAGGTCAGTTAGGTATCGAATTTAAGATTCCACGAGATTATAAATCGCACCAGTAGTTCACTTTTTATAAAAAGTCATCTTGTAATCTGCTTAAGTTAGGAGCATTTGATAGGTCACCAAGTATTTTAGAAAAAAAAAAGTTTGTGATTTCATCATTGTGCGACACATGCAGTGAAGATTTGGAAGGTTTATCCATGAAAGAAGCTTGATAATTCAATACTGTGTAACAGGTAGACAATCGGTTGATACAAACTGTTGGGGATTTTGGTAACCGATTTTTAAAATATGTTATGCTTAATTAGATTACCATTAAAGACACACCAGTGAAGATTACTGGTGAAGATTGCAAGTGCGGATCCGGTCGCCACCCAACATACAATTGCGAAATAGTTCTCAAAACGTTTTGGGTTTTCTAAATGAAAGGTCTGAAGGGTTTGCGAGGTAACAACACCTTTTAATTATCTCCAAGGTTCAACTGCGACCACCTACAATATGACCGTGTATTTATATCGGAACCTCGTATTTCCGAGATGCAGGCTCCTGCGTTTGTCAAGAACACAGGTTCATAATGGTTTCGACCACAAGCGGTTATTAATACGCGAGATCACACCCACAGATCACTACTATGAAGAGGCCTACCGTAACTGTTCGGAGCTATTCTAACAACACTGTATCATACAGACACATCGCGATCCCACATCCCACATAAATTAAGCCATGCTTCTCGTTTTTATCGGAACAGCGCAAGTTGGCTTCCGGCTACCTCTGCCGCGATTCCCAGACTCCCTCTCATTGGTTGAAGCTGGTCACATGACTATACAATGGCATAGATGACGAGTATGGGTCATCTCCAACAAATTTAAATTAATTATTATTGAGTTTAGTTTAATAAGCATAAGAAATGAATGGAAGTTCTTTTTCGAGCTAGAGACAGGAGGTCGGGTATAGTTAAAGCCTCGTTTCCACGGTGCGTCCCTCGGCGCATGCTAGGGAACGCCTGTCATCTTTGCCGCATATGTTAGCAGGGACGGCGCGCCTCGACCACCGCCAGGCGGTAGAAGATGAAAGGCGCGTCCTGCCTACCACGCGCCGTGGGAACGAACCTTAAGAGAGGTTCTGTTAGCGTAAGAGGAGTCTTGACTTAAGCAGGGTGTGGCTTTCTTGTCAGGTAGTGCGAGACAAAGCGAGGGTTTATATATGGCGAGACGAGTGTAAATTCCGGATCAGAAAGGATCGTCACTGGAAATTGCGGTTTTGGTTGTCGTTAACACGGTGTATATTCTGAGGAATACCGATGGAAGCCGAATAGTTTTGGCAAATGAGAGGCAATACTTTCGTCAACAAAGAGGGGGGTCTTTTGCGAAGTTAATCCGATGTGTTTATTTCCTCACGTGATTGGAAATTTCAAAAATTTTGTCTTTCCATGACACACGCTGAAGAGAGGAGAGGGACCTTCTTGGCGGACGAGACACTTTATCCTGGACGAGTGGTCTGGCCACTGCTTGCCAGAGCAGTGTCGGTGATTCCGTTCTGGAGGCTTGGATGACTGAGCGCCAAGTCTGATAGATGTTGTAACATGTGCTGGCTGACGTGACAAGTGCCTTGCAGTACCTGCACAGGTGCGCTGTTTGGTGACGATAGCGCTCTTGCTGCGACGCTTCAAACAGCCAGACAGACACGGTAATTATACCTCCAGAAACAGTGTGTACCCCGACGAATCATTGAGACAGCGCTTTAACGGTGTAATGAGTGAGAGTTCTTGTGCCGCCGGACATGAATTTCTGAGCTAGTTTTGTCTAAAAGCCGAATGCTTTTTCGTTTTCTCTTTCTATTTTGAATTGAAAGACAGACTTGCATGTTTGGAAACTTTCAATAACTATTCTTTGTGGGAACAAATTAATTCGTTGGATCCCTGTAAAATAGTCAGATCTGATGTTGTTATCACCGTAAAAGCAAGAATCGCTCTCAATATGCATAAGAGAATTTTTGCTTCAGTTGCATATGAAATTTTTAAATCTTTGTAAAGTTCATGTATATTTATTGCAATTTCTTAGCTTCAATTAACGATAATTGTCGTTTGCTATTTGGAAACTGTAGACCGAGGTATGGCGCGGACTTTTATTTTTGCACAGACAGATGTTTGAGATTAACTATAATTATACCTCTGTCCATAAGCATTCATGAATACCAAATAAATCATAATTTTAGGATCTTTTCAAATATTAATAACAAAAGTAATGGTTTCACCTCTGTTTCATCAAATTACTATATACAGTATGCTTCTAAGAATGTAGTGGAAGGTGGCGATTTAAATTATGCACGGTAAGCAATTAATCTCCCCCCCCCTTTCCCACCGACCAATCCACTACACTATACAATGGAAAAAGGATTTATGAAACAAAAATGTTTATAGGTTAATTTCAAAAGAAAATAATAAGGGGGGAAAGAAAAATAATATTTCGGAAAATGAAAGATACGAGAGATTAGGCTGTAATCAGAGTGTTTTCTGGCAGTAGACGATAGCAAAAGGTGGTTGTCGGACAAAAAACGGCAATTAAGGCACGGGCCGGAAATATGTGAACAAAAAAACCGACCCTGCGAAAGAAATCACTTACATAGAATTTAAGTGGCCACAAACACTACACAGTGGCACAGATATAACTGATGTTTTCCGCTGTACTGTGTGAGGTACACAACCTCACATTTTGTGATTTTTACATTATTAAAGCTATTTTTTTAATTAATAAATGTAATTGTATATACTAACTCTGAATTTTAAGTTCCAAGGTCAAAGTACGTCAAGGTGAATATAATGAGATCTCTGGAAAATAAAGAACAGTCGAGAGAGCTGATGAAATGATATGAAAGGAAAAGGACGTGTTGGTTTTGGAAAGAATATGATTTAAGAGAAAAGATGAAACAGAATGGCTCAATGGAGAAGCCACAAGAATCCTGGCGGGATTAAGAAGAGTAAAATATTAATTAGCCTGAGGGCAGAAGGTTTAGGGTTTTGATAAAGATAATGGATTGTGACTTTGGAAATGATAATTGTTTTGTTTAATGAAAAATATAGGAATTATGAGATAAGTAGAAAGTGTTTTGATATTGAGATTGAAATATAGATATAGACAAAGGAGTTGATTTAAAGTTTGTATGGTAAGAATTTGATTAATAATAATTTGATTTACAACGTGAGTATCGAAATAAAATCAGCAACGGACAAAGAGGGATAATGAAATCCTTATGTACTGGTGTGGTGCAGGAAATATAAGCAAAAAGTGTGATAAAGTAACACTCACTTGTGTTCTCTACGAAATAAAAAGGTAACGGTAAGAGTAACGTTACAACAGTAACAGGTAGTTAGGGGCGTTGATTGCCAGTTCCTGGGGTAGCTCAAGTGTCGTCATCTGTCTGCGATTCGAGTGACTTACGTTTTCTATTGTATGTGTAATTTTGTCTGCAAAGTGTTTAGTTTACGAGGCAGAGATTGGGTACCGTCGCAGTATTCGCCTAGGTCAGTGGTTCCCTATTAGTTTTTCCGGAGGACCACTTCAGGAAAGAGTGAAACCTCGCGTACTCCTTATGTCTGAAGCGATACATTTAAACGCTAATGAGATTTTCGGGATTTATTAAATTTTAATCTCACAAAACCATAAATGTCCAAGATATATATTTGGCGGTAGTAATGTTTGCGTAATTATGTTATTGATTACTAAAGCCAAGAGATTACTGCGCGTATCCTTTAGGGTACGCTTAACATTAACTCGGGTACGCCAAACTGTGTCAAGGTGTACACGTGATAATCTCTTGGTTTATCACTTAAGATAACTGAAAAAATAATTACACAAACATTACTACAGCCAAGATATATTTTAAGACAATGAAACTTCGTGTGAATTATTGGTTAATCTATTTGGAAAAAGTTCCCGCAGGGAACATAATCGTGAATAATTGGTGAGTGATTTTTTCCTCGCTTCCGCCGACCGCAACAGCCGAACTCGACAGTAGCGAGTCGGCCAGTAATAGCGTGAAACTGAGTCCCACTCACCTGTAACTGTGGCGTAGATACGAGCGTGACACAAGCTGCTATCCTCCGCAAGATCTTCTCAACGGATGTGCGAAGTATGAGATGTAAAAACACTACACTCGTAGACTTATTTCCTTATTACAGTCTTCATAAATCTGGCATAGCTCGCTGAAATTAAAGTATAGGGCTGAACTTGCTTAGAGTTCAGACAAGCGATCATATCCGTCGTGAACCGAGAACGTTTTACAATAGCAATAAAAAAAAAGAAGATACACATATAATTTCCTTGGAAAAAACAACGCACGCAAATTACGCTCAGGCCAGTGGAAATACGAATTACGCCAAATTGAGCCGTAATCAATCACCGCGAGCCCAGATGCTCGCTGTCGACTAAAAGAGATACAAGAAATCGCTCAACCGATTCCATTACTGTAATGCTGTGGTTTTGCGAAGCAATCGAATTTCATGAACACAGCGGCACAGGCAGCTATAAGCGGAACCTGGGTTTGAGTTCTTTTAGAAGTGGTACTGCGCAAAAACTACTCATAATTGGGAACCATTGACCAAGGTGACTGCAGAAAACCGTCGGTAGACCGCGATCCGGGACTGGGACCGAGAATCGAACCTCATTGATCCTGTGTCAAGGCGCATTAACACACGTAAAACGTAAAGTTGTTTCTTCAGATAAATTCGCAAATTAAAGGGATCAGAAATTATGAGAGCGTGAAAAACGGGCAAGGTGAGGGAGTCCATAGGAAGGAGCGTCGCATGCCTTCTGATACAGTATAATAATAATTCCGTGTTCTCGTAATGACCTGGTGACAGGGTTTCTATTGGCTGCGCATTCCGCCCCTGCCGTAACCGCCTTAACCTTCCCCGTAATAAAACCGGGTACAGGGGACCTACAGTTTAATGCGGAATGTGAACCACAGTAGCGTTCCGCAGTACTACACATTACACACCAAGCTGTGCCAGAGGTGAATTTCGATCAACATATGCTACCAACCCACGCGTTTGTCTCTTTACTGTAACGGGTATCGCGCAATAAGTACCGCAGCAATTTGGATGGTTTTTTTTAACGTTTTTTGAGCTAATGGTGCCAGTCAAAATCTGCGAAAATAGCTAATGACTTTTATGTACCATGGGAAGGAGCAAACAATAAAAAAAAATTTAAATCTTTCTGTATGTAAAATTGTGAGCTACAGATCATTATGCACTTTTAGACACGCACTACTTTCACATAAATCTAATGAAAATTCACATATCTTAACTAATGTTTCTGTTTAATATTTTAACTTCGAATATTTAGTTTTTTGGGCTACAGTAAATCAACGGAATGCTTGAATCAAACGTAGTGATCATTACTAATATTTAGTTTACTGCAGAAATGACGCATTTCAGAGTTTGACCAAAGATGAATATACTAATCTTTGATTGTTTATACAGCATTTGTCTTTGGCTGTAATTATTCGATTTTCGGAATTAGCTATTCAAACTGCTACATAATATATTAAATCTTCAATAAGAATAATAGAATTTTGATGTTTACGGTAAGTAACTTATTGCTTAATATGTGTATTAAAGGGTTTTATTGCCGCTACAATTTGATTGTGAAATCCAGGCCGCATTTCAACCTAACCACAGCCGCTAACTTTTCATTGCAATACAGTGGATTTATTATTGCGAGTGTTTTAGCCCTGTTGCAGTTCAAAATGGTGTGTTAAGAAGTTGATTGACATAATTTATGCTCCTAAAATAGACAATGTTATCATTACCCAAACTGGGCGATCCTACGATATCGGATCTACTGAAATTTGATAAATTTTATGATCGATTCGTATATATCTCGACGAGACAAATCGAAAGAACATTCTTTTTTTTTTTTTTTTTGTTATGTCACTCAGTTCTCGAGATATCGTGTGTCACACTTAAGGTGGTTAGGTTTAAAAGTGGACTGGAACTCGACGAGACAATTCGAAAATAAAGAATACCATTTTTTGATACTTCTCTTAGTTATCAAAATTAAGGTGATTAGGTTGACATGCGGCTTGGACCAGAAAACAAATTCGCACTAGGAACTACACGGTGAACATGCACAATAGGTGTTTTGTAATCTTACGAGCTGTGGCCGTAAGGTTGAAATACGCTCCGGACCAGAAGAAAAACGTCACCAAAAGAACAAGGAATTGTACCTATAAATGATTTTTAACATTCGATTAAGCGAGATATCGGAAAAGTTTATGCTTTGCTTTCGATTTCTCACATTGACATATTTAGGAATCAACCATTACATTTATCAAATTTCGGTGTCTCGGATATCGTAGTATTGTCCAAAAATGTAGTTAGTGAAACATTTAATGTTTTTAGGTGTATCTGACATGTTTTATTTTTTAAGGGCCATAGTTTGAAATATAGCCTGACCCAGAATGTTCTTGCAAAAACATATGGCATGAGATATCAATTATTATTAATTAATAAGCTGTTTTAATGAATGCCACGTTAATGATGACGTGTATCGCGAAGTAAGCTACTCCCGAAAACAAAACAGCTATGTGCTTGTCCAGAGTGTATTTCCAAATGGCTTTGGCGAAATTTTTTTATGGTCCAGGCTACATTTCAATCTAACTACTTCAGTTTTTAGATACGGCGCAGGAAAAAGGCTCGAAATGTGGGTTGTTGTATAGACGTTATTAAGAAAAAAAAATACATGTTATTAATCACGGCATATGATTCTATTCATGTGGAATTACGAAATCTCATACAACCTAAATTCTGGTTGAAAATAATGGTCCAGGCTGTATTAAAATGGAATTACTGCTTGCAAATAATACGTCTTGCAACTGAATACAGCAGAATTACAACGATATTATTTAATGTTGTTGTAGCGGAATCGCGATCTCCAATAGACCCGGCATTTCTGAGGGGGGGGGGGGGGGGGTTACCTACTACTGGTACTAACCATTTGAAATTTGGATTAACTGATTCGTTATAATGTTCTATTCACGTTTTTGCACTCTCCTTTTTCGGGTAAGTTACCACAATTTAAATTAAAAATGCCAAAATATGAGAGCGGCACCCAGCTATTAGATGCCGCCGGCGCTGCAAAATTAATAAAATTTCTTGAAATGTTGATTAATTCCTCGTGGTCCAGGCCGAATTTTAACCTATCCAAGACCTCTATAGCAAACGAGACTATTTAGGTACCGATAATTTGTGTCAATTTCACAGTGCTGGCAATGCTTCGTGGTTGCGCACTCATATTTCGGCATTTTTAATTTAATATGTGTCAATTTTTCCGAAAAAGGAGAGTGCAAAACGTGAAGAGGATATTTTGCGGAAGTTGTTCCGAATTTCAAAAGGTTAGTACCAGTTTCGGAAAGAGGCAGACCACACGAATTTCTACACATGTTAAGTTCTGCGCCTGCGTAGCAGCGGGTAAATGCTAGTAGTAAATAGTTTAAAAAAAAAAAAAAAAAAAAAAAAAAAAAAATATTAACTCTTACTAAATCAATGAACAATGTAATAATTTGAATACATGTAGTATTAAGTTACAATAATCTTTGGTCCGCAGGCGCGGCCAAAGGAGTGAGAAAAAGTCGCGCTGTGTGTATATGTGTGTGTGTGTGTGTGTCTGGTTGCGATGGCTGAGGTGATATAGAAAGCGCGGAGTGCATTAAAAATGCTATGGCATTTAACTATCTTGGTTTATTAAATATTTCTTGTTGTTGGAGTGTATGTATGGGTTTTTATTTAACATCAAAACCAACCAACTGACAGACTGGTTATATCTAGCACAACATGCCAGCATTAAAAGAAACAGGCAGGTTATATCTGGCTTGTCCTGCCAGGATAAACAGGCAACAGCCTGGTTATAAGTCAGACACCTTTACCACCAGACCGCTCTTCGGATACAGTGACAAACAGCGATGACGATACTGTGGTAGATACCGCTCTACGAGGAAACTGGTTTCCGTTTCCGCCAAGAGTTCTTCGTCCAATGCCGACAGTTTTTAGGGTCAACTGATTTCCGCGTAGTGCAATATCGTTCAGCGTGCTACGTCACTTCAGCGTAGTTGAGAATGGGTGGAGGGATCAGGACTTGGCTTACTTCGGGGTAGTCTTTACTGAACAAAATACGAACGAAGATACACAGCGAAACTCGTAAATTTATTGAAAAAATGAGGTAGACCTTACGAGATTCAGTATCCAGTCGTTGACTAAATTTTAAAACCTACCTCTGATACCAGATATTCCACATTCTTTCATTGCAGCACGTATTAAACGTACTAATTTGGCTACTACCCAATTTTAATTTTTCCTTCTCACTGTGTCTCTTTTTAAATTTTATACATTTTACAGGAATTTGGTGTTGACTCAAAATCGGTCAACATAATCAGGCAGACCCTCACTGGAACAAATTCAAAAGTGAAATTTATGGTAGAGATCTCAGAGGAACTGAAAATAAAAACTGGTGTCAGGCAGGGGTATGGGCTTTCACCAATGCTATTCAATTACATTTTGGAGAAGGTAATAAGAGTTTGGGAAGAGAAACTCAAGTAAAGGGGAATTCATCACGAGATAAGATTAGGTTCGAAGCACAAAAGGGTTGGGGTAAACTGTTTGGCCTTCGCTGATGACATAGCAGTCCTCTCTGGAAGTATAGAAACCGCACTCTAACAAATCAACCTTCTGAAAGAAATAGCAGGAAAAGTCTCTTTTGAGAATACTTAATTTATGACCAATATTAGGGATTCACCCACAGTGCTAAACAGAGAATATGGGAAAATTAACAAGATCAAGAAATTTAAATATCTAGGTGAAGTAATTTAGATTGATGGGCTTGATAAGGAAGCAAACATATCAAGAGCAATAAAACTAGAAATAGCATACCAATTGACTAAAGAGACGTATAATAAGAAGAACATGTCAAGGAAAACTAAAATCAAACACTACAACACAGTAATCAAACCAGAAGGTCTGTACGCCTCAGAATGTTTGTTCTCTATGAAAACTGTAAAAATAGAAGAGTTAGAGAAATGGCAATCCAAAACCTTGAGAAAAATGAGGGGACCATTAAAATTTGAAAATGGTGAGTTTAGACACCTGAGGAATAAAGATCTATACAAAGAAAAAGAAATTGAAAGGATGTCAGACACAATCAGAAAGAGAAGAATCAGTTGGTCACATAATAAGAATGTGTAACAACAGACTTACAAGAAGAATTTTCAACTACGTTTACAAGAGAAAGAAGGGCAAACAGTGGATCCAAGGAGTAAAAAAAAGATACGATTGAAAACGGAATAACAGAAGATTTAAAACAAGACAGAGCAACATTTAGGCGATTGATCCAAAATTCCAAGCGTTTCCAGGAGAAGGAGAAGAGGACGGAAGAAAGGAGGAAACAGCAAAGTATAAGGATGAAGAACTACTGGAAGTCAAGAAAATATAGATCGAAATGAATGCACGGGATTACTTTTCGCGGTTCTTGGATGGTCGGTATCGAAGAGAAGAAGAAACTAGTTTCTATGCCCGTCAAAAAAGACTGGTTCAACGAGTTGTTCTTGCAGTTAATTTATTCGTAGTTGCTTAACTAAATAGAATTGTTTTTAAATAACGCCCATAACAATTATTTTGCAATGTTGTACCTATTACGCTTTCGGTTTACATAGCGATACGTACAGTGAGAACTACTTACATGCTGAAGCAGCTAAACTTATTTGGCGTCAGTGAAACTAAAGAAAATTAAAAATAAATCTTAACAACCTATCCCATCTACATCTTCGTATATACTCTGTAATTGACAAAATTGTGGGTGGCAGAGGGTGCTCAGCACCAAAGGTAATCTCTTCGCTGTACGTTCCAACCCCGAATGGTGCGAGGGAAAAAAGAATTCATATAAGAATCAGTCCGGCACCTTATTTCTCTAATTTTATCTTTCCTGTCCTTCCGACTCAAATAGGTTGGTGGAGGAAGTATTTCACCGCACTCGTAAGTGAAGGTGGGAGTACACATGTTTACCAATAAGTTTAAACGAAACGTGTGTCGTCTATCTACCAGAGACTCCCAGCCTAGTCTACTAATCATTTCTGTGACGCTTTCATAAGGACTGTAGCAAGCGGTCACGAATCGAGCGGTTCTTCTCTGTACTTTCTATATACTGTCAATCGACCGCTTACGAAACGGATCCCAGATGGCACAACAGTAGTCCAAATGTGAAGAGATTTGTAGGCTATCTCCTTTGTTTGTTCAGTACAATTTTTCAAGATTCGACCTACTAATCGCAGCCTAGAATTAGCTCTACCAACGACCTAATTATTTTGTAAGTACCATTTCGTGTTTCTTTGTAATTACACTCAAATATTTCAAGAATCGACTATATCATTAACTGAACTGCTTACTTTTCATTTCTGAACAACCGGATTCTCTTTGTTAGTTATGCACATTGCCTTGCACGTTTTACAATGTAGTTTAAGTTGCCATTCGTCGCACAATGCCGAAATAACACCCAGATTGCGCTGAATTTGTAAGCAATCGTCAGAGCACCTTACTTCCCTATGGATAACTGCATCATCAGCAAACAGTTACAAACATCATTTAACGTTGTCTCCGAGATCGTTTACAAAAATTAAGGAAAGAAGTGGTCCTATTACACTTCCTTGAGGTACACCCGATGTAACATCTACATTAGAAGAGGCTTCTTCTTCAACAACGACATACTGCAACCGACCAGTTAGAAAATGCTTTACCTATTTGCAGAGTCAGTAGCTTTCTGGAAAAAAAAATCAGCAACTACATTATTAACTTTCATTACGTAATAACATTTCTTTCGATATCCGTGTTGATTTGTTGTTTATCTAGAAAATTCATAATGTTCGATCATATAATATGCTCCATAACTCTACTACAAACAGATGTTATAGATATGGGACGATAGTTTCCAGGATCACTTCGATTTTTTTCCCTTGAAAATCGCAGTAACGTGCGTGATTTTCCAGTCGGAGCATATTTTTCACTCTGTTGAGGATTTACTGTATGTATCAGACAGAAATGGTGTGTCGCATACTCTGAAAATAGTCTTACTTGGATTCCATTAGTAAAAACAATAATGTTAAGAGATAAGAATTACTGAAAGTCGAGGCAATCCAGTCATTACCTCGATGATCGCCAGAAAGATAAAGCATATTTCTATTTGATCCGATTTTATTTTGTGGCATTACATTTGGTATATAAGGTGGAAACTGCAGTAGACTCGTTTCTACGCTGTCCGAGTTTCAAGGCATCCTAGTACGAAATGCCAACTCGCTTCGGCCGTCTTCTAGCGAAGAATTGCGCTGCGATGTGTGCTCCACGCTCTACTAAATACAGGGTTTCTCAAGGTGGGGTACGCGAAGTCCTAGGGATTCGCGATTTGGTCGTAGGGGGTCTGCGACAAGATTAAGGTTATGGCGGCTGCTTGCTGTATCGAGTATGCAACACGCACAATGGTGGACATGAGCAAAATACTCCTAAAATTGTGTCAACCTGCTACAAGAAACAATCACATTAATTAATATCATTGTGCTCTTTGTGACTGTATTACTTTTCTAAAATAAACATTATTATTTTAAAAAATCCAGTTTTGTAAAGGGGGTTCGCCAATGCCTCGGAAATTGTATAGGGGTACGTCGAGCTATCTAGAAAGTTCGGCTCGTTTATCCAATCATGACGGCGCAGCAGTCACGTGGATCGTGGAATGCTTGCTGTGGTTCGCGGCATGAGCTGTTCTCGCGACACACATCACAGCACAGCCCTGCCCAAGAAGAAATCCGGACAAAGTCGTCCGAAACTTCGAGATACCATACTACACGATGTCCACCCAGACAGCATAGAAACCAATTACTCCGACTGTAATCCTACTCTGGCCGCCGTGTTATAGCCTATATGACGTCAGAAGGGCTGTATCTCGCAGATGAACCTGCGGACCCACTGGCAGCCGACGTCGTTGTAGAAGCCGACGCCCTGCACCGACATGCAGTCCTCATCCAGGCCGCTCCAGTCGTTGTCGGGTTCTCCTTGCTGCCACATCTGGAACTCCATGTCACTCAGATGGCGACCTGTTAACAGGACATACGCTACAAGTAGATCATCGCGTACAGCGACCAATACGACAGCAACAGGTGGCCTGTTACGACAGCGTTGTACGCTTTGCTTCCTGTCAGTTAAATTCAATTTTGTAGACAGAAGAAGACAAAAATAAAAATAAATTTTTGTGCAAAGGGCGCAGATCACAGATTATTAATCTTCGTTACTGAGTAGCGAAATTGGTTCTGTCCCACTTAAATACATCTAGTCTTAATAGCAATTCTAAAAATTCAGTATAGCGAACCTTTAAGACCAAACAAATCTCAAGGTTGTATTTCAGTCAGATCAGGTAAGGCGGAATGACCTTTGACCTTAAAAACTTATTTTTTTTGTCACTTTTAATCTCTGTGAGGTTCATTTATAATTCAAATCATTCTTAAAAGGTCCAATTAATAACAAACGTATGATAAAGATCAGATCAGTTCGCAGAATCATGATCTGCGACTCTACCTACTCATTTTTTATCCTTTATATGTGTTTACTAAAAAACATAAAACCCAGTTTGTTGCTTTTAGGCCCTGTGTAGCACAGGACCATATTCGGTCATGCGATCATGACCTGTGGCTGCAGCCTTTTTTTTTTTTGTTATTTTTATTTGCAACCCGTTACGAGATCCAACAGAAGTCTGCTTGTAACTACAGCAAAATTTCAGAGGATAAACATACTTCACATGAAATCTGGTGTCTTCCACTAAACTCCAGGTTTTGGGAATGCTAACTTTCTCAACCAATCAATACAATCGCTGCAAGGAATTGTCAAAATTAAATAATAATAATTGTTTATTAACAAAGGAAATATATTGTGAAATTCCAGATTAGGACCCGTTCAGTTTTTGACCACAACCTGGAATATTGAATGTTTTTTCTTATGGCTTTACGCCTCGTCGACGTCGAGGTCATTAGAGGTGGGATGGGACAGGGGACAAGGAACGGGAAGGAATTCGGCCATGGGATTTTGAAGGAAACATCATCGCATTCGCCTGGAGTGATTTGGGGAAACCATGGAAAACACAAATCTGGATGCCTGGACGGGGATTCGAACCGGCGTCCTCCCGAATGCCAGGCCAGAACGAGTTCGATACCAGAGCAGGGAGCGGCTCACACCGGAGTATTTTGATAGAAATCAGGAAGGCAGGAAACCCACGACAGAAATGACGCAAGTCAAGTCTGGTGCTACTGGAGTTTAATAAAAGCAAACTGTTTACATACAGCTTGAAATAGGATGTTAGCTATTGTAGGTTAGGTTAGGTGCGAGAAGATAAAGTAAGTGTTTACCCAAGCCAATGTAACAATACAAGAATATCGATGTTGACGCGGCGAGAATAGGATCGCGGGAGAGTCAATCTTTAGGTAAATAGCGGTGTGGAAGCTGTACGCGTGGGGTAACAATTTTAACACCAAGTCATAACTATTACAGTAGTTATCCATAAAAACCAGAGTGCCATATGTCCAGTTTTTCTTCCATCATAACGACCTTGCTGGTGAATCTCTTTCCATCCTGATCATTGAATGTTCCGGTGTAAAAATGGAACTTCACAACAATTCCATTCTGTAAACGCATACAATTTTATACCATACTTATGGTGTTTCTTTTTTTATATTTTCTGAATACAAGTGTGCCATGTCAAAACGTCATTGACTCATCAAGTGACAATATTTTACCAGGATAGTAAACATCTGTCTTCTTTTTGAAGTAATCTACAAGGGATGAGGGAACATACTTTCTAAAGCCTGACACCTGGCTTTGATTCTGTATTTCCTGGATTCCTCGCAAAATTTAGCCATTTATCAGTACAATGCTGGTGTTGGCACAAGTGTTTCGGCGAACACTATGCTGTCACATCTGCCACAGATCGCCGCCTATCTCGCTTTACAGAGCGGGCAAGCCTCCGACCTCCACGTTCTGATATGAGATGTGGACGTCCATCACCTTGTCGCCCAGTCGTCGTTTCACCGTCATCAACCACTCTTCATAGCACGCGACAGCCGACCAGCCTCGCCATTTCCGAGATGCCCGTTCCCGGGTGCCGCACCCACATTCCACCGCCCCGTAATTCAAGGGAATTGCGTGACATGTGCGTGGACATATGGTGCCCGACAACTACGGAAACCTAACAAGGACTTTTCGAATCCATGTCTCCCAGAATCGCTGCTGTATTGCGTTCGAATTATGGACCAACACATTAATAAGCAGGTGGTCATAATGTTTTAGGTGATCAGTGTAAATGCAAAAGTTGATCCTACACCTTGTGAGCTGTCGTGGGGAGACACGGGTTACAGCTAACACTGGTGACAACTAACTTCAGCTGACAGATGAGGTATACCTGTAGCTGCAGAGGAAGAAGTCAGAACAAATTGACGGTATCTGACAAGGGATAAGGCTGCTTGCAATTTTCCAGTGTATCCTGCTGGGGTACAGTTAGGTATTTCATTGCAAGGTATTTTTTCCCCCTTGCTGTCGTCAGTGTTTCGGCTGGTTTGATGCAATCCTTCATCCTTTCCTATCCTGTGCTAACCTCTTCATTTCTACATACCCCTTACAACCCACGTCCTCAATTACCTGCTTCATATATTCTAATCTCTGTCTTCCTCAACAGTTCTTACCTTCGACTGTTCCCTCCACTAACAAATTGACCAATCCAGCATGTCTCAAAATATGACCTACTGGCCTGTCTCTTCTTTCTGTAAGATTCTTCCACAAACTTCTTTCCTCACCCATCATTTCCAAAACTCGTTCATTTCTTACTTTGTCTGTCCACTTAATTTTCAGCATTCTTCAGTAGCACCACATTTCAAATGCTTCAATTTTCTTTCTTTCTAGTTTTCCTTAAGTCCATGTTTCGTACCGTAAAGTGCTGTGCTCCACACATAGACTTTTAAAAAGTTCTTTCTAATTCCTAGATCAATATTTGACAATAAAAGATTTCTCTTTTTCATGAAGGCTCTTTTTGCTAGTGCTATTCTGCTTTTAACATAATTCCTGCTTCAGCCATCGGTTGTAATTTTGCTTCCCAAGTAACAGAACTCACTCACTTCTCCTATTGCATTCGATCCTATTTTTACATTTAATATACTAGTATTGGTATCATTTAGGCTACATTTAATCACTTTTGTGTTGCTTTGATTTATATTCAGTCCAAAATCTTCCTTCAGTATTTTGTTCATGCCATTCAGTAACTTCTCAATATCCTTAGCTGTTTCTGCTAACAAGACAAGTCATCAGCAAATCGCAGCATACTGATTTTTTCTCCCTGAATACATAGGCCGCATGGAAATTTTTCGTTGGCTTTCTTTATTGCTTCTTCTACATACAAGTTGAATATTAACGGGGATAGACTACAACCTTGTCTCACACCCTTTTTAACTGATGCACGTCTCTCGTGATTCTCTACGTTTATTATAAGGTTAAAGCGGGGTTAAAGAAATCACTGTCAATTGTACAGAAAGGGTTAACATTTACTGTAGCTTCCGTATTCAATGTCTTACCAACAGAAATTAAATGTTATGTACAGAAACCCAACTACTTTAAGTTCAAATTGAAAGAATTTCTGCTTCAGAACCCATTTAACTCTGTGAAAGAATTTTCTTCTTGGAATTTGGTAACTAAGAATGGCTGATAAAATAATATATATGGTGTATGGAAGGGGAAGGTGGCAAAGTTGTCCACAATTACCAAAATCATATATGTTTTTTTTTTTTCTGTTGAAACTTTTGACAAATGAAGTAATTACACTGTTTACAAAATTTCACTCATATATAGTAACTAACATGGGATAGCATGCACTCAAAAACTGCTGTGAAAAATTATCATACTAACAGGTTTTTAAGTAATTCAGAGCTTATGAGTTGTTGGTAATATAATTGATATTGTTAATAGGTGTGTGTACTGTTTCACATAAATAGCAACTAACATGATATAATATGTAGTCGCAAATTACAGTGAAACTTATAATGGTAACAGGTTGGTAAGAAAATAACAGGTTGTTAGATGCTGGTAACAAGTGTATACACTGTTCCACGTAATAAGTATTAATTAACTCGGGATTGTATTTGTAGATTACAGGAGATATTGGTTAAACTAATGGGTTCTAGCTAACTTGTTGTGAATATATAATAATATTATCAATTATATAGTAATATTGACATTACTAATAAGTGTATGTACTGTTCCACATCCCCGAGATTATTCTCACATGGGATCAAAGTGAACATATCTATCTATCTAATGGGCGCAGACGTAGCGTTAGTGGTTAGTGAATGGTTTGGTGTACTGACCGTCGACGGTGACGAAGTCTCCCTCGTGCTGGGTGTCTGTGAGTCCGACCAGGTAGGAGTCGTGGTTGTGGGGCAGCAGCCTGAGCACCGCCTCTGCCCTCCGCCAGGTGTCCAGCACCGCCAGCTGGCCGCCGTCCTCCTCGCACGCCCTCCTCGCGTCGCCGTACACCTTCTGGTCGCTGCGCACGCTGACAAAGCGGCCGGCGTCCTCGACCCAGCGGTACTGTGCGGGGATCTCCCTCCTGAGGCGCCGCTCGCAGAGGAACGCCCTCTCCGCGTCGCACGAGGTCACCCTCACGGAGCCGTCTCGCTGCAGCACGGCGCAGTGCTGGCTGCTCGGCGCTGTGTCGGGCTGGCCTCGCTCCCAGCTGATGAACGACACGCTCTGGCCTGCGGAAGACATTCAGGACACCCAGGATGTATCATATAACACAAATGACAGATGTTATTTCAATCCCTGCCTTGACAGTCCTCTTTGAGGATGGTTGGAAAATTATGGCCGAAACGTTAGGTTTTCATAAATTGACTCGGTTCAATCCGGACAACCAAAATAACATCGACAACGACCGCGGAAGTCTGCGCACCCACAAATAGTTTGCTAAATCTTTTATATATATATATTATTGGCGAATTCTCCCAATAAATGGAAGACGTTAAGTAAATGACCCAATCAAGTTTTCTTTGAGTTCTTCTTGTTGTTCCAGTAGGATTTCATTCTTTCCTAGAAAGCTTGTTTGCGTTCTTCCCACCTCTTTGGTCTGTATTGTTTTTGTTTTGGTAGTGGAGTTATTTCCCATTTGTCTACTTTGTGTCTGAAGGTGTCTCTTTCTAAGATGTCTGTTGCTCCTATGTTTACACTTTTAAGATCCTTCCGAATTTCATTCAGATAAGATAAAGTGAAGTTACATATTCTAATTTTTTTTTTTTTTTTTTTTTTTTTTTTTTTTTTTTTTTTTTTTATAGTTACCTCTTAAGGTGACCAAAGAATTTCATTCGCCTCTTCTTCATGTCTATTTCGGTGTGAAAACTGTTTCTGTTGTTTTGATTGATTGTAGTCTGTAACCGTCTATATATATAGACGTGTTTGTCCCTTTATTTCAGTATGAAGGCTCCAGTACCTAGCGCAGACCACTGGTGTTTGTGTGGTAGTAGCGTGGAGTTTCCCATCGCGCACAACGATGGCCGAATTCCGGTAGCTGTGGGGGCGTGGAGGTATGGTGTTTGTAATTGGTCGATGTGGACATTTTCGTATTTCGACCAAACACATGTGTGTCCCTTTATTTCCCTCTGCAGCCATAACAACATAACGCAGATCACTAGTGTTTGTGTGTGTGGTAGTGGCCTCGTATCTCCCATCGTGCACTATGGTGGTTACATGTCGGTAGCTACGGGGCTGTGGGAGATTACGTGGTTGAAAGTGGTCGACCTAGGGCATTTTTCTATTTCTACATAAGACTTGCCTGTCCCTATATTTCAGTCTGCAGCCAAAAGTACCTTGTTCAGACCACTAGTGTTTGTGTGTGGTAGTAGCTTCAAGTCTACCATCGTGCACTATAATGGTTGCATGTTGGTAGCTGTGGGGGTGTAGGAGATATGATGACTCATATTGCTCTACAGAGGGTATCTCGTTATTTCGACCAAATACGTGTGCGTCCTTATATTTCACTTTAAAAACACAACTACATGGCACAGATCACTGGTGTTATGTGTGTGGTAGTTGACTCGAGTCTCCCATCGTGCACTATGGTGGTTACATATCAGCAGCTGTTAATCGAAATTCTTTACAAATATGAAGGAAGTCGTGGGCACCAGCTAGTTAATATAACAATAACTACCCATACCAAATAATATTTGGATTCTTAGGCACAAATACAGTCGTTTATCGATTACCCCTATAAAAGATAAAAAAGAAAGAAACTTTTAATTGTCATGGTGATGCAGAAGTACAGTGTGCTTGAGTTTGTAACAGTATTCAAACCTAGACTTTAAATGGAATTGTGTTTAATGAAGCATTTGTATCAAGCCAGAGTGCTTTTGTGTATTTGTCTGGCAATTTATTGTAAATCGGTGCAAATAGATATTGTTTGATGAAAATAAATTATGTAAATACCATTTAATATGTTTAAGAACAGAACTATGCCAGAGAATTACTTAAATGTTTGTAATTCCAAGTATTAAGGCAAGCTACGATGTTTAAAGGACGATTTACTAAAGTTAAAAGTGATTTATGTGGATAATTTTGTGTTTAAGTATCTTTAATTTTCATTTCTAAGATTTTTTTAATGATTGTAAATGATTACGTATTAATTCTGATATTTTAATCTGTTTACAATTGTTTAAGTATTGTTAATGTTCGAGGAATATCTGTCGGAAGTAGTGTTGCCCAAAATCGGTCTTGGTCTTGCATTTTTGCAAGACCAAGACCAAGACCAGGTGTATTGATGCAAGACCAAGACCGGCCAAGTCTGGTCTTGTTCTTGCATTTGGGCAACACTAGTGTTGCCCAAAATCGGTCTTGGTCTTGCATTTTTGCAAGACCAAGACCAAGACCAGGTGTATTGATGCAAGACCAAGACCGGCCAAGTCTGGTCTTGTTCTTGCATTTGGGCAACACTAGTCGGAAGCCTTTGTAGTGTTCTAGAACTTTCGATGGAACCTATATAAAGCGACCAGCAGACTCTCAGAGATAATATTTTTGACAAAGTTTACGTCGACCAAGGACAGTGTTGAACGAACAGTTTTACAGTGTATAGCAATATTGTCTTTCGAAGGAGTGTTGTATGTAACCGCTGGAGTGTGTGAACTGTATCTTTGAAGTTGATATTTTTGCGTGAAATAAAAAAACAAGTGAAAATTTGAAACTGAATCGTGGACTATTTTATTATATATTAATTAAGACCCCGAACCACCTAACAAGTTGATACGAGGACAAACAAAAGAACCTTGTGTTCTTGGATACTAATTCTCTTCTATATATATATATATATATATATATATAAAGATATTAGAGTTAGAACTTGTTGAAATATAAAAGACTACATCCCTTTATTCGAGGACAATTCAAGTTCAAAATAAATTTAACGAGATTAGTATCCCCTCCTAACCCATAACGTGTAAAGAAATAATGATGTAACCATAAATCCTATTAATGGTGAACGAGCGGTTGTAATGAAACATAGTTTGCTTCACACTTAGGTGTTCTTTATTTAACGTTTTATTTATTATGCTTTCTGTGTTCATTGGAATTTTGTTCTTCCGTTTAATGAGATACAATGCAATAGTAAATATATACAGGGCGATTCTGGATGAATATTTAACATTGTAGGAAATGGTAGTCTGAACAATATTGACTAAAAAATGGCCGATTTCTATTCGATTTGGAGATACAGGTCCCCGAATATTATACATAAAAACCCCAGAAAATAATCAAGAGCACAAAAATAACTTATTGAAGTAATTCATTCATGCAAAAAAAAAAAAAAAATCATTTTTTTTTTACAGGAGTTTAAATTAAATGTTGGAAAATTCCACCATCCTCTTCAATACAGAAATTGAAGCACTTTATTGATATGAAGTCTTCGCGGGTATACCGCTGGATTGTGTTGTGAAAACACGATGTTTCGGAGACTAGCTCCGCCGTTTTCTTCAAGTGCGAAAACATCTGTACTGGTCGGCTGGCCGATAGATACTGAGAAAGCTCCAGCTTTTTTTTCCCACACATTTCATTAAATACCCATCGGCTCTGTGCGACAGAGCCGTTTGCACCTCAGCTGTCTCAGTATCTGTTGGTCAGCCGATCTGTACTGATGTTTTCGCACCTGAAGAAGACGGCGGAGCTAGTCTCCGAAACATCATACAGTATTTCCACAACACAATCCGCCGGTACACGCGTGAAGACTTCATCGCAATTACACGTCACTATTGTCTCCGATCTTACACTTTATTGATGCTTGAAGTGGACACTCACAGACCAGAAAAAAAGACTGTATTGCTACGTTACGAGGCTGGGAACATTTATTCTAAAATTTTGTGAATATGTGGGTGTTTTTTAGTATAATTATGTTTTGCACATACAACGTGAAGGTGATGATCAAATAAGTGCTAATAAAGTGAGCTTTCTGTGATCTGTCTCCTTACAACTAAGTTTTTACTTGTACTGCTGATGGAGAGAAACCAATCTACGATATAAAGCAGGCCAATACTTCTTGTAACAAAGATTACCACTGACGGAAAAGCAGACAAGACAAGGGACCGTTGCATTTGGCTTAGTCTTGACAGGACAAAATATTAAAAATTACTGGTACGAAAAATTAACCAAACCATTACCTGTGTGGTGGATAGGTTACTATTTTTTCGCTCTACCACCACCGAGAAGAGAACTTCTATGTGGGTAGTAAACCTGTCGTCATGTGAGCCGTAGAATGCATCAAATAATACATCAGCTGGTTATGTACAAGTATTTACATTTATTCAGTAATGTACATGGCCAAATATTTAACAACCTATTAGGCCAACCATTCCCTTATTCCAGCCAGGTCAGTATTAGCATTGCGACTAATTCTAAAGACTATCTCATTAGACTAAAACATCTCCAAATAGCTATCTGCTTCTGAGCAGGTTCACTCCAACCTGTCTGTGCTGTATCGCCGCGATGTCTCTTCCTTCACTTCCCAAGGCCGTCCATCGTCCGTCACAAACGCCACTCGCGCCCGGTCGGCCGCACAGTTCGACACCTGCTCCGTCGCTGCACCTCAGTTTTGCTCAACTCTCCCCACTACATTTTCCCGGGAGGGGACGACTACTATCCAATCACCTGGCTCCTTGAAGCGGTCATTCCGATCTGATTACGTCGTTGTTTGCGTGAGACTACCGACTGTCTTAGCCTACTATCCAGCTCATCGCCTCACGAGTTTACATATATATCTGGTTCAACTGATTAGAGTATCTGCCGCAACTGACCTAGTCCTCCATAATTCTCTGTAAAATCCTGTAACTCCCAATAAATCTCCATTACACACGGTAGCGCTTTGGCTTACGACGATACGGATTCAAAGCCACATCTGGTCATCCAGACATTGGTTTCCCATTGTTACCTAAAATCACTACATCTACAAAGGCTATGGACAAATTACTACCTCTTTCGTGATCCTCAGTCTCTCATTGCCTTAATAACGTTGACGTCGACTTCTACCAGTAGGAAAGTCAAGAGGAAGTCACACCAGTTAAATTCCCCCCCCCAAAAAAAAAAAACTACTTTGGAGGAGAAACTCCCTGCAGGACAGACGACAAACCTCAGTCATCATCAGTCAATAGTTACAAAGGGCTAAGCTTGGTCATAGTGCCACTAACGCCATTAGTTAACACTCCCTGCGTTTGCTGCCGAACTATTGACTTATTTATCGTATGAAATTTAACAAATTATACAAAAGGTGAGGACAAATGTTATATGACAAGCTTGTACCGTTTTATACCTCTAGATCTGATATTGTAATCCAAACAACTGCACTGATCAACGCATTGTGTATTTCCGCTATTGTTCCTTTTTAAGCTCGAAGAGACGATGTGGTGTTGTTTGTAAGATTGCTCCACGGTCATAATATGCAGAACTGCCGCTGCCTCATTTGTGTAATAAGTTACTGCATCTGCCCTGTACTGCCCGAATCCGATTGATGATTCTCCATTTCCTCACTTGTGGGAACACCTAGGAGCCCGACGAATCGCTCCAGAGAAGGCGGTGAGACACTTCGCGACAACTTACCTGAACAGGTAACGATTGCGGAACATTCAAACTCATCCCACGAAGCGACAAGTCACTAAACCACTATGAACGGTATGTCAAAAAATAACCTAATTTATGTATTGGCTGTATTGGTTGTATGAAATAAAATGTACGCGTCATGTTAGGGGGTCCAACCAGATCTCGCCAAATCACACCAGAGGGGGGGAGGGGGCGTCCGAATTTCTGAAAAACCTCGTAGTTAATGGACACCTCCTTAACCAACTGCAAAGAAATCAATTGCCAGAATACTGCATTTAGCTGGTTATTAATATCCAGCTAGCTGCAAGACATAGACCATAAAAAAGCCTTCGACTGCGTGAGGCACGAAAAGTTGATAAAGATTTTAAAATCAACTGGTATTGTTCAAAACGATTTACGCATTGTCAGCATACTGTATTGGAATCAGACTGCAGATGTCAAAATTGGCCAAGGAACATCAGAAGCGACCGCAATCAGGAAAGGTGTTCGCCAGGGCTGTGTACTATCACCTCTCTTGTTCAACATTTATTCCGAGGTAATTTTCAGGGAAGTGTTGCAGAACGAAAACAGTGGGATCACTATAAACGGAAAAGTGATCAATAATATCAGGTATGCAGATGACACTGTTGTAAGAGCCAGTGATTTACTTACACTCCAACACATAATAGACAATTTAGTTCAGAATAGTGAAGAGTTTGGTCTGCTTGTCAACCCTTCCAAGACAAACGTTGTGTCTTCTCTAAGAGAAAAATGCAGGCAACCCTATCAATAAATGGCAATGAGATCGAGCAAGTATCATCCTTCAGATATTCAGGCACTGTGGTGGACGAGCAGGGTGACTGCAAGAAAGAAATCAAATCAAGAATAGAACAGGGAAGAAGAAAATTTATTAGCATGAACAAATTTTTCATAAGATCGGACCTCAGTCTGCAATTGAGAATGCGAATGATTCGCTGCTACGTGTTCTCCATTTTTCTTTATGGGTGTGAAAGCTGGACCTTAGACCAAAATCTAGAGAAAAAGATTGAATCTTTTGAAATGTATTTGTATCGTCGTCTCTTACGCATATCTTGGGTGCTGAAAGTCAAGAAGTAGTTCATCGGATGGAGAAACAAAAAGAATTGCTGTTCACTATAAAGAAGAGGAAAACGCAATATTTAGGACACATTATGAGAGGCGAGAGGTACCAGCTACTGCAGCTCATCATTGAAGGGAAAATACAAGGGAAAATATCTGTTGGGAGGAGAAGGAATTCCTGGATGAAAGACATTCGGAGATGGTTCAATTATACGTCTGAAGAGGTTTTCCATGCTGCAGTTTCACGCTCAGAGCTAGCTATGTGGACCGCCAACCTCCAATAGGAGATGGCGACTTAAGAAGAAGAAGCTGCAAGACAGGTAGTGGTCTTACCGTCGGAAGCGACGAATGTTCGCGGCGTGTCCCTGTCGTGGAGTCCTAGGAAGACCTGGTTGATGCCCGGCTCCTGCGCTAGGAGCTCCTTGACGGCGCTGTAGGCCGCCTGGTCTGGAGGGGACGCCAGCGTGGCGCCGTCCTTGCTGCAGACGCGACTCGCGGACTCCCACGTCGCGGTGGAGCGGTACACCTTCACCAGCGCGTAGCCAGGCACGTAGTGGTAGCCGAACGGCAGCTCAACAGTCACACCTGCAACGTACCACGTCACTCAAATACCACCACACCAACAACACTAGGGAACATTCATTACCATTCATATATTACCATTTCATATATAGTATTATCTATTCTTATAAAACGCTTATCTTGGTCACGATGTTCTGTCACGTGGTGACGTCAATCTATGACGTCACACTATGACGTCACATTTCCCGCATCCGCTGCCCAACCAACAACGACCGGAGATGTTCGAGGTTATGCCCGTTATTTGATAACAGTTCTATTTAGCTGAGCATCCACGAGTAAATGAGCTACTAGCACACTAAAGGAAAAGTATGTATTTCGTAAAAATCAACATATTAATTATTAGTTGCTTTATCTTAATTAGAATGCGTTCAGTGTATATTTTTCTTACTCTCTCTGTACAGCAATACCGTTGTTACAGTAAGCTATGTAACATCGACATTACATCATTTTCAAGATTATGAGCGTTAGTTGGTGAGAATTGTTGTTAGTTAGTAAAGAAACGAATTGCTAAAATACAGCGTTCAACACTTCATTTTCGATAATCTTACAAGATATTTATATTCGATTTAAATATTTTGAGTTACTGTTATAATATACTCGAAGAAATGATTTGCCGAAACGCTGAAATAAAAGTATCCACTGAGTTTAAATTAATATATTAATTATTAGTTGCTTTTATTACTGATGTAACTATATCACACATATGTAAATACTTATAATGGGTCAAATTTATATTGCATACAGTGAACGTATTAGTACACCGGTAATACAAAGTATGTAGTTTGAACAACAATATTAGTAGAAGTTATGGTTATGTCGAAGCGCAGAGATGGCCAGAATTGTAACTGACATATATTTTTTTTACAGAATAATTCACAATGAATTTAGTTTTATAAGTAATTTAAGCTGCTTTCATAAGCTCCGAGTTACTGAAGTTATTTTTACACGGATGGAAGTACTTCCATGGGTATCGTACTGAATGAGATATGGATCCGGTATAAAACGAATGTAATTAAAACCATTCCTAATTTATTTTTAATTTAATTGGTTCCTAAATCTGACATCATTCATTCAGTAGACTTCCATCGGTATCGCTGTGTAAACTGCGATCGAAATATGTACAAATTACAAAATAAGATTATGAGCAACACATCACAACAATTCTGTTTATTTCGGCAACCGAAAGGAAATGAATTGCCAGAACATTATTTTTACAAGTCATTTAAAATTAATATTACGTGGCATAACGTGAGTTGTTACTATTTATTTTTAGCATCCTTCGTTTTCACTGGGATCATTTTTTCAGATGCATGTTAAATGTGTCAGCCGTTTTAAATATCGATCTGCATCACAGATAACAAAAAAGAAAAATATAAGAACCCGTGAAAATTTTGGGTCAAATTTCTATCTCGATGCATGATGACAATCACATGCGATACAGGGAATATATTAATTTGCCTGTGATTGAAACTTTGATTTTCTAGCGGCAATGTTACCGGAAATTGAGGTTAGGCTGAAATGCAACCTGGGTCAAGTTGACAACTGAAAGTTTTTGCTACAGCACAAGGGACGTGAAATTACATTGCACTTTGTAATCGTAGGCTTCCGCGGCCAGAATCAGTTGATTCTTGTCTTCCAGAAGAAGATCACAGAAGGATGGTCGAAACGTCGGCTAGGCAAATCATGAGGCGGCGTCACGCGGACACCCAGGACTCAACCACATTGAGCTTTATTTTATAACAATTTCATTTAGTTAAGCAACTGCAAAGAAATAAACTGCCAGAACACTCCGTTACCCCGCCATCTTTGATGGGCTTGGAGGATAGTTTTATTTATATGAGGCTAGAAGTAGCCATTTTGGTGCACGTTTCTTCCCCATAACATCTCGAAAGCTTAGCAGTTATAAACTATCAGGGAATTATTGTTATGCTGCTATCTGTACAAGGTAGTTTGTATGTTGTTTTATATATTGAATAATAACGAAATATGCCATCTATTCTCAGTGAGAGGTGATGGGAAGCAATATTTACAGAAAACCTTGCAACAATGATGCAGTATGTCGCATTATTACAATACAAACGGTGTGAATGGGCCCGAAAACAAGGGGAGGAGGAACAGTGGCTTGAGGAATTTATCTGTTTAGGTGAACTTGGCAGAAAGTGTTAGGAGAGTGAATTGTCACAATACCTCGTGCTGCAGAAGTGGTAGTCCAGAAGATGTATAAACAAGAGATGGTGAGACATAATTGTGCGTCGGTATAAGTAACGAGCAAAGTGACTGAAGTAGAGCTGAAGAAGATTAGGAAACCTCGGTCTAAGAAAATAGTAATCAGCGTGCAAGATATTGTAGGCCAAAAAGACAATATATTGTGTGAGCTTAGTCTACATACATCTACATCTATACTCTGAAATTCACAAATATTATGGGTGGCAGAGGGTGCTAAGCACGAATCCTAATTCTGTGCATTCGAATCCCGAACAGAACGGAGAAAGAAAGAGTACATAAAAGCATCAGTACGGCATCTCATTTCTCTAATCTTATCCCTACCGTCATTGCGACCTAAATAGTTTGGCGGAAGAAGTATTTCATAACACTCGTAAATGAAAGAAGAATTTTGCATATTTTCCAGTAAATTCAAATGTAAACGACGTCGTTTGTCAGCGAAACAAACCTAGCCCAATCCACGTATCAACTCTGTGACACATTCGTAAGGGCTGTAACAAGCAGTCAGGAATGGAGCGGCTCTCCTCTGTTCTTTCTCTAATGTGTCAATCAATCCCTTGCGATATCGATCTCAAACTCCACAACAGTATTCCAAATGCGGACGCACTAGTGTTTTATACGCTATTTCTTTTGTATGAGCATTACAACTTCTCAAAATACGACCTATGAATCGTAATCTAGAATTAGCTTGAACTATTACACCCAGATAGAGAATCAACCGTCTCAACAACTGAGCTGTTAAGTTTTTACTCGTGAACAAACTGATTTTTTTATATTACTTATTTGCATTGCCTTGCACTTTTTGCAGTTAAGTGTAAGTTGCCATTTATGGCACCATTCCGAAATAACATCCAGATCGCGCTGGATTTTTAAGCAATCGTCAGACCACCTTACTTCACTGTAGATAAGTGCATCATCAGCAGACAATCACCGAGATCGTTTATAAGAATTAGGAAAGGAGGTGGTATTATAACACTTCCTTGAGGAACGCCTACCTAACATTCAGCAATAGCGAAATTCGATTAATGTGCTCGCCTTTCGACTTTCTTGAAATCTCAAGAATTGTTTAGGGTTTGAATTGGGTGCATGGTTTTAAAGCAGCAAACAACAATTGTGAAATAACGGTCAACTTTCATTAGTTAAAGCGGAATAAGAGATCTTGTCAGCTGAATGCCAAGTACATATAATGTTTCGAACTAAACTATATTCCAATATATGCACTAATCATTTTACTCACCTCTACGACAAGTCACGTCTCCCGATTTGGTCTGAAATAAATACAAAAATTAAACATTAATGTTGAAAAATGAAGCTACAACATCGAATATCTAAAATCGAATGGTGTGTTGGTCATCATTTAGATGGTTAATGAAGTGATGTATATATGTGGACCCACACACACAAACACACACATACACATACACACACATACACATGCACACAAATACTCACATAAACACACATGCACACAAACACACATACACACACACACATACAAAACACACACAAAACACACTCAAAGCACACTCACACATAAAACACACACACACACACACACACACACACACACACACACACACACACACACAAACACAAACACAAACACAAACACAAACACAAACACAAACACGCACACACACACACACACACACACACACACACACACACACACACACACACACACACAAACACAAACACAAACACAAAAACACACACACACACACACACACACATCATCATCATCATCACACGCCAACAGGACGCATGTATAGATATGGTAATGTGATACCAGCGAATAAAATGACGTGTAGAGTAACGCATACGGAAGTTTGTAGTATTATATAGTGGACAGCAAGTTCCTACAAGTATATTCTGTATACTGTAGACTGAAAATATTTTGGAGGAAGCGGAAGAAACTGACATAGAAAATTGACTTAGTTGGTGTCCCATAGCCAGAGATTGAAAGTATTACGTGAGCTTATCTAAGGGGAAATGTTCAGCAGTAACGGGATATTCTTAGCTCACCGACGCGGATACCTCTTGAACAGACGACTTGCTAGAATTATCGTAGCATCGGGATAGCAGTTTGTCTCGTTTCACCTGTGAACTAAGTTATTGTGGTAGAGTTGAAAGTTTTCTGCCACATTTTCTTATTACAATGATATCTCTGGTGTACTTCTGGACTACCTTCACATATGGCTTCATTTGGTACGATCATTGTTATTTTGAGCTAAGACGCAACTTGTGAATTGTTTTTGATCGCTACAGCAGCCGTTATTTTGACCGGTAAGTTACTGAAGGATTTGAGATTTTATACTTTACAATTTTCTGAGGGTAAACCTCTTGACCAACTATCTGACTAGATCAAAATGGAATGAAGATAAACTCCACAATAAACGTGATAGAGAGATACTTCATTTATTGGAGAGAGTGATGAGGGGATGCAGCAACCGAGTTACAACACCATTGCTTGAATATGGTGGTGTAGTATAGGACGAATATTATGGGTATTATACACAGGATTTGAAGTGGGTCCAAAGGAAGGCTGCTAGATTTATGTCTGGTAGTTGCTGCACAACGCAATCGGTAAACGATATGATAGAAGAGCTGGAATGTTATTCGTTTGAAGACAGGAAGAGGGTGAAGAGAGTCATGGGAATATACAAGGCCTGGAAAGATATTGGTGTAAGAATTAAAAGTAATGCATACAAGGGAAGAGATGACCATGACCACAAGCTGGCACTCGATTTCAGGCACAAGGGTGTGGGAAGATTCTGTTTCGTATATAAGGTGATCAGGGATTGGAATACGCTAGGAAGACAACTGATGAATAATTTACTAAAAAGTTAAAAGAAGTTGAAATTTGTAGAGGGCAGAAGTAGGTGGGTACAGGAAAGGGAGAGAAATTTCAAACGGCGCTTGCGCTTCGTCGCAATTAAAATAAGATAAGGTGACTCTTCGCATTTATCTCACTTCATGTGGATCTACCCAGTTAAATATTATATCCAGCTCACCCTGAAGATGTTCAGTCCCATTATATTGGTCGTATTATATAAAATTCTCATCTGCTAAAGACCTAACTTCCGACAGTAAACCACCAATACCACCAATTATTAAAACAACGAATAGCAATGGTCCAAATACACTACCCTGTGGCACTTCCACTTCTTCTGATACTGCATTTCATACCCTAACAGTTTGTTTTCTACATTTTGAAAATTCTTCCACCCAGAAAATCTCCTCTTCATTCACTGCAATAGTTTTTAAACTTATTTATCACCATTTTATGGCTCACTCTATCAACGACTTCTTCAAGACATAGTGCTACACAATCAATTTGGCCTCATATATCTAGTTCATCCCAAATTTCTCAATTTAGCCTATAGTCGGCGTCATGAAATTAGGCCTGCCAAGGTCACGTAGTCTCCACTGCCTCCCCTGCCCACACCAACCCCTTGGTTGGGGCGGCGACATTGCCACATTAGCTTTTGCCGGTCGTCCATGCGTATCTTTAAACGCGGTCGCTTTATTTCCTTAGTATAAGGCCTATTCGAGTAATGTTAATGGTGGTGATGTTCAGGAACATAATCGTGCAATTAGTGTATTAACAGACAGAAATAATATTCGCGAACCTGCAGGCCGCCTGGGCATTGGAAACCTAATTAAAATCATTGTAGCAGATATTTTAAAGTATTTTTAAGGAATATTACCAATAACAAATACGCAAAAAGAAAAATACTTCCATAAATTACAAACACTGACATGGAGGTATTTGTGGCAGTCATTTCTATGTATAATCCGTCCCTTATATTTGATAAATTAATTTTCATTTTGTCTTTGCTTTTGAAGATTTCTCGCGAAATTTGTCATGTATGGTCCATTGTGTACAATGACAATAATAATTCTTACAGTAGCTGAAAATAGGTTTTCTGTGGATAATAGGAAATATGTTTCTCAGTCGTAAACGAACCGACCGACCAGCCGGCACTGGAGTATGCGCTGTGCGCAATCATTCGCGCAAATATAAACTGTGAAACAATCCAAAAGGGGTTGTCTGAAGAGGCTTTGCCTGCTACCAGAATTAATTTCAGTATTTTCTTAGAAACTTTCTCGCTGGAACTTTTTACGTAAACAAATAAAACGGAAGTTAGTAAGCGACAAAATTTTACATTACACAGCCGAAACAACTAAGCGCTTCGTGTAACATTTTTTTTTATTCACATGCTTCCCTATTTAATGAATAGAATGTATTCGGTATGAGTCTGTTAACTTTCAGGAAGGCGCATAATTTTTTTTTTAGTTATTTCTTATTGTTTTTATTGTTTTTTCTGTCGGTTGAAGTTAAAAAGTATTTTGATTTATAATTTTCATGGAAACAAATTAATATATTTTTTTAAAAAAACAGTCACACAAATGTTTGGAATTATAAAGCACATCACCTTGTTCCGCATGTTAAGTATTATGTTTTAGAAATTGTTTCGCACTCATTACTGAAAGTTGATCTTTTTGCTGATTTGCAACACTGTTCGGATACGCCATGACCTTCACAGGGCTAATTTCGTGACTGCCACTACAGTAACTGAGATTAGCATGAATGCCCTTACTCAGAGCCATGTTATCGACTTAAAATTCACTTATGTTTGTCACGACATTTAAGTAATTTACCTACCACTGATGTCAAACTAATTTTCGACTCCTTCACCCCTCCTTTATGGACCGCTAGATTTCTTTGTGGAAACTACTGCAGTAAAAAATCTATAAGGGAGCGTCCATAAGTCACGTAGCTCCATTTTGGACTCCTGTGTACCCATGCTCCCCCTACGTATCTCGACAACGCTTTTGCCAAACCTCTCCCCCCCCCCAGCCCACGTAACACTTAGCTTTTTTCCCTTTTGATTCCAGAAGATATATTCCACTGTTTTCTCTTGTCACACTATCGTAAATTACATACGGAGATAATTAAATGACGGAAATAAATCTTAATATGTAGTAGTGTGTTGTGTTTCCTCATATTAACTGTGACAAATAATAACAATGGAAAGCTACGTGGCCTGGCTCCGAACCCCCCTCCCCACTCCACCCTGTAGCCGAGAGTAGCTATCCAACCAATCACTCCCCGCTACCCAAACAACACCACGTAGTCTATGGACGCTCGCTAACCTGTATGATCAAGGCGCCGAGTGGGGAGTCATTGGAAGACAGGACACTGAGCGTGCTGGGTGGGCGGATTAATGTCTTGTCTGGAATTCGGGAGGACGCGGTTTTGAATACCCGTCTGACCATCGTGATTTTGGTTTCCCATAGTTTACTGAAATAAATACAGACGATTTCTGGTGCAGTTCCTTGAAAAGTCAATGGCCGAATTCCTCACTGTTCCCTTATCCGTCAGCAATGACCTGGCGTTTTGACCTGGTTGAGTGTGTGGCTGGCGTCCCTTGACGGTTTCCTCGTCTTGAGTCGCTCGCAGACGAAGGAGTGCTGTTGGTCACAGGGGGACACCCGCACCTCCCCCCCTCGCTCCACCACGGCGCAGTGGTGGTTCCTCAGGGCGGGGCTGGGCTCGCCCTGCGCCCAGTTGATGAAGGGCACGCTCGAGCCTGAAAAAAAGAAAGTCGGTACATACTGTGTAACCAGGATACAGTATTTACATCGAAAGTATTTTAGAAAAAATGATTTAGGGGGCCTTTTAATGATCTACTGAAAAGGAAGCAACCGCATTGAAAATTTTGGCCTCTCTCTGTCTAAATCCTTGTCTGTTTCGATAAACGAAGGAATGGAATGGAATTTTAAATTAATTTGAGATTTTGCACAATTACAGAAACTTATAAATCACGATCTGTAACGCGAAATGAAAATAATCGAAGCAACCTCTAGTGAGATGTAATATAATAATCATATGAAATATTTGATAAAAATAGTTACATAATCTCACATTTATAAAATCTCAACCAGTTTGTTATCAGAATAAGTTTGCTTCACAAGTTTGAAATGTCTTGGTTCATTATGCCGAGAAAACATTTACGTACATGATATGCAAGATTTTAATTATTAAAAAAAATGTTCTTTTAATATTTTTTTAATTGCAAAAAGCAGGCTTAAATTTAAATTACACCCTCTAATTACAAAGGGACAACACGAGTGCGGAATTAAAAGAAAAGAGTACATTTATAAAATAAAACACAAAGAAATACATGTTTGTTTAAGATTACACAAAACATTGAACTCAGCCAGCAAAGAAAAAAGAACAGAAACTGACAGACAATAAACAATTGTTCCCGGCTAGGGAGAGCATGAAACTTCATCAGTTTGGCCGTATACTGGGTAAATGTTTAGATGAGTGTTTATCACTTATCGTTATGGAGTAAGCTGTCGGTGACCTCGATATTTCCTTCACAATGATGAAACACCTTTCAATGCCATCCACCAACTGAAGTGGGTTCACTCTTGGCAGTACATGACGAAAAACAGCACGACAAATGATGTCATGACAAATACGCGTCCTCCACGTTTCTTTGAAAAGTCCGCGTACACACACACAAGAGGACCATACGGGGTCTGGCCCCCAAGTGCCGGCGACAGTTTGACCACTCTCACCCCCCGCCTCCGGGAGTGGCATCTCTACCTGCTGCAAACAAAGCAACCTCGCCGATAACAGGACGCCAGCAGGAATTTGCCACCTTCCGCTGTCTTCCAAAACGGCTGGATGAAATATCTCACAAATGGAGGGGTGATGGAAAATCAATGACAGCAGAGACTGGACATTACAAGTTGTATCATTAACATTAGATTACACAAATTTTATTAATTACAGTAACATAAGAAAAAAGGTCCATAACTATTAATGCGAATCAAACGTCATAAGACAGTCGTTAGTAAATTTCCTAAGCTTTTAACAAATGGCGGTGTGTTAATTTATCGTCACAGGTTGGGTAACCATCCAGTAGATGGCGTTGTGTTTCGATTTATTTATGCTTCAGTCTGTTCCACGCCATATGTGTGTTTCTTGAATTTTAATTGTGCTGTGTACTTATACTATATTGTTGTGCATCGTTTGTGTGTTATTATACTTTACGACAATGTCCGTTTGCGGCTTGCACTTTGAAAATACTTCTTCCATGGATAGCTATGCCTGCTCACGAGTGGGGAAACCATCAAATACATTTGTATTAGCAAAAGACAGGCTAATCAAAAATATTGTGCACAAATTAGTACTTAGATAAATTAAAATTATAAAAATTTAAAATAATGAAAATAATTGTTAAAAAATGTTTAAAAATCAATTTCATCTAACTCATTTATAAAACTGAAACTTCAATAAATAAATAATTAATTTATTTTAAAAAATATCAATTTTTATATATATTTTCAATTAAGTAATTTGTTATAAAATATAAATAAAAAAATTATGTTTGTTTGTCATAAATTTCCACTCTGCAAAACTCTTTACCGATTAATTTTGAATTTTAATATTGACTAAAACGTTTTTGTCTTTATTATTGGATATTATTTGGACTACATTAGGAAGTTTAGAATAACATTGGTCCAACGTAGGTACTACAACTGCTGAGTCACAGCAACGCGTGACGGAGTCAGCTAGTGTTGTTATAAAGCTGAAAAAAAAAAAAAACCTCTTCGAGTGGTTGTTTTATACAACCAAATACCTATATATATGTCTGTTAATTAATTTAAACGAAATATACGTAGTGTCCGCAACATGTTTCCTTCCGAATCTACTAATCAATTCTCTGACTCTTTCGTAAGAAATGTTGCAGTAACGAATCGAGTGGATTTTCTCTCTACTTCTCTCCCCAAACTCTTACGAAACGGATCCCAAACACTAGTTTAAATGTGTACGCACTAGAGTTATGCACGCTATCTCCTTTGTACGAGCGTTACAATCCTTCAAACTCCGACAGAATCAGTTCTACCTCCTACCGAAGTTATGTGCTAGTCCCGTGTCATGCATCGAAACTTGTTTTTTCTGTGGTTTTCCCAAATCACTCCAGGAGAATGCTGGGATGCTTCCTATAACAAAAGGCCATGGCAGAATTCCTTCCCGTTCCTTGTCCGCAGTCCTTTCCCGCGTCGACTAGGCGTAGAAGCAGAAGAAAAAAAAAAATATAAAAAAAGTTAAGCTATCAGCCAAATTTCTTACTTCACTATCAGCGAACAACTACTATTCAAGTTGTCTCCGAGATCGTTTATTAAAATTAAGAAAAGTAGCGGTCCTATTATACTGCCTTAAAGGACGACCGAAGTAACATCTAGATGAGAAAAGGCTTCCACGTCAACAGGTGCATACTGCCGATGGAAGTTACATTGACATCCAACCATGTATTCTGCGTGATTCTTTTTTTTTTTGTTGGCAAGTGTATATAATACAGTGTTTCCCAACGTGGGGCCCACGCCCCACAGGGGGGCAATTTGTTTTTTTTAGGGGGGCAATTTAGAAATTGACTTGATGCGACTTTACCGCTTTCTCTTTGGGTTATTTAAACGCAATGCCAGATATGGTTACAAAATATAGCAAAAAAAGCAAATTCTTAAAAGGATCACACTAAATTGCCATAATAAATGTTTATTATAAATCTTTTGAATTTGAATTTTAGTATTTCATTATATGTTTTTTAATTTTACTTACTGTGTTTTATGATAATATTAAAGTGTTTTCTTTCAAAAACCATCCTATATCAGTTTCTTTAATAACAAATAATTTATTTATTAAAAATTATGTATGGGGGGCAAAAAAATGTTGAAAGTGGGACATGACCCAAAAAAGGTTGGGAAACACTGATATAATACAATCCAATTACGGCCAGGCCCTTTCCTGTGTTGAACTGAATACTTGAATTTAGATTATTGTTCAGCTGCTGCCGTTGATAATGTTGTTCCTCTACATTGTCTGTTCATTGTGTCTGTAACGTCAACCGTCACCCAGAGATGTTTTAACCCTCTAACCACAGATAACGCTTTTATAGCAACCTAAGAATGAACGTTTCTTTTGTTTTGCTTCTGTAACGGTTTAAAGTTAATACTACAAACCCGAAAAAAGTGTTTAATATAAAAAGTTAACATTTTTCTATCGAAAGCTCTGTCTCCTGAAACTTTTCTATACTCTCTGTCCATAGATGTTGCTAAGAAATAAATACTACATTACATCATTAAAAATTCAATATCGTGAACGTTATTTAACAGTAATTATATTTAGCTAAGCAACTGCGATGAAATGGATTGTCAGCAAGCTGAATTCAAGCCGTCATTTTGGACTGGCAGACAGGCAGTGACATTACCGTCTAGAGCGTAGAAGGTGCCTGGCTGGTTCCAGTCCTGCAGTCCTATGTAGGCCGTGGTGAGTCCTGCTTCCTGCTGCAGCAGCTCTTTGAGGGCGCTGTAGGCCGCCTGGTCTGGCGGGGTCGCCAGCACGGCGCCGTCCCGCCTGCAGGCGTAGTTGGCAGACTCCCACGTCGCCGAGGAGGCGAACACCTTCACCTCCGCGTAGCCAGGGATGGAGCGGTACCCGGGGGGTACCTCAGCGCTCACACCTGAAATGGACACGACACTACATCAAACTACGGACAGCACCAAGAGACAAGTGCAAGGTGTGTAAGGGTGATGAGGCATGTAAAGATTTTTTTTTTTTTTTTTTTTTTTAACAGCCTTACGTCTTTCAACAGCGAGGTCTTTAGAGATGGGAAAGGAGAGGGGCAAGGAATGGGAAGGAATTCGGCCATGGCCTTTTGAAGGAAGCATCCCGGCATTTGCCTGGAGTGATTTGGGAAACCATGGAAAACCCAAATCTGGATGCCCGGACGGGGATTCGAACCGCCGTCCTCCCGAATGCGAGGCCAGAACGGAGATATTGGTATAGGAATTAAAAGTAGTGCATGAAAGAGAAAAGGTGACCATGAGCACAAGCTGGCACTCGATTTCAGGCACGAGGGTGTAGGAAGATTCTCTTTTTAGGTAAGGAAGTCAGGGATTTAAATAATCTATCAAGAGAAATGATGAATAATTTACCAAAAACGTTGAAAAAATTTAAAGTTGAAATTTGCAGAGCACAAATGTAGGTAGGTAAATTAAAGGGGGAAATTGTTGGTGTAGGCAAATTATTACCGGAACATGCGCTCCATTGTAATTAAGAAAATTTGCGTCTAATGTATGAGTTTAATTGCCATACACATATTCCTTTTTAATTTTTGCACATTATACTAGATACATCGTATCAGATGTGTGTAAAGTTAGATATAGTGAGACAACAGTGCTAAAAGTAACAGAACTACTTTCTTATATCTTGTTTAACTGTATGTATATTTATGGGTGAGTGTGTTTACTCTTACCAGTATGTGTGTGGATCCGAATACTTATTTTGCGAAGGAATGTGCACATGAGCAGCAAGAAACGCATACTTATGTATACACATTATGGAGCATAATTTAATCGCTAATAATCACCTAATTATATAAGCGTGCGTATGTGTACATGTATCTATATTCAAATAAAGAGCAAAGCGGAAAAGCAAATACCTGTGTCATAACCATAAATATTTATGAGTGTATTGGTGAGTGGAAGTATGTATATGTGCGTATGTGTGTGTGTGTGTGTATGTGTGTGTGTGTATGTGTGTATGTGTGAGAATGTGCGTATTTATGTGTGGTTGTGTATGTGTATGAAAGTGAGTATGTGTGTCTAAATATATGTGTGAATGTATGTATGTGTGTGTATATATATATATATATATATATATGTGTGTGTGTATATATATATATATATATATATATATATATATATATATATATATGTGTGTGTGTGTGTGTGTGTGTGTGTGTGTGTGTGTGTGTGTGTCTGTTTTCATGTATATTTGTGTATGTGTGTGTGTGTGTGTGTGTGTGTTTGTGTGTGTGTTTGTGTGAAGGAGCAACTTTTTAGGCAACTATTATTACTTTAAGCGATAATTCTTGAAAGTTTTTAGGTGAATTAAGTATCCTGAAGGTTGCGCTTGGTGAGGCTGTTATCTGTATAGTGACAATAGTTGGTCGTCATCCTTCAAAGCATATCAATTGCGAATAACAATGGCTATTCATTTCTTTTATACTTTACCGAAACAAACCGTTTCCCGAATATAAAATATTTGTCACAGTTCCTATTGCCAATGCTAAACAACAAGCATCGTAAACAGGTTGAATTACACCCTAAAGGGCCCTTTCACAGGACTGCCTAAACCAGCGGTGGCCAACCCGCTTTGAATGTTTTTCCGGCCCGCGATTGTCATCACACTTTAACAAAATATATTTATTTTAACGGCCAAAGTAATGAAGATTAGTGTATTAAAAATACATTATTTGTGCATCCATATTTTCAAGATTTATTTCATTTATATTTATATATTTTTTAAATATCCCTTTCAGTGTTATATATTTATTTAAAATGTGCGTTTAGTATCATTATTATTATATTATCTATAGTATATTTACATGTAAGAATAATAGTAAGCACAATAATAATAATTCATTATGTTTCAATTTTTCACTCATAAAAATGTTTATAGTGGGTTTAAATTTAATATGGGGATATCTAATTTTATATGCGGTCCGCGGAGTTATGATGCCTTTCCAGAGTGGCTAGCAAGATTGGGTTGGCCACCCCTGGACTAAACAGATGCTGTTAGAGTTCACGGGACAATGCTGGCTATCGCCTAAACGAGGAATTGATTCACATTCCCCTGGAACGTTTTTGGAAACTATGGAAAAACAAAAACTGAATTTCTGGGTCAGATATCGAACTTGGCTCTTTTTGAATATCAGGTCGAATCGTTGTTTGCTACGAAACTATATACATATAATGGAAATGTTCATATTACTCACCACTTTCAGAAGATACGGCACCCGACATGATCTGAGAAAAAAAACATGAATTTGAAAGTTAATATTGGCAGATAAAACTACAATATCGAAGATCTAAAATCGAAAGGCATTTATGTTATATGGTTAATGAAATGATAAATGAAGATAGCCTTCTATATGACAAATCACTGACACTCATAGGAACACACAAACACAGGGAGAGATTTAGAAACATGTACTCAAACCAACGGACACACACCTACATAGAGATACATGCCACACACACACACACACACAAATACACACACACACACACGGCAATATTTCTGAGATAAATAACATGTAGCTTTTTTTTGTGAAAGTTCCAATTTGTGTTTCGTATATTTCGCTTGTGAAATGTGTAATCTGTGAGGTGGAGATACAGAACCTTCCCGGCCTTGGCTAGGTGCTTACTGGAAACCGCATTAATAACACAATGAAGTCTACCGACACTCCGGCACCTGGATTTAAACCAGGATCCGTTGGTTCTCTCGATGCAGGGTGACGGCGCTCTAACTATCACCACCAACCCGGCTGGATGATCTGAATCAATGAAAGGATTTAAAACGCGAAAGTACGTGAGTGGCGAAATCAAAACCCACCGCTGGGAATATTGTTAGGATTTATTGCGGTAGCAACTACGAAATTAGTTCAGTCGTGAAGAAACAATGCGGTGTTACATTTGTCAAAGCTTAGGGCACTCGGGTGGGGCAACACAATAATATCAAACTGAGAATGTATTTTCACGCAAAGCTATGTGCTTATCCGTGGTCTCATACCAGTGGAGCTTATCATGAAAGGTCTGGATCCATGAACAGTCTTTGCTCGGTGGTATTTTTGTTGGTGTCCCATAGCCTTTTCTACTATTAGCAGCAATACTGTGAGTTTAGGTTACCGTTACGAATGTATTTACAGTGTAGTATATTATTAATGACAGATAAGAGCAAGGGAGTGATAAACCTGTTGATGGTCCTACTGTTGTGAAGAATTAAGGAAACCACTATTTCTAATGCCATCTCTCCATAAGCACTGCGGAGAGATTGGTATCCAAGCCAAGTGCTTTATACTCAATGTAGTGGTTAATAATTGTGCATCTCGAACTATGATACCCTATGAAGAAAACACTTTCTGTAGTCAGGTCTCACATTAGTCATTGAAAAATGTCTGAAATGACTTCATTGAATCTTGAAAGTATAATTTTATTCCAATTTTTTTTTGTACTTACTATACTTTTTTAACTTTCTGGGTGTATTTACTTTAAAATAAAAAGTCAGGGAAACAAGCTTGATGGGAGTATTTTGGAGATTCACTTCTCATCGATTTTGTCTAACACCTCTGGCCGCAGCTAGTCCGCCAACGAAGGCATGGCGCGTGACGTCAGCGTTGAGTGACGTCAGCATTGAGTGACGTCAGCGTTGACTGACTACGGCATATACGATAATATAGATTTAGAAAAGGATCAAGTGTTTTGATACCTAGACCAGATCTGGCTGATTTACGAACATGAACTGTTTTGGGCTTGCTCTGCAAGATTAGAAGCATCTCCATTGAGTTTTGATGGAAGTTTTCGTGCATGAAGACAGACTCCGCTCTCATTACATAATAGACGCCATCAGAGCATCAGATTAGTCACTCCACTTAACAGTGTTATTCACGTATTTTATATTTTGAACTAGATGATTAATTCAGTGCAAGTCGGAAGAATTATTTCAAAGTTGTGATTTGTTTCATTATGTTAAAAGTTGTGAAGAATTTATATTTTATATATTTTTTTTTTTTAAACTTTTGAACTATTTACACTTGGTATAATTAGTATCCCATTACTGTTTTATTCTCTGAAAATATTTACAACGTTATTGAGATCTAGTTTTGTAATAAACATAAAAAAAAAAGATTTTTAATTCAACATTTCAATGAAGGACTGAATAAATAGTCCAAGTTGTTGTTGTTGTTGTTGTTGATGATGATGATGATGATAATGACGATGATGATGATGATTGTTATTGATGTTGTTGATGATGAAGTTCACGGTTCTGATGTTGATGATGTTGTTGATGCCGATTTTTTTTTTTTTTTTTTTACAATAGTCAGCTCTACAAGAAAAGCCATTTGAAGTTGAGCAATACATTTTACATTATACAGTTAGGAAAAGTCAATATTAGGCAGTCAGGGAGTCTATGGCAGCAAAAAGTTCTGTAAGTGGTCTGCTGGATAAAAAGCTTCGGAAGCCCTTGGGAAATATGGAAGGAAGGGTGGTGAGAGGTTCAAAAGGGGCCAAACTGGAACCTCATGTGTTATTGCCGGTTTGGCATCAGTTAGTGTTGCAGCTTGTATCGAAGATAATTCCCCATAGATCCCGCATATCATTGGACTTTCATACAACAGATATTATACAGAAGTGTTTAAGCAGATCAGTAATCAAATCCTCTGGAACTCTTCATACAATAGATACTATACAGAAGTGTTTAAGCAGATTAGCAAAACAAATCATCTGGAACCTTTCATACAACAGATATTATACAGAAATGTTTAAGCAGATCAGCAAAACAAATCGTAAGGACCGTCTACTGGAGTCTGTATGAGTCGTGATGTCGAGTGAGCAGTCGCGTGGTACCTGGTCGTTGCCGCAGTGTATGCCGATGTTGTCGCCCCTCCTGTGCGCCGTGTGGCAGTCGCAGTACAGCCCTCGAGACTCAGGAGACCTGGAGTCCGCCTCCTGGAGAACCACCAACAACGACGCCACTCCCAGTAGCCACCATCGCCTGCAACAGCGAACACACGTTCAGATTTCTGCTCTCTCGAAATCACTGCAGCTCCCTCAAAGGCCATGGTCGAATTGCTTTCCATTCCTTCCCTCTCCCGTCATCTTCCGGCTCTAATAACCTCTAATGAGGAGCCGTAAAGCCCAAAGAACAAATAAAAAACAAAATGAACGATCCTCAACTGTACTTAGACGAGTGCTTGTATCATCAAAGATTTGGCAATAACCCAGGATAACTTAGCTATATTAGAATATTCAAGTTTATTTATTCATTTATGGTGTCAGAATCAAAGCACTGCAAGTTTTCCAGAGAAGTGGGTCTCAGACAAGCAGTGAAGATATAACATCCTCAGACCCATGGCACCTCATTAATTAATCAATTCGCCCGGTTGCCAATTAATGATAATTTCTTCTCTTTACTTCCTCCTCCAATTTACAGATTACTGCCCTCGATCCCCCCCTCCCCCCCCACGTTACTGATCACTACTGTTCTAGACCGAATTGCTACCAAATGACAACAGTGACGGATCGCTTTTCAATTCAAATTTATTTTTCGGCGAGAGTTAAGATAACATAAGGCACCAGACTTCTCCAAAGACACTAAAGCACAAACTTACAAACTGCACCGATTTAACTCGCAAACAAAAATACTGACAACGGCTGACAACTAACATCTCGGCTCTGTCGCTCGTTTATATAGACGCTACAGAAAAATCCAGAATAACACAAAGATGTCTCTCGAACGGCAACAATGCAGCAAACAATCAACACGACTTTAAAACAATCATAATTAATGTAAAATCATTCACAATCGTCATGAAACACGCGGAAATTAAAATTAAAGATATTTACAGGTATTTACACACAAAATTTTCACCGTAAACGAGTCAAACAGTTAAGAATCGCCCTCCAAACATCGCGTCTCACCTCAACACCTCAAAACTTCTAATTAATGCTTCATACATAATACTGTCCTTGATCGCATTACATATCATTAACACAATTTCTCTCCATAAAACAACGTTCATTTGCATGATGCATATACACAAATTAATAATTAATCACATGAAATATTTACAAATTTCTAATTAATCAACTACCATCATGCTATACATAATTCATAAAACAACATTTCATAACAGGACTGGGACTGAGGGCTGTTAAAATGTCTCGCTAAGGACCACATCCACCATTCTGGTATTGCTATAGTTGTATCAGACTGAGCATGCATACGCAGCTGCGGTGTAGCATAACTAGAGTTGCCAGATACAGGATTATAATTTCCGGGACATATCTGGCGTTAAAAAGGTTTTGTTAGTGATATAGGTATATAATTTCAGGACATTTATGGGACTAAAAAGGTATTTTAGTGATATGTTTAAAGAGTGAACAAATATTCAAATTAATTAAAAAAAATTGTTTTTTAGGTAAAAACTATGCTACATAACCTATATATATATTTATATATAGCACCTCTTTTAAGATTATTAATTCAACTTTGCTTGAAATTCACTACGTTATAGTTGAACAGTCTGTATATATATTGCCTCTGGTCGTCGGTAAGGTGGAGCACTCCTCTACCTCCCGCTGCTAGCGCGGCATGGCCACCGTGGTATCTTAAGTTTGAGAAAAAAACTGTTATACGGGAATTCCGGGACTGTAACCCTTAATTCCCGGACTCGGGACAAGACACAATATTTCGGGACATTCCAGAATTTCCCGGCCATCTGGCAACCCTAAGAATAACCCAAGGGCAGAGACCGTTACTATTACTGGATATGATCCCCATATTTCAGAACAATATTGCTTCTTCCGGCCACAATTGCTTGGTGTCAAAGCTGTGCTTCTTACAGGTATTTTCGAGTCTCACAATGTTTCAGTTGGATACCTTTCCCAAAGGCAGGTTAATCTCCGTTCGCCTCCTTATATTATTAAGATGGAAAGCACATCGTCTTGGTTTTAGCTGGATTTGGTTTAGGTGACTCCGTTTACAACAGACGGTAAGTTCTTCCAAACCTTTAGACAGTTTCTGTTCTAGCCCCTTAAACCTATCATCTTGGGCGGTGACTGCATTCATGAGGCTGTGGGTCCATACAGGTAGTGGCTGGTCGCTGGCATAGATGTTGAATAAAAATGGTAGATCCCTTGCGCTAAGTCATTAAACTTTGTTCAGAAAAGTACCATTGCATTAATATGGTGGTGTAGTAGCGGACCAGCACTTTAGGTATCAGATACAGGAGCTGGAGTGGGTGCAAAGGAACGCTGCTAAATTTGTTTGTGGAAATTAACGCAGGACCCAGTCAGCATCTGATTTCATAAGAAAGTTGGATTGGGAGTCACTGGAATGGTATGGTCGGAATGTACATGGCATATATTGGTGATGAGTAGAATTCGAATTTTTATGACAAAAAAAATAAATAAAGAAAGAAATATCATGCAAATATGACACTAAAAAAGGTAAATACGACCTAAAAATGATAAAATATGACCAAACATTTAAATTTGCTGTAATTAAAAGATGCTCAGTTACGTACCATTTATTTAATCTAGTATTACTATTACTCTGCGATTCACTAAAAGTGTGTGGCAGAGGGTGCATTGGACCTATCCGAAAGGGTAATAGTTTGGAAGGGATATACGGGATATGGCAGGAGGCGCCCATGGGTTATTGTGAGGAACCATCCCAGCATTCGCGTGGAGTGATCTGGGAAAACCCAGATCAGGATGGCCGGAGAGCTTTATCGAAAGCTACTCCTGTCGGATTTTATGTTTACTCGCCCGGTAAATCCTTTCTATTCCATTCCCTAATCGCTCGTGGAAAAAACGAATACAGAAAGGAAACGGTTCTGGCCCTGATTGCTCTTATCTTATTTTCACGGTCATTCCGAGACACGAATGTTGCTGGTAGCAATATTTCTTTGCTGTCATTCTGCAATATGTCAGTCGTGAATTTTTCAATTAGCTTCCGTCGAGAGCAACGCCTTCGGTGTTCCAGGTCTTCCCAACCTAACTCCTTCAACATGCACTTACGCTTTCGCGTAGACAGTATAATTTGCTTCCATACATTCACTGCACCATTCGGAACTTTTTTAAATCACTTTGTTGAAGACACTTTAATTTTACATAATTTACAGAAAATAAGTCTTTCGTCTGTACTAGAATACTCCTCTCTAAATTATTTTAAGTAACATTAACGTTTAGAGATTGAGAATAATGTAAAAATTTAATTCTTGACTGGTGAATTCTGACCAATTCAGTGATAATTAGTTTTGTATTTTTCGTCCAGTGTGTAATAGGAGTGCAGTCCTGCGAATAATTATCTTAATTTGTTCTCATCTATAACTTCTAGTGAATTCCCGGTACTATTAATAATTAACAGATTTTTTTCTCAAAATATTATCGAAATATGACCAAAACTAGGAAAATGGCCTAAATATGCATTTATATGCTACATTTAAATACAATCAGAAACGTTTAATCAATGTTTCATTCTGCATTACAGATCAAAAAGAAGGCAGGAAAAAAATATGACTTGTGCCAAAGATTCGAACCCTAGTCATGAGGTGCAATAAGAAATTGGTGGAAGAAATATGAGTGATGCAAAGGATATTGGAATTCGGTTGAGTAACCAAGACGCCTTACGAATAATTTACTAAAACCCCTGAAAGAATTTAAAATTATAGTTCGTAAAGTCTCATTCAGTGCGTTAATGAATATTCATTTTTATATGATTCTCGCCATTCCGAGTACAAAAACATGACAAGAAAGCAGAAACGTGGAATTAAATAGCCGAAAAGCTCAATCAGACTAATAAGTATATATTTATTTATTTTATACAGCATGTTTTATTTTTCATAACCCATAGATGCAATAATATATTAGTATAATTATTATAAAATCAAAATGAATTTAAGTTGTTGAAGTAGTTTAGAAAATGGTTTCGTACCGCATAGGCAGCATCAGTTGATCTTTCTCTCAATCGACTTGCGGTTGAGAAAGCATTGGCATGTTGATTTGTTATCATTGTATCACCTTGTAGTTCAATTTCAGTGAACTGTTTTGTGTAACTTCTTACGTAATTTTGAAGGCAACATGTAGCTTTGACAACATGGACTCCGCTATCTACATCCAACTCTATAGGCTTAAAAAAATATTCTCCACGTCTAAGCTAAAATTCCAAAGGAATATTCTACTCGTACAAGTCGTGCCCTAAAAAATGTTTATGGATTTTTTTTCGCTTCATCATTTACAATTAAAGATTTTTTTTGCAAAAGGGCGCATTAAATAAGTTTGTCATTTGAATACTTAATGGCCTGAAAATACGTGAGTAATGGACGTGGTAATGGTTTACGTGACAGGATAGTTTTGTGAAGTATATACTGTCTTTTAAGCCTTGAACTATGAAAAGTGAGCTGAAGAAGCAATTCTTCTTCGTCTGATGAACTGCTAGACATGTTAATAAGGAGGGGGCAGACAAAAATAATAAAAAAATTAATTACGCCTTCCTTTGTCCACGATTGCTTCAACAATGGTCCGCCCTTCAGCTGCCGGCGCTCTGTTCGTCCTCTGGATTGCCGTCATACCGCCGCGTTTTGCTCGCGCGGACAGTCCGCCCTGTTTGACCGGGGCTTTAATGCTGTTCGCATTCTTCAAAATGTAACCAACCACTTCTCTAGAAACATACCGCGACTACGTTTGTCTCTTACCTTTCGGTCGCAGTCTTCTGGGCTCAAGCCTTCTTCAGAATCTACTGGAGACTGATGTTTTATCACGTTATTCTCACCTCTCTAGTGTGGATACTGCTGATTCTTAATCAACCTGCGATAGCTATGATCTGATAGTCGTAGATTTACTACTAGAAATTTTTTATATATCTATTTACCTTTTTTTGTTTTATTTTTTATTATCTTATGCAATTTGACTGTTAAATTCCTCGTCCATCAACTATTACAATTCACAAATTTTCAGAGTGTTTGGTAAATTATTAATCACCTCACTTAGTACTTGTTCCTATCCCTGACACCCTTACCCACAAATGAAAATTTTTACATCCCCTTATGCTTGAAATCGAGTGCCAACCTGTGATCGTGGCCATCTTTCTTCTTCCAGGCACTACACTTGATTCTTCGAGCAATGTCTCTCCAAACACCATCACCATCACCTTCACCCTCCTCCTGTCCTCCAATGACTCCCAATCCTCCTCCCTTATCACATCAGTTACCGACTGGGTCCTGCGATAATTTCCACAAACAAATCTAGCAGCTCTTCTTTACACGCCTTCCAACTGCTGTATTGATTGGTAAACATTTCCACGCTCATTTTGACCATATCACTGGTCGGTTGTACTTGCAGTCCATTGTTTCCCATCCGCACACCAAGTTTCTTTTTCATCTGCATTTGGATCAATCCGTAAAAATCTGTCAGACTACTCTCTATTAAAATTGGATGTCTTGAATCTTCCTGAGCATCCCCTTCCATCCATATTAACAAGCACAGACCACTACAAACTTTCCTCTTATGCATCCTGTGTTAAGTTCCATCTTTCTCTTTGTATAAGAACGAAGTCTTATACACCGGGCATTGGCGACGGTGGCGTCGATACGCACGGCAAGGAGACCCAGTGGCAACGTGCTCCCGCATTTTCATTCATTTCTACCAAATAGTCACTGTTTTATGTTATTTTATCTACCTCTTCCTTACTATTTGCACATCAGTGTATACCGTACATGTTCAACTGCTGGTAAAGGTCTCTATTTCTTGTGCTCCTGTTCGTTTGGTGTGTACATGCCATCTTGCTTTCATGTGAGGTAAGTGATGGTTCATTTCTGTATCCCAGTTTGTAAAACTATACGACGGGGCACCAAAACGAACCGGAACAGCATTGCCGTTGGCGGAGCTTGTGTAGTAGGCGTTTATGCCGCTAGGCGTTTATTAATTGCTAGTTCAGTGCCGCCTGTGTCGTCGACCTGGCTTGTTCTGTTAATCAGCGGTGATTGTTTTTGCTAGCACGTGTTTTGTTATTGTTTCGTTTTTGATAATGGGCAGTTCATGTGAACATTTTTTTTTTTTTTTTTTTTTTTATTTGGCACACATTTTTACAGCCTAGTATCTAGAAACTAAAATAGGCCTTAATTTAACACAACAGTTTTACATTTGATATTTCAACAGATAATTTCACAATGAATAATTTCAATTTTTGTTATGTATGGTTTTGGCAATATCTGTACAGTCTTTTCTTGTTGGCACGATACATACGATTGTTCCGCTGTTAACATATATTATAACTTTCTAAACTTGCTGCATTTTGTCATAATTGATTTATTATAGTTTTCTCGTTTTGTATGGTGTCTGCAGTTTCCTGTCCACTTTATGGTTAGAATTTTTAATATTTCACTATGTCACTTCGTACGTCTACCACTACTACTATTACTAAACTATTACTACTATCTACTACTCTACCATCTAAGAAAGCATTTTCCAGTATTGGTATCGGAGCGGTAATCCGAATTCCAAATCTCCCGGAATAGCGCACGTTCTCAGTCTCTCTGGCAGCCAAAGTGACCGAGAAGGCCGCCCATCGGGAGACTGGCCACCTCCAACACTGGTTGTGAGAACTAATTTTCAATGATATATATGTAATTGCAGAAGTAAGGAGTCTTTAATATCCGGCTAGTAGGTTGTTCGCTTTCACAGGTGAACTAGATTAGTTTAACATCTACAGCCGGTATTTGTTATTTTCAATATTTGAACAAATTCCTATTTTAAGATTATTGGCTACATAATTTACAACTTTTACTCTTAACTAACTATTAACATTTTTACATATTTTAAGAGATAACAATGTTTTACTTCAAAAGCGGCTCGAGACTGTAACTATTATCTATTATTTGTGTTATTGCAATGTCATACCACATTTTATGCATCGGACTATAGTTCATGTGAGCACTAGGAAAGAACTTATACATACACTATATACTTTTATACGTGTTTCATCAGCAAGTTCTTGTGTGTAGGTAGAATCTCCAGTGGTGTTGCTGCAAAACGGTCCATTTAAAGTCTTTAATATGGTTTAAGCACTCCTCTCCGCAGACCAGCTGGTTGCGTTTTCAGCACGATATACGATTCGCTGATTGAGTGCTTAGACACGCATTGGCTTGTGGCAGCTCTCGGGTGTTACTCTGTGACGTCATAGTCGGCTTGACTTGGCCTTCCTCTTGCTGTCGCTAAACTTTGCATGAATCTCTCCTTTTGCAGTTTGGATATATTTTGCGTCACTTCGTCTAATTTGCGCCAAAGTTGCTCATTTTTTAGTATGTCTTCCGTTTTCATGTTTCTTAGTTCATGAAATCCTTCGTTTCTGGCTTCTGCCATTTGTGTGCAATCCCAGACGATGTGTTCGGGTGTACCCTCTTCCCCGCACTCACACAAGCTTGTGTCTTTTAGTCCTCTTTTATGTAGTAGGCTGGGATATGGCCCGTGTCCAGTGATGTAATGAACAAGTCCGGTTGACGGATCTAGGTGACGAAGGTTTAATCTCTCTTGAATTGTTGACCAAATATTGTAGGTTCTCCTGCCAGTCGTACTACGCGACCACTGTTGTTGCCATTCTTCCATCAATACTGTTTTTATCTCCCGTGCTTCTGTAACCGGTCTTCCTAAAATTTGTTCTACTTTTTCGGCGTCACCGGTTCGTAGCCAATAGTGTGCCCCTCTCTTTCTAACTTCTAGGTCAAGTGGCCAAACGCCCAACGCAACCAGCAGAGAGTCGGTCGCTGTTGTGCTATATGCACCACTTAATCTTATCAGTATGCTTCTTTGTATGCTTCTTAGTGCCTGGCGAGGTTTAACTTGTCGTAACTTATGCGCCCAACTGCTAGCAGCATATCCCACAATCGAGGATAATATACTGTCGTGATACCTCCTTATTATGGACGTTGGAAGATGAAATCTTCTTTGCCCAATACTGATCAGTTTGTTCATCACTATTTTGGCACGACTGCACACCTCCGTTATATGGTCAGTAAAATTTAGTCGCTCGTCTAACGTGACTCCCAGGTACTTACAAGTTCTAACTCTTTTTATGGAGACGTCATTAACTTTTATTATTGGATTTCGCTTGGGGCGGCCACTGAGAACCATGTATTGAGTCTTGTGTGGTGCAAGGGTTAATTTCACTTTGGAGCACCAGTTTTGTAAATGTCTTAATGCCATTCTGCTTCTAGTCTCTACTTCGTCCCTTGTTCCACCTTGTATCAGCAGTAGAAGGTCATCCGCGAAGGCAACAAGCCCCAGGAGTCCTTCTTGCCCAATCATGTTTTCTATGGCCATTTCGAATGTTACGTCCCAGAACACTGGTCCACACACCGATCCTTGCGGACAGCCTTTAGTTAATTTTTTCTCTATAGTCACTCGTGGGTATCTCAGTTTTGCAAATCGGTTTTTACAGTAGTCGCGTAACGTTCCATAGAGGTTACTAGGAATTCCTATTTCTCGCAGGCGGCTCAAAAGAGCCGGCCACCATAAGTTATCGAATGCTCCAGCAATGTCGACGGCGATAGCTATTACATACTTGCTATTACTACTTTTCACTAGTTGCACGGCCTTATTTATGGCATCGTCGGTCGACCTACCCGCTCTGAAACCAAACTGATGTACACTCATACCATACTTTTTCCTGTGTTCCTGTAGTTTCCATACTAAAATTTTTTCCTGCACTTTTCCAAGCACATTTAGCAGACAGATCGGCCGATAGGATTTAGGATTTAATGGATCGTTGTCGTTCCCCTTCTTTAGGATCACCACTTCACTCTGCTTCCAGATATTTGGAACCCTGCCTTGCTGAAGGCATTTATTAAACAGTATGCAGAGTGGTGAAGTCAACTGAACCACTAATGCCTGGAGCACTTCAGCAGCGATTCCGTCCGGTCCAGGTGTCTTTTTCCGCGACATGGCGTTAATCGCTTTAATTACTTCGTCTGGTGTCACATCATCCGCTAAAGTAGCTGAGGTATAAATTTCATTGTGACCTTTACGGAGATTTTCTTGCTCTAAACTTTCACCTATTGCCTCATCGTCGGGTAATAGTACTTTTAACAGTTCCTCAGCTGTTGCGCTCCAATTGGCCGTCATGGTCCCGTCTGCCCTTCTTACGGTTGATAGTGTAGTCGGTGGTCTCAATTTGCTAGCTGCGATCTTGTAGGGGACGCCCCAGGGATATGACTTCAAATTAGCGTTTACATAAGCCTCCCAACTCTGCTGCTTTGTTTTTATTAGCAGCTCTTTAAAGGCAGTCTTCCTTTCCCTGTATCTATCGAGAAGCAAGCACCTATCGGCAGCAATCATGCACCGTTGGTACTCTTTTCTCGCCTTCCTCATCTCCGATCGTAGTTTTTGCAGTCGGTCGCTCCACGGTATGTCTGTAGTATTCGCTGGTCTTTTGAGGGGAATGGCCATCTTCATTACGCGCTGAATTTCACGCGTGATCCCTCTTGCTATGACATCTACATCATTACCTTCCAATAGATCCACTGGTAGACGGAATTCATCTCTTAGTTTTGCCCAATCTGCCCTACGTAAGTTATATTTTTTCCTTGTGTCGTTAATTTCATTGATTTGCAACCTACCTTTGGCCAGATCAAACAGAATCAAGTTGTGGTCACTTGTAGTTTCGTTTTCAACCACCCTCCAGTTTCTGGCTAGGTTTCCTGCCAGCTGATTGGTCAGCGTTACATCGATATTCGATTTTGCACCGGCTCTATTACTAAACGTTGGAGCATTATTAGGGCAGTTCCTGACTTCCAGGCATAACTCATTTAACAGTTCCTCTGCCATTAAGCCTCGTTCATCCGTTGTATCACTGTACCAGAGCGGGGAGTGTGCATTTCATGTGAACAACGTGCAGCTGTGAAGTTTTGTTTTCTATCCTGTAAAAATGCTAATGAAACTGTTTTAATGTCGAAAACAGGTTACAAAAATGACGCTGTTGGAAAAACTCAAGTGTACGAGTTGTTAGCTCGGTTTAAAAATGGCGACATGTCGACTGATGACAAACCTCGTTCTGGACGTCCATCAACTGCCAGAATCGACGAAAATGTTGAAAAAATTCGAGAACTTGTGGTCTCAGACCGTCGCCAGACAATTGATCAACTGTCAGAGATTAGTGGGTTATCTTGGAGCTTGGTTCAACGTATTTTAACCAAAGATTTTGGAATGAAAAGGGTTGCTGCCAAATGTGTTCCTCGGGCTCTGTCTGACAATCAAAAAGAAGGTCGATTTGAAACATGTCGTGCTTTGAATCAACAGCTTGAAACTGATCCAGATTTTCTGTCAAAGGTCATTACTGGTGATGTGTCATGGTGTTATGGTTACTACCCAGAAACAAAGCAACAGACAAGCCGATGGAAGACGTCATTGTCACCCCATCCAAAAAAAATGTCGTCAAATCTAACATCAAAACAATGCTCTTTTTATGCCAAGGGCGTAGTTCATTCAGGGTTTGTTCCCCCACATCAGACCGTCAATCAAACCGTTTATTAGGAAGTTTTAAGAAGATTACGTAACAGTGTTGGTCAAGAAAGACCCGATTTGTGGCATACAGGATAATGGTTCTTCCACCACGACAGTGCACCTGCACACAGAGCTGTCTCTGTTATGCAGTTTTTGGCTAAAAATGGCATGGTTCCGCTGCCCCACGCATCTTACTCGCCTGACCTGGCTCCGTGAGACTTTTTTCTTATTTTCACTCATGAAAAGGGGCATGAAAGAACACCGATTTGACAACATTGAAGAGGTCAAGAAATAAAGGAGGTAGGAGCTGTCAGCCATTACTAAAGATGACAACAGAAAATGTTTAGAACAGTGGAAGTACTGGTGGGACAAATGTGTTAGTTGTAATGGAAAGTATTTTGAAGGGGATAAGGTTGTTTTGTAAAAAATTTGAAGATATATAGCTTTTGAAAAATGATTCCGGTTTTCTTTCGGGTACCCCCTCGTATGTATTTCAGTGTGTTTGCGTGTGTGTGGCTTAGATTTGTCAAACTACGTGGGATATAGACAGATAATACGCCTGTGGCAGCTCTACACAAGCAACGAAATCCACGGTGAATTTACTTGAATATAACTGTTTGAAACACACGTTCACTGCAGACTTGAAACTTAACGATAGGAAACTCCCGTGCAAACTACTGACTTCCTCTTTTTCGCAGTTAATGATGTAAAGTTGTTTGGAATTCGTGAGGAAAAGGCTGAAATACAATACTCAAATACATGTTGCCATCTGTCGACGGCTATGTCTTAAGTTCATGCTAACCGAATACTATTCATAGTAGCGATGTATTTCGGGGAAGCAGTCGCCACTGTATAATGAAGTCAAGGTATGTTGAAACGCCTTCCTAAACAACTAGAGAATGACTTGAAGAAATTTCTCGGAAAACGATTATTAACACATCAGAGGTGGAATTGCGGTCTATGATTGCTTCATTAAAAAGGAAAAATCTGTCAAGGCACCCACTGACGTAACGAGATAGTGTTATAACTTGGCTCCAAGTACAGTACAGTCACTTCCGAAAATATATGCAACAACGATAGCTACGAAACAGTTCGTTCGATCTTCGAGCTATTCAGGGTACTTACAATGAAGCCACTGCTACAAAAAACGTGACACCTCCTGGTATGCTCAATGGTATACCAGTATATGAGATGGTTAGAGATGGGAAACCACTGCAGGCAAGGAAAGTGAAGGAATTCAGTAACAGCCTTTTGAAGGAGTCATCCCGTCATTCAATTTGAGTTATGACGAGAAACCATGGAAAACGAAAATTTGTATGGCCTGACGGGAATTCGAATCCGTGACCTCCTGAATATGCCCATTACGCTCGGTGGCATTAGGAAGAGTAAAACTGTTTGCTAAAGCCTTCTACGTTAAATATTTCTGATAAAAGTGCTGAAAAGTTGGGTATGCACGTGAAAACTCCAATTTGCATTACTGTAGACCGAATTATATGCTTTTGCATGTTTGCATATGGATTGGCATATTAAGCCCGGTTATTGCATATTTTACCTAAAACCAAGTTATGATGCATATTTTCTGTAGTGTACGTAGTTCTTAAATAAAATCTTACGTTGTAGCCGGCAAAACATACTAGCAGCACAGCTCTTAGTCTACGACGAATCGCTGGAGAACTACTACCCACGTTTGGGAATCTAAGTAAACTGACTTCATCAACAAACAAAGCATTTCTTAAGACCAGTTCTCGTAATAATGTCCATAAAAAAAATTGCCAAATTTGCCTTTACCTCCGGAATCAGTGGTAACTCCATGGGCGACGTGGTTTGGAGCTGTAATGGTTTACAATGAACGTTTCGAGGCCATTGAAGGTGTAATAATCGACGTTGATAGTGGAGAGGCTATGACAGTTTGTCACTACAATGAAGCATTTAACAATTCTAGTATTAAAACCATAGATGTGGTTATCACTATTTTTCCCACATACCTGCGAGTATTAAAAAGCTTGAAACTCAAGGTTTGACGTTGACTGAATCTATTCAGTTAAAGAATAAAATCCGCATTGCCAGAGGTATTTATCTGTATACTTAATGTGAAGTTTGAAAATATTTTGACCAATAACCCAATTGTAAAATTGATAGTTTTAGTAATGGGATGGGCGAACTTTTTCCAGAAATAATGACTGCAAACACAGCACCCAATCTGAAATACTGCTCAGTTACAGCAGTGAATGTTGAACGGGCCATGTTCACTTATAAAAATATTTAGAGGGATCGAAGGAACAATGTTACTATTGAATATTTGGAACAGTACCTAATTTTTTACGTTTACAAAAGTAAAAAAAAAAAAGGTTAAATAATTGTTAATTATCGAATTTACAAAAATTTTATTCAACTACTTAATAAATGCATGCTGATTTTGAAAAAAAAATTAAAATTGCTGTTTTATATGATATTGTATATTTTTCATGCATATTTTAATCATTTTTCATGCATTTTTGCATGCATATTTCTAGATTTCTGTGTTGCTTATAATTCAGCCTCTATTGATGATACAAATGCCACTAAAGTAATTTATTTTCTTTCTGTATGTTTGCGCAATACATAAAAATGAATGAACAGATTTCAAGGGTACCGCATTTAGTGGTAGCTTATGCCATACTGAAGGGTGCAGGATACTTTTTATTACGATAAGTTATAAAGATTTCGGTGATAAAAGGCAAAAACCGTATATTCTGGGCAGGTTCGAATCTCCACCCAGCCATCCAGATTATGAATTTTCATAGTTTCCTGAAGTCAATCCAAGACGAATGCCGGGATAGTTCCTTCAAAAGGCGGTGCCCGAATTCCTTTCCGTTCCTCACCTCGCGTCCTTTCCCGCCAACGAGGCATAAGGGCACAACGCAAAACATAAACAAATAAACAAATGGAATTCGACAAAGCTACTGAAGTCTAAAGATTATATCTGCCTAAATTTCTTTGTGTATAAGGTCTCATGTAATACAAATAATGTTACACCATGTAGAAACAGCGCTAGCAACATAAGCATCTTAACACTTCGCTATTGAAATATTTATACTTGCATGTGTCCCGAAGTACCATCAACCTGTGGTAGGAACACGGTCTAGGACAGTAAAGTAATGAATAAAGATCAATTGGTTGGGGTATCTGAAATCACAGGGTCCAAACTGTGATCTATCAAATGTTTCGATAATCCCAGATTGCAGTTTGTAATTAGGGTTCCTAACCATAATCTACCTATATCTGTTTAAACGAAAACAGGATACATTGGTTCCAGAAAAACTCAAAAACTATTTCGCAGATTTCGATGGGGTTTTCGCCGTTTAAATATTAGAATCTCATCTGAATTGTTTGGTATGTCTTATGCTTCAATGTAACCTAACGTCGGAGCATTAAATTAAAATTATTGTGAGAAACTCCAAAGATAAAATAACAACTAAAACAACTAGACGCATAACTAATATTTCGTAAAAAATAATAGCCATATTATCACATGTAACGTTTCCTTACTTAAATTTTGGGCTTTTAGTATTTAAACCCCATAAATGGCCGTATGGAATGCGAAGATTAACTGCATAAAGTGAAAAATATTTAAATTAATTTTAATAATATAATGAAAACACCTTTCGATATCTTGTTTGCGTCTTGAAGCTATCATCTCAGGACACACAGCTACAATCTCTGATATTTGGAAGTGAAATTCGCTGTTAATAGTAAGCAACGCATATTTGACTTTTGAACGATTCCATTTTTTCCCAGATTTCTAAACAAAAATCATTGTTGCACGAACGTCTGTGGTTATTTTGATGTAACAACTTGGTACATATGTCACTGATAGGATAGCTAAAAATATTACAGAAATAAATCAACCCAAACCCCATCTCTTTTCTGCTACACTGGGGGTTATCCATTTAAATACGTACAGAAAATGGAGTAACTGACACGAAATTTGATTCACGAGTGCAGAAAAATGACTTCTGTTAGGAACTTATATATTTACTGTGAGGAAAAATCAACCTAGCAACGCCAGGAACTCTGCTAGTTTAAAGTATTGTTCTTTGTTTTTTGTTCGCATACATTACCCAAACGGTAAAGTTTGCGGAAACTCTGCCGGATGTAATTAAAAATTAGTTTTTTCATTTATTCCTAGCTCTAGATTTGGGATGTAGTACGAGTTACCACGCTTTGGAAGGAAACAGATTGTTAGTAGCTAATTCCACGGAGAGCGGTATGTTTAGCTAAGTGTTAAGGCGCTTGGTTTGAAAAGTTCACTGCTGTGGTCCCAGGTTCAAATCCAGGTTAGTGCAGGGATTATAAGAGCTGTTCTTGGACTTATGAGCTACGCTGAATAGTTCCTTGGTTTGGATTTCACGTTATACTGAGGTCCCAGAGGAAAGGAACTGGCCGTACTACCTCTGACACAATGGCACAATGTGCCTCCTGCGGCTTGTGGACTAAGTTACGTTTTTTTTATCCTATAAAAACACGAAAAAATAAGTAAGTCAATAAACAGGTGATTTAAAAACAATTTCTTCTTTCTTTCATTTATTAATTTTTATTTTCTTCCTCCACAGATAAGTATAGCCTTTTTTTTCTAGATAGAATTTTGAAATATTCTACCATTTAGTACAAAGCACCTAGTGCATACAAATCCATTTTACTTATGTCAGATACGTTTTTTTTTTTGTCTTTTTATAAAATGGAATTTGGCCTTCTTAGCCATACAGTCAGCCTAATGTATTCTTGACTTTCCAGTGTGTACATATGGTATCACATTCATTATCATTTTTTTTCCTATCTGGTATGGACAACACAAGACGGACACGACCCACCGTTAAAACCACCGATGCCCTAGGCTGGACTCGAACCGGCGACCCCTGCAATGCGAAGCAGGCTCGCTGCCACTACGCTGCCGGGGTGGGCCACATACGGTATGGTAATGTGTTGACTGATGCAGATGCAACACAGGTGCGTTATTTTACAACAGTCCTGCGAAGTAACCACAGACTCGATAGCAGGGAGGATGCGTCTGCGTGACAGACAGGAAGACGACGTTATCTGCGGTCGGAATATTGGCTAAGACGGGCAACCATCTTCCATTTGTGTTCGCAGCGAAATCACTCTCCAACCAGCGTATTGTGGTAGCGGTAACAGGAGAGGCAATATGGAGGGCATGTGAGTGCGGAAGGCAGCTGTCTTTAAAACCCTGGGTCCCGTGTTCGAATCCAGTTGGGAGCGCCTAATTTTAGATAATTTACTTTTTCCACGCCAGTATTCTCAACGACACACATTCACGGTACTCTGTAGGTGATGGAGGATAAAAGATTGGAGTGGATGAAAAAGTAATTTACTGAGGGGTGCTTAGGGAAGGATTGGCTGAATTCAGTGAGATGCAAGTGTAAATTGTAGTGCGAAAACGTAGTGTACACAGACAGTTGCTAATTATTATACTGATAAATGATTGTGTTAATGGTTTACTGTCAAAATTTATGTGTTTTGCACGTCGAATAGAATGAAAACTGGAGAAGAATGTGAACAGCTACAGGGTGACCTGGAAAGCATACCTAACTGGATAGGTGAACGTGGAATGAAAATAAATGCCGAAATATTATTAGGTACAAAAAAAAAACAAAAAAAACTAAAGGTTGTTTATGAATATAGGATGAAGAAAGAATTGCTAGCTGAAGAGATGAAGCGAAAATATATCGTATAACCCTTAATAATAAACTCAACTGGAAAGGACAGGTTTGGTGGGCAGTAGGAATTTTTTTTCCCAAAATTCTTAATTTTTTGGAGAGAGTGTTTATGGGATCAACCAAAGAAGTGAGGGGATTAGGTTACAAAACTTTGGTTGAACCGTTCTTGGATATGGTGGATTAGTTTTGGAACCACATTTTAGGGGTCAAGGAAGATGAGCTGTAGAAATCACCTCAAAACTCAATCATCAACTGATATGATACAGAAGCTGGACTGAAAGCCATTGGTAGAATGGATGAAGGTGAAGAGAGTGAGGGGATTGCACAAGGAGTATTATACGGGTTTTTTTTAACTGTTTTAAGTCTCTCAACAGCGAGGTCTTTAGAGACGGGAAAGGGTGGGGGCAAGGAATGGGAAGGAATTCGGCCATGGCCTTTTGAAGGAAGCATCCCCGGCATTTGCCTGGAGTGATTTGGGAAAACATGGAAAACCCAAATCTGGATGCCCGGACGGGGTTTCGAACCGCCGTCCTTCCGAATGCGAGGCCAGAACGCTAACCGTTACACCACCACGCTCGAAGTATTACTCGTGGTGAGGCGTGGTAGGATAGTGGTGGAAGATTTAAGAGAGGTGCGTGGATGGGAAAAATGACTTGAAACACAAGCTGGCACACATTTCAGCCGTATTTGTGTCGGAAGATTTTCTTTCGTAGTTAAGGGAGTCATGGATTGGAATTAATTATCAAGGGAAGTTATGGATAATTTAGAAAAAAAAGTTGAAACCATTTTAAATTAAGAATCGTTGAGGGAGAAATTAGTCGGGCCGCACTTAGGCTGTGGTGCGGGCCCCCTCTTTGTGGTGCGGGCTTCCCTTTATTGTGCGGGCCCCCCTCTTCGTGGTGCGAGCTCCCCTTTGTCATGCGGGCCCCCCTCTTCGTGGTGCGGGCTCCGCTTTGTGATGAGGGCCCCCCTCTTCGTGGTGCGGGCTCCCCTTTGTCATGCGGGCCCCTAGGCTACAGCCTAGGCAGCCTATGCTTTAATGCGGCCCCGTCGGGTACGAGAAAGGGGAAAATGTGTGAGTATGGATATTGCCACCGTAATGCACGCTCCATTGCAATTAAATTTAAAGAATCCTATAAAACTGTTATACGTATCTTTTTACATTGCGGTTTTTTGTGTTTGGATTCTCCATTAACAATGTTGCAATGTTAAGCTGACCTCACATTCTTTCAGTTAATATGGGCACGGGATGAGCTGTGCGTATAATCAACCAATTGTTATTCTTGCGTACGTAACATGCGAGACACGCAGAAGTCCAGCTGTGGGTCAGTCACCTGTAAGGGACTCCACCAGGCAGCTCAAGAGCATGATCTTCGTCACCTAAGTGGCATGCGTATGTGTCTGTAAAATCCACCGTATCTAATTCTGACTTTATGATATATCCATAGCCACGCGGATTTAAGGATACCTAGGTGGAAGATTCAAGAGTTCGAAACGGACTAACATACGTGCTTAATCATAAATGTGCCAGGTTAGTCTCCTCACACGTTGACCAAAATGAGACAAGGACAGACAATCTACTAGACAGAGAAGGACGATAGACGGAAATTCCATGAAAAGGCGGTCTGGGTCAGAAGGTCACAGCCAGTTAAAAAAAAAGAAACTAAATGGAGTGGTTTGATTGAGGAGAACGTATGTGATGAGCAGAGACCGTATCATATGCACTTACATGTTTGCATATGAACTATCATATTAAGCCCATTATCACTGTTTCTTTCATAATTTACTTAAAATGTAATGATGATGGATATTTTAGCTACATTTACAATATTTTTCGGTAGTGTATATAGTTAATAAATAAAATCTACTAACAGCACAGCTCTTAGTCTACAACTACTCGCTGAAGAACTACAATCCACGTTTGGGAATGTAAATAAACTGATTTCATCAACAAAAAAAGCTATCTTAAGGCACGTCCTCCTACTAAAGACTACCAAAAAAAAAAAAAAAAAAAATGCCAAATATGCCTTTACCTCCGGAACCAGTGGTAACTCGATGGGCGACGTGGGTTGAAGATGTACTGTTTTACAGTGTACATTTCAAGGCCATTAAAGGTGTAGTAAACGACTTCGATAGTGAAGAGGCTATGACAGTTTGTCAGCACAAGGAACCATTTAACAATTCCAGTATTAAAACCATATCTGTGATTAGCGTTCGTTTTTCCCACAAACCTGCGAGTATTAAAAGGCTTGAAATTCAAGGTTTGACGTTGACTGAATCCATTCAGTTTATGAATAAAATACGCGTTGCCAGAGGTATTCCTGTGTTTACTTGAAGTGAAGTTTGAAAATATTTTGAACAATAACCCAGATTTTCAACCCTTGTGTGAATTTTTCCAGAAACAATGACTGCTAAGACAGCACTCAATTTCAAATACTGCCCAGTTACATCAGTTAATGTGGGAACGATCCATATACACTTATAAAAATATTTTGACAGATCGAAGAATCAATCTTACTATTGAATATTTGTAGCAATACCCCATTGTTTGGTTTACAAAAGAAAAAAATTGTTCCTTACCGATTTTATAAATATGTAGTTCACCTACTTACTAATTGCATCCTCATTTTGTAATTAAAAATAAAAATTACTATATTTATATTACATAATGTTGCATATTTTGACACTTTTTATGCATATTTTAATAATTTTCATGCATATTTGCATGCCTATTTCTAGTTTTTTGAGTAGCATATAGTCCGGTCTCCAGTGATTAGCACACAAGGCAATTGTATATTTGAAGCGTATTATTTGTTTATAAGTTTGTTACCTGTCTGTGGTATTCGCGTACCGGACTGGGGATGTCGTCTGACGTTGGCAGGACCCCGCAGAGGGGAGTTGCTTAAAGCCTGCTTGTGGACTAATCTTGTGACTTGCAGGGCAGAATGTCTTATGTCGTTCAACCAGATACAATTTATAAGTATTTGATCTCAGTAGCTCAAGTGGGATTTAAATTATTTCAGAGGGAAGGTTGTGTTGGTGTGTTGGTACACGTAGAGTGCTGCCTGATACGGTGAAAAGGCATAGTATGCAATTTCACTGGATTTCAGGCACAAGGGTGTAGGAAGATTCACTTTTTTAGGTAATGATGTCAGAGATTAGAATAAGTAACAAGAGAAATGATGAATAATTTATCAAAAACGTTGAAGAAATTTAAAGTTAAAATTTGTAGGATCGACCGTGGTGGTGTAACGGCTAGCGTTCTGGCGTCGCATTCGGGAGGACGGCGGTTCGAATCCCCATCCGGGCATCCAGATTTGGGTTTTCCATGGTTTCCCAAATCACTCCAGGCAAATGCCGGGATGCTTCCTTCAAAAGGCCATGGCCGAATTCCTTCCCATTCCTTGCCCCCATCCTTTCCCGTCTCTAAAGACCTCACTGTTGAGAGACGAAAAGGAGTTTAAAAAAAATGTAGAAGTCAAATGTAGGTACATTCAGGAGGGGGAAAGATAAGTGTGTAGGGAAATTGCCACCTGAGCGTACGCTCCAATGCATCTTAATTAAATATTATTAATACTCTGATTGTAAAAAAAATACAGATATATAACCTAATAGATGTAGATTAAAATGTTGTATTCATAATTGGGGTGGTGTTCACAGAATCAGTTTGTTGCGAACCATTTATCTCCGTTGCTACCTAACGTGAATCCATATAGGAGGTATTATTTAATAGATTAAGGTATTCACTCGGGTAACATTATAAATGACGAACGAGGTTTTACGGAGTTTGACCCTTGAAGGTCAAAATTAATGAATGTGGAAGTCGCGCGTATGAGACAGCTCAGAGGCAAGCCTCTAAACAGCAGCAGTACACATCACATGTCATATGAACTGCTTCACTCGCGTCGACTTGTGTTTCGTTTGTATTACACTAAACAAATAAACAATTGAAACAAATGAAGCGTGCTTCCTCTTTCATCCAGTTACAAACCATCAACCTAACTGTTCATCGTATTTGCGAAATTTTTCTACGGTTCATCTAGTCTGTCAATAATGCAGCAGGGGCGACTAAAACTATTCAGATCCGCAAGGGTTCATGAGCTTTTCATGACTCTAATAGGGTCACATTAAAATTGGCAGAAACAAAAAGAACTAGACATAATTGAAATCAGTTGCCGCACTGATCCGTATATGTAATTTTTCTTCCTTTCTGCCTTTAAAAAATGAAATGCGACGATTAGAAATTAGATTCGATCAAAAATTACCCTCTGCCTTCTGTAATTTTATGATCATTCATTCCACTGATACAATATATATATATATAAACTCAGTAACTGAATTATAACACCTTACATGTTGTGAAAACGTAAAATCAACTAAATAAATTCAGGATAAAATATTAAAACAACAAGAAATTTCTTTCGTAGGGATCTAAAATTAAGCATTACAAAACAGCGGTAAAGCCGGAAGCATTGTATGGAGCAGAAACTGTGACGATGAATTGCATAGGGCAGATAGAAAAACTGGAACTAAAAAAAATTAAGAAAAATCAGAGGAACATATTATTAAGAAAATAAAGTAGTATACATTAAGAATGTAACTCTCAAAAAAACTGAAAAACACTCAGATTCTATGCGCAAAAGGAGACTAAATTTATACAGACATCTTTTCTGAATAAATTCTGGTAGACTAACGAAACAAATTTTTGATTTCTCCCATAACCGCATAACAAGCCTAACTGGTTCATAGAAATTGGAAAAGAACTAAGATAATTAACAATTACTGAAATGTTATTAATTGTTAGAACAACGCAGATAAGATTTAAAGATGAAAGGATAAGGTTCAAAGAAAAATCTAAAAGTCGAAACCCATCAAATAGGACTTTTTACTTATGGCTTTACGTCTCGTCGACGTCGAGGTCATTAGAGTCGGGATGGGACTGGGGCAAGGAACGGGAAGGAATTCGGCCAAGACCTTTTGAAGGAAGCAATCCGGCATTTGCCTTGCGTGATTTGGGGAAACCATGGAAAACCCAAATCTGGATGCCCGGACGGGGATTCGAACCGGCGTCCTCCCGAATGCGAGGCCAGAACGTTAACCGCTCACCCACCACTCTCAGTATCATCTCGGAAGAGGAGAGCAGAAGAAGGTCACAGAGAATGAAGAAATTCTGGGCGCAAAGGAAGCAACAACATGCAAAGAAGTGACAGATGCATCGCACCCGAAAGAAGAAGAAGGAAACAAAGAACTTGCGCGTGAGAGGTTGGACACCTGTTTACTTACCTCATCTCTGCTCGGCGGCTGAAGTCGCAGTGGCGATCTCTGGAGGAAGCTGACTGTCCTCCCCTCCCCGGGTCCTCTGCAGAACCAATCCCCTCCAAGCAGCAGGCATCAGGCACTCCCGTTGGTTTAGCAAGTCAACATCTCTGACGTGCAGTACCTGAACTCACTGAATCTGCTCACTGGGGAATAACCTTCAGCCTTGGTATCTCCTGTGCTAGGCGATATCCCTGTTCTGGGTTTATGTGCATCTAAAAGTGTTTCCAGTGGCAGGGTCCTAAAGTTGCCAATCTTATTACACTCACAAATTTTAAATTATTTCTAGTCCATTTAAAATCAACAAACGAATGTGATACATGTTGGAATGTTGATGTACAATTCGTCGTTTTACTTGCGGAAAGGCTGCTCACATTTGTGTCTGGACGAAGCATGCAACGGAAACTTTTTTACACATATCTCCGATTCCGGTTACATTCAGGTTTCTAGTATGACCAGATATCAAGACGGAACAGTGTAACATATAAGCTACCACATCAATTGTAGAATAAATAGTTTTGTAATTATTATTTCATTATCAAAGCTGTGGTCAATATATTATATTAATGATATGTATAGTGTAATTGCTCGCGAATTCCACAGACTGGTAATCTTTATTGTCATGTGGTATTTTTAAGTTAGATCTGTAAAAAAGCAATATTAAAATTTTTGGCCCGCTGGTGCGGCCAACGAGAGGGTTTAAGTCGCTCTTTGTAAGAGTGAGGACTTTATCGCTGATGATATACAAAGCGCGTGCGGTATACAATGAATGCTGTGGCATTAGTTATTCTTGTTCATTGGTTATTTATGTTTTTGGAGTGTATATTAAATGGTACTGTTTGACATTAAAACCAATCGTAGTGAATTTTCATCAGTGAATTAATGATTAATTAGAAGTATTCACCTGGCCTCATGTTAGATTTAACGGTTTCTTCTTCTTCTTCTTCGATTATTCCCTTTAAAGAGAGCGACTGAACTTGAGTAGTCATGATGTTTTTTTCCTTCTTCCTTTCTTCCCAAATTCTCTTCATACACTCGCTGTGTTCTCTCTTGCGCTCTTCTTACCATTTGTTTTCTGTTCTTTTTTTGGTTTGTGTTTGTTGAAGTGTGTGTTTCTTTATGATGTTTCTAAACTGTTCTCGGTTGTTTATGTTGTCTTGTGTGATCCCCAATTCTTTAAGGTCCTCTTCTGTTTCAGATATCCATTTAATTGTAATCTCCATAATATGTGCGTGGTCGAGAGACGGTGTATAAGGGCCCAAAATACCGAAGTCGACAGTAATTGTGTAGTTTATATCAGGTGACTCTCTGCTGAAGAAGTTAATTAATATATAATGGGACATTATAAAAGACAGAAAACCATAAATCTTTGGTTGGGGTATTGAGTTGAGATATGTACAATATTGTAATGAAAAAGAATCAAGGATCTGGAAGTTTATTTTTCCACCTTCAAAATCACACTATGGAATTTTAAAAACTCAGCGAGATTGAAACACCACTTTGAAGCCTGTCTAGATCGTCTTCAATAATCTTTAAAGCATTTGACCAGGTCACTTCCATGTTCTGTGTATTATTGATGCACAACCGTTGATTTATTTGTCATATAACTATAAAGAATCTAGTCTTTTCTATTATCAACAGTTTCAAAGTTTATTATCGTGCTTTTGTTTGTCTCCTCAAAGGAACTACAGTTGAGACATCACCTATCCGAAGTGCAAGGTTCTTTTTCCAACTCGTATATCAGATCTATGCTAAACATCCGCTAGATTCTCTCTTGATAATTCACCATAGTAACACCAGCTTTCTTTCTTTTCTCTCTGTCTCTCTCTCTATGAGAAATCATAATTCAATTTCGACCACGTCCAAAGAATAATAAATAATTTTTTATGAAAATTATTTCCGCTGTTTCGCATTATGACGGTTTAAGCATGTAATTGTATCTATAAGTTGTTTTAAATAAAAAAATAAAATATTAATGCCATTGCACATAAAGTCTCCGCGGCCAGTATTCGAGTAAACAGTTTTAGTACAGGCAACAGGTCCAAATGTAAACTGCCGACGTTTCAGCCGACTTGGTTCATCCTTCTTCGATGCTCATTTCTCCCCTGACAAAATGAAAACTAATGGAGGCCTTTGTCTGCGTGCTATCGCAAACTGACGTCGACTGGAAGAGAACCAAGGGACCGAGCGTGGTGGGTGAGCGGTTAACGCTCTGGCCTCGCATTCGGGAGGACGCCGGTTCCAATCCCCGTCCTGTCAACTAGATTTGGGTTTTTCGTGGGTTCAGCAAACCACTCTAGGCGAATGCCGGGATGGTTCTTTTAAAAAAAATTCCACGGCGTAATTTTTTCCTTTTCCTTGTCCCCAGTCCTTTTTTTCCCTTAAATGACCTCGACGTCGCGGTGAGGCACTAAGCCAGAAAAAAAAGTTAAAAATCATCGATGAAAGCCATTATTGGGCAATGTGGATAAAATAATTACAGTTATTAATTACGTTTTGTCATCCGAACCGAATAGGAAAGATAGGCAGCTGACTAATGTTACCACAATCAATTAGAATTGCATGAAACTTATGTTTTCTTGTTTTCTGCCGAATTTTGGCAATAAGGTGTGCCTGTACCCTAACACGCATGTATCAATGTTTCCACTCCTCATGCGTAATGTATGTTACCTTCCTTTAACAATAATTGTTATACATTTATCTAATTCTATACATTTGATGCTGTTTATCTCCACTCACATTTTATGAAGTGAAGAGTTCTATAGGCGCGTTACGCCATGTTAGGACGGGGGTAAATCTATGAGTTCGTGACGTCACCATCAAGCCACCTGTTGCGCGTATGATATGCGCGTTGGATGCTTTTCGCAATATCTTTACACAACCACACTTTTTTCCGATTTTGATAGTAGTAATATGTTTACTTCAAAACAAGGCTGTTTGATAACTCGGCGGTTAAGGTGCTCACTTTAGAAAGTTTTCTCTCCGATCGCGGGTTCATACCCGTGGTGAGTAGAAATGTTTAGGACTGTATTTGATTGCATGAGCTACGCCGGTATATTCCTTGATTCTGATTCCACGTTAAGCTACAGGCGCTGAAGAAGGAAATTAACCTTCTAGAATACCTTGGTACATCTCCTTCCTAAAGATTCGACGAACCGCCGGGTTGTGGACCAAGTTAGATTTCTAGTTTTAAGTCAAAAGCTTTTTAGGCGCGTTGGGCGATTTTTGAATGGTTGAAATCTTATGAGTTGGCGTCACCAACATGCTAATGATGACAGAATGTCTGTTGCGGTCTGGTGGCTTAGTGGTTAAGGTGTCTGACTGGCGAACAAAAGGTCACCGGTTCGAATCTCTGTCTCAACAGTTATTTTCATAGACTATTAACCATACCTTCACCTCTGTCACAGATTGCTGTGTAATGCGAAATACGCCAGAAGGCTTCCGTGATTCAGATTCCATGTTAAACTGAAGGTCCCCTGTGCCTGGTAACACTACCGGGTTATGTTAGAGCGGCTAACACAGGGGGGAGGAGGGTCGCACAGCCAATAGAAACCCTGTCACAAGGTCATTACGTCCACACGGAATGATTACTAATATTATTATATTTGTAGCTATAAGTACAACGTGTTGCGCGTATGATATTAATAGTTTTAGTTTTAAGTTTTCACTTCTGTCGGCAGTCTCCAGTGACTACCAATTGTTTTTTTCCCCCCCATTTGGATTCCCCAGTGAAGGAAGTGTACGTACGTGTTACTACTTCGTTTGTACAACTGTGATGTATGTATGTATGCCCAACTGCCCGCCCCGTTGTCTGAGTTGGTTGCGGCGCGGCGCCGTGATGGTGTCTGGCGCTGACACGGGGTTAGCTGGTTCCAGTCCTGGTGGTGGACTTGGCCGGCAGGGTAGCAGAGGTGGTGGAGCACGATTCGTAATCACCAATGCCCCGTTGTCTGAGTTGGTTGTGGCGCCGTGATGGTGTCTGGCGCTGACACGGGGTTAGCTGGTTCCAGTCCTGGTGGTGGACTTGGCCGGCAGGGTAGCAGAGGTGGTGGAGCACGATTCGTAATCACCTGCCCCGTTGTCTGAGTTGGTTGTGGCGCCGTGATGGTGTCCGGCGCTGACACGGGGTTAGCTGGTTCCAGTCCTGGTGGTGGACTTGGCCGGCAGGGTAGCAGAGGTGGTGGAGCACGATTCGTAATCACCAATGCCCCGTTGTCTGAGTTGGTTGTGGCGCCGTGATGGTGTCCGGCGCTGACACGGGGTTAGCTGGTTCCAGTCCTGGTGGTGGACTTGGCCGGCAGGGTAGCAGAGGTGGTGGACCACGATTCGTAATCACCTGCCCCGTTGTCTGAGTTGGTTGTGGCGCCGTGATGGTGTCCGGCGCTGACACGGGGTTAGCTGGTTCCAGTCCTGGTGGTGGACTTGGCCGGCAGGGTAGCAGAGGTGGTGGAGCACGATTCGTAATCACCTGCCCCGTTGTCTGAGTTGGTTGCGGCGTGGCGCGGCGCCGTGATGGTGTCCGGCGCTGACGCGGGGTTAGTTGGTTCCAGTCCTGGTGGTGGACTTGGCCGGCTTGGTAGCAGAGGTGGCGGTGCACGATTAGTAATTATCAACTTGTGCACCAGTATGCTGAATTAACTCCGAAAGCTCTCCGCAGTGATCATGGAGTGACAGCATACCACACTGTTGATGGCGATTCGTCCGTCTGGTGGGCACGTTAAGCCTGGCGGCTGTCCTGCTGTCTTTCTGAAAGGTTGGTCTGAATGAGGTGACACGGGGTTCCTCCCTCTCCGTTCCTTCACCTCTCATCAACGATACGAACAACATTCTATACCAGGTGTGGCCAGCCCAAATGACCTTGCAGGCCACTTTGGTAGTGAATCATAACCCCGCGGGTCGCATATAATATTATATATCCCCACTAGAGACGTTTTTTTGGAGTGAAAAATTGAAACTTGAGTTATTGTTGTGTTTACTATTATTCTAACATGCAAACATAGTTAATATAACAAAAATGATGCTATACGCGCATTGTAGAGAAATATATAACACTAAAAATGAAATATAAAATGCATTTGGTAAAAGTGTGATGAATCTCGCGGGCCAAAAAAATGTTCAAGGCGGGCCGCATGCCAGGCCGCGGCTTGGCCACCCCTGTTCTATACTGAACACACTCACCACCACACTCATACATACTTAAAATAAAAACGTGAAACCATCCCAGCTTCTTCCTACCTGGGACGTTACCACGGGGGGGAGGGGGGGAAGGGAGGTAAACATCCACCCTAGTGGCCGCCTATATTCGTATACTCTGTTTATTCGCCTTTTTTTACTTATGGCGTTACGCCTCGTCGACGTCGAAGTCATTAGAGGTGAGATGGAACTGGAAGGAATTCGGCTACGGCCTTTTCAAGGAATCATCTGTGCATTCGCCTGGAGTTAATTGGGATGCCCGGACGCATTGATTATTCGCATTGGGAAAAGGAATGATGTGTTTTAGTATATAAGTTGTGACAACGTTAATCGTTCTGATTGTGTGGTTCAGTTAGGAAGTAACGAGGTTCAGCACTCTCGGCCCATTCCAGTTGTGATGTAATAACTGGGATCAAACACCGCTTCTATTGTTCCCTGGAAAATGAAAGTTTCTGAGTTATTGGAGCTATAGTGTTAATATAATATGAATTTGTTTGCTATGAGCACATGTTCCGGTTTCAATTCCCCTAGTTATCTAATTACCTCTTTTTATTATTATTTTTTAAATTATCTTACATCCTTCCAATATTAAATTACACCCCCCCCCCAACCCATCCACTTAAGCGATTACTAATTTTGATTTTAAATTCCTTCAGCGTTTTTGGTAAATTTTTCATCACTTGTCAATTTATTCCAAGCCCTGAGGAAGGAAAATATTCCTACTGCCTTATGAATGAAATCCAGTGCCAGCTTGTGGTCTTGGTCACCTTTCCCCTTCCATGCACTATTCCTAATTCTTTGACCAATATTGCTCCAAGACCCATCACCAACATATGCCCTGCGCATTCCCAGCACTCTCTTCACCCTCCTCCTTTCATCCAATGACTCCCAACCCAGCTCCTTTATCATATCAGTTACTGACTGGATCCTGCGATAATTTACACAAACAACTCTAGCTGCTCTTCTTTGCAAGCCATTCAAGTCTTCACCAAAAGCCAACAAAAGTATCAAAGAATTGCAGCTTCTTTATATCAGTTACTGACTGGATCCTGCGATAATTTACACAAACAACTCTAGCTGCTCTTTTTTGCAAGCCATCCAAGTCTTCACCAAAAGCCAACAAAAGTATCAAAGAATTGTTGGAGATGTGGGTAGATCTACACAAAAAATACGTATAATACCTGTTATTTATTGCAAGTGTTTCTTGAGCTTGGTTACCGGAGAAAAAGCTGCATTCTGCGTCCACATGGAATGCAGAGAACAAGTAACGGCACACGAAACTTTTTTCCACGTTATTAAGAAATTAAATATAAGGTTATATGAGCGGTGGTGCCACTAGTGCAAAATTAACTGAACCATCAGTCCTGGACCAAGAGCGCCAAAGTCAAGTTCAATGTGATGCATGCGTGCATACAGCTAGTATTTGGCATTGTACGTAATAAGTTTAATTTATAAAGGTTGGCACCCATGTTATTCAGATGGAGCTGTGCTAAATTTGATGAACGTTTAAATTGTGCGTAAGCTGATAGCGCAACAGTAACTTCAGTGTCGGCTTAAACTTACACTATGTGATCCTTCACCTTTGATGAAAATTTTTATTACATAATACCTGCTAAGGAAGATGTATACCAAATTTTATACCACTGGCACAATCTGTTCTTGATTTCTTCTTGACACCGTGTGGATATGGTTGAACCTGCCTTCCTACGTCAGTAAAATCAACAATGATAATTGATAACAATTATTGGGGGCCAGTTAATTCAGACAACTTCCTAGACTATCAGTTGTCAGAAAGAAAACAACTTCTAAATTGATCTGGTTTTATTTAGTTGGATTACATGTAGTTGATAAAGTGCGAGTTACTAGAGACAGCCGCAACTACTTTCCTTGCTGCCCGAGTGGTGCCGCATCCTAGTACGAAATTCCGACTCGTTTCTGCCATTTTGTAAAAAGAACTGCCCCGCGACGTATTCTCCACGTTCTGCTAAACACTACAAAGCACACGTCTTGGACGATTCGGGCTGGCTTTGGAAGGTTCGGCTCTTCTAGCCAATCAGGAGAGCGCAACAGTAAAGTGGATTGCGTATGGACGGCATGAGCATCGCAACGCAGTCCTGCCCAAGAAGAAAGCTGAACAATGTCTGTAGAAACTTCGAGATACCACACTAGGACGCGGCACCCACTTGGAAAGCAAAGAAACTGTTTACTGCGACTGCAGTGCTGTGACGTCACACGGGCTGTATCTCGCAGATGAACCTGCGGACCCACTGGCAGCCGACGTCGTTGTAGAGGCCGACGCCCTGCACCGACAGGCAGTCCTCTTCCAGGCCACTCCAGTCGTTGTTGGGCTCTCCTTGGTGCCACATCTGGAACTCCATGTCGCTCAGATGGCGATCTGTTAACAGGACATATGCTACAAGTAGATCCTCGCGCACAACAAACAACACGAGAGCAACAGGTGGCATCTTACTGCAGTGCTGTAATTATATATAAACACTGCCAGCTATTTCCAATTAAATAGAGAGCAGAGAGCAGAAACAAAACTTCAACTGTATTCAAACCTGCCGGACTAGCTCAGTGATATCGGGATGTTATGTCCATAGCTGTTGAACAATATCCCGTGCTGCAATTCATTTTGATGATTTGGAAAAAACTTACGATCGTATAGATCATCAGTTCCTACTATGATTATTAAGGAAATTTGTTTTAGGCATCAATTTACTAGAACGGTGGAAAAAAAATAATAATTAATATTTCTTCTAAGCTTCGAAATAATGGTGCAATGACAAAGTCTTTTAAAATAACCCGCTCCGTACGAGAGGGATTACTTCTGTCAATGATACTTTTTAGTATCTCGATAGAACCATTACTACTATCTATAGACAAAGCTATCAAAGGTTTTCATTATGACGGAAAACGGGTAAACTGTCGAGCATACTTCACAAGAGGACATGAACAAAATTACAATGCAAGAGTCAATTTTAATAAGTCTGTACTTCTTCATATTACTAAAGGACTCATAGGCCTAGAAAAAGATTATTTAGGCCATGAAATAACCAGACATACTTCCCAAGACATACAGCTCGAGGGAAAAATTAATTTACTATACACAACACAAGAAGTAGGTATCGTTTCACAGAGAGATAGCAACACACACCCTCCTCCTAAAGGATAAGTACGCCGGGTCTAACAAACGCGCTTTGTTTTCGAATAGTCCTCATGATTCACAATGGCCACCAGTATACAAAGATGGCCAATAGCACGTCGTGCAAATTAAAAAAAAAAAATTCTAAACTCATGTTGACAGGGATTACATTGGCTGCGCAATCCGCCCCTATCGTAGCCGCCAAGCCTAACCCGGTAATCTTACCTGAACGTGCTTAGATGGCCGTATCGACAAATATAAACCTATTTTGGTAATTTCCGTGCCGATACTAGCTTTCCACACCCTCCATATATTACGAATGTCGTAGGTAAGGAGAACTATAGTCTGACGTCACACAGTGCTGCTGTTGCGATTAGACGAAGCGCTAATGGTGGCCTAATGTTCTGGGTACTGAGAGCTCCGCGAATTCTACAACAAAGTAGCGTGGTCATCTCTCTCCACCCTCTGATGGACGATAACATGTAATCAAGGTAAGCGACGCGATGGCCTTCAGCTTTGATTCCATTCTACGTTCGGTACGTCTCAAGTAATCTCCACCCCATTCAATCTCTAATAATCTCTATTTGCTTTCGGTTATAACTTCGTGAGAACGGTTGAACTCTATACCTTAGTTACTCGAGAAGCCATGCCAAGGCAACAGTGTCAGTATTTCTTTCAGTCAGTCAGTCAGTCAGTCAGTGTCTGTTTGAGTCGAAACTCATGTAACAATTGAAGTTCCAGAGCTCTCAGCTCCCTGACTTCTTTCTGATTAGTGGTTGTTAGCATGTCGTTTTAGTCAAGTCTGTGATGTCGTCCCTTTTTTTTTTTTGAGTTAGTGTTTTTGTCGTGTTTATAATTTTTTTTTTTTTTCCTTTAGAATCTGTAGTTGCGGGTTATTGTCTGTATTGGTCGTTTGTAGTTAGCGTCATACAGGTCTAGTCCTAGGTTCTGGATTATGTTGTAGGGCGATGCACGTGATTTTTGATAGAAATTGGTCGATTTGTCTTTAATTTAGTCTGTAATAGTCTGTATTCCCAAGTGATGGTGAATTTGTGTGTTTGTCATGTACCGAGGGGCGTCGAAGATGATTCGTAAGTACTTGTTCTGGACTGTTTGGAGTTTCTTTAGGTTTGTGTCAGACGCCATGCTGAACAGTTCAGAGCCATACAACATCGCAGGCCTGACGACCGCTTTGTAGATCTGAAGTTTTGTTTTGGTGGTTAGTCCATTCCCCTTGAGGAGAGGGTATAGTTTGAAGAGTCGTGCCTTACTTGTGTTGCAGGCGTTCTTAATGTGGTCACCCCACGTTAGCTTTCTGTCAAACTGTATGCCTAGGTATTTGACTGTGTCCTGCCAGGGGAGGTCTGTGCCGTCGAGAGTTACCTGTTCGGTGGGTGCCTCTCTTTTAGTAGAAAACATGATGGCTTGAGATTTGTCAGTGTTTAGTTTGATTTTCCACCTGTTGCACCATTGCTTCAGAAGTTGGAGGTGTTGCGATAGTTTTCTTATTATGTATTTTTGACTCCTGCAGGATCTGTGTATGGCAGTGTCGTCAGCAAACGCGTGGGAATCGAGGCTCTTAAACAGGCTGGAACATTCTAGAACTAAACTTCAACTGGCCAATTAGAGCCCTACAGGGATCCCACGTGATGAATTTCAGCCAATGAGGGCTGCCGCCTCCACTCCGAGGCTGCATACAGAACTCGATTGCGCGGTAGTGATTGGAGGCAGTCTTCTTTGGGAAAATCTACTGAAAAGTTGAATCTTTAAGCCAGTTGTCTAGAAAGTTTGTTAATTGCTAAATCACCAACAAACCTACCCTTCGTCTGCTCAGAAACAGGTTTTATACTGTCTGAAATGCTCTCGGGTGGCTAGCCGAGTCAAGAATGCGTTGTCACACGATATTTCGGCAACTACCGTAAAATCACTGTCGCCATCTTCTGGTGAAGTGCCGGATGCCATCCATCCATCCATCCGTCCGTCCTAATTGGCACAGACAACAGTCTGCAGTAGCATCCTTAGCGCCAGGATTTAATCCTGTGGCTAATGTCGGGATGTAGGTTTTGAAACTATCTTTTTTGTCTTTATCATATATTGTAGTCTCATCTGAATCATGATTTTACTGTATAGCGATGTTTTTTATTATTTTTTGGGATGTTCGTTGGACTCACTTCGAATGCAGAGGAAAGTTCTTGGCTGTATTTCTACGCTTCTATTCATCTTCTCATGGGAGTAGGTTGCTCTCCGTGGTGGTGGCAAGCGCTGCCGCTATGGCGGCGGCAACCTGGGCTGGCACCAGTAATTCATCCCGCTCGGCCGCGTGGTCTGATGGCATGGAGGATGCGCAGAGAGAGAGAGAAGTGCAGCTTCTTCCAACGCCGAAGGCGTTGCCTGTATGTGGAGAGGGATACCTATTGCTAGTCAGCAATATCTGCCCTTATAGTTACTTTGTGGATATGCTGCATTTCGCATTTGAGAGTGTCATTTCTATTTGCTTAAAGTATTTTTTTATATATATTTACTTTTAATTTTTTATTTATTTTTTTTTTATTTATTTATTTAATATTTTTTATTTTTTATTATTATTAATTTTTTTTAAAAAAATACGCTTATCTCTTCAGTGTCGCCAGTTTAGTAATGATTTTGACATTTGGTGGCGGAGTTCAATGTGCTCGTAGTCGCCTAGATTTCTTACAAGTTCATTTTCAGATTTGTTGGCACTTTCGTAGAACTTGTGCGCTGCTGATATCATCCTTGATCCCAGTTTTGGTGTTTGTGCCAGGTGGTGGAGGTCTTCAGTCGGAAAGTCGATAGGTAAGTGCAGTGCTCTCTTTAAGGCACAGTTTTGCAATACCTTTAGCTTTTTCATATGTGTTTTTGCCGCGTATGTCCACACGGGGCAGGCATACTCCATTATTGGCCTGACTAGTGCTTGATATACCTGGACGCCGCATCTTGGAGGAAGAGATGAGGCATGGTTTAGGACTGCCTGCTCACCCTGTTGCATATATCCTCGACGTGGTGCCTCCAAGTCAGCCTCTGGTCGAGTGTTACTCCCAGGTACCGCACTACGGACTGCTGAGGAATCTGCTCCCCGAATAGCGTCAGTCCCAGTGGCCTCGGTCTTCCTCGTCTGCTGAATACTATCGCCAGGGACTTCGATGCGTTTATCTTCACTCGCCATGTTGTCGCCCACTCCTCGAGTTGTTCCAGTGTTTCCTGTGGTCGCCGGGCGATAAGCGGTAGACTCCATGACGAGGTAAAGTAAGCCGTGTCATCGACATAAAGTGCCATGAAGATAGAGGCAAGCCTGGGAATGTCCGCTGCAAATATTAGGAATAGCACCGGACCGAGAACAGATCCCTGCGGGACGCCAGCCCGGACGCGTCTTCTCGTCGACCAGGATTTTTCCACCCGTACTCTGAAGTATCTCTTGCTGAGGTAGCTGCGGAGCAGTTCCACATATCTTCTCGGGATCCCAGCAGACTTGAGTTTGAATAGGAGTCCCTCGTGTCAGACGGTGTCGAACGCCTTTGCTACATCCAGCAGTACTATCACACAGTATCTGCGTCTATTGTAGGCGTCCGTTACTTCTTCAACTACTCGCATCAACTGGTGTGTCGTCGAGTGTCCCGGGCGGAAGCCAAACTGCTCGTCGGGGATGATGTTATTCCACTGAATATACACCATTAGTCGACGCAGTAGTAGCCGCTCGAAAGTTTTTGACACCGCCGGCAGCAGTGACACGGGCCTATAGTGCTACGGAAACGTTGGGTCCTTACCCGGTTTGTGAAGGGCAATTATCTCCGCTTCCTTCCAAGCAGATGGATACTTTCTTTGGTCTAAAGCGCTGTTGAAATTCTGTTCCAAGCGTTCCACTGCAGCTGGTCGTAAATTCCGCAGCATGAGGTTGTTAACTCCGTCGTGGCCTGGTGCCTTCCTCGCCTGAGATTTCCGTACCATTTCCTGAATTTCATGGGCGTCGACCGGCTCTATTTCTTCCTCATTGTGTGCGTAGTTTTTTCCCAGTAGCGGCGCCATCTGGCGGTGGACGCTTTCAATGTGGTCGTCGTCATAAGGTTCAGGAACAGGTCGAAAGTTTTCCTCAAACACGTCTGCGAGGGAATTAGCTTTGTCCTCAGAAGTGAACACCAGACCCTGCGTACCATGCAACACTGGAGTGCGTGTTTTGGGGCGTGTGAACTTTCTGGTATGCTGCCAGGCAGTTCCGTCATCTACCCTCATCTGCGCTACTCGGTCGCTCCACTGCTGGTTTCTACGTTCCTCGAGTTTGGCCTTTACCTCCAGTTGCAGCCTGTTGAGTAGTGGCTCGTGTTTGCTGCCAGCTCTTTCACACCCGGTTCTTCTCCTTTATGAGTTCAAGGAGGTCAGTGGGGAGCTGGCCAGGCTGGCGTTTCCTCATACGCGGTGCAGCATTATTCGCAGCACTCAGTGTGAGGTCTGACCATATTTGTGTGGCTTCTTCTAGGTTCTCGGCCGGTTCTTGGACTTGCTCCTCCACATTCTGCTAGAGTTCGGCGCGGAAATGGTCCCAGTTTGCTATTTTATAGTTTCTGCCTTCGTCCTCCTCCCTAACGCTGTCCACCTCCCAGTCCGCCACCACTGGGTTGTGGTCCGATGCGAGCTCTGGCACTGACTGCAGGTATGGTCTCGTCGGAATGTCTCGTGTGACGAAGACGTCAAGCACGTCCGGTCTGCGTCCCTCTACCGCTGGGAAGAATGTTGGCTTCTCAGGGGCCCACACTGTAAGTCCTCTCCGCAGAGTTTCTCTTTGCAGCACTCTCCCGCTAGGGTTTGTTGCCCTGCTATGCCAGTTCGAGTACTTGGCGTTAAGATCACCGCCCAGGATAATTCGCTCTGTGATGTTATGTATTGCTGTTATATCTGCTGCGGCGAGCGTAGATCCAGGAGGGTGATAGGCCGCTATCAGTGTGACGTCTCCAGCTGTTGTCGAGACGACTACTGCTGCTGCTTCGATGCTGGTTAGGTTTGGTAGGGCTAGTGTGGTGCTTTATTGAACTTCTCACGTACACCGCGACTCCTCCACCAGCTGTTGGCCGGTCCCGGCGGTACGACTGGTAATTTGGGACGGTGGCTCTGACTCCCGCTTTAAGATGTTGAGAGCGTTAGTAATTGGCTAACGTAGGCACCGCCCGGCCGCCGGGGTGGGGGGTGGTACTGGTAGCGCCTAGCGTGTGCTCAGCTGAGTCGGGCGCATCACGTCGTACGGTCCTCGGCAGCGCCACTGACGCACCGCTTCGATGACCACCACTAGCATCACTCCCCACCCTATCGACCGGGATTTGCCTATTTCAGCCAATCACGGACGTGCTCAACACTCACGCGCAGTGGGCCACCTAGCAGGCTATAAGAACTTAGCCTTTCCGCTTCATCCGGCACTTCACCAGAAGATGGCGACAATGATTTTAGTTGCCGAAATATCGTGTGACAACGCATTCTTGACTCGGCTAGTCACCCAAGAGCATTTAATACATTCCCAACGCCGAGAAAGACTTTTTTTTCACTGCCTCAACGGCGTTATACAGCCCCGCTACGATTTGTAGTTTTATCTGTGACTTCACTGATGTTGATGGATTTTATTTTCTCGAACTGTACACTTTGGAGGAAAACCGGCTTTGACCGTAGTGATTACGGCCTGTGTGGAAACCCTTTTGATATTCCTATTCGTTCGATAGCTAACTGGTTTCATGTGGTCAGTTGGGGATCATTGCCGCGATCAGTTCTGTTAACAACTCGACGATTTTCCCCAGCTGATTTGCTCGTCTTGGCTCTTGATTACAGCATTGGTGCCCGTGTTGGTCAATTGAGTTGGTCGGTGGGTGAATATTGAAGTGGCTTGATGACCATCTCTGAGGTCCTTCCGGTCATCCCATTCGTTGGGAGTGACTGGGTTGGCGCTGTCGTTGACGGCTTCTGATGGCTGCTTGATGCTTTCTTCTTATGGGGCATCCCCCATAACTGGCGGCGTGGTCAGAATCACAGTTTGCACACGTCGGCGTTGCGTTAGGCGGACGTGTGCAAACTAAGTTGTTATGACTCCCTCTATAGCGAACGTAGCGCACTTGCTTAAGACAGTCAGAAGCTTGATGCGCGAAGCCTTGGCAGTGGAAGCATTGTTGTAACGTTGCCATCGCTCTCCACTTCTGTGGCCTCTTGTTGGAATTCAGTATTCTCCTTTTATGACTTGGCTGCTGGCCGGGGCGGTGGACTTGGTTGCCTCTGGCTCTCTCCTGCTTGGTGCAGGGTGTGAGGAGGAATTGTCATCTTGGAGTGTTCTCTCATCCATGTTGCAGGAGTCTTTTGAAGCTGCATCTTTAAGACTTCCTTCTTATATAGGTTTTATACTGTTCTATTTTTTTCTAGCCACTTGGCGATATTATAGTATCTGTATCGATACTTCACCGATTGATGCTGTACCGGCTAACCGTATTATTTACTTCGCCTACTCACGGAGTTCACGAATGAATGCCAGGCACTTAAAACTCTTCAGTTTATTTCGAACTACCGCAGATATATTAGTTAGGATACTGTTAAGTTTCTTTTCGCAGCTGAAGTTTGAAGACGCCAGCAGCAGTATAAACCATTGACGGCGAAAGTTGGGACCAACCTAATGTACAAAGGGTAATAGTATGGATTTATTAACTCGGTTACCACTGGTCATATTGATGAGACGGCTGGATGATTGTACTGAAATTCGGTACCCCCGTTGATCGGACCCATCTACACTCGAACTTTGTTGTTGGTTGCTTGCACCAGGTGCTTAGTAACTGCAGCAAATTGGAATTGGGTGTGGTACTAATCTCTGTGATCGCTGACAGCCATTTCCCACATCAGTGTCTAATGCAGACACCACGGTGATCCGTAACACTCATGTAATCGACTGACCCTACACACACTAAAGACTCTGTCCGGAGCACCATAATAAAATCTCCGCAGATATTAAACTATTATTATTTTGCCGTTCATTCACGGATACATTCGTACGAGTACACATAAATCCTTCAACCTTCAGCTGTCGTCGTGATTAGCAGGTTAACTAAGGCATAGCTTCAAGAAGAAGGAGAGGTCAAAACAGTTTGAGGACTACAGGCAAGGTAGGCAGTTCCTTCCAACTCTCCAGTGGGTCGTGCTGAAAAACACATGAGTGTTTCGTTACAAAGTGAACGCGAGGTTAAATGGACGCAGACCTTGCACAGTGGATAGTGGAGGGTTTGTGTAGGTGACAGTGGTGTACTGACCGTCGACGGTGACGAAGTCTCCCTCATGCTGGGTGTCTGTGAGTCCGACCAGGTAGGAGTTGTGGTTGACGGGCAGCAGCCTGAGCACCGCCTCTGCCCTCCGCCAGGTGTCCAGCACCGCCAGCTGGCCGCCGTCCTCCTCGCACGCCCGCCTCGCGTCGCCGTACACCTTCTGGTCGCTGCGCACGCTGATGAAGCGGCTGGCGTCCTCGATCCAGCGATACTGCGCGGGGATCTCCCTCCTGAGACGCCGCTCGCAGAGGAACGCCCTCTGAGAGTCGCACGAGGTCACCATGACAGTGCCGCCGCGCTCCAACACCGTGCAGTGCTGGCTCCTGGACGCGCCGCTGGGCTGGCCCTCCGCCCAGTTGATGAACGACACACTCTGGCCTGCGGAAGAGACAGTCAGAAGTAACCTTGGCTCCTACAATGTAACACCACTCACGCAGAATGGTGGGTGACCGGTAACGTTTTACCTGCATATTTGGATGATACGGATACAAATCCCTATGGGGCCATACAGATTTTTGTTTTCTGCGGTTTCACGATATCCCTGTACACGAATTCGGGGATGGTTTTTTCAAATAGCCGAAAGTGAATTATAACCTGTTGCTTGATCCTGAATCCCTCCTGGCTCTAATGATCCTAATGAGTCGTATATATATATATATATGATTTAAAAGCATGAGAGTTTGTCACATAACCTTACTTTTGTCAGTATACTTTCAAAAACAGTTCAAAGGGTCCTTAACACACTTAAAACCAATAGCAGATCATTTTAGAAGCATTTTTCAGTAGTTTGAGAGTCAGGAAACATGTTAGTAAGGAGAGTTTGAGCTATTTTGTAAGTTTTCGAAAATATTATAAAGAAATTTAAACATTTTTAGAAGCCTTTTGGCCACATTCATTTTCAGAGGTGTAAAATGAGATGACAATTCAAATTAGATCCAACACTTGCATTTTAGAAGATTATATTAAGAAAATATCATGAAATTGGTGATCTTGCAAGTTCATGGAATTTATTGCACAAGTAACTTTTTTCACCTAATTTTCAAGGTACAGCTAAGATTCAGAGCTCAAAATGTTCAGCATAAGATAATACGCAACATATGAAATGATAGAGTCAATAAGTAAAAAGTAAGTATGTTTTTTAGACAAAATAAGAGATTTCGCTGATTCTGCAGACATACAGATCTGAGGGCATAGAAAAGACATTTATATTAAAGAGAAGCTTTCACTGAACACATGGAGTGATTTTCGTAAAGATTCCGACAATATATAAGCCGTAAAAGGGAAATTAAGGTTTGGAAATAATTGCTGCTACTAAGCATTATTTTGGAAACAAAGGATTGGCATTAAGGGAAATAGATAATGTGGAAATAATATTACCATCAGATAGAAAATTTAATTTAGTAAAGTTTGAGATATATTACAGATCGGTAGCACTCATATATTTGGAGATAATGAACATACAAGTTTTTAGCTGACTTTGCACTTATAGTGAAAGTCGATTTTCACCATCAAATACATTTGGGATCTAGACGTGTTATACGTCAAAAGTTGAGGAAATTTTTATAGAACAACTTGATAACAGAATCATTTCACAGACTAACGAATTGTAGGAATGAGGACAGAGTAAAGCTTTTACGACTTTAACTCGAAATACACAAATCCTAGGAGAAAACTTGTCATAACTAAAACTGACATTTAAAATATGCTTCATAACATATCAAAATTTCAGACTTATCGGAATAAAAATAAGGTTTCCCTTTGTCAAATAAAGCGTATGCTGAGTCAGCTGGCCCAATATGAATATAAGGAGCCTCCGCTAGCCTAGGCGGACAGCAGCAATTCGGCAGAAATTGAACCGAGAGGACGGCGTGTTGGTTGGTCGTGGAGATTTAGAAATTTTAGTAGTGACGTTATAATGGTGCGGGGTCAATCTTCCTTCGGGATGAACTTTTAACTTTCATCTAGGGGTTAGGAGGAAGTTGCTTACTGTGAGAGGATGGTTTAACCTGTAATCATTTATTTCTGGTAGAAGTCTGATGCTTTTCTTTTAGGCCTACGCTGGTACCGAATTTATGTAAGAACTTTTTAACAAAATATAATCTGGAATTAATCAGGAAGTCTGAAGTTGTGTTTTAAGAACAGACCTTTATCCGTTGGGGTAATTACGAGGGATTGGCGACCGTAAATAGCATCACTTAAAGGTACCAGACACGATCATAGTTAAGACAAGCTGCTGCAAGCTACAACCCCGAGCACGCAACAGGTTTTACAAGTTGTGTGACAGTTAGATAAGATAATTGATAGTAGAATTTAAAAACAAACTTTTACGTTGTAAGATATATCTCGTAAAATTTGGAGGAAGTTTTAATGTCAAATTTGTCCGGGGGCATATGAGAGGTAACGCAGTCACGTCCCACATTTTGTTTCTTTTATGTCTGTGCCTCCCATCATGAAATATATAAAGATTTTGTAAATGATTATACGTTTGCTATGTTGCTACAAATGCATATTTCTAAATGCTTGGAACATGTGATTAGAAAGAGTACTTGTTGGGGAAGAGACGACCGTTATGTGCGGTTAGAGAGGCAGAAGGTGGAGGCACGACAGCAGCCTAGTTGGTGTATGGCCGAGTTACAGGTAGTGTCGGCACTGGTGAGTGATTGAGCATTGAGTAACGGGGCTAAGCGGTCTAGTAAGTTATAACTAGTACTGCCCGTTTTTATGTCAGTGTTTGTGTGAAACAAAGGTAACATTTAAGTTTGATTGAAAAATATTGAGAAAGTTTAAGTGATGCGACTAGATTATTTCAAGAACAGCATTGGAAAAAACAAAAGTCTATTTAGAGTTTTTTACTGGTTATCCTCCTGTTCAAAATCTAGTTGCATTTTTCAGGGTGCAGATGAAACCGAAAGTGACATTAGGTGTCGTTGATGCAACATGGACCAGCACCGAAGGGCACTGCGTATATATAGTACGTCTAAAATTATATTTCTGCAGTTTTCTCTCATGAAGGAACACGTAAAATGAGACACAGTTCTAAAATTGAGAATCCAGCAATTAGCTCGTATGTTATAGTCTGTATATAGTAGGCCTAGAGAGCAGTTAAATACAATTATTTTTCGAATCACAGATTTAATTTTGGAAAGTCACATTCAGACTATTATTCAGGTGCTTGTAAAGGAACGCATTCATTGTAGGTTCCCTTTAACTACTTAAGAATATATTTCGTCATTGCCAGAGCCACTCTGCTGTGTGTGGAGGCAGCGGAAGTCGAACTGTGAGTCACTTTGAGACCAGCTTGGATCGGTGGCCGTGATCCGCTCGCCAAGGAGATGCAGTGCGGCCTCGGCCGTAAGGAAGACCACAGGAAAATGTTTCGCTCTCGTACAGAGAGGTTACTTATTTGTTAAATTGAAGACAAATACCATAGCATCCGAAGAGATACCTACCCTTCGTCGTTCTACGGGTGAACTTGAGTTCGCTGGTTAAGATCTCGATGGCAAATTAGGGACGTTTATAGAAATAGAGAAAGAAGTCTAACAGGAAGTATTTCTTATCTATAGGGTAGACTTAGCACTAACAAGGCCAAGAGTTATCTTACAAGGCGAGTGTTTATAATATTGGGCCAGTCAATGCTAATAAAACGCTAGGCTGGATATCTTGATCGTAACTCGGCGAGTCATATGTCAAGACCAAATCTCACAAAATCTCACCAGAGGAGGGGTCCGGAAAAACACCTCACGTAATTTAGGGATGCCCCCTTAAACGCCGATTGCTTTTCGGGGATGGTGTTGCCTAATGGAAAGTTAAGGGAGAATTGTTAGTCTCTGGCATTAGTCTCAAGGACAACTGACCTCGCTAGAAGAATTTGAGAAAGCTAAAGGTAACTATATACTTAAGCTCATCATCGTCAGTTTTTTTCCCTAGGGCAGGTTTACACTTGGCTGTTCTCCATGCTTTTCTGTCTTTCTCTTAAGGTCGTTGTAGTTGCCGTTCTCCTTGATGTTGTCTGTAATTTTGCACCTCCTTCTTCCTCTTATTCTCCTCCCACAAACTAGACCTCCAAGGCGTCTTTTATCAAGCACTCCCCTCTCAACAAGTGTCCCATCCAGTTTTTCTTTCTCTTTTTTATCACTTGGAGTATTTTTCCCCTTTCACTAACCCTATCCAGCACTTCCACATTACTTATTTTATCCACCCAGCTTATCCTCTCAATTCTCCTCCACATCCACATCTCAAACGCTTCTAATCGTTTTTCATCTTCTCGTCTCAGTGTCTACGTCTCCGCCCCATAAAGAGCCACACTCCCAAGATATTCGAATGATCTTACTTGACTGGTATCAGCTCTTCCTAACTTAATATTTATTATTTTCCTTCCTTTTCCAATCACCATACTCATAGTTTTTGCCGTAATGATTTTCATTCCAAACTCTTCACAAGCTTTGTCTAAAATCTAGATCTTTCAGCAATCTGTTTAGAGTTTGTTCGCTTTCTGCCAACAAGACCATACATATCGTCAGCAAATCGTATACTTAAGCTAATAAACGTAAATGTTGTACATACCCCGCTGGAGTATCATTTATGCAATCTACCGCTCACATGACATAAAGGTTGTTCCTAAATATTAACGTGGCAGAGCGAAAAATAAAAAATTTGGCTATATCAGTTTAGCAATTCGGACACGATCGATTGCAAAACATAAATTTCAACATTTTCTACTGATAGTACCAGGCTGAATATGATTTAAATGATATGTTAGTAATGGCAATTATCTCTGATCAGACCAAACACTTTATAACATATTATAACACAAATAATCTGGGAGTCAATAAAATGTCATATACAACGGTTCAAAAACGATTCAGACGGGGTACTCGAAACAGAAAGTCTCTATAATAAGGCATGAATTTGTCTGCCACTACTATGTTTGACCGTTTGGTACTGACTACTGTCTAATCAAGAATCCCTTCTCCTGCGAAGGCCGGCTACCAACACATTTGTCCAAGATTCACGCCTATATGTGACTTTCTCAGATACCATCTGAGTAGTTCTAGCAATGACAATATTTATTATTACATGAGCTAAAAAAAATACTTCGTGGATCATCAGATACAAAATTATACATAGTTTTAAGTAGGTCTTATATATATCTACACTGATCAGCCAAAACATTATGACTACCTACTGGTCCATCTTTCGAACGCAATACAGCAGTGATCCGGCGTAGCATGGATTCTACGAGTCCTTGGTAGGCTTCCAGAGGTATCTGACACCAGATTTCTACGCACAGGTCACGACATTCCCTTGAATTATGGGCCAGGTACGGAGACCCTGGTCGGATGTTTATGTGCTACTGTAATGAGCATCTACGGAAAGTGATTCTAGGATGGTGAAACCACGAGTAGGTGAAAAGATGGTGGACGTCCACGCCTCATCACAGTACGTGGAAGCCGGAGGCTTGCTCGCTCTGTAACGCAGGATAGGGGGAGACCTGATGGCAGGGTACAATACTGGTGCAGGCGCAAGTGGTTCGGAGTACACCGTTCAGCGCTCATTGGTGAACGTGAGGTTCTGCAGCAGAAGGCCCCTACGAGTTCCCATGCTGACCCAATGACATAGTCAATACAACTGCAGTGGGCAGTAGATCATCGAGACTGGATCGTGGATCAATGGTAACGTGTCTTTCGGTCGATTGAATCTCGTGTTTTGCAACGCCAGGTCGATGATCGTGTCCGGATACGCCATCTTCCAGGCGAACGGCTGCTTGAGACATGCACCACCTCATGGAAGTATGCAGGTGGGGGCAGTATTATGCCATGGAGGGGGGGGGTCATTCACCTGGGCCTCCCTGGTACGTGAGGCACTGATCGAAGATACCATGGCATCTCTATCAACTAGATTTCTTCGTGCTTCATGTCTTCAACTACAGCGATGGCTTCTTCCAGATGGCATTAACTACCTATATCACAGTGCCAGAATCGCGCTACATTGGTTCCAGGAGCATGTTGGTGAACTCACGATGATGTCTTGGCCACCGAATTCGACTGATCTCAACACTATAGAAAACAGCTGGGACGCTATCCGGTGCCAACTCGATGTCCAAAAACCATTCGGATCCGTAATTTAAGGAAATTACAGTGATCTTTGCGTAGACATCTGTGGCCAAGATATCTCTGGAAACCTACCAAGGATTTGTCGAATCCTTTTCACACTAAAGCGCTACAGTATTCCGTTCTAAATATAGACCAAAATACTGTTTTGGCTCAACAGTGTATATCTACATTATAAGCTGCTGCAGTATGTTAAGAAATATGTACAACGTTAATACATTCAAAATCAGGGTTATGGCGTTATTCAGTAACAATGCTGTTAAGTTAAGCAACTTCCAAGAAATGAATTGCGAGGACAGTGCGTTGATCCCGTTAGAAGCTACAGGTAGTTTATTAATATGTAGGGCGCTGGAAGACAGGTAGTGTCTTACCGTCGGAAGCGTCGAACGAGCCCGGGTTGTCCCTGTCGTGGAGTCCCAGGAGACCTGGTTGATGCCCGGCTCCCGCGCCAGGAGCTCCTTGACGGCTCTGTAGGCCGCCTGGTCTGGAGGGGACGCCAGCGTGGCGCCGTCCTTGCTGCAGACGCGACTCGCCGACTCCCACGTCGCGGTGGAGCGGTACACCTTCACCATCGCGTAGCCAGGCACGTAGTGGTAGCCGAACGGCAGCTCAGCAGTCACACCTGCAACGGACCACGTACTCATATACTACCACACAACACAGCAAGACTACGTAGTGACCAGCCGGAACCCGGAACATTATGACTAGCTACCTACTATCGGTACAGACTCGTCCAGGAGATAGCAACGTCACCTGACGAGGAATGACTGCTAGTCAGACACACCCACGGTGCATGTAGTATCAGTGAGCGCGCTGTCCGTGTTTAAAATGGGAAAGGCGCGCGATCTATCTGAGTTTGACCAAGGACAGTCAGTGATGGCCCGGAGGCTCGGCACGAGCATTTCGGAAACTGTACGATTTGCGGGTGTTCGAGGAGTGCCGTAGTGGGTGTCTTCATCAGGTTTCGAAACAGAGGTGAAACCACTTCCAAACATCGAGGGGTTGGGCGACCACCCCTCAGAACACATGTCGGACGTCGTAGGCTGGGCAGATTGGTAAAACAGGAAAGGTGGCGAAATGTGGTGGAACTAACTTTAATACTGGGTACTGAACACTTCTAGCGATGGGCCTCCGCAGCCGACGACCCATGAACGTTCCAATGTTAACACCACCACATCGACAACTATGATTGAAATGGGCACGTGACCATCGTCACCGGACGTTGGTGCAGTGGCAAAGCGTTGCATGGTCTGATGAATCCAGATACCTTCTTGATCATGGCGAATGGAGGGTGCGAATCCGGTTTCCAGGGGAACAACTTCTAGACACCTGATCTGCGTGACGGGGACAAGCTTTGGGATCTTTTACGTGGGGATCTGTGGGTCCAGTGGAGCTCGTGCAAGGCACCATGACGGCCTATTAGTATCGTACACTGGTTGCAGACCACGTACTCCTATTTTCCCAGTGGCAGTGGCATTTTTCAGCAAGATAATGCATCATGTCACAAGGCCAGGAGTGTGATGGAGTGGTCCGAGGAACACGGTGGCGAGTTGGAATTGATCTGCTGACCCCGCCCCTCTCTTCCCCCCAACTCACCATATCTGAACCGGATTGAACACAACTAGGATGTGATTGAACGTGGCGTCAGAGCTCATCAAGCCCCTACCCGGAATTTGCGGGAATTAGGTGACTTGTGTGTGCAGATGTGGTGCCAACTCCCTCCAGCGACCTACCATGGCCTCATTGCTTCCATCCCAAGACACGTCACCGCTGTTATCCGTGACACAGACGGACATACCGGCTACTAGGTAGGTTCTGGCTGATCAGTGTTAATCCGATTGGCTGTCCTGGATTTTTCCCGCCAAGGACCACTGGAGTGGAAGAAGAAACACAGATACTAAATGCGGACAGCTGGCGAAGGGCGGACGTTTTGTGAGCTGTGTATTAAGTGTTTACAAGAGATGATCCCGCCTAAGGGACAAAGAGGATCAAGCGGCTGTTTCATTCAGTGATGTCATTGTTCTTTATTTGTCTGGAGATGACAGACACTGTATAAGTTATAAGTTAACGCAGCAAGCAGCTGCGTCATGGTAATGTGTAAAGTAAATTTCATTGTATTGTGTTTTCACGGTACTTGAACACCTTAGAACGACCCTCAGACCCAGCCCTTGAATGAAATTGTATTTTAAGAATAATGTGTGGCAAGCTGGGAGTTGATTAAATATGGTTTTTGTATATTTTTCTTGTAATTAACTATGATTTTGTGTAAATGAACATTGTTTTATGGAGATAAATTATGCAAATGCTATGTGATATGTTCAAGGAAAGTTGTAGCCACATTTACTAAAAGTTTATAATTTTAAGCATTGATGTGAACTATGACGTTTTGAGGACAATTTGTGACGGTTTGGATTGATTTATGTAGATAATTTTGTGTGTAAATACTTGTAAATTCTGATTGTTTTAATGTGATTTTGATTGTTAGCTGCATTGTCACCGTTCGAGAAACATCGCGCGTCTTTCTCTGAATTATTCTAGAAATTTCCGTAGTGACTAAATAAGGAGAACGGCAGAGACGAGTTTTAGTTTTAAAAAATGTTTATTTTTGGAGGAGTTGCAAGTTCATTGAAAGTTAGAATCGCTGGAGCATTGGTTTACGTTCGCACTTAATGTCCCGTAAACTTTGAGCTAGTTTGGTTTGGACCATGCGGGCGCCGGGCAGCGAACTAATATCATTGTTAGGATTTTTAATATCTCTCATGCCTGGATTAATTTTCATGTATAACCATATATTTGGTTTAGTCTTTGTGATGTGCGTTTCCTTTTTAATGTAAAGCTATACTTAATTCAACATGTTTGATTTTCTTTTGTTTGTTCAATATTCAAGCAAGCTGGTTTTTAACCTGTCCTGCATGATATGCTGTATACATCATTGGAAAATGGAAACTTGAAGCCCTGATATAAATTATGAATGAATATCAAATAAATGGTCCACCGGAATAGATCTTTAACAAATGCAAATTTGTCCTATTACCTCCCCAAAATTAATATTACATTATTAGCATTTCTTAATTAACAATAAAATCTGGTAAATAACCTCCAGTTACAAATGATAATATTTAATATTAATATTTAATTAAATTGCAATGGAGCGCACGCTCCTGTGGCAGTTTCCCTACAGATCCATCTTCCCCCTTTCCTGCACCCACCTACTTTTGCCGACTACAAATTTTAACTTTAAATTCTTCCAACGTTTTTAGTAAATAATTAATCATTTTCTTGGTAACTTATTCCAGTCCCTGACACCCTTACCTAAAAAAGAGAATCTTCCCACACCCTTGTGCCTGAAATCGAGTGCCAGCTTGTGGTCATGGTCATCTTTTCTCTTCCATGCACTACTATTCATACCTACACCAATATCTTTCCATGCCTCATCACCAGTATACGCCTTGTACACTCCTATGACCCTCTTCATCCTCCTCCTGTCTTGCAATGAATCCCATTCCAGCTCTTTTATCATATCTGTTACTGACTGCGTTCTGCGGTAATTTCCAGAAACAAATCTAGCAGCCCTTCTTTGCAATCTCTCTAATTCCTGTATTTGATACTCAAAATGTGGGTCCCATACTACACTACCATATTCAAGCATTTGTCTGACAAAAGTTTTGTAACCTAGTTCCTTTACTTGTATCGTACATCCCCTCATCACTCTCTCCAAAAACTGCCAAATTTTGAAACCATTTCCTACTACCTCTCCATGTTGCAGTACTAAACTATATACAAATACTTGTTCTCATCATTTTACTTACCTCTACGACAAGTCACGTCACCCGCTTTTGTCTGAAATAAAAACAGAAATTTAAAAGTTAATTTTGAAACATAAAGGTAGTACATAATATTCAAAACTAAATGGTTAATGATGTTTAATGAAAAGGGTGTATACCCATGGCGCGCAACCATTAACTCACTCACACACAATACTTGTACAGGAATGTCAATGCGGTAGGTACTCAAAGTATCCGCCTGGAACAACTTCGTCCGAAAACTTACAAGTACTTCCTAGGGAGCACAGCCAAATGTGCTTCGTTCATCTGCCCTGGCAGTCAGTTTCTCTGCATCAGAATACTCAGCACCAGTTTGGCAAAACTCTGCACATGCGAGGCAGGTCGATACAGCACTGAATGATACTGGTCGCATTGTAACAGGTTGCCTGAAACCAACTCCTATTAGTAAAATATACCAAATCATGGGTATAGCACCACCTGACATTCGAAGGAAAACAGCTGCTTAGATGGAGAAAATGAAACAGGAAACAGACCCAGACACCCTTTGTTTCGACACGAACCTCAACCCACAAGGCTAAAGTCAAGAAAGAGCTTCATACAGTCAACTGCAGCCATAAAATCTTCACCTGGAGCACGCCGTGTAGAACAATGGTGAAATTCGTTGCCTGAAGAACAGTGGAGGAATATCAAAGAGGCACCGACCGCGGGGTGTAATCAGCCATATGCCATATGGATGGCACTAAATAGATTAAGAACTGAAGTGTCCAGATGCAGATCTAATATGGGGTTACACTACTGAAAACGAACTATGTGAATGTGGTGAGCTGCAGGACCCACATCTTCTGCTATGCAGGAATCTACCTCAAATCTGCACTAACGACGACCTTTTAAGGGCAAATGAGAAGGCCGTCAGGAATGCGGAATTCTGGTCACACTCCATTTAATTGTGTACTATAGTCCATAAGCTTGATATTAATCTATTAATTTTATTTAATTTGTTTTAACTTGTAATGTTATGTCCTGGACACGAGAAATAAATAAATGCAGTACCTTCAAAAGTATGTGGTATTAAGTACTGGAGAGAAAGTTCCTACATGTATATTGGGAATACTGCGAACTGAAATTTGTTTGGAGGAAGCAGATTTCTAAGAAACTGACGTAGCAGATTGATTTATTTGGCGTCCCAAATCTGAGATGGAAAGCAATACGCTACTAGTGATCTTATCTAAGAGGGAGTACTCAACAGAAACGGGATATTTTAGCTCGACTACACATTCTCCTCTTGAGCGCACTAGTTGCTAGAATTAAGGTCAGATCACACTACCTGTCAACTCACGACATAGGATTTCACCAATTGTATTCACACTAGCATTCAAGTAATGTCAGGTAAAAATCGTAGACGATGACATTTCATTTAAGTTGTTCATAGAGAACAAAACCGTTTTTTACGCTAATGTTAATTAAAATCACACTGATTTTGGATGAAGAGGCTAGTAGATGATATAATGCTATATAAAAGGATCAAAACGGTAGAGGACTGCAAACAGTTGCAGGGTGATCTGGACAGGATATGTAGATGGGTTGGCAAACATTGGATGAAGATAAATACAAAGAAAGAGTCAGCTAATTAGATATTCTAATAAAAAACTAAAGGTTGATTACGATTATAAGGTGGGGAAAGAATTGCTTGTTGAAGACTTGGAATGTAAATTTCTTGTCATTACATGTAATAACAAGCTTAACTGGGCAGGACACATTGGTCAGGTAGTAGGAAAAGGTTCTAAAATTCTCCACTTGTAGAGGGTAATGAGGGGATGTACGAGAGAAGTAAAGGAATTGGGTTACAAAACTTTGGTCAGACCATTGCTTGAATATGGTAGTGTAGTATGGAACACACATTTTGAGTATCAAATACAGGAGTTGGAGAAGGTGCAAAAAAGTGCTGCTAGATTTGTTTCTGTAAATTACCGCAGAATGCAGTCAGTAACAGATATGATAAAATAGCTGGCATGGGATTCATTGGAAGACAGGAGCAGGGTGAAGAGGGTCATGGCAATATACAAGGTGTATATTGGTGATGAAGCAAGGAAAGATATTGTTGCAAGATTTAAAGGTAATGCATGGAATGGAAAAGATGGCCATGACCACAAGCTGGCACTCGATTTGAGGCACAAGGGTGTGGGAAGATTTTTTTGGGTAAGGGTGTTAGGGATTGGAATAAGTTTTCAGGAGAAATGATGAATAATTTACCAAAAACGGTGAAGGAATTTAAAGTTGAAATTGTAAAAGGCAAATGTAGTAGGGTGCAGGAAAAGGGAAAGATGGGTGTGTATAAAAATTGTCACCGCTCCATTGCAATTTTTTAGTTAAAAATTAATATTTTTATCTCGACCAATGATTTTCCTCTTGAGCGGACGAGTTACCAGAATTGAGGTACGTTTACACTAACTATTATCTGAGCTCATCTCACGATCCAGGATTTCGCCAGTAATGGTCAAGGTTTTTTTTTTTTTTTTTTTTTTTTTTTTTTTTTTTTAATTGGCATTCGGCTACTGGTCCATACAGCCAGCTCAATGTGATTTGTTGTTATCAAGTATTGACACAAGGACACTACAACACGGACAAGACATTCACAGACACAACATTAAATACCCCTGCCCTCGGCCGGACTGGAACCGGCGACCTTCGGTACGTGGAGCTAACACTCTAGCCCCTACGCTACCGAGGCCGGCAGTCAGGTCAAATCGTAGACGATGCCATTTCATTTCAGTTGCTCATAACGAAGCCGTTTTCTACACCAACATTAGTTAAAATCGCACTTCGATTTTGGATGAAGGGGCTAACAATACGTCTAGATAATAAAAAAAGACGACGATTCCGGGTGCATCCAGAGTTTCAAGCGCAAACAGATCAAGAGAAAAAATAATTTTAACTACCGTCTATACTGTGCTAGACGACTGGTGGGAAATGCTTTTGATATTTTAGCTCAAAGATTTCGAAATTGTTTTAGGAAAATTAGTTCTGCTCCAGGAGAGCCACAGAGGACGAGTTTTTGTAGACACTCCATGCCAGGCTTCAAGAGGTGGATTCACACTGTACAGTGTGTACAGGCACAGTGATTCAGTACGATCCGTATTTTGCATTTTGAGGAGGAAAGCATAAGTTGATTCTGCAATGGCAGAATTGCTCCGCTTCATAGCGACTTGAGTGTTGTGGCTGGTATATGCTGCAACATATTCGTTGTCAACGGAGCAGTCAACACCGATAGGGTAAATGCACAACGAACTTTACGTACTTCAAATTATCGAGACTAAACATGTAACGGCCCCGTGAAAAAAGAAAAAAAAATTAACGATTAAGAGCTTTTGCCTCCTTTAAGTTGAGCTACTGTCCTTTAAAGCCTAGAACTATTTTAATCATTTTTATGTTTGAAAGGTGGACAGAATTTTGTGAACTTTCAGTCACCACATTTTGGTGGGTAATGCGAGGGTGAGTCAAATGAAAACCTTAAATATTATTTATTGTGCAGAAGTGGTACAAAGCTGTATCACTTTTCAACATAATCTCCCCCACGCTCAATGCAAGTACTCCAGCGCTTACAAAGTGCATAAATTCCTTTAGAAAAAAATTCTTTTGGTAGTCCGCGCACCAGCCATCTTTATACTGATACTGCGACGGTATTTGTGCATCTGCACTATGCTTCCACCTACGAGCCATTCTGCACGCTGCTTGTAGCACGCTTACTAACTTACAGGATAGCGGCGCGAAATTTCGATTTTTATTACAAATTTAATGTTTTCATTTGACTCACCCTCGTATAAGAACATTCTGGCATCCGACAAATTCATGCTAATGTAATTCATTTTACTATTACATCGGATCATTAGAATCATGAAGATCATTCATTGTTGTTTTAAGGGAACTCAGTAAAATCAAATGTGGAATGTTTGTCATTAACCGTAAAATTTCATAATTTTAAATTTGTTTCGTTAACATTTATAATTTTGTAATTGGCTTTTGTTTGTTGAGTGGAGACTGTAAGACGAGGCAGTGCATTGTATTTGATTTGGAATTCCTTGTATTCAAATTAAAATTAAATACGCCTCCGTGTGTAAACCGTAAAGAGTACCCAATAAATAGCGGAGCATCCATAAACTAAGTAGCTCCATTTTGGCCTACCGATAACCCCCCTTCCGTCCTTCCCCCATTCCCCCCTTTCTCCACTACTTGGCTTTTGCCTATACCCCCCTCCCCCCTCCCCCCACGTAGCACGTAGCTTTTTCCCTTTTGATTCCAGAAGATATTTTGTACTGTTTTCTCTTGTCAGACTATCGTAAATTAGATACGGAGATAATTAAATGTCTGAAATAAATATTCACATGCTGTTATGTGTTCTGTATCTCATTTTAACTGTGACAAATAAAAAGAATGAAAAGCTACGTTGCTTGACTCGGAACACTTCCCCCCCCCCTCCCCTCACGCAGCCAATCCTCTTCTCCTCTAGACCGAGCGACGTAGTTTGTGAACGCTCCCTAGCAACTGAAAGTAATTCTTAAATGATAAAGAGAATTACAACGTTATCACCCTTGCCACCCAACCAACCACTACCATATCTTGCTTTAGTATTTTATAGTGAGCTGATTTGTTTGGGTAGTAGGGAGTAGATGAAAGGTAGTGGGGAGACGGAAATTCTTCGTTCATAGCAGAAGGTGGATGTATCAACGAAGAGAGGGAATTGCAATACAGAACGTTGGGCATACCATTGTCAGTCTGGTTCTGCCCTTCTCCCCGCGAAGAAATATGTGTATTGCGACGATCCCAACGAACTCGATGAACCACTAAAGTTACTTATATCGTCCACATCGGCAGGAGATATGACACATACCAATTAAATTTTATCACTGATTAAAGAACTTCGTGAGAGAGATATCATATTGTAATATGGGTCAAGTTGTAGAGAAGTCCATAGATCTGCAAGAAAGAATTTCCCAAGACGGCGTGTAACCATCAAAGGACTTGATGGTCTGTGGCAAGCTGATATTGTAGAAATGATCCCATATTCTCGTAAAAACAGTGGTGATCGACACTTATTCAAAGTTTGCATGGGCTCTACCTATCAAGAACATGACGGCAAGTGTAGTTGTCGACGCTATGAAGATAGTACTAATTGGTAATCGTATCGCTAAAAATTTACAGACTGACAATGGAAGAGGGTTTCACAACTGAAAGTTTAAGACACTGATTACTATCAATGTTATTAATCGTTTCTCAACGCATATACTGAACATGTTGGTGTAGTGTGGTGCCCACGATTTGGATATCAAATGAAGGAGTTTGAGGGGGTGCAAAGAAAGACTGCTGTGTTTGCCTCTAGAATTATTGCAGTCAAAAATTGACAACTGGTATATTAGAGGAGTCGAGTTGGGAATCAATGGCTGAAAGGAAACGTGGCATGCTGGATGTGTGGTGAACGGTCTAGCCTGGTTTGCAGGAGGACACGGGTTCAAATCCTCGTCTGGCCACCTTAATTTTGATATTCCATGGTTTCCCTAAATCACTCCGGGCTAATCTCCTGACGTTTTTGAAACGGCCAAGGTCAATTTTTCCCTGTCTGTAGTGACCTGGTTGAGTGTGTGGCTGGTGTCTCTTGACGGTTTCCTCGTCTTGAGCCGCTGACAGACGTAGGAGTGCTGTTGGTCGCATGGGGACACCCGCACCTCCCCCCCTCGCTCCACCACGGCGCAGTGGTGGTTCCTCAGGGCGGGGCTGGGCTCGCCCTGCGCCCAGTTGATGAAGGGCACGCTCGAGCCTGCAAAACAGACAAGTTGGTACATGCAATGAAACTGTAACGTACGCACATTTAAAAGATTTTTGAAAAAAAATAATTTTCGGACCTTTCAATGATCCAATTAATTTAATTAAAATTGCAGTGGAGCGCACGCTCCGGAGGTAATTTCCTTACTCACCCAATTTCCACTTTTCCTTCACCCACCTACATTTGCCCTCTACAAATTTCAACTTTAAAATCATCAATTCTCTTGGTAATTTATTCAAATCACTGACTCCCTTACCTAAAAAAGAGAATCTTTCCACACACTTGTGCCTGAAATCGAGTGCCAGCTTGTGGTCATGGTCATCTTTTCCCTTCCATGTATTTCTTCTAATTCTTTCACCAATATCTTTCCACGCGTCATCACCAACTTACGTCTTGTACACTCCCATTATCCACTGAACAGGAGTCGACTGGATTTAAAATTTGTGTCTGACTGTCTGACAAAAGCTCCAAGACTACGAGAATGGTTTGAATAGCTGGCCGCGAAGTTCTATCAGGAGTTGGAGAAGGTGCAAAGAAGGGCTGCTAGATTTGTTTCTGGAAATTATCGCAGAATGCAATCAGTGACAGATATGATAAAGGAGCTGGAATGGGATTCATTGCAAGAAGGGTCTTGGGAGTGTACAGGGCATATACTGGCGATGAGGCATGGAAAGATATTGGAGTAGGTATGAAAAGTAGTTCATGGAAGGTAAAAGATGACGATGACCACAAGCTGGCACTCGATTTCAGGCACAAGGGTGTGGGAAGATTTTCTTTTTTAGGTAAGGGTGTCAGGGATTGGAATAAGTTACCGAGGGGAATGATGAATAACATACCGAAAACGTTAAAAGAATTTAAAGTTAAAATTTGTAGATGTCAAATGTAGGTGGGTGCAGGATAGGGGGAAGTTGAGTGTGTAGGGAAATTTCCACCGGAGCCTGTGCTCCATTGCACTTAGATTAAATTAAAGTGCAAGAGACCGAGAGCCCCCTCACTGCACAATATGGAACGGACGAGGGATCTCATCGGTAAGCGCTACTATATAGCATAAATGTATATAAACAAAATAATTAATATACCAAAAATAATTTAAAAAACAACACACAAAAATAAAATAAAATAAAAATTAATGTTGACCAAAACAAGGTAAAGAAAGAAATAAAAATACCTGTAAAAGCAAATTAAGGAAGGCAATGCCAAAAAGGCAAACACTTCTATACGTGAATTCCTCTGCCTAAGGAAGAACGATGGAACCATCTGGATCAAAAGGATTCGCACGAAAACGACTGGTTGGATTAGGAACGGATTTCAAACTATACACGACCACTGGTCCTAGAGGGAAAGCAGAGTATTTTTAGTTTTGATGTTAAGTCAGAAAACGGAGAAATTTAAGATAACACTGTACAGAAATTAGTATCTATTTTTGTTGAACGAGGTTCCGTCAAAAGCTAGTGGTCGGGTTCTTATGGGGTTTTCGAATAATGCACAGCCCCTGGTTTTGGGAGTATCTGTAGAGGCTGTGTGTGTTTGTTTATTTGATATAGCATCACGCATAAAGCTGAAATGTCTGATGGCTCAGTGGTTAAGGTGTCTGACTGGAGACTGAAAGGTCCCCGGTTCGAACTTCTGTCTCGGCGGGGATTTTCATAGGCCCTTAACCCGCCCTTGACCTCTGGCACAGCTTTCTGTGATATGCCAAGTATGAGCCCACTTATCAGTATTACGTTGCACCCTCCCTGGTCTGGACGCGCGCAGTGTTTCGGTTGGCAAGGTTCCTTAGATATCTTGTATACTGTCATTGGTATGGAGCTGATGTCCGACCTGGTCCCACACAAGGTCTATCTGGGGATCTTGCTGGCCACGGGAGTACCTCAACATCATGCAGACAGTTCATAGAGACGCGTGCCGTGTGTGGACGAGCAATATCGTGTTGAAAAATGGCGCCATGATTCTGTGAGGTAATACATGAGGACTTGGACGTCCGTGACGTATCGTTGTGCCACCATAGTTCCCTCAATCACTACCAGCCGTGACCTGAAGTCATACCCGATGGTTCCCCACTCTATGACGCCAGGAGTGCCTCTCCGTAACATTGGAAGAATAGGATCTCTTCCCAGGTCGCCACTATACTCGCCTAGAGAGTGGAGAACCGCGAGTCATCGCTGATGACAATGTGACGCCATTCATGGGCAGTCCCTGTTTCTCTGTCACGGCACCACTCAAAACGCATCCATCTGTGTTGTGGTGTTAGCAGCAGTCTGCGCATGGTGAAGGTAATTCCCTTGTCCAGTTGCTGCCCGTCTCCCACCAAATGGTGTGGCATGGCAGGACATTGGAGGGAGTCCAATACTTGTTCCCGCAGGCAGGCGCAGATGTGAATGGGTTACAACGTTCGTGGAGCACGAAGCGACGATCCTACCTTGTGGTTGTCTTACATCGTTGGCCTGAACTTTGGCGACGAGTGTATCAGCCACAACGAGGCCTCTTTGAATCTCTGTGAGGTGCCGATAATACACGAGTACCATATCTGTGTTCTTCATTGTGAACATTCAATATCTGAGTGTTTGGAGTGAAAACTTCTGTAGTCGCGATACGCGGCGTTTGTGCGGGGGTGAATCTATGAGTTCACAAGAAGCCACCTGTTGCGCGCCTCAGATCACGCCCACCTGTTGCGCTTTACGCAAAATATTTATGCAGACACACAGGTTTTATACGATTTTCGAGGAACTTTGTATGCGTATGCTTTAAAACAATTAGAAAAACACTGTTGACGTTTGATTTACAGAAACCTCAACCCTCGCCTCCTTTCCCCCTCAACTTAATGTCTGTCACCGTTGTTCATTTCATACAAATCCACAGTTTTCATCCGATTTCGATAGTAGTACACATATACTTGAATACAAGGCGGTATGGTAGCTCAGTGGTTAAGGCGCTTGGTTTCGAAAGTTCTCTTTCTCGATCGCAGGTTCAAATCCCACTATGAGTAGGTATTTTTACGAGTTCTTTTTGATTCTATGATAGATTTTCAGTTTTTGAAGTGAAAACTTCTTTAGACGCATTGGACCATTTTTGAATGGGTAAAATGTTGTGAATTCGCATTTCCGACAGTCTATTGTTAGTAGTATATCTGTTCCCGTCTGGTGTTTCAGTGGTTTAGTCGTCTGACTGGTGGACGAAAGGTCCCCGGATCGAACCTCTGTCTCGGCGCGCATTTTCATACACCTTTAAACCGACCTTCACATCTGGCATAGCTTGCTGTGTATTGTGAAGTACGCCAGAATGCTTCCGTTGTTCGGATATCACGTTAAACTATAGGTCCCCTGTACTTGGTAGGACTATAGGGTTAGGTTAAGGCGACTAAGACAGGGGCGGAAAGAGCAGCCAGTAGAAACCCTGTCACGAAGTCATTACGTCCACACAGAATTAGTAAGTATGACTTGATGTGCGACTTTTTTTTTTTTTCTCCACTACGTTTTTCAGTTCTTTTGGTTGAGCTGAGGTTATGGGTTGTGTTTCGAGGGCATCGTTTATTTTATCTCATGGGAGAGAAACTGGCTATGACCCCACCTGAACGGTGGGCCCCTTGTATTGTAATTATACTCTCATTTGTTTATTCAGTTATATTGCGTGGGTATTTATACTTATTTCAGAGTTTGGCCTTCTTGGTTCCAAGATTTTTAAATCTTTCATCGTTGGTTTTTCTGATTTGATCTAATTTGTTGTATAGTTGGTTTGCTTGGTGATGAATTTTCTTTCCCCTTGATGGTTGGCATTTCAGTTATTTCATGGAGTTGCCATATAGGTGTACTTATTTGGGTTCTTACTATCATTCTTATGTTCTTATGTTTTCAACATCTGATGCTCTTCACGTCTCTTATATACTAGACAGTACTAGCAACAAAACTAAACACTAATAACACTAAAGCACTCTGGTGGCCGTTCCACTTGTTAGATAGAACTGACACTCTAATCTTTTACATACCCGCCGCCGGTATGGCAGCAACGCAACCCTGCAGCATTGAAGCCCCCATTGTCATCAGCCATTTAAACCCAAATCTAGTTCATATTTGACAATTATACGTAGACTACAGCTACACACACAGAGAAGTCAAGAGCAACAACCCAACAGCAAAAATGCTTCATAACTTAATAGCACTCAACAAATACACCAAAAACACAGAATAAATGTATAACAGATTGGACTGGAAGATCATATGGGAGAACGTACATATCAAATTGCTGCGCTCAAGTGTTCGGGCAGTATGGTACAGAGTAGTAAACAGAGCAATAAGCTCGAACAGCAAGCTGTGTAAAATCCACCTCTGGGCCTCACCGCTGAGCGTAAAGTGCAGCTTACAGGATACGATAGAACATCGACTTTCGTGCAGTGAAGAACAAAAATTTTGAACTGGTCGGAGAAAAAGCTAGCTTTAATAAACAGATCAGCGCCAGATATGTCCAAACCTGCTACCAGATCAGAGGCAAGTTCCACTAAGTAAAAGAAACGCCCATGTTTGACTTATAGCCAATTATAGTTATTACATTATAACAAATCGAGGAAGGGCACATCTGGAAGACTACTGGCATCACCTAACAGTCGAACATCACAGAATACTGAGACAAAACAATTATAACGAAAATTGTGCTAGATTCCTGCAGGTAATAATGCCATATCGACAATCAACTTGTTTAAATAAAATGTTGTTGTAAAAAATAAAAAGTGTTAGAATTCGCAGACGGTGTGTAGTAAGCTGACGGGACTATTATTTGTTGGCGGTGACCGAATCCAGTGACTGGCAAATACAGCTGGCAGTGTTCAGCAGATGTGCACTCCATCTAGCAGCCAAGAAAAGAACTGAGCCGAGAGTTGGAATGGTAACAGGAGTCAGTGAAACTGAGCTAAAGTAAGACACAAATGTTCATAGCTTATAATTTAATCAAGTAATATACATTAATATAAATATGTAATTTTTTCTTTCAATAAAGATATAAGGAGTAAATAAAGATATGATTGAGATTGGAATAACAGAAGATTTAATACAAGATAGAGCAACTTTTAGGAGATTGATTCAAAATTTCTAGGGTTTACAGGAGAAGCAGAAGAGGAAATGTAGTAACATATGGACAGAAGAAAGGAGGAAACAGCAAAGTGAGAGGATAAAGAACTATTAGAAGTCAAGAAAAGAAACATCGAAATCAGTACACGGGATTACTTTTCGTGGCCGATATCGAAGAGAAGAAGAAAGATTATTGTGTAGGGGGAGAAAAAAGTTACAGTAACGTCCAACCATATATTCTGAGTGGTTAGATTTGTTTGTCAGCAAGTATACCTACATAACACAATCCAATCAGGGACATCCTCTTTATTGTCGTGGACTGTTTACTCAAATGTTATTTTTTTTTGTTCGTTCTGGCTTTCTGCCTCGTCAAGGTTGAGGTGATTAGAGGCGGGAAAGGACGGGGAACAAGGAACGGGAAGGAATTCGGCCATCGCCATGCATCCCAGCATTCGGTGGAGTGTCAAATGTTGAATGCAGGTGGCTGTTGATCCATAGTAAACATTAAATGGAAGACTCTTTCCACACCGTGTTTGTTTGTAACGGTGGTGCTTAACGTGTCAGGTAATAACGACCTGTGATGTTTTTCCTCCCAAACCACAGACAACGCTATTACAGCGACGTTCAAACGTAGGTTACCTTTGCTTTGATTGGTTGAAATTTAATACTGTAAAGTCGGAATATAACAATCAAATCAACATGTTTGTTACTGGCAGCTCCGTCCCCGAATACTTTTGCTATATTCCCAATATTCTCTGTTATTGTTAGCTAAGAAGTATGAACAACGTAACAGCGATACAAAATCAAGGCTACGAGAATTGTTTAGAAACAATTCTGTTGAGTTAAGCCATTGCGTAAAAATGAATTACCAGAAGGATGCCCTTCATTTCTAACGGGCTTGAAAGCTATGAATATTTGAAGCTGATATTTACTTTTTACTCTCTGGCCAAAGATGTTGCTTTTATAGTAAGCTAAGAAATATGTACTACATTACATATATATAAAGAATTCATATCAGTGTGATTATTTTACCTCTTTTGTAAGACCGAGCGTGTTGGTGTAACGGTTAACGTTCTGGCCTCGCATTCGGGAGGACGGCGGTTCGAATCCCCGTCCGGGCATCCAGATTTGGGTTTTCCATGGTTTCCCAAATCACTCCAGGCAAATGCCTGGATGCTTCCTTCAAAAGGCCATGGCCGAATTCCTTCCCATTCCTAGCCTCTCCCCATCCTTTCCCATCTCTAAAGACCTCGCTGTTAAGGGACGTGAAGCACTAAAAAAAATTATTTTGTATTGACGTCACAAGACGAACACAACATTTAATTAAAACCACCCTTGCTTTCGGCCGGACTCAAACCGGTGAGCCCTACAACGCGAAGCAAACACGCTACCCCTACGCTGCCAGAGTCGGCAACAGTGAAGGTTATGGCGTTAATTAACAATAATTGCAATTAGTTAAGCAACTGCGATGAAATGGATTGTCAGCACTGTGAATTGAACCGCTCATTTTTTACTGGCGTACAAGGTAATTATTAATATGCTGCTCGCTGGGAGACAGGGCGAGGCGTTACCGTCTAGAGCGTAGAAGGTGCCTGGCTGGTTGTAGTCCTGCAGTCCTATGTAGGCCGCGGTGAGTCCTGGCTCCTGCTGCAGCAGCTCCTTGAGGGCGCTGTAGGCCGCCTGGTCTGGCGGGGTCGCCAGCACGGCGCCGTCCCGCCTGCAGGCGTAGTTGGCAGACTCCCACGTCGCCGAGGAGGCGAACACCTTCACCTCCGCGTAGCCCGGGATGGAGCGGTACCCGGGGGGTACCTCAGCGCTCACACCTGAAATGAAATACATCACTAGTATACCAAACCAAGGGACTATGCCAAGAGACAACCGCGTTCTAATGTATCTCCTAAAGTTCAGAATACCATATATTTCTAGTTTCCTTTCTCTAAAGCGGAGAGAGGGGAGATTTATTATACAATCATATATATTATTTCTATAAGGTGAGTCTTTTTGTTACAAGACATTATACCAATCCTAAGTTGATAAGTAAGATATCTTTTAAAGATTAAGGTATCCGCTTCGGTTATATCATATTTTAATAAAGCAATTTTTGCAAATACAATCCTTAAAGGGCAAAAATGTCAATATTTCTAAAAAACTGGTTTTTATACCACAAACCATTTATCTTCCTCTTTATCTAACCGAAATAGATAAACGAGGTGTCATTTTAAAGATTAAGGTCTCCGATTTGGTCACATATATTAAGAAACGATTTTTTTAAATTCGACCCTGGAAGGGCAAAGGTACCAATATTTCTACAACCCATTTTTGTGTCACGAGCCATTTATCTCCCTGGATAGCTAACCAAAATAAACAAATCAGGTATCATTTTAAAGATTACGGTCTCCGCTTTGAACAAATATTTTAAGTAAAGAATTTTACGGAAATTGACATAAAAAGAGCACATGCGTTATTATTTACAAAACGTGTTTTTTGATGTAGTCTCCCTAGAAGACTACATTAATTGTCAACGCCGAGAAAAACTTCGTTCTTATGTGACGTATTTTTTTTTTTTATAGGTTCAATTTATCTCCGTTGAAAACTAACCGAAATCGATGAATGAGGTATCATTTTCAAGATTAAAATCTCCGCTTTGGTGACATCATTTATTAAAAAAAGAATGTTTCGTTATTAGGACCATTAACGCGCAAAAGTAAAAAGTATATCTACAACGCGTCTTTGTGTCACGAGTTATGTGTCTGCCTTGATATCTAACCGATATAGATAAATGAGGTATCGTTTTAAAGATTATTTCCATAACTTTTTTTTTTTGGTCATGAGCTATTTATCTCTATCGATATCTAACCAAAATCGAGAAATGTAGGTATTATTTTAGAGATTAAGGTCTCCGCTTTGGTCACATCATAGCTTTAAAAGGTTAGTTTCTCCTCATCAGGCAACATTGTCAATTAGAAACTATTTTTTTTTTTATTTAAATATGATCCCTTGAAGGACAAAGGAGGAAAGTCACACGTATGAGACACCTTAGAGCCAAACCACTAGATAGCAGCAGCACATATCATAGAGATATTAATAAACTGCTTGTCTGGCGTTAATCTTTTTTTACGTAGCTATTATACTAAACAAATAAAAAACTGCTGCAAATGAGGCGATTCTTCTTTCATCCTACAACAAATCACCAACCTTATTATTCACCGTATTCGTGAAATTTTCCCGTGGGTCCTTCGGTTATTATTAATCGTATAAGACTAGAATTAGCAATTTTCGTCTTCCTTAAAGTCTGATTCCAACGTTGTTTGCTACTAAAATATATAAGGCTGTCAATGACAATTTTACTCACCACTGTCAGAAGATGCGGAGCCCGACGGAGACTGAAAAAAAAATAGAAATTTAAAATTAATATTTCCAGATAAACCTACAATATCGAACATATAAAATCGAATGGTGTGGTGGTTAGAAATTACGTCAGATGGTTACTGAAAAGATAAAAATAAACAGTCATACGCAGACAAACAACCACCCACAGTGAGATATACTAACACATACCAAAGACAAACATATATATATATATATATGTAAAAACTATTTTTGTGAATAGGAAGGGAAAAAAAATCATTTTTTTTTTTTAAACCTGATAAATGTGCCTACCATTTAAAACTCGAACGATGAGTGGGGAAATTAAATCCTGCGGCTGTGAATATTGTTTGGATTAGCGACCTTAACATCTATTGCGGTAACAACTAAATTACGTCAATATTTAGAAAAGTACGGTGCTAGCTTTGTCAATGTTTAGGGCATTCAGACGGGGTATACCACAATACTATTAAACTGAGACGGCATATCACCTCAAAAAGACAACAACTCAAGCCAACCAACAAGACCTACCGACAGCATAGTATTGACCAGTTAACTACGAGGAGTTAAATGACTACTGACAACAAACTCCACAGCACACTGCTCAGCTGGCACAGCTTTGTGGTGCACTTGGTCACCAGGCGTGGGGCCTATGAAGCCTTGACTTCTGCGTAGCCACCTTTTGCCTGGTCACATTTTTTATTTTTTGATGGTGTACTATAGCAGTGGCGGATCCAGGGGGAGGGGGAGGGAGCTAGGGGGCTCAAGCCCCCAAAATTTATTTAGGTCCACCCCCGACATTGGTAATTTTTGAGATTTTGAGATTTTTTTTTAGCTCTACTTATTTTTTAAGGGCGGCATGAATATAAGACCTACCCTTACCCGTCTCAAGCGTCCTCACCAAACGAAATCCACTCAAGCCTCCACCCAAACGAAATCCACTCAAGCCTCCCTCCAAACCAAAATCCGCTCAAGGCCCCCCCCCCCCCCAACCAAAATCATGGATCCACCACTGTACTATATATAGTATTTCCCACTATTAGCAGCGATATTGTGTTGGCAGGTTACCATTGCGAGTGTATTTAGAGTATAGCATATTGCTGATGAGAGATAAGATAAACGGAAGGGTAAAACCTGTTGACGGTCCTATTGATGTAATGAGCAGAAGCAGTCTGGAGGGGTTTATGATTCAACCCAGGCACTCACTTTAGTGGTTGATAACCGTTAGCCACCAACTGCAATACCCGACGGTGAAATATCTTAGAATATCAGCACTCCTCGTTAAGCAGTTCAGCCGCTAGGCTTGTATTTTTTAGATAGCAGGTCTCTGAATGGAGTTGATGCTCTGAAGATGTCTGAGGCTCAAATGATGATGTCGTTTAAGGTTTAGAAGACTGTGTTACCTAATGAGAGGAACTATTTTCTCAACGAATTCGCAAGGTACCTAAAATATGGTGTAACTGTATTGAAGAAAAACATGGACTATATTAGAAACAACTGTCTGAAATGGATATTTGGCATTATTTAAAACTACTCATGAATTATGTCTGAACTCATTTGAAGCCAAACATAAAACAGCTGGGTGTAAGCCGTGACTGTGATTTCAGTATGGTAACGGTTCGAGAACGGCTGTTGTTTTTAAAGTAATAGGTCATGACAGGTTGGCCTGTCTGGATAAAATGCAATCCTAAATTTTCATATAAATTCAGTGAAATAAATAAAATCACCCACGTTTCCGACGTCCAGTGTGAATAACGTCACATCCTGTTAGGGTTCTTTATGGTGGTTTAATTACTGATTAAATTAATTAAAAAGAGACCACCAAACAGGTTATGTTTGAAGATGTCTGTTTTATTGTGATCAAATCAACAAGTCAGCGATATTCACTAGTATAGGTACAATACAGAGATGCACAGTCGCAAACTCAACTGAATGATTGAAACTCTCTGTAACACTGAATACTGCCAACTAAACTGACTTACTAACTGAACGAATAATGAATTTCTCTGTCCAGGCGATCTGTTTATATAGTCTTTATCGAAATTACGAGAATTCTTCAAAGGCATCCGCCCGATATTTCTCGATCATTAACAATCACTCAAACAATCTAACATATTAAAAACAATTGGAATTAATACAAAATTAATTAACAACATTACAAAATGATCAGAAATGGTAATTATAGATACTTAAATACAAAATTATTTACAGAAATCCTTTCAAACGGTAGAACATTGTCCTGTAGACATCGTAACTTACATTAATACATGTAATTACAAACATTTAAGAATTTCTCTTGCATCATTCGGTTCTTAAACATATTAAATGGCCTTTGAATAATTTTCTTACCTAAAACAAAGTCTATATACACTGATTTACAAGAAATTACAAAACAAACATATCAAATCACTTTCAAGCAATCTTTAGCTAATTACAAATACTTCATACAGTACAATGCTATTCAAAATTCAGGTATTAGGGCTGTTACAATCCTCTTGTTCACAAGTACAAAGTAAACAATTCAGTTGTTGACACGGCTGATTCCCTGAAGTATCTGGATGTAATAGTACTAAGCAACATGAAATGGGACTTGCACATAACTTCCGTCGTAGGTAAAACTAATTCTAGATTACGATCAATAGATCGTATTTTGAGGAATTGTAATGTTCATACAAAGGAGATAGCGTATAAAACACTAGTGCGTCCGCATCTGGATTACTGTTGTGGAGTTTGGGATCCGTATCGCAAGGGCCTGATCGACTCATTGGAGATGGTACAGAGGAGAGCCACTCGATTAGTGACTGGTTGCTACAGCCTTATGAAAGTGTCAGAGAATTGATACATAGATTGGGCTGGGGTAGTTTGGAAGACAGACGACGTCGTTTTCGATTGAATTTATTGGAGAATATGCGAAAAAATTTAAATTTCGAGTGCAATGAAATACTTGCTCCGCCAAACTATTTAGGTCGCAATGACAGGAGGGATAATATTAGAGAAATAAGATGCCGTACTGATACTTTCTTTCCTCGTTCTGTTCGGGATTGGAATGCACAGAATTAGGATTGGTGCTTAGCACCCTCTGCCACCCACAATGTTCGTGAATTGCAGAGTATGGATGTAGATAACTAATGATGACAGAGTAGCGTGACAGGAGTGAGTGAATAATGGCAACAACGGGAAATACTTCACTGAATCGTGGAGTACAATTTTATTCTACATTTTCTCAGCCGCAAAGAGTTACCAAACATTTTTAACTAACTGAACGAATTAATTTGAAATTGAATATAATAAAAAACAAGGTAAATGAAAGTATTCTGGCGATTTATTTCCTCACTACCACGATTTTACTGTAGCATCTCTGGCTTTGTTAGTCCCCGAACAAAGTATGTGTAAACCCACGAGCCGGCCGCGTGACGTCAGCGCTTGGTGACGTCACAGCTTGGTGATGTGAGCGCGTACTAAAATATAGATTTAGAAAAGGATAGAATATCTTAATGCGTTGATCAGGGGTGTTCTGATTTATAGGTTTCGCTCTTAAAAGTATGAAGACTTTCTGTTTAGCATGAAAAGTGTTATGTTGCAAAAGACAAGCACCGCTCTCAATATATCAGAGATACAATCAGCGCTTCATATTAACCACTCCTATTAATATAATTATTCAGATATTTTGTATATTAAATTTTTCGATTTATTTTATGTATGTTGCAAGAATTTTACAAGTTTTGATTTGTTTCGTAATAAACTCAAATATTCATTTGCTTTTGTGATAAATTTTAAGCCAAATTTAAATTTGATAATTTAATTAATTTTTTTTTTGTTTTGTGCTATATACATTTGATTTTAGTAGAATTCCATTACTGGATTATTCGATCAAAATAAATAACATATGAAGTTTAATTTTTGTAATAATAATCATAAAAATAAGACTTTTAATTCGATCGTTCCTGATGATTTTTTATTTCAACAGTCCAATCTACCAGAAAATCCGTATCAAATTGAGCAGCACTGTGTCAACTGAAAAAAATATCAATAATAATGCTAGTAAAAATAAAAAGTAAAAAAAAATATTGAAGGTAGACAGTTTAGGAAAATTCAGTATTAGGCAGGCAGGGCGTCTACGGCAATAATAATTCAACAAGTGGTCTATACTACAAAGTATGTGTAAACCCTCGGGCAACGTGGAGGGAGGGATGGTGGGATGTTCAAAAGAGGACAAACTGAAGCCACTTGCTGGCGTTTTCGTATTAGTGATGCAGCTCGTATCGAAGATGATAAGCCTTTGATCTACCATTGCGTAAGACATTTATACAGCAGACACGTGCATAAGCATTAATGCAGATCAGTAAAAAAGTCCTTGGTACCTGGTCGTTGCCACAGTGTATGGCGATGTTGTCGGACCTCCTGTGGGCCGTGTGGCAGTCGCAGTACAGCCCTTGGGACTCTGGAGACCTGGAGTCTACCTTCTGGAGAACTACCAACAGCGACGCCACTCCCAGCAGCCACCATCGTCTGCAACAGCGGACACACAACCAGGTTACAGGGACGTCGGAACCAAGCAGGTACCTGCTCTCCATTGTTTCCCGAAATCACTTCTGGCTAATAATTGGGTTACTCCTTTGAAAGGTTGTGGTTGAATCCTTCCTCCCCCCTTCCCCCGCCGTGAACTCCTTGTCCTAATGACCTTTGCTCACAACGAACCCTAAACTCAGAAGAAGAAGAAAAGTAAAAAAAAAAAAAAAAAAAAAAAAAAAAAAAAAAAAAAAAAAAAAAACAGCCATCGATGGGACTTTAACTTGTACCCATACCGTCAGTAATTTGCCAATAATACATGATAACTTAAATCAATCACATGAGGGTATTCAAGTCAGGTAATGTATACCGGTTTGTTAGAAAACTGTGCTTTGAAAATTAAGTCCACTACTTTTCAGTGTCCCCGGTTTCCAATGCCAATTATAAACGATTTACTTATTTTCAGCAAGTACTTCTCTCTTTTTTTTTCTTCTTATGGATGTACACCTCGTCGACGTCGATTAGAGCCATGATGGGACTGAGGACAAGGAACAGGAAGAAATTCGGCCATTGCCTTCTGAAGGAAACATGCCGGGATTCGCCTGGAGAGATTTGGGGAAACCATGAAGAACCAAAATCTGGATGCCTGGACGGGGATTCGAGCAGGCGTCCTCCCGAAAAGTAGTTCTCGATATTATACTGCGTCTAAGGTGTACTCACTTTTCTCCCAGGCATTTCGGAAGTAGCCCTCTGTTTCATGTGCGGTCAAACTGCCTGCAGTCTATTGGAGACTGATGTTGCGTCAGACTGTTTCGTAGCCTCTGTCAATCAACTTTCAGGGATGTCGTGATCAGGATGTGAGGTACACAACCTATCATTTTGTGATTTTGACATTAAAAAAAGCTATTTTTATTTAATAATTGTAATTGTATATACTAACTCTGAGATTTAAGTTCCAAGGTCAAAGTACGTCAAGATGAATATAATGAGATCTCTGCAAAATAACGTACAGTGGATATAGAGTTGAAGAAAAGATTTGAAAGGAAGAGGACCAGTTGGTTTTGGAAAGAACATGTTTTAAGAGAAGAGATGGAACAGAATGGCTAGATGGAAGCCACGAAGAATCCTGGCGGGATTAAGAAGAGGAAAATATTCGCCTGAGGGCAGAAGGTTTAGGGTTTTGATAAAGATAATGGAATATGACTTTGGAAATGATAGTTGTTTGTTTAATAGAAAATATATGAATTATGAGATAAGTAGAAAGTGTTTTATTTGATATTGAGATTGAAATATAGATATAGGCAAACGAGTTGATTTAAAGTTTGTATGGTAAGAATTTGATTAATAATAATTTGATTTACAGCGTTAGTATCGAAATAAAACCAGCAACGGACAAAGAGGCATTAAGGAAATCCTTATGTACTGGTCTGGTGCAGGAAATATAAGCAAAAAGTATTAATTAAAAAGTATGATAAAATAACACTCACATGTGTTCTCTACAAAATAAAGGAGATATACACAGTGTTACGTTACAAGGAGGCATTGGGAAGGTAGTAGTGAGAGGTTACAAAATCTTTCATTGGAGAGAGTGGTGATGGGATGAACCAGAGAAGTAAGGGAACTAGCTTAGGAAGCTTTGTTCAGATCATTGCCTGAACATGGTGGTGCCGTATGGGTTCCATACTTTGGATATCAAATACACGAATGTGAGGGGCTGCTAGTTTTGTCTGCGGAAATTACCACAGGATCCAGTCGGTAACTGATATAATGAAGTGGTTGGATATTGGTGCACTGGAAGACGGAAGATAGGTGAAAAGAGTGCTTGGAGTGTATATGGTGTGTATTGGTGATGATGCTTGGATGGATATTAGTAGAAAACGCTCTGACCTCACATTCGTGAAGACGTGGTTTCGAATCCAGATTTCGGTTTTTATGGTTTCACTCCAGGAAAATGCCTGGATTTATCCTTAAAAAGGCCAGTGCGGATTCATTCCCCTTTTTTTACTTATGGCTTTACGCTTCGTTGACGTCGAGGTCGTTAGAGGCAGGATGGAATTAGGGACAAGGAACTGGAAGGAATTCGATCACGGCCTTTTGAAGGAAGCATTCTCCTGAAACTATTTGGGGAAATCATCGAAAGCTCAAATCTGGATGCCCGGACGGTGATTCGAACCGGCGTCCTTCCGAACGCGATTACGTCTCCCCTACCACGCTCGGTGAATTTCTTACCGTTCCTTGCCCCCTGTCCTTTTACGCCTGTAATTACCTCAACGTTGGCGAGGTGCAAAGCCACAAGAAACACAAAAAATATCTGTAGAAACATTAGGGGTGGTATGTGGGGAGGCATATGAGGTGTGTGAGAAAAGTAATGAGATTGATAACATTGCGGGGAATGTGGCAACGCTGTGTCTACCGGTCTGTGCTAGACCGTTTTCTTAATTCCTTCCACATGCTCAGTCCGAGTTTCAAATCCGTTCAGCCAACACATTATTTTTTACAGTGGCATCACTGAAGTCGTGTGTTACGAAAATGGAGTTTTGGAATTCAGAGCAACGTTGTGCAATCAAGCTTTGTGTTAAACTTGGGGAATACGCGATTGTGACATTTGAAAAGTTGAAATAGGTCTATGTGGAACATTGCTTATCAAGAGCACAAGTTTTCCGCTGGCACAAATCATTTTTGGGAGGCCCAGAACACATTGAAGATCAATCTCGCTCAAAGGGACCTTCAATTTTAAAAACTGACGAAAAAGTTGAACGTGTTAGGGCTCTTGTGAGATCAGACCTTCGTTTAACAATATGGATGATTAGCGAACAGTTAAATTTAAACACTTTCACCGTACATCAAATTTTGCCAGATGATTTGTACATACGAAAAGTTTGTGCCAAAATGGTGTCAAAAACCTCACAATTCAACAGAAGTGCAATCGAAGAAACGTGTGCGAGGATCATCTTGAGAGGATTGACAAAGACCAAGAATTCGTCAACCGCGTGATCACAGGTGATGAATCCTGGATATTTGAGTACAATCCTGAAACAAAGTAGCAAAGCGAAGAGTGGCACACTCTTTCATCACCTTGACCGAAAAAAAGTCGAATGAGACAATCGAAGGCCAAAACAATGCTGATATGGTTTTTTGACAGTAGGCGTATCGTGCATAAAGAATTATTTCCTCCAGGACAAACGTTCAACCAAGTGTTTTACAAAGGTGTCCTTGTAAGGCTCAGGAAAAGAGTGATTCGTGTGAGACCAGACATTGCAGACAAGTGGACGCTTCATCGTGACAATGCCCCGTGTCACACGGCTTTTTCCATCAGTGAATTTTTGACCTCAAAACGCATTCCCATTGTTCCTTAACCCCCTATTCACCTGATTTAAGTCCTTGTGACTTTTTCCTTTTCCCGAAATTGAAACATGTCTTAAAAGGAGATCATTTTTGAACTGTGAATAAGATTCAAAAGACAGTGACCGACCAGTTAACAGCCCTACCATTTGAAGCCTTCCAGCGCTGCTACCAAGAGTGGAAACAATGACTCCGCCGGTGTATTGCTGCCCATGGGAACTACTTTGCTCGGGATAAGATTGTTGTTTGGAAAAAAACTCCAGTAACTAAAAAATCAGTCTCATTACTTTTCTCATGCACCTCGTACACAACCATGACACATGCTGGCACTCGTTTTCAAGCAAAAGAGTGGTGGAAAATTTTCATTTGTAGGCATGGGAATTAGGGACTGGAATAAGTTACACCAGCAAGTGCTGAGTGGTTTCCCAATCACATTAAAGTGATTTGAAATTAACATTTGCAAATCGTAGCAGGTGGGAAGGAGGTGGATCGGTGAATAATACCCACATGGTTTAAGATAAAAATTAATAAGAAAAGTGAAAATGGATGTGAAGGGATATTGCCAAGCTGTAATGTATGCACTCCTTTGCAGGTAAATTAAATTTAATTTTAAAGGCTACAAACTATTTGCAGATAACGGTTTTGCCGTTTGGAGTCTGTATCACGAAAAATCGATTGATGGTATCAGAAATACCTGTGGCAGATCTGACAGCAGAGTGTGCTCCGAAACACTTGTGCCTGCACTAGTATTGCACTCTGCTGTCAGATCGCCGCCTGTCCCGCTTTACAGAGCGGGCAAGCCTCCGACCTCCACGTTCTGTGATGAGGCGTGGACGTCCACCACCTTGTCGCCCAGTCGTGGTTTCACCGTCCTTCAACCACTCTGCATAGATGCTCACTACAGTAGCACGCGAACAGCCTACCAGCCTCGCCGTTTCCGAGATGCTTGTTCCCAGACGCCTCGCCCACAAACGACCGGCCAAATATTTAAGGGAATTGCGTGACCTGTGCGTAGACATCTGGTGCCAGACAACTCCGGAAACCTAAAAATGAGTTTCGAATCCATGCCACGCCGAATCGCTGCTGAATTGCGCCCCAGAGATCGACCAACACACTAGTAAGCAGGGGGTCACAATGTTTTGGCTGATCAGTGTATATCGTAATCATGATGTACAAGGCTATTAGCAAGTATACGCTATAAACAAAACTTTCTAATAGCTGTTGTAACAGAATGACCAAATATGGGTCATTCCGTACATTTATATATAAAAAGAATAATCACAGGACTAACTCTGGGAAGGTTTTGCCAGCCATTGTCCGGGGGACCACCCGAAGGCAGGTAGCCGTCACTTGACGCGCCACACCGGCGGCAGACAAAACAATTCAGCTACCCTTTTCTAACGGTTTTGGTTAAGCGTATGATCTCAGGGAAAATACCCGCGGGATGAATGCTCGTGTCCGCAACCCCAGGTCTCCGAACGGGCAGTTTGGAGGTCACAAATGACGAATAAGTCCGAGGCTGGTCAAGTTCGCACGAATCGAGAAAGACAATGTTCGCCTATCGTCACAGCTGGTAGGAGGAGCTTGAAAACGGCAGAACCAATCAACGAGAGACTATCTTTTGCATTTTGTAATGCCGGTGTATTTTTGCTCTATGTAAACCACGAGCGACGGGAGGAGGCTTTTTCCGGCGAACGCTGGAGAGCGCTTGACGCTGAGTCTTCAGAATGGAAGGAGCGGATCTTCCGAGGTTGGAGATCGCTCCGTCTTGGCATCGAACCTGAGGGTCGATAAGCGTGTCTTGTACAGTGAGGTCGCTGTGCACTCATTCAGTACGCTGACTGAAGGACGTGGTGCATTGTCCGCTATAGCCAAGGGGATATAATTATTCCGCCGTTGCGGGAAATACATCGCCGTCATGGCAAAATTTCTACAGTGCAGTGTGGTACTTTCATTCGGTCATTGGGTACAGCCCTGTAACGACCTCTGAATGATTATGAGTTCTCGCTCCTCCCAAACAACGAGCTAGCTGGGGCAGACTTTCCTAGAGCCACACTTGGTGGATAATTTAAATTATCCTGGCGCCCGGCATTTGAGATTGGATACAGTTAATGTCAATACTGTATTTGATTTAAAGTCCCCGATCATTGTAAAGGGAACTTACATTTAAAAACGAAGTGTGAAGCTTTCTTATTGCCAATTAATGTTGGAAATTTTGCTTCACGATCAATTAAAAATGTGGTGGTGTTGTAATGCTTTATTTGTTTATTAATATAATGGCAATTGTAAGAAGAGGCTTTGCTTAGTTCCTTTTGTTAATATTTCAATGTGTTAATGTTAAAGATAAATAAGCCTCGCCTGTACGCCATTATGAGTACCCAATAAATTAGCAGCCTAGGGGTTTCTTTGATTTATAAAAAGAAGTAAAAGGTTTTCACCCTTACCTCCCTCCCGGCAGTCACCGCTACACTGTGAATATTTCAGTGACCACGCAGGAGATTAGGCTATGATGGCTTTGTCACTATATTAGTCTAATTGCTAAATACGTTTCCCGACGACATCAAAGAGATAGGCGTTCTTTTAAGGATTAAGTAAATGACTGATGATGGGCTTGTAGGCATCAGACTTAAGACACAATTTGTCCAAAAATTAAGGATGTACACGCAGTAAAGAAATAGGCCCATGCAAGTCAGCAATACCTAGAATTGTTTTTGATATTGTACCGGGCGTCGGGATGAAAACGGTTGCGAAGCGATGAACTATCGTCGCTTTTTAAACTACACAATGCCCAAACCAAAATACACTTACCACACTGTAACAAGATGACTAGATGGGTCATCTCGTACAATTTAAATTAATTATTGTTTAATAATAAACATAAGAAATAAGTGGATATTCTGTTTTGAGCTGGAGACAGAAATCCGCGTCTAGCTAAGAGCTGTGTAGCATGAGCGACAATCTGGCTTAAGCCGGAAGTGTCCGGTAGGTCCAGACAATCTGGCAAGTTGACGCTGATACCGATGAGAAAGGCTGGACGCTGGGAATTTTGCGGATGGAATCCTTGAATGGGCGTTCGCTCGGTGTCATGGAAAATTATTCCTACATATCCTTCCGTACAATCCCGACAAAACCCGAAGACTCTTAGCAAATGAGGGCAGTGTATTAGCCAGCGAGAGGGGATACTTTTGCGAAGCCAATCCGATGTGTTTATTTCCTCACGTGATTGGAAATTTACATATTTTGTGTTTTCCATGATGCTCGCCGAGGAGGTGAGGAGAGACGAGCTCTGAGAGGCGAGAAGAGGTCATTTGGTCGGGAACGATGGCTCTGGTCACTACTAGCCAGAGCAATATTGATGGTTCCATCCTGGAGGCTTGGATGACTGAGTGCCAAGTCCGGACGATGTTGTCACTTGTGCTGGTTGACGTGACAAGTGCCTAGCATTGCCTGAATCGGTGCGCTGTTGAGAGACGGTAGCGCTCTTGTTGCGACGCTTCATGCAGCCGGACAGACACGGTAATTATACCTCCAGAAACAGTGTGTACTCAGACGAATCATTGAGACAGCCCTTTAACGGCCTGATGAGTGTGAGTTCTTATGCCGCCGGACATTAATTCCTGAGCAAGTTGTGTCTAAAAGCCGAGTGCTTTTTGGTTTTCTTTATCCAATTTGAATTGAAAGACTGACTTCCATGTTTCGAAACTTTCAATAACTGTTATTTGTGGGAACAAATTAACTCCCTAGCGCCCTAAGTAATCCAGTTAAATCTGATGTTTTCTTGTTATCATTGTAATACAAGAATCACTCTCATTATGCATAAGAGAGTATATGGAATTTGTAACTCTTTGTAATGTAAATGTATTGCAATTTCTTAGCTTCAAATAACAATAATTGTTTGTTTGCTATTTCGCATCTGTAAGACGAGGTATTACATTGAATTGTATTTTGCACAGATAGATGTTTCAGATTAATGATAAATATACCTCTGTCTGTATGCATTCATGAGTACCGAATAACCATAATTTTAGGATCTTTTCAAATATTAATCACAGAAGAAATGGTTTCACCTCAGTTTCCTGAAATTAATATATACGCTTTGCAGAAGGTAGTGGAACGTGGCGATTTAAATTATGCAAGGTAAGCAAATAATCTGCCCCCACCGACAATCCGTTACAACACACAGAAAACAAGTTGCACGCTTCACAGCCAGATGGCTCCCCTTATCTTAGAACAAGATCATCAATTCCTCGTTGAAGCAGGACTGATGGTTAAAATCATTCACATCCTGAAGAGTTAATGAGATTTCTCACACTCTGAAAGGGTCACAACACAAATTATAGATTTCCCTAAATAGAACCAAAGTTATGGCCTTCGTCTTAAAAAAAAAAACAAAAAAAAAAAAAAAACAAACGAAAGAACCTAAATTTCAAAATATGCCCTTAGAACAAGTAGTAGAATTCAAACAACTAGGCTACAACCTCAGCTACACCGTAGAAACCAATATGCAAAAAAAAAAAAAAAAAAAAATACAAATTTCACGAAAATTACAGAAGGATAAATAACAGCTTCAGACCATCTCTTGCTCAATGGCACACAAGAATAAGACTATCTCGTAACATCCTGGCTAAACCTACTCTACTGTACGGATACTTCGCATAGGTGATGAGTGGAGACTAACGGCGGCTGAGATGCGATTCATGAGGAGAACATCTGGCTACACATTAAGAGACACAAAGAGATCTGATGAGATCCTTAAAGACCTCAAAGTACAACCATTTCTTCAAACTGTACAAACCTACAGAACATCTTGGACAGACAATGTACTAAGGATGAAGACGGACCGGATCCCACGAAAAAATCTAACATATTATCCCAGAGGCAGGAGAGATGTAGGAAGACCACCAAGAAGAAGTATTGCGACCATAACAGGCCACCAGTCCTAACAGTGGATAGGAAGAAGAAGAAAAGAAGAAGAAGAAGAAAAAATGGCAGCAGAGATAACTGAAATAAGGTACCGCACAGTTACCTATATGTATTTTCCCTTCTTTCCTGCTGTTAGGAATTGAAATATGACGATTAGAAAGCACCCTCTGCCATCCACATTAAATGTATTGATGTAGATAAATATGAAAGAGAGTTATAGAATAGTAGCGCCCTACGTGCAACACCTTCAAACGGCACATATATGTAGGTCAATAACCCACATCATTACTGACAGACCACTGGACTTAATGAGGCCATACTCACACTATATGTTATTTACGTGGCGAGTATGGTTTGTACTTATGTTTTATTCCGATAGGTGGTGCTAAACTCCAGTGCTCTATCGGAACTATACATAACTACAAACCTTATTCATCAGTTGGCAACTTGCTCCAATCCCTGACACCCTTACCAACAAAAGAAAATTTTCCCCACTCCCTTATGTATGAAACCGAGTGCCAGCTTGTGGTCATGGTCGCCTTTCCCCTTCCATGCACTATTCCTAATTGTTTGACCAATATCCCTCCAAGCCCCAACACCAACAGATGCCCTGTACATTCCCAGCACTCTCTTCACCCTCCTCCCTCGAATGACTCCCTATCCAACTTCTTTATCACATCAGTTACTGACTGTGTCCTGCGATAATTTACACAAAAATATCTAGCTGCTGTTCTTTGCACACCTTCCAACTGCTGTAGTTGATAACCAAAACGTGGGTCCCAAGCTAACCACCATATTCAACCAATGGTCTGACTAAAGTTTTGGAACTCAAATCCCTAACTTCTCTGGAATATCCTCTCATCACCCTCTTCAGTATACGAAGGATTTTGTAACCTTTACCTACCACCCGCCCAATGTGATTCAAGTAGAGGCAGAAACAAACGATGAGCTTTGAAACGTGATTAAAGCATTCCGTACAATACAAATTCGGTAGGAATGGAGGTGATCCGAAAAAAAGGTGGAGAAAAAAAAAAAAAAGCAGGACCCCTCCTCTGCCGTAACCTACCTAGCCAATATTCCTTTGATATAGGATCGTAATTTTTCACGGCGTTGAATGTTAATATATTTTTCTCGGGCTTCCAGCCGTGTTAAGATGTCACATTTGAGGGACGTTTCGAAGGCGTCCATCTCTGCCTTCATTCTCAACCAAATGTTAATGATTAACTGTTTGTTTATTCAGCCGCTGCTACGGAAACGGTGGAAGACAAAAACCAACACAACGCGATTACGTCATCCGCTCTTCTCCTCGTTACCGACGCGAAACTGTTTCAGAATTTTAATAGCCGGGTTCCAGGCCGCACTGAGTTGACAACCAGTGTCCCTGTTGACTAATAAATCAGTTAATCTTATTTCTACAGCCTCTGTAATAACGAGCAGAAGAGCGGATCACGTAATCGCGTTGTGTTGGTTTTTGTTTTCCACCGTTTCCGTAGCAGCGGCTGAATAAACAAACAGTTAATCATTGACATTTGGTTGAGAATGAAGGCAGAGATGGACGCCTTCGAAACGTCCCGCAAATGTGACATCTTAACACGGCTGGAAGCCCGAGAAAAATACATTAATATTCCATTGATAGTTTATCTGTGAATAAACAACAGAAATCGCAAATTCTGGAAGAAGTTGCGGGTGTAGCTTATATATTTAATTTAATAGCAATGGAGCACTCGCTCCGGTGGCAATTTCCCTACACACCCATCTTCCCCCTATCCTGCACCTACCTACATTTGCCCTCTACAAATTCTAACTTTAAATTCTTTTTTCGGTAAGTTATTCATCATTCCCTTTGGTAATTCATTCCAATCCCTGACCCCCTTACCTAAAAAAGAAAATCTTCCCACACCCTTGTGCCTGAAATCGAGTGCCAGCTTGTGATCATGGTCATCACAAACACAAAAACAGGCGATTCTAATAAACAATCGAAAGAGGAGGGACCGGCATTGACACAGGTCCTATATTCACACCTCACCCCGCGCTGCCCGACTTTGTTATTACAATCTTTATTTCATTTTCTGGAACGTTAGGATAGTTCACTCTTTCAGTTTCAAATCGTTCACTTTTATCTCAAGAGCACAAAAAACCTTTTAAGGAGCTCACACCATCTATCAAAGTGACAAACATGTAATATTAATAATTTTAAATAACTCCGTAAACATACTGCTGTTTTGGTGAATTTTATTTTATTTTATTCCCCAGACGCGTTTTGCATTTCTGGCCGTAAATGTGTTTTTATTTTTTTATTTTTTCATTTTTTTTTAAATTATGGTTTTGCGCCTTGTAGACGGCTCTATGTGATTAGAGGCGGGGACAAGGAACTTGAAGTAATTAGGCCATGGCCTTTTCAAGTAAGCATCCCGGCATTCGTCTGGAGTGATTTGGTGAAACCATGGATAACCCAAATCTGGATGCCCGGACGGGGATTCGAACCCACATACTCCCGAATACGAGGCCAGGACGTTAATCGCTTACCCACCACGCTCGGTGCATGTTAATACAATTACTATCTACAGCACCACATTTAGAGTCACTGGTGATGCTCTACATCACAAGGACAAAAGGAGTCTGGGGAATAAAATACAACAAAATTCATCAAAACAGTAGTTTGTTGGTGGAATTATTCATAAAATTATTGTTCAAACAGATATATATGTTCGCATTGATCCCATGTGAGAATAATCTCGGGGACGTAGCACAGTAGATACATATACTTATTAATAATATCAATTATATTACCAGCAATTGATAACAAGTTAGCTCCTTATCAACTCATTAGTATAGCCAATATTCACTGTAATCTACAAATACAATCCCGAGTTATTTACTATATATGTGCATCAGTGCATGCACTTATTAGCCGCATCTAATAACCAGTTAATTTCTTACAAACCAGTTACCGTAATAAGTTTTCACTGTAATCTACAACTACATATTATATCATGTTAGTTACTATTTATGTGGAACAGTACACACACTTATCAACAATATCAATTAGATTACCAACAACTCATAAGCAGTTAATTACTTAAAAACCTTTTAGTATGATAATTTTTCACATCAATTTTTGAGTGCATGCTATCCCATTATAGTTACTATAAATGAGTGAATTTTGTAAACAGTGTAATTACTTCATTTGTCAATAGTTGCAATAGAAACAAAAACCATATATCATTTTAGTAATTGTGGACAACTTTGTCACCTTACCCTTCCATACACCATATCTAGTATTTTCTCAGCCATTCTTAGTTAACAAATTCCAAGAAGAAAATTCTTTCACAGAGTAAAATGGGTTCTGAAGCAGAAACTCTTTCACTTTGGACTTAAAGTAGTCGGGTTTTCGTAGATAACATTTAATTTCTGTTGGTAAGACATTGAACAAGGAAGCTCCGGTAAATGTTATCCCTTTCTGTACAATTGACAGTGTTTTGTAATCCTTGTGAATATTATATTTATTCCTAGTATTATGACTATGTATGACAACGTTAAGATTGAAATTTTCAGGATTTTCCACTACAAATGATAGTACGGAGTATACATGCTGTGCTGGAATTGTTAGTACACGAAGATTTTTAAATACATTTCTGCACGACGTCCGTGGACTTGCTCCCCAAATAGTTCTTACATCACGCTTTTTTAATTTTACCCTCTGTGCTTAAATATGGACTATTACCAGATTAATAACGTAATATGAAAATTTTTCGTGAAGTTGGTTGTTGTGGCTACTTAAAAACAACTAAATAAACTGAGCAGCAAATAATAAGACAACAGATTTGATTGCGAGAGGTTGGACACTTGTCTACTTACGTCATCTCTGGTCGGCGGCTGACGGCGCAGTGGCTATATCTGGGGGAAGTAACATCGTCCTCCCCTCCCCTTCCCTGGTCTTCGCAACTAATGCCTCCCAGCAGCGACGTCAGAGAGTCCCGTTGACTTACAGTTCTTCAACTCTCACAATCTGCGCACAAGGGGAAGAACCTGCTGCCGTAATGTCTCGCTTACTTACGTGGCTGGAGAGTAATTTTCAGCGGCCGGTGGACTAGTAGATAGTTTCCATACTGTGCGGGTGGCACCGAGTCTTAGTACGAATTGCCGACGTTTCAGACTTCATGCTTCGTCCCTCTTCAGTGCGCACTTCTGCTTGGACCTTACGGGACCCACTTACAGCCTCTGCCAGTAAATCTCTTAATACAATGAACCAGTGTCTGTCCGTGCAAATCTCATTTTAGTTATTTTAGCGCCCTTCAGACTGCACAGAAATTCATCAAATTTTGCTCAGCGAACCTTTTACTCAAAATGGTATATCATCCAAAATGGATCAAGCGATGAAGACCTTTAATCATTTACTATAGCTATTCTAATATTATAAATGTGAAAGTAATTCTGTCTGTTTGTTACGTTTTACAAGTAAACGTCTAAAGCTTTCCTGAAGTAAAAATCATTATGATACTTATTATATGATACTTTTTTCGAAATAATTAACGTATTTCATCATTAAATTATAAAAACTAAACGAATCTGGCAGACAGATGGAAAGCGTGCGTGAATCTCTGTAATGTTACACCGGTTGCTCAGGCTTTGTTTCTCTCGCAGTCAGTTTGTGTATACAAAATAACGACGATATATTAACCACTGTACTTGACACACAAAAATTGACGAGGTGCACTATCCAATAATATTTAGCTAGGGGCAAAAGGGTATTACTTCCAGATATCGCGAATCAACTCGATGACAGTCTCCCCTGATCTGACAGAAAGGTAACCTGTATGGATTTTTATCCTACCACTTGATACGTGAAGACGATTTTAATGTAATACCACGATGCGGACAACTGGCCAATCAGTTTTATGTCGACTTGTACGAGAAGGTTGAGAGTAAATGGTTGCGATTCACCGTCGTACTATTCCGACTGTGTGCTTCTTCATGGCTGGAAAAACTTGTAACATGGTTGTGCTTCACGTCTGAATGACAACATTCCCGTCGTCGTGATTTTCAGTTACCACTGTCTCGCTGCTTGGCCGTCTTCATGTATCTACATTAGACATCAGATTTGAGCTTTAGGCTAGTAAGAGTAATTATGCTAATTTTTATGTGAAAAATTAAGTTCAATTTTTAGCCAAATCAGCTCGAGCTGTCATGACATTTTATCCTTTACTGTATATCCAGTGATGAAAGTGTTGAGTTTTTGTACGTGTTTCTTTTTCGTGTGGATGAGTGCGATGTGTGTTATGTTCACTGTAGATTTTTCTTTGGGTTTTAAATGAAATATAGATGAAGGAAAGGTGAAACCGGTGCCGTCTCATTTAGGCCTACTCTTCCGAAAGATACCTTCGGGCCGCCAAGCTAAACGTCTCCAAATGACGGACGAATCCCTACCAACAGAGTCGTATGCCTTCACTCCATACGATCTACGGAGAGGTTTGGGATTTAACTAGGACCATGGTACACAATGTGGTGACTAGGAGTTGTGCATCACCACCTCTGCTACCCTGCCGGCCAAGTCCACTACCAGGACTGGAACCAACTGACCCCGTGTCAGCGCCGGACACTATCACGGCGCCACAACCAACTCAGACAACGGGGCGTGTAGGATCGGCATATATTACTTCAAAAACTGTGATGAATGAAGAGAGCGGTAAAGAGGTTACGTGGAAAATACATCGGTAAACTGTTTGATGTTACAATATAGTTGTTCGTTGAAAAATCATAGGTCTTATTTGTCAATAGTCAACAGCTTTTGTAGCGCGTATGCTTGCCATAGCTGCAAGAGCGTATCACATTACTAAAATCGCAACGTCGCGTCGGCAAGTACTTTAACTCTGAGTTTAAGTGTGCTTTACTTTCTATTAAACGTGAACGTGTAAATGTGATCACGATAAAGTAAAGTTGTGTATGATTTCGTAGTTTAAAGGAGAGGAAAATTTCTATTATGATTAACCTCTGTGTCAAATATAGGTGCCTAGATTATTGCTTGTTCTTTAAATTGACAGAGGACACGAATTTACGTTCATCACTAAAAATAGTCTTCGATCATAAACTGAAAAAAAATTTCGTGTTTTTAACAACAATATTTTTTTTTATACCATACGGTGCGACGCTAGAAACGTAATACTGATACAATATTATTGTTATCAATTTTAATTGGGATGGAGCACATATTGCGGTGGCAATTCTTCAAGTCATCTATGTCGGCCTTCGGTAAATACGATGCCATATTTAGCAGCCTGTAGTTAGGTATATTGTGTCGTAACCAGATAGCGAGATTCATTACTACCTGAATCCTTCGTGTAAGATGGCAGGTATTGCGAAGGAAAATCTAAGCCGCTTTTTTGTTTTTATTTTTATGAAGGGATTTATTAGTGTTAAGATTCTTCTCTGAATCTGCAGTATCCCCCAGGAACTCATGGCTTTGACTCCCGTGCGCTCCCATCGGAGTCTGGAATGGCTTCCACATGGGCAAGTCCCCTTCTTTCCTATTGACCTTCCTTCATTATCTGTAGTTCTCGTCTGACCCTGCAGCTATTTTAGGGTTGCGGGAAGAATATGGGGTGTAGGTACAAAGTGTGCCGAATGGCATTATCACATCTATTTGAAAGTGTGCAAAAGCAGAGGTTTGTATTTTTAAATTATTTTTGCACATTTGCAATTTCAGTTTATGTCAAACTGATGTACATAACAGAATAGATATATTCAGACGCAGGACAAGACAATAGTATGATTACTTCTTAAATAGTATGGTACCTTATCTTATCTTTCAGTATTTTGTTTATGCCAGTGATTAATTTCACAATATCCTCAGTGTGTGCAGTACATCGTAGCATATTGATACTTTATTCGTGAACATAATGGTTTATGTTGGTGTTGTAGATTTTATTTAGAATAAAAACAAAAAATTATGGTGACTTTCCATTATGCGCGCTATGTTTTAGCAAACCTATATAAATATCTTAAATGCATTGCTTTATTATACTTACAAATACATTAAAGCGAAGATTTCCCTCGCACTTTTTCGAATTTCACAATTATATATTATGCCCTCCATTTCAGTAAAAATTGCATAATAGCCAAGTCAACCATAGTTTTCTTTTTATTCCAAATAAAATCTATACCAACGAGATATAACATTCTGTTTCACAAAGGGAAGTGAATACACACTATAAAGTGTAGCCTTGGTTCAGAAGAAGATCTCATAATTTTTCGTCACTACACGAACCTATTTTTACAAGAGTTGTTTTTCTGAGATTTTTATTTCACTTTTTTTTTTATTGCTTCCTCGAAATACAACTTGAATATTTATGATGATAGACTACAACCTTTTGTCACAACCTTTTTAACTGATGAATGTCTCTCATGTTTCACTCCATCTATCATAGCCACCAGGTTCTTACATAGATACATATGCTTATAGAGTTAAGGGAGGGGTGAGAAATAGAGTTGAGAATTACAGGCCAATCAGTTTGACATCAGTGGTAGGTAAATTAATGGAAAGATTGATATGCAACCACATCAGAAATATATGTGAGGAACGTAAGTGGTTTTCAAGCAGGCAACATGGTTTCAGGCAAGGATATTCATGCGAATCTCAGTTGGTGGGATATATGCAAGATATTTCAGATGAAATGGACAAGGGAGGCCAAATTGATAGTGTAGCACTAGATCTGTCTAAGGCGTTTGACAGAGTAAGCCATAAAATGGTAGTAAATAAGGTAAAAACCATTGGAGTGGATAAGAAAGTCATTTGCTGGGTAGAAGAATTTTTAGAAGGTAGAAAACAGAAAGTTAGGGTAGGAAATGTAGTATCAAAAGAAGTTGAAGTAAAAATGGGTGTGCCACAGGGTAGCGTATTGGGACCATTGCTATTCATTATTCTAATGAATAATTGTGTTGATTCTTTACTATCGGAAATTAGATTGTTTGCAGAAGACATAATGCTGTATAAAAGAATCAAAACGATAGTGGATTGTAAACAGTTGCAGGGTGATCTGGACAGGATATCTAATTGGGTTGGTAAACATGGAATGAAGATAAATGCAAAGAAGAGTCAGCTTATTAGATACACAAATAAAAAACAAAAGATTAATTATGAATATAAGGTGGGGAAAGAATTGCTTGCTGAAGACTTGAAATGTAAATATCTTGGAATTACTTTTGATAACAAACTTAACTGGGCAGGACACATAGGACAGGTGGTAGGAAAAGGTTTCAAAGTTCTGCACTTGTTGGAGAGAGTGATGAGGGGATGTACGAGAGAAGTCAAGGAATTGGGTTACAAAACTTTGGTCAGACCATTGCTCGAATATGGTAGTGTAGTATGGGACCCTCATTTTACGTATCAAATACAGGAGTTGGAGAGGGTGCAAAAAAGGGCTGCTAGATTTGTTTCTGGAAATTATCGCAGAATGCAATCAGTGACGGATATGATAAAGGATCTGGAATGGGATTCATTGCAAGACAGGAGAAGGATGAGGAGGGTCATGGGAGTGTACAGGGCATATACTGGCGATGAGGCATGGAAAGATATTGCAATAGGTATGAAAAGTTGTGCATGGAAGGGAAAAGATGTCCACGACCACAAGCTGGCACTCGATTTCAGGCACAAGAGTGTGGGAAGATTCTCTTTTTAGGTAAGGGTGTCAGGGATTGGAATGAGTTATCAAGGGGACTGATGAATAACCTACCGAAAACGATAAAAGAATTTAAAGTGAAAATTTGTAGAGGGCAAATGTAGGTGAGTGTAGGATAGGGGGAAGTTGGGTGTGTAGGGAAATTGGCACCGAAGCCTGTGTTCCATTGCAATTAAATTAAATTAAATTAAAAAATAAACTGCGAACACATATCATCCCATGTTAATTACTACATATGAGTGTAATTTCGTGTCTCTGCTATACCACTTAGAATTTGTTGAGTTTGAGTTCGAGGCTAGTGTATGCTTTGTCTAAGTCTTTCGGTTATTCCTTACTGCCCACAGAACCTATTAGCGTCCGGTTCAGGTAAACACACCAAAACTTCTTCCCTTATATGCTATGAGCTACTGTCTACCTGGAACAAAACAGTGACATCAAAGGTATTAGAAAAAAGCCTTTAGGTACTTGGCAGAGGGTGCATTACATGTTGCTAAAGGTAGAAAAAAAATAGTACATACACTCATCACTGCAGCATCTTATTTCCCGGTTCTTATCTGCAGGGCCATTCCGACCCGGATACGTTGGTAGCAAACGTATCTCTGTTTGGTCGTAAATATCACGGCCATAACAACTTTCTTCTGTGCTACTCGACTCAAACTGTGATGATATTACGACAGCACGGCAGCAAACTTTCCAGAAAAAAAATAAACTACCAACATGATCTCAGTGATTTACTTCAATAATTACTGATAGAATGTAATTAATCGACACATCAATCTGCCCTATGTTACGATATATGCTGTTGCTTATAGTTTCATATAACGTTTAAACTATGTTTCAAAGCATTAACCCTGCAGTTTTTTTTTTTAGTTACACTCATATATAAGTAACATTTTCTCTGTCTCCCCAGAAATTAATACAACGCAAAAGATGCTATAATTAATTCCGGAATAAAAATTCTTCTAATCTTATCACACAAGGGTGTATCCTGGACGCAATTTTCTAACTCAGGCAAATCATATCGTAAAGGTGGGAATTTGGCAAATACACAGTAATAGCTTTCATTGACATAAGAAAGGCCTATGACAAAATACTGAGCGAAAGCATATGGCTAAGTTTAAAAAAGAGAGGAGTACATGAAAGTATTGTGGAATTGATAAAGAACATCTATGAGAAGTGTGAGAATTGCGTGCGCATAGACAGAAAACAATCAGAATGGTTTCACACGGAAAGAGGAGTAAGACAAGGAACTGTATTGTCACCTGTCCTATTTAATGTAGTATTAGATGTAATAATAGCTGAAGTTCAGGGACACAGAGATCCAACAGAGCTGAACGTGGTAGCATAGGCTGATGACAAAGTGTCGAAGATATGTTTGTGAGTTAGTACAAAGCGAAGTGTTAGACTAGGATATATTATAAAAGAGGTGGAAGTAAATATGTGAGTACCACAGGGTAGTGTATTGGGACCTTTGCTGTTCATTATTGTAATGGATAACTGTCTTGACGGGTTACAGTCAGAATTTAGATTTTTTTTTTTTTTTTTTTTTTTTTTTTTTTTTTTTTTTTTTCTGTACATGATATAATGGTATACAATAGGACCAAACCAGGTAAAGACTGAACAGCTGCGTTAACTCTTTTGCGTTAACTATCAGTTTTTGTCTTACTTGTTGGGAAAATTTTCACTTCTAGTGATGATTTATTCGGTTTCAGTTATTTCGTTACACAAATTTCTTGATTTAAAACTGAATTATAATTAATTAGGGTTGATATTGAAAGCAGCAACCAGTCACAAATTTTTATTATTATGTTTATTTAACCGTTACCGGTTTCGAGCAAAATGCTCATCAGATTGTTTGCGTTTTTAATGTATAAAAATATCATCATCACTAGTGTTCTGCCCTAGGGCAGGTTTCCACATAGCTGCTCTCCATGCTCGTCTGTCTTCTGTCTTTCTCTTAAGGTCCATGTAGTTGCCGTCTTCTTTGATGTTATCTATATATTTGCACCTTCTTCTCCCTCTTATTCTCCTTCCACAGACAAGACCTTCCAAGGCGTCTTTTATCAGGCATGATATCCTTTCGCCATTACGAGGGTTCGTTTTGAAAAATATTCAGACAACTAACGCAAATAATGTAATTGAGATTAACCTTCATCAACCCAAAATTAAATTACTCTCATTCAACAAATGCTACTTTCCTGTTGTTATAGCACGCACGCTCGCGTTTTGCATCTGCATATTTAAATACATCAAGAATGCAAACCATCTGATGATGAGCATTGTTTGCTCGAAACCAGTATTGGTTGAATAAACATAATAACAACAAATTGTGACTGGTTGCTGCTTCCAATATCAACCCCATTTTGACATCACAGTCGCGGGTTTCCACTAATCCATCATGAATAAAATATTATTATGAATGATAATTTGCGTAATATTAGTGTTTTCTTTCTTTCAACTTGGCTTGAAATAAATGTTCATCCAAATTGATATTGTTTTATAATATAATATATTATATTCAATTATGCCTACAAAGTTGAACAGTTTTACGAATTGTTTCATTTTGTTTGTCATAATTACTTTTTAAAATCATCTTAAAAATTTCTATTGTTGTATAATTTTTCCTTTTTTTTTGTTTCAAATCAAATTAATATACAAATGGAGAAACTATGTAATCGGGACATTTTTAATAGAAATTTGTTAAAGGTATACGGTGTTGTAGAAGGGGGACGAGGGATGTGAAGGGAAATTGTCATCGGAGCGTGCGCTCCATCGCAATTTTAATTAAATATAAATTAACCACAAATTACACAAAACTGAAACTGGGGGTTCACTTCAAAATTATATAAACTATAGTTAGTTCAGAGAGTGATCGTGCCTGACACCAAATAAAATTATATTTTACGGCCCCAGACCCTTGTATTAACCCCGAGAGTTAAGAGTACTTGCAATGATGAACACAATACACTGATTTCAAATTTAAAAGTTTTTATTCACGCGTAAGATGTCCTACAATGCTCAGGTACCAGATGACTTTTGGTTAAGGGAATCGAACTTTCGGATCCAAATGAAGACAGCAGATTAGGCACATTCACGAAAGGCAAACTTTCACTGATGCCGAAGAAAGTTTTTCGCTAACATCAGTCGCACATCACTACTTGAGCTACGGTTCCGGTCTGCATCACGATGCAACTTGCTGCTGACTAACCTCAACCAAGACTAGTAAGAGACTAATGGCTGACACCCCTGAGTAAGGAATTTTAAACTCGTGACGTCAGTTGTTAACTTTAAAATTTGATATCTGACTAGGATCGCACATCATTTCCTACTACATGTCAAAATTTTATTTTAGTAAAAAGACACTATTTTCGAGATATTGAGTTTTAATTTGTTTTCAAAACATGTGACTTTGTTCAGCTTATTGCATGCCATTTCTACAAATAAAGACTTTTTTTTAATTTACTCTAGGATGTTTGACTTATCTAAAACAGGGGTGGCAAACTCCCGGCCCACCTTGACCATTCGTCCGGTCCGCGAGATTCATCAAACTTTACAAAATATTTTTTAAATTCCATTTTTGAGTTTAGTATTATTATTATCACAGTATATATGTTTAAACGTAAGAATAATAGTATACACAATAATAATAACTCATTATGTTTAAATTTTTCACTCCAAAAAATGGCAATCGTGGGTCTGAATATAATATGGGTATAAATAATTTTATATGCGGCCCGCGGAGTTATGATACATTTCCAGAGTGACCAGAAAGATCGATTGGGTTTGCCACCCCTGATCTAAAACAATGTTTTTATTTTTAAAACGTTAAAAAAATACTTACAAATCTTTTTTAAATCATTATCATCATTTTTTTTTGGTTAGAATATGTTTAAAATACACAATGGTCTCTTTAGCAGATTAAACTACCATAAAACAATCATTTTAAAAGAATTATAAAATAATTATACCATTTAATATTTTTTCATAAGGTTTTCTTAACGTTTTAAGGAAAAAATAACATTATTTCAGATGACTCAAATATCTTTGAGTAAATTAAAAAAAATGTTCAAAAAGTCTTAATTTGTAGAAATGGCATGCAATAAACTAAACAAAGTCACATGTTTCAAAAAAAATTAAAAAATAATATCTCAAAAACGGTGAGAATATTTACTAAAAGAAATTTTTTGTTGTATAGTAGGAAATGATGGGGCCTATGTGCAGTTTCAGGTCTATCCTTTCATTGCTGGACACCAAAAAGCCATCGTCAGCCTTGATACCTAACCAATATCTATGGATGAGGTATCATCTTAAAGAGTGACGTCTCCGCTTTGGTCACATTATATTTTGAGGAACGAACTTTTCGGAATTCGACTATTAAAGGGCAAAAGTATCATTATTTCCGTAAGGTATTTTTCTGTTACAAGCCATTTATCTCCCTTGATACATAACCGAATTCGATAAATGAGGTTTCCACTTACGCTACATTAAAAAGTAAGAACGAAATTTTTCGGAATTTGACCCTTGAAAGACAAAAGTAATAACTGCGAAAGTCACGTGTATGAGACAGTTCACAACCTGGCCGCTAGATAGCAGCAGCACATATCACAGAGGTATTAATTAACAATTTGCTTCACTAGCGTAGACTCTTGTTACATACCTACTTCAATAAACATATAAGCGGTTCATACGAATGAGGGGATACTTCTCTCGCCTTATTACAAACCACAAACCTTACTATTCATCGTAATCGCGAAATTTTCGCATGGATCGTCTGGTATATATAATTATATATACATACAAGGTAACGTCTTGTTCTCTAATTGGGGCCGTCCATTAATTACGTGAGGTGTTTTTCCGGCTATCCGGACTCCCCCCCCTTTTTCCTCTGGTGTGACTTGGTGAGATCTGGTAGGACCCTCCCCCCCCTCCCCCTTTGGTGAAATCTGGTCCGTGAGGCCCCCCCTCGTCCCTAGAAATCGACCTCACAACTTTCAGAGACCTTTTTTTTTTTAGGTCTCACCCTTCCAAAGCCGGTTTCACCACCACTTTTCTACGAAAATCCCCATTAAAATAGGCTTTCGCGCCATTTGTAGATTTTTTTTTACAGTCGAACAAAATTTTCCAAAACCTCACGTGAGATTTCCGTTGATCCCCAGCCCTTCCCCCTTGATGAGATTTGGTGAGATTTCGCGCCCCCCCCCCCCCACCCCCTATTTCACCTCACGTAATTTATGGACGCCACTGTTGAAGAGGACAGACAAAGTCATTACTTTTAGTTACTTCTTAAAGTGTTCTACTGCTTACCAGTTTAATTTCATGGATTCCATGTTGTTGTTTTTTTTTTTAATTTGCATATCTCTTTATTTTTTCTTACTGAGATTTATGTTGTTTACATTGTACAATTTTATTCACAATATTTTGCAATTCTTGGGTATTGGCTCCAAATCACTACCCCTCTCCCTGTCCACTGTTTGAATTTACCCCTCCCCCCCACCATATTCCTAGCTAACAGTCATCCTGTGAGACAGTCTCCTACAACACCCATCCTCCATAAAGTTCTCCTGTTAACAAAGGTTTTGTGTGCTCACATCGCACAACCATCATCTAGGGTAAGAGGTGGTTCATTTTGCTATCCTAATTTTTAATTCCTTTTCGCTACTTACAAGGGACACCTTTGACCCTGAACGCTCGGAACCGCATGAAAACTTGTTTGGAATAGCAAGCGAACATAAACAAAACAGTGGTGTGTGTCAATTCCATGCGAAACTCCAGAGTCTAGAAGAACTTCGCAAACACGTATCAAATGAAAAGAGCATATTGTTGTATGATTCCTGGCCTGGTCATACAGATCTGACACTTCTAGATGCAAGTTTTCCATGCAAACATGTTATGCTGAAGATATTACAACAGAAAACAATAAAATGTTGCCAACTCCTCGATGTATACTTCTTTCGGCAATATAAGCTTGTAAGACAAACAGCTTATGGTGGGGTGTGGCATAAACTGGCATCTTAACTGTGATCGTGCAAACCTAATGAATTGCAGTACTGACTAAGCTCTTAACACAGTCGCCACCGTAGTTTTAACCAAGAAACTAGGGAAAGGTGATAGTTCAATGATGAAAGTTCACTTCTGCTAAGATGAATATATTCTTCAAAATGTCACAAAGTCAATATACTGCACAGGCAATCAGACAACCTTTCCAAATTTACTTTACAGATTCGACTGACCATTCGAGCACGACCGAACCCCACGCTACCATTACTTCTTAGCTACATGAGTTCTTCAATTAAAGCTCCTCCCATGATGATAAAGTTTCTACCGTTGTTAAACAAACTAGCAGTTTGCCGCGCCACGAGCCCAGAGCTGGCCACCCTACATAATGGGGCCGAGCTTAGGCTCTGGAGGGGGTATATATAGGATTGGACCGTGTCAACTTCCTTATCTTGACTTTCCCAGGTATTTGATACGATAGCTGATCAGTTTCTGACAAATGTTACGAATCTAATTTTATCATGACAGTTAAAATAATCCTCGCTCTCTGAAATTTTGGCAGTAGCAAGATATTATTACGAACGTCAAATTAAGTTATTATAAAAAAATTTGTAACTTTAATAGTTTAGCCAGAAAAGAGTCGTAAAGATGTGATTGCCATAACTTCCGAAATATTGCTCCTATTGAGCTGAAACAAATTTGATTCTACTCTCCTATTGCTCATCTATACTCCGATGTTAAATAAAGAATTTTACCTATTTTTGAAAGTGGTCTAAAACTCGAAAATAAAATTTAATGTTCCGAATATCGACTTGAAAATAACTCTAAACAAATTTCCCTTATGAAAAACTATTACTGTAAAAATTTGGAATCTCTAAGTCTATTCCCTGATTTATTACGAATTTTTATAAATTTCACTCCACCCGAACGTCGAGCAATTGCATCATTTTGTCCAAGCGCTTACTCGCGCCAAAACCCATTTTATTTTATTACTATTGAATGCTTTTATCTTTTGTAGAAATCTTTATATTTAAATAAACTTTACTCTGAATATAATTTCTTTTCATAAATCCCCGAAAAAGATTGAAATTTCGAACTTACCTGAATCACATGTCTGGCTATATCAAATTATATTAAAAAACGATCTTTAGGCTGCATGGAACTTTCTAAAATCTTAATATGTTATTTAAACCGAAATTACGATACTTTCTATCTATTACTTGATTTCTTAACTGTTTTTTAATACCTAAATACTTCAAGTTTAGAGTGGAAATTAACGTGATAAAATTCTAAACCGGCAAATCACTTTTAAACATATTCAGACTCTAAGTAAGATCTTTTAACAACAAAACTAATCATCTACTGGCTATCTATTTACCTAAACATCTTTTGAACTAAAGAAATATCTTGATTTAGTGAACTTAAAATGAAAGTCAAATACTACATATTCAAATCTAAGGTTAAGTTTCTTAACAGCTGTTTAAATGGATTTAACTATTGAATTTACTGCTAACACTTGAATAACTGCTTATATAGGACATATTACTGGGAAATATTAGCAAAATTTACTATAAAAATGACTTTAAAAGGGTGGTCCCATATACTTCAACTGAACTCGCTAACTCAGCAACTAACTTCGTTATTCGAAATTCTAAGATGTGTTACAAGCTGTATATCAGAAGGATTACTGATTTAAAGACTACAAAGTGCCAAATCTCAAGTGAAGATACATGATCGTTATTTCATCATGAAACTTCACTCTCTGATTTAAAATCAATTTGCTGCACCTACGTATAAGCCTATGTTGCAATATTCTTGGCGAAAGCCAGGTTATGACATTGACATAACCAACATGGTTATTTGAAAATGTAATTACTGTGGCTTTTGATATTGGACTTCGTGAATGCGAAAGTGATTTGGATATGGTAATGTGGCTTTAGTGAGGTGTGCACATTGTTCTCTTCCACTTTGTTTTAACCACTTCATCTAAATCCCGCATCTGCACTTTGAGGACTAATATAAGCACTATCAGGTGTGTGGCACCGCTGTATATGCGTGTTTTGCGCTATATTAACATACTTTAAGGAGAGTTTTTTTTCATTGTTGACTGAAAACGTAACGATACACTAACGTCATTGAATTACGTGTAATTTCTTTCAAATGGTATTGATATCTTGTTACTTTGTTTCTCTCTATTAAAATGACACACACCACTGTTTTGTGTATGATCGCTTGTTATTCTAAGCATGTTTCCGTGCGGTTCCCAGCGTTAGAGGGTCAGAGGTGTCCCTTGGTATCACCTAACATTTCATAGAATATGTGTTATCAGTTGCTTTGTGTTTATTAATATCCAATGAGTGTAGATGTTTTTCGTGATATTCTCTGTCCATAGGTGTAGCTATTATAGTAAGTTAAGATTTTAAACTATGTATTTTTGTTTTTGTAGCGGTTCAATAATTTCGCCTCTTTAATTTAAAATTTGAAACCAGCTATAAAGAAAGGTATTATTTGCTAAAATTCACATTTTAATTCTGAAGGGAATTGAGCAATGGAAACGAATAATACACGACATTAAGTCACTACAAATTCAATGTTATTAGCGTTTCTTAATAACAATTCTATTTATAAAAGATTTTGTTGTTTTCGCAGCCGTCATATTAATATAAATTGCTTACGTAGACAACTAACCACGCCAGTCTCTAGCAGATCTAAGTCTGTAGCATATTCGGTAGACGGCACCTGAAGAAGACCTAAGCCTTGGTCGAAACGTCGGGAAGACGAAGAAGGAGTATTTCAACAAAGCGCCAATCCCGTAAGCAATTTATATTAACAATTCTATTTAGTTAAGCAAACTCTGAAGATTTTTTTTTTATCTGCTTAACGTCTCTCTAACAGCGATGTCTTTAGAGACGGGAAAGGGTGGGGGGGCAAGGAATGGGAAGGTATTCGGCCATGGCCTTTTGAAGGAAGCATCCCGGCATTTGCCTGGAGTGATTTGGGAAACCATGGAAAACCCAAATCTGGATGCCCGGACGGGGATTCGAACCGCCGTCCTCCCGAATGCAAGGCCAGAACGCTAACCGTTACACCACCACGCTCGGTCAAACTCTGAAGAAATGAATTGCCAGAATCTGTTATTTTAACGGACTCAGAGGCTAGTCTAGTGATAAATATTGCAGTGCCGTTAGACGGAGAAGGGGTTAAAATGATTTTTTCATAAAATGTTTTATTTAACAAACACACTTTTATTTTAAAAATTAGATAAATATAGGAACAAACGTAATACCCACGTCAATCACTTTATCACAACGCGCAACCTTGAACACGTGTACAATTGGTTATTTGATTTCATGATATCTAGACTCGAGTGTTTATTTTTCCTGGATTGAAAGACGCACAGCAGCAAGGGTAGTCTCCACTGTGGCGGTGCTTGTTGCCCATGACGTTTCAGCCCTGGAGCTGTCCACCATCCTCGGGTCAGATTGGCACGATCTCGCAGATGAAGGGCAGCTCGCGGTCGCAGCGCACGTCGTTGTACTGCCCTATGCCCAGCAGGGCCAGGCAGTTCTCCGGTCTGCCGTCGTGGTTGTTGTTGGGCTCACCCTTACCCCACACACGAAACTCCATGTCGTTTAGGTGCCGACCTGTAATCGAGAAGAAATCGTCTCGGTTACATTTACGAAATAGCACTACTGATATCATCGTACACGTTATGGCCTTTAGTCTAGTAAGAATTATGACATCCTTAACAGCCAAGTCAAGACTTTTTTTATTTTTTATTTTTTTTATGAACTATTTATGAAGTTCAGTCCATACACCCAGCCAAATGTGATTATCATAGCTTCAAGTGAATCAGTTATTCAATACATTATATATTGTAACGAGCCGCGCTGTCGCCACATTACAAGGTGCATTTTTATTATATATGTAATAATATAAGAGTAATTTACATAAATCTTGGGCGACCACGTGAATAGATTTTTGTTGTAATTTTATAAAGTACGCAAGATTCCAAGTGAGGACTGTAATGAAATGGTGAACTTATACAGTGTATCGTAGCAAAGCGAATATTCAAGAATTATTGAGCTATGTAGGCTTGAAGCTAATCTTGGTGTTCCCGAGCCTTGGCGACAAAAAGTCGCGGATTTGGGATTTGCCAGACCACACACCCTGCTCCCTGGGGATGGGTCACTCACCGAGCGGGAAAAGCCTGCCGTCCGAAACCCGAATGTTCTCTCGCCCCGGCGATCTTAGCCGAATATGTCCGACCTCTGTTGGATTCTTTGGCCAAATCACATATCGAGGATATCACGTGACATTAGGTGCCGACCTGAAGGTCCAATCAAAATGAGCGTATAACTCAAAATCCTGGGAATTTTTGTTGTATGTGAGCTTCGATACTACAAATGGGCGGAGCAAGAAGTTTCCTCGTGGACCGAAGAGCGAGGAGCTGGAGATTCTACATTCTAACTT
>JARYHS010008075.1:179200331-179289575 GCA_031002005.1 Vandiemenella viatica | reverse complement strand
CTTTTTAAATATTTTATAGAAAACATCTAACTGTTGAAAGATGCATAAACAGTTCTTTGTTCTTATAATAAGTTTAATTCAGTTCATTGATTTTTTACATATTTCACCAACACCAGCAGAGCTAAACACAAATAACATCCGTATTGGACTTACTTCTGAGGTTGCACGATTCGAAGTGGAATTTGCGGTGATTTAGGTCATTTAATTTAATTGCAATTGCAATAGAGCACAGGCTCCGGTGGCAATTTTCCTACACACCCATCTTCCCCCCATCCTTCACCCACCTACAGTTGCCCTCTACAAATTTTATCTTTAAATTCTTTCAAAGTTTTCGGAAAATTGTTCATCATTTCTCTTGGTAACTCATTCCAATTCCTGACACCCGTACCTAAAACAGAGAATCTTCCCACACCCTTGTGCCTGAAATCGAGTGCCAGCTTGTGGTCATGGTCATCTTTTCCCTTCCATGCAGTACTTTTCATACCTATTGCAATATCTTTCCATGCCTCATCGCCAGTATATGCCCTGTACACTGCCATGACCCTCCTTATCCTCCTCCTGTCTTGCAATGAATCCCATTTCAGCTCCTTTATCATATCCGTCACTGATTGCATTCTACGATAATTTCCAGAAACAAATCTAGCAGCCCTTTTTTGCACCCTCTCCAACTCCTGTATTTGATACGTAAAATGAGGGTCCCATACTACACTACCATATTCGAGCAATGGCCTGACCAAAGTTTTGTAACCCAATTCCTTTACTTCTCTCATACATCCCCTCATGACTCTCTCCAACAAGTGCAGAAATTTGAAACCTTTTCCTACCACCTGAGCAATGTGTCCTGCCCAGTTAAGCTTGTTATCAAAAGTAATGCCAAGATATTTACATTTCAAGTCTTCAGCAAGCAATTCTTTCCCCACCTTATATTCATAATTAACCTTTTTTTTTAATTTGTATATCTAATAAGCTGACTTATTAGTTCATTCTCACAACTTGATTATCTCTCTTAGCAACCAACACATAAACAAAAACTGGACGAAAACCACACTTCAAGGGATCTATATGATTATGCTTGTGAAACATAGAATAACTTTTAAATTTGTGATCACCACAGTCTGTCATATCTTGACATTACATAAGGCTTGTGCCAGAGGTCTTAATGAACAACTGAAGAACAACTGATATGACAATGTTCAGAATGGCTGGTAATATGCAAAATGATGTAACAGGGTCATTTCTAGAGGGCAAATGTAAGAGGGTGCAGGAAATGGGGCAAAGATGGGTGTGTAGGGAAATTGACACTGAAATGTGCACTGCATTGCAATTAAATGAAATGCTAAGGTATGAGTTTACTGAACATGGAAAAATATTAACTAAAGTCTTCTGCACACTGAAAGTTTTAGCCACTTTTTCTGCATATTCTCCATATTATGAATTGAACACAAATCATTTAAAGTCTAACAGTAGAACTAACTGCTGCGTGGTTTACAGCAGCACTACCGAGACTTGATTTCACAAGAGGCTATGAGCAGTTTTTTGGGCCAATATTCAAACTGACATATAAATATGATTTTTTTTTTTTTTTTTTTTTTTTTGCTTTTTCCAGTTGATGTTTTTTCAAGTAATCAAACAGCTTCAATACTTACTGCTTTCCCAAAATTAGTCAAGTACTTTAGCCTTTAAATCTGTATTTCTTGCTGCAGATCTTGAAGAAGAAAAGATACACCTGTCAGCTGCCAAAAACGTTACTGTCGACAAATTATCTCGAGAAGTTCCTAATGATAGTGCCCGCTACCATCTCTATAATTTCAAGCACACACACGAAGGAGACTATATGGAAACTGTTGGTAAGGAAGTATGTTATATGTGTATTACGCAGTCTGTGCTGTATTTTTTTCTTAATAGTTTTATTTGATGTGGACTGAAATCAAATTTCTTTTTGTGGAAGAAACTGGAGTGTTTTGTACGTTGGAGTGAAAATTGGTGAACAGATAGTCCATAAGGGTTAAACACGGCAAATACCCATAGAATGTCAGCTCTTTGTGTTAATGGTTGACAGTTAAGTTTTCTCATAAAACAGGCCTATTATATTAATTATTCAAGAACTTAAAGGATAGAAAGAAGGGGGAAAACCAAACCATCATGTCAAATTGTTAAATTTTTTTACTCATATTGGGCTAGCTATAGTTAAGGCTTTTGCCATTGATATCTTTGCTTCAAACATTACTTGTAATGCACTACGTTTTGTAAAGTCTTCTCTAGATATTGGTTAAATTTTTATAGTGTTTGTTATTCTTCATTTATACAGTTATTTTTGTTAGTTTCATTTGCTTTACAACATTTTTCAGATTGCTGACTGCGTAGTATGGTTCTTGTGTTGTGTTGACAATTTCTGTTGATTAAGTTTGACTATATCTTTATGTGTTTATTCTTTTTAGTTTGATAGGCATTTTTGCAGTTCATTTTTAATGATCATGTCTCCGCTGTTTTTAGGACACTAATGTTAGCACACAATAAAGGCAATTACACCATTATTTTAATATTTTAGTTGTTAAGACTTTAATTATATCATCATAGATAAGATTGTTAAACCATAACAGCATCAGTATTAATCACAATTTTCAGGAAAATTCAAGACACCTGTTTCTTGCAACACTGAAATCAGAGCTCACTAATATTTGAATGTACCGAGCGTGGTGGTGAACAGTTAACGTTCTGGCCTCGCATTTGGGAGAACACGGGTTCGAATCCCCTTCCAAGCATCCAGATTTGGGTTTCCATGGTTTCCCCAAATCACTCCAGGCGAATGCCAGGACGCTACCTTCATAAGGCTATTGCTGAATTCCTTCCCGTTCCTTGTCCCCAGTCCCATCCCACCTCTAATGACCTTACTCGTCGACGAGGCATAAAGCAATAAGTAAAAAAAAAAAAATTTGAATGTGAAATATTTTAGAATGTTTTTAAAAAGAATTATATATAAAGAAGGATAGGGAAAATAACCTGTCACTTCCCACAGATTAAGACAGAAGGCCCTGGATGAACACAAAACACAAACAATGAGGTGAGGTGAGACATGTGGCAAAGGGAAAGATGTGTGCACATCCAAACCTACTACAGCAATTTCACTGTCACTGTTATATATAAAACATATTTATCGACAGCTCTGAACAATAGCTTGTTTTATTTGAACATTTGGTTCAACTTGTAACAGTAATGGGCTTTAGAAACATGTGCACCACCTAATATGTGCCTTCTTTTCCAGTTTTCTATTGTGGTTCACAAGGTCAAGAAAATAGGTTAGTAATTACCTCTTTCTGACATTTTGGTTATGCAAAATGCATTAATAACAGTTATCACAATGTTCACCAAACATTTACTACAGTGAAACAACATACCCTGTTCCTCTCCTAAGTGTCAGTACTAGAAAAATAATCGCTCGGCTTTGTTTATATTGATTGGTTCAAATGTTACAGTATTAAGAGATTTCTTTTACTGACTCCATTCTACAAAAACAATTTTATCCTTTTTATAATAAAATATACTTTTAATTTTTCCTTTTCAGTGTTTGTCTATTCTATGCCCGGCTATTCGTGTTCAATAAAGGAGCGGATGTTGTATTCAAGTTGCAAGGCACCATTACTAGAGACTATCGAAAAGGAGATAGGCCTCACCATTACGAAGAAGGTAATTTTTAACTAATCCGTTTTTATTTTATTGTCTATTTGCTACACGTTCCTTTGAAGCAGCAAGTGGATATTTTGTTTTGTTGCAGTTGGAAATAGACACAGGTGATGAGCTAAACGAAGCTTTCCTGTACGACGAGATCCACCCTAAGAAAAACCTCCACCAGCCCAAGTTCGCGAAGCCCAAGGGCCCACCGAACCGCGGCGCCAAGAGACTCACTCGGCCCCAGCAGTCGGAGTAACATTCGCACCGGGCAGCTTGGTTGTGCTGCCTGTCGGGGAAGGAAGCTTCTGCAGGACCGTACGACGTGTGAAATGTGCCTGCACTTGTGAAACATTCGAAAGTATTCTTCTGTCTACAGACAATATTTATTTTTGATATTATATGGAAGCAATTCCATATACAGCCTACAAATATCATTTGCAAGTATATGATGATAGTCACACTGGTTTTTTAAGCTAAATCAAAAATGCAAATGTGTATTTTAATTGCCGATCTATTTTTTGTTTCGGAACTGTGAGTGATAAGACTTCGATATTGGTCGGCATGGGATATTGACTCTTATTTATTCTGTAAATAATAAATGGCAAAAGTTTTATTTATATATATATTGTGATTGTGATATGGTCTAAAGATGGTATTTATCAAGTTTGTAACGCTTGCCAAGTTCCGAAATAAAGCTGTCGTGTGATGTATTGCTATTAACGTATTTAAAAGAAGTAATGTTATGTGTAATAAATTATAAATAAAGCCATAAAAATCAAAAGATAAAAGTTATGAACAGCTCACCATTCGTTTTTTATCTTTGAAATTTATTGGTTCTGATCAACAGAGGTTGAGTAATGATACCATTACCCTTCTTGCTACAATTAATTACTTTTTATTTTAGAAAAATCAAAAAATTTGTTATTGTAAAGTTTTGTTCCTAAAAATGATCTGACTTCAATAAACCCTATATGCAGTAAAAAAAAGAGAGATGCTTCAGTGAACAATTTAAAATGTTTTGGTAATTTAAAAACTGTAGTATATTTTTCATTAACGTTATTTTTTGCCTAGTTATAAAATATATCTTCTTAATAATATTTAATTAAATTGCAATGGAGCGCATGCTCTTGTGCAAATTTCCCTACACACCCATCTTCCCCCTTTCCTGTACCCATCTACATTTTCCTTCTACAAATTATAACTTTAAATTCTTTCAATATTGTTAGTAAATTATTCATCATTTCTCTTGGTAACTTATTCCAATCCCTGACACCCTTACCTAAAAAAGAGAATCTTCCTACACCCTTGTGAAATCGACTGCCAGCTTGTGGTCATGGTCATATTTTCTCTCAGGTGCATTACTTTTAATTCTTACACCAATATCTTTCCACGTCTCATCACCGATATATGTCTTGTACACTCCCATGACCCTCTTCACCCTCCTCCTGTCTTCCAATGAGTCCCATTCAAGCTTTGCCCCGTAAATATTTGAAACTTGATTTACAGTGTTGGAGATTTAAATGCTGGTTTAAAATATCAGCAAGAATTATGTAAACAAAAGAGATAAAAGGGTATTATTAATGTTTTGTTTCTAGGAGTTGCAGTTTTGAAACTATATGTTGGGAATAGTGCTAAGAAAAATCTGTTTTGCTTACAGTTGCTACTTATAATAATATGTTGTAGGAAATTAGAGTTATAAGTGTAATGGGGAAAGAATCACAGGCAGAATTTGGCTCAATTTTACTTTTATGCTTTTCTTTCCTTCAATGAAAATATAATTGTTTCTTTTGGTATCCAAATATTGCATCAGTACAAAATTACTTTCTACTGTATTAGTCCCTTCTTTCCACAAATATACCTCCACAGTTCTGAAACCTGCACCATGTTACAACCTCTCTTCCTTGGTTACTGACTTCCTGAAATCCCTTATGTCCATACTACTGCCTCATGATAACTTATTCCTTCTGTCATATTAGATCCTCCATAATTGTCATAATGCTTTATTAAAAAAACATCCAACATGTTGTTTTTCCCCTGTATTTTTTTCCAGTTATTGTGTAAACCTTCTTTCCTGATTAAAGTGTTTGCAAATCTTTCCTCCCTTGTGTTGCTAGCTCCTTTCCACTTCCAGTTAACACCTGGTGTGTTTGGATCCGTATCTATTATGACCACTTTAGTCTATCTCTGAATATGAAATCATCTCCTTCCCCATGTTCTTGCTTTTTTACTCATCCTCCCATACTGCTAAAACAGTTTTGACTCTTATTCTCCCTTCATTTCCCCCAAAGCTCTATCCTATGCACTCACTGCACCATTGGGAAATTAAATTTTAAAACACTTTGCTGAAGTCACTTTAATGTCACATAACTTACAGAAAATAACTCGTCTGTGCTAAAATACTCCTCTCCAAATTCCTTCACGTAATTCCATAGATTCACATTAACAGAAAATTTTGTTTTCTTCATGGCGGTTCTCACTGATCCACTGCAGATTTAACACCGACTGATTATTAATTAAAAAAGTATTGGTGACAATAAAACATTGATTCTAGCGGCTCGACACTGGCATGTTGCTACTGCATTGCTGAGATTAAAAGGCGGGCGGAACATTAGCATTTAGAGAGTGACTATAAAGTACAACTTTAATTCTTGACTGGTTAATTCTGACCAATCCATTGTTTTGTTCTTTCCTCCAGTGTATATATAGAACAGCAGTTCTGCGAATAATTACCTTAATTTCTTCTCATCTATAACTTTTAGGAATTCCTGGTATTATTAAAATATTACCAGATTTTTTCTCAAAATATTACCATAAATATTATCATAACATGACCAAAATTAGGAGAATGGCCTCAATATGCATTTATTTGTTATATAAAATACAATTAGAAACGTTCAATCATTGCTTAATTCAGCATTACAGCTCAAAAGAAGGCAGGAAAAACAATGACTGAACCCTAATCATCAGTGAACACAAGTGAACTAATAATCATCACTAACCAGTTCCTCCTCTGTCTCTGTAACCCTCAGGAAAAAACTCGCTGTTAAGAATTCCTTCCTTTAACCAAATCTCAACATCTACAACTATCTGTGGTTGATGTATCTCCAATAAGCTATGTCCACACTTGTGCTTCTTCCCTTTCAACTTGCCCGTTCCTCTTGCAATACGTTCATCTTGAGGCATGCCCTAAAGGCACGCCTCAGGAGGCATGCCCTTTAGTGTCCACATTCACGCCTCTTGAGGCATGCCCTTTAGTGTCCACATTCGCGCCTCTTGAGGCATGCCCTCAGTATTCCGGTGTAGCCGCAGCGAGATTGATGATCCAATTTGTCTAGCGGGCGTTACAGCTGCCATTCTTATACTAGCGAAATCCTGGGGAAAAAAATCGCCGAGGAAACAGTGGGTAAGAATTATTTAAAAACTAGAATGTGCAAATTCTCCAAGAACTGCAGTTCAATGACAATGCGCTGTTTAAGAACTTTACGTGAATGTCAAGCAAAATTTTATACTCTTCTAGCAATGGTGGAACTCCGCCATTGCCAAACGAGACACCAAATTCAGAGACGCAATACCTGCCGAACTAAGGTTGGCCATTACCCTGCGTTATTTGGCAACTGGTGATTCGTTTGTATCTCTTATGTACTTGTTTAAAGTCTCCAAACAGAGCATATCTGAAATGCTGCCAGAGTTGTGGGAGCCATCATCCAGGAACTGAAAGACTATATAAAGGTAAGCGAAAAAAGAAATGTACCCATTCACTGGAAAAATACAGTTTAATAACTTTATTTAAAGACAAGTTTTTCATACATGAGACTATTTATATGTGAAATGTATGTAAGCTATTGGTGAAATAAATTGTTTTTTAAATTGCATATGTGTAAAAATAATAGTTTCACTCGTCATCTTGATATTGTTGGGGACATGAACTTGAATTATTAGTAGAATCCGTGAAATGAAGAAATGTGGTGATTTTTTGTTGCATTACTGGTTCAACGGATTGTAATTCAATGTAAGATCCTTCGGAAGAGTCGAAGTTCGTTGAAGCTGAGACAGGTGAAAAAGGTGGAGCACTTTCGGGATTACTTTGCTTCGTTAACGGGCCTGTAGGTGTTGGCATGAGTGAAGAAGAATTAAGTTCTTCCATTTTGAAAAGGTAATTATTGATGAAGTGTTGTGCGTGAGAACCTGATTACGTCGACTAAATTTTCTTATCTTGGCCGCAACCATTTCTCCATAAATAGAGGATTCATCCTTCTGAGAAATTACACTGCTAGCCCTCTTTAGAAAATTACACGCTTCCTGTTCCATTTCATTTTCTGTACACTTCGGTTTAGGCTTTATATTTCGTTTCTTATGTATCGGTTGAGGGAGTGGTCGTGGTGTTCCTTCATCATCTTCAGTATGCTAAAACAAAATGACCACATGTCTATTACCGACGGTTTACTTTGTTGTCTAATAGCTAAAGTGACCAGATTTTAACATTGGTAAAGCGGGACACCATTGACGGAAATGGGGGGGGGGGGGGTGTTATTGATTAAAAAGTTGGTCTATAGGGGGCACCAAATATTTTTATATAACCTAAAATATTTGTAATATTTTTTTAAACATTTCAACATAAGTACAATTTAAAATATAATACATTAAAAATCTTGTATAGTATTTTATTCTTGGCATATTTCTCTTTTGAGTGAATTTTTTTTTCAGTAAATTGCTGTCATTGTTTAAAAGCTCGTGAAATTTTTCACAAGACTTTGTTAAATTAAATTTCACAAATTACAAGGGCTTCAAAGTCTCTGTTCTTAATTGTGACTTTTCTGATGTCCTCATAAAAACATGTTCAGCGCAGCATTAGTTCCTGGTAAGGACAGCGCGTATTATATAGTTTTTAGTGCATTATTGTATGACACATGGTTTGTTTCAAAATGATGAAATATTCCTGACCATTTGTTCTCAATTGTGACTTTTGCTGAAGACCAAAATTTAACCTTTTCCTTGTTATTTTTTTTTACAATGATACTTTATTAAAAAGATAATTTTCGGAAATATTACTATACGGAAAATTTTGAGTAATATGATCGAATGATTTTTGAACATCATTCCATTTAAGTTCTGAATTTGCCGTAATGTGAGTCGTAAGTTCAGTTTCAAGCCGACGCTAGACTCTATAAATACAGTATAAATAATACGAGTTCTCTCTGAATAAATTCAAGAACATTTATGTATTTATGAAACATATCAATTATCTGAATAGCTGATTTGTTGACATCACTTTTTTAACTAGCATTAGACGCAGCACGATGTGTATCGTCTCAGAGGCAGTTACAAAATGTTTTTGCTCCATTGCAATTAAATTAAATTAAATGCTTTCTCTGTTGTCTCTGGTTTTCGTCGTTGCCAGTGTCGCAAAATGCCATTGTTCATAAATCTAAACAGTGGTGGTCGAATGTTACCAACTGACCAACAATGCGACCTTTGATAACCAGTTCTTGATAATCTTGATAATCATTTCTCAACAATTATCTGTTTTTATTAAAGTTTAACATTATAAAATTAACAAAAATAATTAAAACTCATATCCTGACGAAATAGCCACATGGCCGCCGAAAGCCGTATATTCCCTTCCCTTCTCCCCGTTCTCTAGCTTGTCATGCATTCTTTAAAAAATCGGGACTTTTTTTAAACGCCGCGGACAAATTATTAAAATCGGAACTGTTCCGCCTAAAGCGGACGTCTGGTCACCTTGCTAAGAGCACAATGTATTTGATCATGTTTGATATTTGTTATTTTCTAACTATCAACTTGTTCCTTAAATCTCTACTACTGTCCTGTTTTTTACTTTGGATCATGCACACAGCGTTTTATTTTATTTTTTCAGCTACCAACAACGCAGGAACAATGGAAAGCAATTGCAAGTGAATTCGACAGACGATAGGATTTCCCTCATTGTATTGGCGCACTAGATGGAAAACACGTGAGGATTCAAAGACCTGAAAAGTGTGGGCGACTATCATAATTACAAATCATTCGACAGTATCGTGCTACTTGCTTTAGTGGATGCAAATTATATCTTCACATACGTTAATGTCGGCTGTCAAGGTCGTATTTCTGATGGAGGTGTGTTCAGAAACTCTGCACTGAGCCAGCTTTTGGAAAATAATCAGCTAAATTTTCCAGACGATGAACCACTAATAGGCCACACTAAGCCCGTTTCATACATGGTGGTTACTGATGATGCCTTTCCTTTGACTGTTCGTCTAATGAAACCATATAAAGTTGATCTAAATCAAGGATCGCCCAAAGGGTTTTCAATTATAGACTGTCAAGAGCAAGACGTACCGTTGAAAATGCCTTCGCCTGCTTGCTTCCGTTTTCCGAATTTTCCGCAGGCCAATTGAGATCAAAGTTAAAAGTACGATTATGGACATAGTCTTATGTTGCGTATATCTGCACAATTTCCTTCGTATGTAGCCAGATAGTACAAGGTTTACTGTCCAGTGGGATCTTTGGATAGTGAAGATGCCAGCACTGGAACTACTATTCCCGGAACTTGGCGCGGAACTACCGCAAACGACACTGGTTTCGCCCCACTTCGGAGAATTCCTAGAAGACACTCTCTGAAAGCTTCCGAGATGCGGGATGAATTCGTAGAATATTTTATGTCACCGACAGGCGGTATACCATGGCAAGATAACTATTTGTAAGGAAGTTTCATATTCAATGTTAATAATATAACATGATCGTTTTCAACTAGAGATGTATCTGGAAAATGTAGCTGAGTAACATACTTTAAATAAATTTAGTTTCTGTAAGAAAGAAACCTGTACATTACCTACCCTTCTTTTATCTAATATGTTAGAACGAATTGCTCTTGATCCGAGAAAATAGCATAGCAATACGTAAGTTAAGATTAAAAGATGTTAACAAGGTTTGATTGAGTTATTTACTTGTCCATTGTGTATGCCTCTTGATGTTACACCCTTTGGCGAACTTGAATCTGTATTTGACATCATAAAAAAGTTTTCGCAGTAGTAATGATGTAAATAACTTCGCGAGCATAAATCTCGCGAAGTTATTTGCAACATATAAGCTGACTGACATCGACTAATACAGAAAGTATTCCCTTCCAATGAATAATCTGAACTTCCCGACGTTTTTAACTAGAAGACATTATGCCATTGTAAAAATGACTTTTGTTTATTCACAACGTTCGTTGATACTTTCACAAACACACGTAAATGCATCTGACTGTTTATTACAATAAATGTTGTTTACTGAATAATACGACACTTAATGCTCTTTAAATCTGTCTATTGATATACTAAGTACATGATGAAGCTTGAACCTTCTCACCACACGTTAAACGAGATTAAATATTGCCTACATGTATACTGCACACTGAAGTTTACGCATCCTGCACCAAATGTTTGTACAAGAATCTCGGCAAAACACACAATCCTGCATTGTCAAAACTCTTAACAAAATCAAGTGCAAAATGTTAATTGAAATGAGCATGAATTAATTTTAAATGATGCGGAAAATTACTAAATATTGATTACAAATACTGTCACTTAAATGAATGACCAAGAACCCTACGAAATAACGTAACAAAAGTTCCGCGATACTGCGTAAGCTTACAAACATATTAAAAATGACTAGAATAGATTAACTGAATTTATTCGGTTATGATAGGCCGAAAAGAATGACAGAAGGAAACAAGATTGAATCGCTAGCTACTTACTGCTGCATTCGACGTTCCATGATTGAAGTCCCGTTTCCAGCAACCTCTTCAGTTTCTTTCACTTCCCTCGGTGTAGTTGTATCGGTTATAAATGCGAAACTGTTATAGGCAAACCATGTTGAACTGTAATTTCCATCAATTCCATCACCGCTCTTCTCGGCAAGGACTTTCTGTTGTTCTTTAGAAAAGTATGATCTCAGACTCTTGATCTTCTTTTTCACTGAAGCTACATCCATCGTTTTGCTCCAAGGATCTTTAGGGCATCTGTCCTCTTGATTTTGTTTATATAATCTTTATTTTTGGCGTCCCATAACAATGAAAACGAACGGTAATCATCAATAAACGAAAGTGTTTCCTCGTTGGAGAGCGACATATTGCAAGCGGAGGAGACGCACGAGAATCCACTTCACCTGGAAACGCTTTCAATACGCCGTGCCTCCCGGTTTGTTGAACGGACTGAGGATCTCGGGCATGCCCTTGACGCATGCCTTCCGAGCCTCTCCCCCGTTCAACATGACGCATGCCTCTGACGACCGAAAGTTGAACAGGTGTGGACATAGCTTTTGATCTACCATTGCGTAAGACATTTATACAGCAGAAGCATTAATGCAGATCAGTAAAAAAAGTCCTTGGTACCTGGTCGTTGCCGCAGTGTATGGCGATGTTGTCGGACCTCCTGTGGGCCGTGTGGCAGTCGCAGTACAGCCCTTGGGACTCTGGAGACCTGGAGTCTACCTTCTGGAGAACCACCAACAACGACGCCACTCCCAGCAGCCACCATCGCCTGCAACAGCGGACACACAACCAAGTAACAGGGACGTCGGAACCAAGCAGGTACCTGCTCTCCATTGTTTCCCGAAATCACTTCTGGCGAATAATTGGGTTGCTCCTTTGAAAGGTTGTGGTTGAATTACTTCCTTTCCTTCCTCCCCCTTCCCCCGCCGTGATCTCCTTGTCCTAACGACCTTTGCTCACAACGAACCCTAAACTCAGAAGAAGAAGAAAAGTCTAAAAAAATAAACAAACAGCCATCGACGGGACTTTAACTTGTAACCATACCGTCAGTAATTTGCCAATAATACAGGATACCTTAAATCAATCACATGAAGGTATTCAAGTCAGGTAATGTATACCGGGTTGTTAGAAAACTGTGTTTTTGAGAATTAAGTCCACTACTCTTCAGTGTCCACGGTTTCCAAGCCAATTATAAACGATTTACTTATTTCAGCAAGTACTTCTCTCTTTTCTTCTGACGTCGACGTCGAGGTCATTAGAGCCAGGATGGGACTGAGGACAAGGAACGGGAAGAAATTCGGCCATTGCCTTCTGAAGGAAACATGCCGGGATTCGCCTGGAGGGATTTGGGCAAACCATGAAGAACCAAAATCTGGATGCCTGACGGGGATTCGAGCTGGCGTCCTCCCGAAAAGTAGTTCTCGATATTATACTGTGTCTAATAGTTCTCGATATTATACTGCGTCTAAGGTGTACTCACTTTTCTCCCAGGCATTTCGGAAGTAGCCCACTGTTTCGTGTGCGGTCAAACTACCTGCAGAGTCTATTGGAGAATGATATTGCGTCAGACTGTTTCGTAGCCTCTTTCAATCAACTTTCAGGGATGTCACCAGGAGGCATTGGGAAATTCGTAATGAGAGGTTACAAAATCCTACATTGGAGAGAGTGGTAAAGGGATGAGGCAGAGAAGTAAGGGAACTAGCTTAGGAAGCTTTGTTCAGATCATTGCCTGAACATGGTGGTGCCATATATGTCCCATACTTTGGATATCAAATACACGAATTTGAGGAGGGTACAAAGGTGGGCTGCTAGTTTTGTCTGCGGGAATTACCACAGGATCCAGTCAGTAACTGATATAATAAAGTGGTTGGATATTGGTACACTGGAAGACGGAAGATAGGTGAAAAGAGTGCTTGGAGTGTATATGGTGTGTATTGGTGATGATGCTTGGATGGATATTAGTAGAAAACGCTCTGACCTCACATTCGTGAAGACGTGGTTTCGAATCCAGATTTCGGTTTTTATGGTTTCACTCCAGGAAAATGCCTGGATTTATCCTTAAAAAGGCCAGTGCGGATTCATTCCCTAATTTTTTTTTTACTTATGGCTTTACGCGTCGTTGATGTCGAGGTAGATAGAGGCAGGATGGAATTAGGGACAAGGATCTGGAAGGAATTCGATCACGGCCTTTTGAAGGAAGCATTCTCCTGAAACTATTTGGGGAAATCATCGAAAGCTCAAATCTGGATGCCCGGACGGTGATTCGAACCGGCGTCCTTCCGAACGCGATTACCTCTCACCTACCACGCTCGGTGAATTTCTTACCGTTCCTTGCCCCCTGTCCTTTCACGCCTGTAATTACCTCAACGTTGGCGAGGTGCAAAGCCACAAGAAACACAAAAGATATCTGTAGAAACATTAGGGGTGGTATGTGGGGAGGCATATGAGGTGTGTGAGAAAAGTAATGAGATTGATAACATTGCGGGGAATGTGGCAACGCTGTGTCTACCGGTCTGTGCTGGACCGTTTTGTTAATTCCTTCCACATGCTCAGTCCGAGTTTCAAATCCGTTCAGCCAATACATTCTTTTTGACAGCGCCATCAGTGAAGTTGTGTGTTACGAAAATGGAATTTTGGAATTCAGAGCAACGTTGTGCAATCAAGCTTTGTGTTAAACTTGGGGAATACGCGATTGTGACATTTGAAAAGTTGAAATAGGTCTATGTGGAACATTGCTTATCAAGAGCAGAAGTTTTCCGCTGGCACAAATCATTTTTGGGAGGCCCAGAACACATTGAAGATCAATCTCGCTCAAAGAGACCTTCAATTTTAAAAACTGACGAAAAAGTTGAACGTGTTAGGGCTCTTATGAGATCAGACCTTCGTTTAACAATATGGATGATTAGCGAACAGTTAAATTTAAACACTTTCACCGTACATCAAATTTTGCCAGATGATTTGTACATACGAAAAGTTTGTGCCAAAATGGTGTCAAAAACCTCACAATTCAACAGAAGTGCAATCGAAGAAACGTGTGCGAGGATCATCTTGAGAGGATTGACAAAGACCAAGAATTCGTCAACCGCGTGATCACAGGTGATGAATCCTGGATATTTGAGTACAATCCTGAAACAAAGTAGCAATGCGAAGAGTGGCACACTCTTTCATCACCTTGACCGAAAAAAAGTCGAATGAGACAATCGAAGGCCAAAACAATGCTGATATGGTTTTTTGACAGTAGGCGTATCGTGCATAAAAAATTATTTCCTCCAGGACAAACGTTCAACTAAGTGTTTTACAAAGGTGTCCTTGTAAGGCTCAGGAAAAGAGTGATTCGTGTGAGACCAGACATTGCAGACAAGTGGATGCTTCATCGTGACAATGCCCCGTGTCACACGGCTTTTTCCATCAGTGAATTTTTGACCTCAAAACGCATTCCCGTTGTTCCTCAACCCCCTATTCACCTGATTTAAATCCTTGTGACTTTTTCCTTTTCCCGAAATTGAAACAAGTCTTAAAAGGAGATCATTTTTGAACTGTGAATAAGATTCAAAAGACAGTGACCGACCAGTTAACAGCCCTACCATTTGAAGCCTTCCAGCGCTGCTACCAAGAGTGGAAACAATGACTCCGCCGGTGTATTGCTGCCCATGGGAACTACTTTGCTCGGGATAAGATTGTTGTTTGGAAAAAACTCCAGTAACTAAAAAATCAGTCTCATTACTTTTCTCATGCACCTCGTACACAACCATGACACATGCTGGCACTCGTTTTCAAGCAAAAGAGTGGTGGAAAATTTTCTTTTGTAGGCATGGGAATTAGGGACTGGAATAAGTTACACCAGCAAGTGCTGAGTGGTTTCCCAATCACATTAAAGTGATTTGAAATTAACATTTGCAAATCGTAGCAGGTGGGAAGGAGGTGGATCGGTGAATAATACCCACATGGTTTAAGATAAAAATTAATAAGAAAAGTGAAAATGGATGTGAAGGGATATTGCCAAGCTGTAATGTATGCACTCCTTTGCAGGTAAATTAAATTTAATTTTAAAAGCTACAAACTATTTGCAGATAACGGTTTTGCCGTTTGGAGTCTGTATCACGAAAAATCGATTGATGGTATCAGAAATACCTGTGGCAGATCTGGCAGCAGAGTGTGCTCCGAAACACTTGTGCCTGCACTAGTATTGCACTCTGCTGTCAGATCACCGCGTATCCCGCTTTACAGAGCGGGCAAGCCTCCGACCTCCACGTTCTGTGATGAGGCTTGGACGTCCACCACCTTGTCGCCCAGTCGTGGTTTCACCGTCCTTCAACCACTCTGCATAGATGCTCACTACAGTAGCACGCGAACAGCCGACCAGCCTCGCCGTTTCCGAGATGCTTGTCACCCAGACGACTCGCCCACAAACGACCGGCCAAACATTTAAGGGAATTGCGTGACCTGTGCGTAGACATCTGGTGCCAGACAACTCCGGAAACCTAAAAACGAGTTTCGAATCCATGCCACGCCGAATCGCTGCTGAATTGCGCCCCAGAGATCGACCAACACACTAGTAAGCAGGGGGTCACAATGTTTTGGCTGATCAGTGTATATTGAACACACAAAATGCCAATATATATTGTATATTTTTATATATAAAAAGAATAATCACAGGAATAACTCTGGGAAGGTTTAGCCAGCCATTGTCCGGGGTACCACCCGAAGGCAGGTAGCAGTCACTTGACGCGCCACACCGGCGGCAGACAGAACAAATCAGCTACCCTTTTCTAACGATTTTGGTTAAGCGTATGATCTCTTGGCTCAGGGAAAATACCCGCGGGATGAATGCTCGTGTCCGCAACCCCAGGTCTCCGAACGGGCAGTTTGGAGGTCACAGATGACGAATAAGTCCGAGGCTGGTCAAGTTCGCACGAATCGAAAAAGACAATGTTCGCCTATCGTCACAGCCGGTAGGAGGAGCTTGAAAACGGCAGAACCAATCAAGAGAGACTATCCTTTGCATTTTGTAATGCCGGTGTATTTTTTCTATGTAATACCACGAGCGACGGGAGGAGGCTTTTTCGGCGAACGCTGGAGAGCGATTGACGCTGAGTCTTCAGACTGGAAGGAGCGGATCTTCCGAGGTTGGAGATCGCTCCGTCTTGGCATCGAACCTTGTACAGTGAGGTCGCTGTGCACTCATTCAGTACGCTGACTGAAGGACGTGGTGCATTGTCCGCTATAGCCAAGGGGCTATAGTAATTCCGCCGTCGCGGGAAATACATCGCCGTCACGGCAATATTTCTACATTGCAGTGAAGTACTTTCATTCGGTCATTGGGTACAGCCCTGTAACGACCTATGAATGATTATGAGTTCTCGCTCCTCCAAAATATCGAGCTAGCTGCGGCAGACTTTCTTAAAGCCACACTTGGTGGATTATTTAAATTATCCTGGCGCCCGGCATTTGAGATTGGATACAGTTAATGTCAATACTGTATTTGATTTACGGTCCCCGATCATTGTAAAGGGAACTATCATTTAAAAACCTAGTGCGAAGCTTTCTTATTGCCAATTAATGTTGGAAATTTTTCTTCACGATCAATTAAAAATGTGGTGGTGTTGTAATGCTTTATTTGTTTATTAATATAATGGCAATTGTAAGAAGAGGCTTTGCTTAGTTCCTTTTGTTAATATTTCAATGTGTTAATGTTAAAGATAAATAAGCCTCGCCTGTACGCCATTATGAGTACCCAATAAATTAGCAGCCTAGGGGTTTCTTTGATTTATAAAAAGAAGTAAAAGGTTTTCACCCTTACCTCCCTCCCGGCAGTCACCGCTACACTGTGAATATTTCAGTGACCACGCAGGAGATTAGGCTATGATGGCTTTGTCACTATATTAGTCTAATTGCTAAATACGTTTCCCAACGACATCAAAGAGATAGGCGTTCTTTTAAGGATTAAGTAAATGACTGATGATGGGCTTGTAGGCATCAGACTTAAGACACAATTTGTCCAAAAATTAAGGATGTACACGCAGTAAAGAAATAGGCCCATGCAAGTCAACAATACCTAGAATTGTTTTTGATATTGTACCGGGCCTCGGGATGAAAACGGTTGCGAAGCGATGAACTATCGTCGCTTTTTAAACTACACAATGCCCAAACCAAAATACACTTACCACACTGTAACAAGATGACTAGATGGGTCATCTCGTACAATTTAAATTAATTATTGTTTAATAATAAACATAAGAAATAAGTGGATATTCTGTTTTGAGCTGGAGACAGAAATCCGCGTCTAGCTAAGAGCTGTGTAGCATGAGCGACAATCTGGCTTAAGCCGGAAGTGTCCGGTAGGTCCAGACAATGAGGGGATTATCTCTGGCAAGTTGACGCTGATACCGATGAGAAAGGCTGGACGCTGGGAATTTTGCGGATGGAATCCTTGAATGGGCGTTCGCTCGGTGTCATGGAAAAATTATTCGTACATATCCTCCCGTACAATCCCGACAAAACCCGAAGGCTCTTAGCAAATGAGAGGCAATGTATTAGCCGGCGAGAGGGGATACTTTTGCGAAGCCAATCCGATGTGTTTATTTCCTCACGTGATTGGAAATTTACATATTTTGTCTTTTCCATGATGCTCGCCGAGGAGGTGAGGAGAGACGAGCTCTGAGAGGCGAGAAGCGGTCATTTGGTCGGGAACGATGGCTCTGGTCACTGCTAGCCAGAGCAATATTGATGGTTCCATCCTGGAGGCTTGGATGACTGAGTGCCTAGTCCGGTCGATGTTGTCACTTGTGCTGGTTGACGTGACAAGTGCCTAGCATTGCCTGAATCGGTGCGCTGTTGAGAGACGGTAGCGCTCTTGTTGCGACGCTTCGTGCAGCCAGACAGACATGGTAATTATACCTCCAGAAACAGTGTGTACTCAGACGAATCATTGAGATAGCCCTTTAACGGCCTGATGAGTGTGAGTTCTTATGCCGCCGGACATTAATTCCTGAGCTATTTGTGTCTAAAAGCCGAGTGCTTTTTGGTTTTCTTTATCCAATTTGAATTGAAAGACTGACGTTTCGAAACTTTCAATAACTGTTATTTGTGGGAACAAATTAACTCCCTGGCGCCCTAAGTAATCCAGTTAAATCTGATGTTTTCTTGTTATCGTTGTAATACAAGAATCACTCTCATTATGCATAAGAATATGGAATTTGTAACTCTTTGTAATGTACATGTATTGCAATTTCTTAGCTTCAAGTAACAATAATTGTTTGTTTGCTATTTCGCATCTGTAAGACGAGGTATTGTATTGAATTGTATTTCGCACAGATAGATGTTTCAGATTAATGATAAATATACCTCTGTCTGTAAGCATTCATGAGTACCGAATGAACCATAATTTTAGGATCTTTTCAAACAGAAGAAATGGTTTCACCTCAGTTTCCTGAAATTAATATATACGCTTTGCAGAAGGTAGTGGAACGTGGCGATTTAAATTATGCACGGTAAGCAAATAATCTGCCCCCACCGACAATCCGTTACAACACACAGAAAACAAGTTGCACGCTTCACAGCCAGATGGCTCCCCTTATCTTAGAACAAGATCATCAATTCCTCGTTGAAGCAGGACTGATGGTTAAAATCATTCACATCCTGAAGAGTTAATGAGATTTCTCACACTCTGAAAGGGTCACATCACAAATTATAGATTTCCCTCAATAGAACCAAAGTTATGGCCTTCGTCTAAAAAAAAAAAAAAAAAAAAAAAAAAAAAAAAAAAAAAAAAAAAAAAAAAAAAAACGAAAGAACCTAAATTTCAAAACATGCCCTTAGAACAAGTAGCAGAATTCAAACAACTAGGTTACAACCTCAGCTACACCGTAGAAACCAATATGCAAAAATATTTACAAATTTCACGAAAATTACAGAAGGATAAATAACAGCTTCAGACCATCTCTTGCTCAATGGCACACAAGAATAAGACTATCTCGTAACATCCTGGCTAAACCTACTCTACTGTACGGATACTCCGCATAGGTGATGAGTGGAGACTAACGGCGGCTGAGATGCGATTCATGAGGAGAACAGCTGGCTACACATTAAGAGACACAAAGAGATCTGATGAGATCCTTAAAGACCTCAAAGTACAACCAATTCTTCAAACTGTACAAACCTACAGAACATCTTGGACAGACAATGTACTGAGGAGAAGACGGACCGGATCCCACGAAAAAATCTTACATATTATCCCAGAGGCAGGAGAGATGTAGGAAGACCACCAAGAAGAAGGATTGAGACCATAACAGGCTACCAGGCCTAACAGTGGATAGGAAGAAGAAGAAGAGAAGAAGAAGAAGAAAAAAAAAATGGCAGCAGAGATAACTGAAATAAGGTACCGCACAGTTACCTATATGTATTTTCTCTTCTTTCCTGCTGTTAGGAATTGAAATATGACGATTAGAAAGCACCCTCTGCCATCCACATTAATTGTATTGATGTAGATAAATATGAAAGAGAGTTATAGAATTGTAGCGCCCCACGTGCAACACCTTCAAACGGCACATATATGTAGGTCAATAACCCGCATCATTACTGACAGACCACTGGACTTGGTGAGGCCATACTCACGCTATATGTTATTTAGGTGGCGAGTACAGTTTGTAGTTATGTTTAATTCCGATAGGTGGTGCTAAACTCCAGTGCTCTATCGGAACTATACATAACTACAAACCTTACTTGGCCCCTCAATACCATACGGTGTGTAAACGACCTCGGTGGTACCAGTGGTTTGTCAGTGATGATTGGGAAGAAGAAGTGCTTTCCTGCAGACAAAATACCTACCCCGCGTCGTGTAATTGACTATGCGATCCTGCGAAGCAGTTTATGACAGAATTTCCATACTTAAAACTAAAGAAATCTGTTCCTTCATACACCAGGCACCACTAAAGATGGAGAAATCAAAAGAAAATATATCAATAAATGTCGTATCGATATTTACAAACGGTATCGATATCTATCGAGGAAAAATATCGATATCTCGATGTATCGATATGTTTTACTGAAGCCAGTAATTATCTAAAAATATTCCCAATACATATAGAAAGTTAATGCCATATGCAAAAATTACGGAAAGTTTTATTAAGTTATATGTTTTTTACAATCTATCCAACCAGTATTCATCTGACGTAAACTTTTTTTTCAAATAAAATTTAACTAAAAAGCTGTTTTATATTTTCCCCCGTCAAACAACTCCTGTTGCCCGGTGCCACCACGTTTAATGCAGAAGCCACTCTTTCGGACGACACAGAAGAGTCTTGTCATATCAGGTGTTTCGTCAACGCATTAACTGTTATTCATCAGTGAAAAAACCAGTTGAGAACAGAAGCTGTTAATTTACGTCAATGATCGACGTCGCAACACGGATGCTTAGTCAAAATTCTTCAACTGTTCAAATAACCTAACTGTTAAAATTCAAATACGTTGAGAAAAAAACATCACGATAACGTAAACCCGTTAAAAAGTAACAGTTTCTTTTTTAAACCTCTTAACTTTTGACGAAATGTTGTCAAATTCACTTTTTCAAGACGCTTTTAGAAGATCAGATATGAACGTATATTTATCCAATATATATTTATGTAACATATTGAATTGGCTAATGATTTACGTTCATACAAAATATATCGAAATTGTACTTAAAAATGATACTCCAATAAAATATCGATTTTTGATATATCGAGAATAAGAATTCTACCAAAAATATCGATTATTTTATTGAAAAATATTGATATTTCGATACATCGATGTATTTTTCCTAAGCCAAGGCACCAGTTTGGATGCGTGTCATCCACAAAACATAAGCTTTCCCAGTTAGTGGTAATTACGTATTATTATTAATTAATTGCGATGAAGCTAACATTCCGGAGGCAATACCCCCAGTCATCTGTTTACCCATTTTTTTTATATACATATTATTTTATTTTATAACTGGAATGTTAAATTCCTCCGCATTTACTATTATGATTTACAAATTTTAATTCTAAATTCCTTAAGCGTTTTTGGAAAATTATTCATCACTTGGCAACTTGCTCCAATCCCTGACACCCTTACCAAGAAATGAAAATTTTCCACTCCCTTATGTATGAAATCGAGCGCCGGCTTGTGGTCATGGTCGCCTTTCCCTTCCATGCTCTATTCCTAATTCTTTGACCAATATCCCTCCAAGCCCCATCACCAACATATGCCCTGTACATTCCCAGCACTCTCGTCATCTTCCTCCTTTCCTCGAATGACTCCCAATCCAACTTCTTTATCATATCAGTTACTGACTGGGTCCTGCGATAATTTAGACAAACAAATCTAGCTGCTCTTCTTTGCACAACTTCCAACTTCTGTAGTTGATAACCATAATGTGGGTCACAAACTACACCACCATATTCAACCAATGGTCTAACGAAGTTTTGTAACCAAACTCCCTAACTTCCCTGGTATATCCTCTCATCACCCTCTCCAGTGGACGAAGGATTTTGTAACCTTTACCTACCACCCGCCCAATGTGGCAGAAACAAACGATGAGTTTTGAAACGTGATTAAAACATTCCGTACAAGACAAATTCAGTAGGAAAGGAGGTGATTCGAGAAAAAGGTGGAGAAAAAAAAAAAAAAAAAGAAGCAGAACCGCTCCTCTGCCATAACCTACCCAGCCAATATTCCTTTGATAGTTTATCTGCGAATAAAAAACAGAAATCGCAAATTCTGGAAGAAGTAGCGGGTGTAGCTTATATATGCGCAAACACAAAAACATGCGATTCTAATAAACAATCGAAAGAGGAGGGACCGGCATTGACACAGGTCCTATATTCACGTCTCACCCCGCGCTGCCAGACTTTGTTATTACAATCTTTATTTCATTTTCTGGAACGTTAGGATAGTTCACTCTTCCAGTTTCAAATCGTTCACTTTTACGTCAAGAGCGCAAAAACCTTTTAAGGAGCTCACATCTATCAAAGTGACAAACACGTAATATGAATGATTTTAAATAACTCCGTTTACAAGCTACTGTTTTGGTGGATTTTATTTTATTTTATTCCCCGGACGCGTTTTGCATTTCTGGCCGTAAATGTGTTTTTTTTTTTTTTTTTTTTTTTTTTTTTTTTTTTTTTAATTATGGCTTTACGCCTTGTTGCCGGCTCTATGTGATTAGAGGCGGGATGGGACTGGGGACAAGGAACTTGAAGCAATTATGCCATGGCCATTTCAAGGAAGCATCCCGGCATTCGCCTGGAGTGATTAGGTGAAACCATGGAAAACCCAATTCTGGATGCCCGGACAGGGATTCGAACCCACGTACTCCCGAATGCGAGGCCAGAACGTTAATCGCTTAGCCACCACGTTCGGTGCCTACAGCACCACATTTAGAGTCACTGATGATGCTCTACATCACAAGGGCGAAAGGCGTCCGCGGAATAATATAAAATAAAATTCCCCAAAACAGTAATTTGTAGACGAAGTTATTCATAAAATTATTGTTCAAATAGATAGATAGACTATGTTTGCATTGATCCCATGTGAGAATAATCTCGGGGATGTGCAACAGTACATACACTTGTTAATAATGTCAATTATATTTACAGCAATTGATAACAAGTTAGCTCCTTATCAACCCATTAGTATAATCAATTTTCACTGTAATCTAAAAATACAATCCCGAGTTATTTACTATATGTGTGGAACAGTGCATGCACTTATTAGCCCCATCTAATAACCAGTTAATTTCTTACAAACCAGTTACCATAATAAGTTTCCACTGTAATCTACAACTACATATTATATCATGTTAGTTACTATTTATGTGGAACAGTACACACAGTTATTAATGATATAAATTAAATTACCAGCAAGTGATAAGCAGTCAATTACTTAAAAACTTAGTATGATATTTTTTCAAAGCAATTTTTGAGTGCATGCTATCCCATGTTAATTACTATAAATGAGTGAATTTTGTAAACAGTGTAATTACTTCATTTGTCAAAAGTTTCAATAGAAAGAAAAACCGTATATCATTTTAGTAATCGTGGACAACTTTGTCACCTTCCCCTTCCATATACCATATATAGTATTTTCTCAGCCATTCTTGGTTACCAAATTCCAAGAAGAAAATTGTTTCACAGAGTAAAATCGGTTTTGAAGCAAAGACTCTTTCAGTTTGGACTTAAAGTAGTTGGGTTTTCGTAACATTTAATTTCTTTTGGTTAGACATTGAATAAGGAAGCTCCAGTAAATGTCATCCCTTTCTGTACAATTGACAGTGATTTGTAATCCTTGTGAATATTATATTTATTCCTAGAATTATGGCTATGTATGTCAACATTAAGATTGAAGTGTTCAGGATTTTCCACTACAAATTATAGTAGGGAGTGTACTACTGCCATTGTAAGTACTCCTAGATTTTTAAATAAATTTCTGCACGACGTCCGTGGGCTTGTTCCCCAAATAGTTCTTACAGCACCCTTTTGTAATTTAACCCTCTGTGCTTAAATATGGCCTATTACCAGATTAATAACGTAATATGAAAATTGTTCATGAAGCTGGTTGTTGTGGCGACTTAAAAACAACTAAATAAACTGAGCAGCAAATAATAAGACAACAGATTTGATTGCGAGAGGTTGGACACTTGTCTACTTACGTCATCTCTGGTCGGCGGCTGACGGCGCAGTGGCTATCTCTGGAGGAAGTAAGAGCGTCCTCCCCTCCCCACCCCTTGTCTGCGCAACTAATCGCCTCCCAGCAGTGACGTCAGACAGTCCCGTTGACTTACAGTTCTTCAACTCACACAATCTGCGCACATGGGGAAGATCCTGCAGCCGTAATGTCTCGCTGACTTACGTGGCTGAAAGAGTAATTTCCAGCGGCCGGTGGACTAGTAGACACTTTCCATACTGTGCGGGTGGCACCGCGTCTTCGTACGAATTGCTGACGTTTCCGACTTCATGCTTCGTCCCTCTTCAGTGCGCACTTCTGCTTGGACCGTACGGGACCCACTTACAGCCTCTGCCAGTAAATCTCTTAATACAATGAACCCGTTTCGGTCCGTGCAAATCTCTTTTTACTTATTTTAGCGCCCTTCAGACTGCACAGAAATTCATCAAATTTTGCTCAGCGAACCTTTTACACAAGATGGTATATCATCCAAATCGGATCAAGCGATCAAGACCTTTGATAATTTACTATAGCTGTTCTAATATTATAAATGTGAAAGTAATTCTGTCTGTTTGTTACGTTTTACAAGTAAACGCCTAAAGCGTTCTTGAAGTAAAAAATAAAAATAAAAAGCATTATGTATCATTATGATACTTATTATATGATACTTTTTTCGAAATAATTAACGTATTTCATCATTAAATTGTAAAAAACTAAACGAATCTGGCGGACAGATGGAAAGCGTGCGCGAATCTCTGTAATGTTACACCGGTTGCTCAGGCTTTGCTTATCTCGCAGTCAGTTTGTGTATACAAAATAACGACGATACAGTATATTAACCACTGTACCTCACACACAAAGATTTTATGACGAGGTGCACTATCCAATAATATTTAGCTAGGGGCAAAAGGGTATTACTTCCAGATATCACGAATCAACTCGATGACAGTCTGCCCAGATCTAACAGAAAGGTAACCTGTATGGATTTTTATCCAACCACTTGATACGTGAAGACGATTTTAATGTAATACCACGATGTAGACAACTGGCCGATCGACTTGTACGAGAAAGTTGAGAGGAAATGGTTGCGATTCACCGTCGTACCATTCCGACTGTGTGCTTCTTGGAAAAACGTGTAACAAGATTGTGCTTCACGACTGAATGACGTCATTCCCGTCTTACCACTGTCTCGCTGCATGGCCGTCTTTAGGTATTTACACTGGACTTCAGATTTTAGCTTTGGGCTATTAAGAGTAAAAAAAGGGGGTGACCTTTTTTATTATGCTGATTTTGATGTGAAAAATTAAGTTCCATTTTTAGCCAAATCAGCTCGAGCTGTCATGACATTTTATCCTTTACTGTATATCCAGTGATGAAAGTGTTGAGTGTTTGAACGTGTTTGTTTTTCGTGTGGATGAGTGCGACTTGTGTAATGTTCACTGTAGATTTTTCTTTTGGTTTTTAAATGAAAGGTAGATGAAGGAAAGGTGAAACCCGGTGCCTTGTCATTTAGGCCTACTCTTCCGAAAGACACCTACGTGCCACCAAGCTTAACGTTCCCATCCGAGGGACAAATCACTACCAACAGTGTCGCGTGCCCTCACTCCACATGCACTGCGGAGAAGTTTGGGATTTAACCAAGACGTGTGGCGCACAATCTGGTGATTGCTACCCTGCCGGCAAAGTCCACCACCAGGACTGGAACCAACTAACCCCGTGTCAGCGCCGGACACCATCACGGCGCCACAAACAACTGAACTAACGGGGCGGGTAGGATTGGCATATATTACTTCAAAAACTCTGATATGTGATGAATGAGGAGAGCGGTAAGGAGGTTATGTGGAAAATAAATCGGTAAACTGTTTGATATTACAATATAGTTGTTCGTTGAAAAATCATAGGTCTTATTTGTCAATGGTCAACAGTTTTTGTAGCGCGTATGATTACCATAGCTGCAAGCGCGTATCATGTTACTAAAATCACAACTTCGGCAAGTACTTTAACTCTGAGTTTAAGTTTGCATTACTTTCTATTAAACGTGAACATGTGAATGTGATCACGATAAAATAAAGTTGCGTATGATTTCGTAGTTTAAAGGAGAGGAAAATTTCTTTTGTGAGTAACCTCATTACTAAAAATAGAGCTTCGATCATAAACTGAAAAAGTTTTGTGTTTTTTACAACAATATTTTCTTTTTTATACGATACTGTGCGGCGCTAGAAACGTAATACTGATACAATATTATTGTTATTAATTTTAATTGGGATGGAGCACATACTGCAGTGACAATTCTTCAAGTCATCTATGTCGGCCTTCGGTAAATACGATGCCATATTTAGCAGCCTGTAGTTAGGTATATTGTGTCGTAACCAGATAGCGAGATTCATCACTTCCTGAATCCTTCGTGTAAGATGGCAGGTATCGCAAAGGAAAATCTAAGCCGCTTTTTATTTTTATGAAGGGATTTATTAGCGTTAAGATTCTTCTCTGAATTTGCAGTATCCCCCAGGAACTACTGAATTTTATTCCGTGGGAGCCCATCAGAGTCTGGAATGGATTCCACTTGGGCAAGTCCCCTTCTTTCCTATTGACCTTCCTTCATCATCTGTAGTTCTCCTCTGACCCTGGAGCTATTTTAGGGTTGCGGGAACAATATGAGGTGTAGGTACAAAGTGTGCCGAATGGCATTATCACATCTATTTGAAAGTTTGCAAGTGCAGAGGTTGTATTTTTAAATTATTTTTGCACATTTGAAATTTCAGTTTATGTCAAACTGATGTACATAACAGAATAGATATATTCAGGGACAGGACAAGACAATAGTATGTCCACTTCTTAAATAGTATGGTACCTTACCTTATCTTTCAGTATTTTGTTTATGCCAGTCATTAATTTCTCAGTATCCTCGGTGTGTTGAGTAAATCGTAGCATATTGATTGTTTCTTCGTGAACATAATGGTTCATGTTGGTGTTGTAGATTTTATTTAGAGTAAAAAAAAAAAATTAGACTTGCCACTATGCGCGCTATGTTTTAGCAAACCTATATAAATATCTTAAATTAATTGCTTTATCAATCTTACAAATACATAAAAGCGAAGATTTCCCTCGAACTTTTTCGAATTTGACAATTATATATTATGCCCTCCATTTCAGTAAAAACTGCATAATAGCCAAGTCAACCGTAATTTTTTTTTTATTCCAAATAAAATCTGTACCAACGAGAGAAAACATTCTGTTTCAGAAAGGGAAGTGAATACACACTGTAAAGTGTAGACTTGGCTGAGAAGAAGATCTCATAATTTTTCGTCATTACAGGAGCACGATACTTGGCCTATTTTTACAAGAGTTGTTTTTCTGAGATTTTTCTTTCACTTTTTTTTATTGTTTCCTCTACATATAACTTGAATATTTATGAGGATAGACTACAACCTTTTATCACAACCTTTTATCACAACCTTTTATCACAACCTTTTTAACTGATTAATGTCTCTCATGTTTCACTCCTATCATAACCAACAGGTTCTTAAATAGATACATATGCTTATAGGGTTAACTGCGAACACATATCGTCCCATGTTAATTACTACATATGAGTGCAATTTCGTGTCTCTGCTATACCACTCAGAATTCGTTGAGTTTGATTTCGAGGCTAGTGTATGCTTTGTCTAAGTCTTTCGGTTATTTCCTACTGTCCACATAACCTATTAGCGTCCGGTTCAGGTAAACATACTGAAACTTCTTCCCTCTATATGCTATGAGCGACTGTCTACCTGGAACGTAACAGTGACATCAAAGATATTAGAAAAAACCTTTTGGTACTTGCCAGAGGGTACATTACATGTTGCTAAAGGTAGAAAAAAAATAACACATACACTCAACACTGCGGCATCTTATTTCCCGGTTCTTATCTGCAAGGCCATTCTGACCCGGATACGTTGGTAGCAAACGTATCTCTGTTTGGTCGTATATATCACGGCCATAACAACTTTCTTCTGTGCTACTCGACTCAAACTGTGATGATATTACGACAGCACGTCAGCCAACTTTCCAGATAAAAAGAAACTACGAACACGATCTCAGTTATTACCGTCAATAATTGCTGATAGAATGTAATAAATCCACACATCAATCTACCCTATGTCATTTGCTATTGCTTTTAGTTTCATATAACGTTTAAACTATGTTTCAAAAGCATTTCCCCCGTAGTTTTTTTAGTTACACTCATATGTAAGTAACATTTTCTCTGTCTCCCCAGAAATTAATACAACGCAAAAGATGCTATAATTAATTCCGGAATAAAAATTCTCCTAATCTTATCACACATTTCAGGGGTGTATCCTGGACGCAATTTTCATACTCAGGCTAATCATAGAGAAAAGGTGCGAATTTGGCAAAGAGACAGTAATAGCTTTCATTGACACAAGAAAGGCCTATGACAAAGTACTGAGCGAAAGCATTTGGCTGAGTTTAAAAAAGAGAGGAATAGATGAAAGTATTCTGGAATTAATAAAGAACATCTATGAGAAGTGTGAGAATTGCGTGCGCGTAGACAGTAAACAATCAGAATGGTTTCACACGAAAAGAGGAGTAAGACAAGGAACTGTGTTGTCACCAGTCCTATTTGATGTAGTATTAGACGTAATAATAGTCCAGGGACACAGAGATACAACAGAGCTGAAGATGATAGCATAGGCTGATGACAAAGTGTCAAAGATATGTTTGTAAGTTAGTACCAAAGCTAAGTGTTAGAGTAGGATAGATTATGAAAGAGGTGGAAGTAAATATGTGAGTACCACAGGGTAGTGTATTGGGGCCTTTGCTTTTCATTATTGTAATGGATGACTGTCTTGACGGGTTACAGTCACAATTTAGTTTTTTTTTTTTTTTTTGTAGAAGATGTAATGGTATACAATAGGATCAAAACAGGTGAAGTCTGTGAACAGCTGCAGGATGACTTAGATAGAATATCTAAATGGATAGGTCAGCATGGAATGAATGCCAAGAAGAGTCAGCTTATTAGGTACACAAATACAAAACTAAAGGTTAATTATGATTATAGGGTGGGGTGAGAATTGCTTGTTGAAGGCTTGATGTGCAAATATCTTGACAAAACGTTTGATAACAAACTCAACTGGGCAGAGCTATGTGGGCATCTGGTTGGAATAGGTTACAAAATCCATTATATACTGGAGAGCGTGATGAAAGGATATTCCATAGAAGTTAGGGAGTTGGGTTACAAAACTTTGGTCATTCCATCGGTTGAGTAGGGTGGTGTAATTTGGGACCCACATTTTGGTTATCAAATTTAGGAGTTGGATGGTGCGTGAAGAAGAGCAGCTAGATTTGTTTGTGCAAATTATCGCAGGACCCAGTAACTGATTTGATAAGGGAGCTGGATTGGGAGTCATTGGAGGAAAGGAGGAGGGTGAAGAGAGTGCTGGGAATGTAAAGGACATATGTTGATGATGGGGCTTGGAGGGATATTGGTCAAAGAATTAGGAATAGCGCATGGAAGGGTAAGGTGATCATAACCACAAGCTGGCGCTCGATTTCATGCTTAAGGGTGTGGGGAAATTTTCTTTTGTTGGTAAGGGTGACAGTGATTGGAATAAATTACCAATTGAAATTATGAATAATTTACCAAAAACGCTTTAGGAATTCAAATATAAAATTTTTAATTTGGAAAAGTAAATGGGGGAGGAATTTAACACTGCAACTAAAAAAGAAAATTTTAAAATTAATATAAAAGTGGTAATTAGGTGACTAGGGGAATTGCCTCCGGAGCCTTAGCTCCATTGCACTTAAAATTAATTATAATAGTAATAACCTCACTTGATAGAGGTTACATTCCATTATGTCGATTGCTTACCCTTGCTGTAAAAATTTTGTATATGTATAGAACAAAGAAGAACAGACGAATTAAAAATTGTACATACTAAACTATTGTACATATTCAGCTGCATAGGAAAAGTAGATGGGTCGTACACGATGACTAGCTTTAAAAAACAATTGAAAAATTTTCATACACTACTTGCACGATACTGTTTAAGAATATGATTCTATTATAGCGATCAAATATACACATGCCGCACAAGCTTCACAGAAATCTGCCTTATCTTTAAATTGTAGCGATCGTGGGACGCCATGTTTAAACATATGATACCTCCAACCATATCGGTTCTGTATTAAAGGATAACACGTAGTGTCAACTGCCATTGTGGTAGAGGCTGCATTCTAAACTATCCTCAACCTTCATGTAAAACGGTGCTGTAAAATAGAAGCGGTTTACGCGATTTGTAAAAACTCAATCACTGGTTCACTATGCCGTAGTGAGAATCTTTGCCACTCATTCAAGCTAAGACACATAAAAGTGAGCGGCTTTATGCTTGTGAAGTTTACGGAAAATCGTTTAAGAATTCTGGTTACTTTACAAAGCCTAAAGGAATCTGTACAGGTTAGCAACCTTGTGCTTGTGAACCTGTGGAAAATATTTTACAGAGTGTTTGATTACCATATAGAGCAGAAAATACGTGACTGGCTTTGTGATTTTGAAATTTGTCAAAAATCATTTATGGGGTCTAGTAGCTTTACTGAACATATAAGATTCCATATTATACTTATGAAACTTGTGGAAAACTGTTTAAGGTATCTGATATGCTTGTAGAGGATATAAGAATTCATAGAGATGAGTGGCTTTTTCCGGCTAAATTGTTACGACATAAGAGAATCCATATGGGCGATTGACCTTATACTTCTGAAGTGTATGGAAAATTATTTATGGTGTTTGGTAACTTTCCACAGAGTAAAATAATTCACATATAGGAGAGTCTTTTTGCTTAAGAAATATTGTGAAAACTGTTTTCGTGGGGTTATGATCTCAAAGCTCACTAGAACAGCCGTTATGTTGATCTGCCACTGGCTTTGGTAATTTGAGAAAATTTGATTTTATGGAGACATAGATTACATACCGCCTGCCAAGTATGTGGAAACTTGTATGCTTACACTGGATAAAAGATCCTATTATAGTAAGCGTTTATTTTATAGGGAAGTTTTTGATTTATCGCATACACGGTCTAGCTTTCTCGTATAACATGAAACAGTCGATTCAGGTAAGCTGGTAAACAATTAGCTTTTGATTTTTGTACAAATTCGTTTACACAGTGAAATCACTGAACTGTTCATAATAGAGTAAAATTAGCTTACTATTATGTGAAGTGTTCTGTAAATCATTTCACTTTTGCATTAACCAACAGTTTTTGTCTTATTTGTTGGGAAAATTTTCACTTCTAGTGGTGATTTATTCGGTTTCAGTTATTTCATTACACAAATTTATTAAAAAAAAAAAAAGAATTGAATGGTAATTATTTAGGATTTATATTGAAAGCAGCAACCAGTCACAATTTGTTATTATTATGTTTATTTAACCATTTCCGGTTTCGAAAAAATGCTCATCATCAGATGGTTTGCATTTTTTATGTGTTTAAGCATGCAGATGCAAAAGGCATAGCGTGCGTCCTATAACAACAGAAAAGTAGCATTTATTGTGAGAGAGTAGTTTAATTTTTGGTTGATGAAGGTTAATCTCAATTACATTACTTACGTTAGATATCTGAATATTTCTGAAAACGAACTCTTCTTAATGGGGAAAGAAAGAACGATACATCATATCCTTTATGATTATCATGAATGATCATTTGTGTTGATATTAGAGTTTTCTTTCAACTCGGCTTGAAATAAATGATCATCCTAACTGATGTTGTTTTATAATGTAGAATATTATATTCAATTATGCCTACAAAATTATACAGTTTTTTTTTAAGCAATGCTGGTAACACTTTAATCTATGAATTAGTTTCATTTCATGTGTCATAATTACTTTTTAAAATTATCTGAGAAATTTCTATTGTATAGTTTTTCCTTTTTTCTTTCAAATAAAATTAATATAGCTACGAATGGAGAAACCATGTAATCGGGATATTTTTAATAGGAAGTTGTTAAGGGTATTCAGTGTTGTAGAAGGAGGACTGCGGGTGTGCAGGGAAATTGCCATCGGAGCGTGCGGTTCATCCCAATTCTAATCAAAATAAATCAACCACAAATTATACAAAACTGAAACTGGGGGTTCGCTTCAAACTCATATAAACTATAGTTAGTTCAGATAGTGATCATGACTGACACCAAATAAAATTCTATTTTACGGCCCCTGACCCTTGTATTAACCCCAAGAGTAAAGAGTACTTGCATTGATGAAAATACACCCATTTCAAATTTAAAAGTTTATATTCACGCGTGAGATCTCCTACAACTCACAGGTACCAGATGATTTTTGGTTAAGGGAATCGAACTTTCGGATCCAAATGAAGACAGCAGATTATACACATTCATGAAAGGCAAACTTTCACTCATGCCGAAGAAAAATTTTCGCTAACATCAGTCGCACATCACTACTTGAGCTACGGTTCCGGCCTACATCACGATGCAACTTGCTGCTGATTAACCTCAACCAAGACTAGTAAGAGACTAAACAAAAAGCAATATGGCTGACCCCCCTGCGTAAGGAATTTGAAACTCGTGACGTCAGTTCTTAACTTTAAAATTTGATATCTGACTAGGATAATCCTGCAACCGCAAATACGTCACATTATTTCCTACTACATGACAAAATTTTATTTTACTAAAAAGTATCACCATTTTCGAAATATCTACTTTTTAATTTTTTTTTCAAATAATGTGTTCAGTTCAACGCATGCCATTTCTACAAATTAAGATTATTTGGATCCAGTGGTTTTTTTTTTTTTAAATTTAATCAAGGATGTTTGAATCATCTGAAACAATGTTATTTTCATCCTTAAAACGTTAAAAAGTCCTTAAAAATGTTATTTTAAAATCATTATCATCATTTTTTTATTGCAAGTTTAAAATGCACAGTGGTCTCCTTAGCAGATTGAACTGCCATAAAACAATAATTTTAAACGTATAAAATAATTATACCATTTAACATTTTTTTAAAGGTTTTCTTAACTACTGCAACAACATCGCATTGTTTTCTTGACGTTTTAAGAAAAAAGAACATTACTTTAGATGACTCAAATATCTTTGAGTAAATTAAAAAAAAACTGGATTCTAACAGTCATAATTTGTGGAAATGGCATGGGAAATGTTTTGAAATTCATCCTGAGGAAATCATGAAGGAAATAAAAAAACTAAAAAAACATAAGGAGGCTGGTGTAGATAATATTACTACAGACATCTTAAAGATAGCCGGATGTGACATTGTAACTTTTCTTGTAATATTATTTAAATTGAGCCTGGATTCTTGCTGCTTACCAGAGGATTGGAAAAGTGCGATAGTAGTGCTTGTATATAAAGGAGCAGTGAAAAATAGAGTTGAAAATAATAGGCCAATCAGTTTGACATCAGTAGTAGGTAAATTAGTAATAATGCAGAAATTAATATGCAATTACATCAAAAGTATATGTCAGGAACGTAAGTGGTTTTCAAGCAGGCAATATGGCTTTAGGCAAGAATACTCCTACGAATCTCAGTTGGTGGGATATGTGCAAGATATTTCAGATGAAATGGACAAGGTGGGCCAAATTGGTAGAGTAGCACTAGATCTTTCAAAAGCGTTTGACAGATGGAGCCATAAAATGGTAGTAAATAAGGTAAAAACTATTGGAGTAATTTGCTGGGTAGAAGAATTTTTAAAAGGTAGAAAACAGATAGTTACGGTAAGAAATGCAGTATCAAAAGAAGTGGAAGTAAAAATGGGAGTGCCCCAGGGTAGCATATTGGGACCATTGCTATTCATTATTCTAATGAATAATTATATTGATTGTTTACTATCTGAAATTAGATTGTTTGCAGATGACATAATGCTGTATAAAAGGATCAAAATGGTAGAGGGCTGTAAACAGTTGCAGGGTGATCTGGACAGAATATCTAGTTGGGTTGGTAAACATGGGATGAAGATAAATGCAAAGAAGATTCAACTTATTAGATACACAAATAAAAAACAAATGGTTGTTTATGATTATAAGGTGGGGAAAGAATTGCTTGCTGAAGACTTGAAATGTAAATATCTTGGCATTACATTTGATAACAAGCTCAACTGGGCAGGACACATTGGACAGGTGGTAGGAAAAGGTTTCAAAATTCTTCATTTGTTGGCGAGAGTGATGAGGGGATGCACAAGAGAAGTAAAGGAGTTGGGTTACAAAACTTTGTTCAGCCCATTGCTCGAATATGATACGTATCAAATACAGGAATTAGAGAGGGTGAAAAAAAGAGCTGCTAGATTTGTTTCTGGAAATTACCGTAGAATACAATCAGTGACAGATATGATAAAGGAGCTGGAATGGGATTCATTGCAAGACGGGAGGAGGACGAGGAGGGTAATGGGAGTGTACAGGGCGTATACTGGTGATGAGGCATGGAAAGATATTGGTGTAGGTATGAAAAGATGACCATGACCGCAAGCTGGCACTTGATTTTTGGCAGAAGGTTGTGGGAAGATTCTCTTTTTTAGGTAAGGGTGTTAGGGATTGGAATAAGTTACCAAGGGAAATGATGAATAATTTACCAAAAACGTTGAAAGTTAAAAATTTGTAGACTGTAAATGAAGGTGGGTGAAGGAAAGGGGGAAGTTGGGTGTGTAGGGAAATTGCCACCGGAGCCTGTGCTCCATTGCAATTAAATTAAATGAACAAAGTCACATGTTTCGAAAAAATAAAAAATTCAATATCTCAAAAATGGTAAGAGCATTTACTAAAATAAAATTTTTCAGTTAGTAGGAAATGATAGGATCTATCTACAGTTGAAGGTCTATCCTTTCATTCCTGGACACAAAAAAGCCATCATCTACCTTTATACCTAACCAAAACCTATAGATGAGGAATCATTTCAAAGATTAACGTCTCCGCTTTGGTCACATTATATTTTGAGAAACGAAGTTTTCGGAATTCGATCCTTAATGGGAAAAACTGTCATTATATCCGTAAGGTTATTTTTTTGTTACGAGCCATTTATATCCCTTGATACGTAACCGAATTCGATAAATGAGTTTTCCACTTACGCTACATTATAAAGTAAGAACGATATTTTTCGAAATTTGACCCTTGAAAGACAAAAGTAATTACTGTGAAAGTCGTGCGTATCAGACAGTTCAGAGCTAAGCCGCTAGATAGCTGCAGCACATATCACAGAGATATTAATTAATAAATTGCTTCACTAGCTTAGACTTTTGTTAGGTACCTATTACATCACACAAATAAACGATTCATACAAATGAGGTAGTACTTCTTTCACCTTATTACAAACCATCAACCTTACTATTCATCGCATTCGCGAAATTTTCGCATGGGTCATTTGGCATATATATATATATATTGAGAGAGAGATATATATACAGATAGAAACTTTCAAAGAATGCACTGAAAGAGTAGGCTTACAAATAAAGTTCCAAAAAACCAAATTCATCTGTTCTAAACTCCACACTCAAAATCTGGTCAGAAAATATGGAAAAATTGAGAAATTCCCACATTTCAAGTATCTGGGAGAAATCATCGAACCCACAGGAGGAGAGAAAATAGCACAGAAAGTTCGAATGCAAAAACTTAGGACAGCCTACGGTAGATCCTACAATAAATATAATAAAAAATGTTTGTCCGTATATACAAAAGTCAGACATTACAACACAGTTATCAAACCTGAAGCCCTGTACGCCAGCGAAACTTTAACACTACACAGGAAAGGTGACCTAAAAAGCATTTTGAAAGAAGAACGCAAAATTATAAGATAGATTCTTGGCCCAGAAAAAACAGATTACGGATGTAGACTTAAATTGCGAAAGACAACAGAAACTCTGTCAAACCTCGCGGCAGACATCAGGAAACGAAGATTAAGATTTTATGGACATATCCACAGACTTCCAGCAACAAGACTCATTCATAAAATTGTGACGTATATAGAACAGCTAATAACTATGCCCTGGGTCCAGCAGATCAAAAAAAGACCTCGAAAAAGCCCACATAAACTCATCAGAAATCATAGACAGAAAACGTACAGACAATAAATTAACAAATGGGAAGTACCACCGGAGAATGTAGTCAATAAGAGCCGGGGGACGAAGTGGACTGAAGAAAGGAAGAGAATCCACGGAGGAAAAATGAGAGCTTTATGGAAACTCAGAGAACTGAATCGTTAAGGCTTTGCGTGATTCGAAAGGGTCCAATTGCAGATGATAATAATAATAATAATGATAATAATAATATGTAAGACAAACTCTTGTTCTCAATTGAAGATAGTACCCATTCATTACTTTTGATTCCTTTTATTCTCTCCATGCCTCCATCCTCACTACTTAAAGTGAACTACAGATTTCATGGTTGCATTTTTTTTTTTTTAATTTGCTTATCCATTTATTTCTGCTTACTTAGATTTAGGTTGTTTACATTTTATAATTTAATCCGCTAATTTCGCAATATTTTTCAATTCTTGGGTATTGGTTCCAAATCACTATCCACTGTTTGAATTTCCCCCTCCCCCCACACCATATTCCTGGCTAACAGTTATCTTGTGAGACATTCACCTACAACGCGCATTCTCCATAATGTTATCCTGTTAACAAAGGGATAAGACCAGAAAATTACTTTTCATTTGTGTTCTTGTCTTTTTTATGTGTTCACATCACACAAGCATCATCTAAGGTAAGAGTTGGTTCATTTCGCTATCCTAATTTGTAATTCCTTTTCGCTACTTACAAGGGACCCCTTTGACCCCGAACACTCTGAACCGCACGAAAACGTGTTTAGAATAACAACCGACCATAAACAAAACAGTGGTGTGTGTGTCATTTCCATGTAGAACTCCGGATTCTAGAAGAACACGGCAAACACGTAACAAATGAAAAGAGCCTATTGTTCTGTGATTCCTGGCCAGGTCATACAGATCGGACCCTTCTAGATGAAACTTTTCCAAGAAAAGATATTATGCTGAAGATATTGCAACAGAAAACAACATAATGTGGCCAACCTCTTGATGTTTACTTCGTTCGGAAATACAGGGCGTTCGCCGGGAAACGCAACCCACTGTTAGCGCTACAAGGAAGAAACTGCTCCCGGCGAGCGAGCGCTCAGTTTCCGGCATTGTTCGACCGTCGGCCGCGGACTATTTCATAATAATTACGATTCATAAACTTGTGTGCTAAGCATTTAAATGTGACGTAATTCATTAGCTTACCTTATAAAAGATGCTGGAAGTGTTGACCCTCTTGTGTAATGCACATTTCACATCTTCTGAACATATTTCGAGACACACGCTGCCCTAACTGACTTAATGATTTTTTGGGTGACTGTTCTAGTCGAAAAGCGATATCGTTAATTTTCTCCTCTGTGAGAATACGGTTGACCGACAGTCTCTTTTTGTTAAAAAATGAACCCGTTTCTCTTACTTTTTTAACCAGACGCAGAATTGTTGATTTAGCTGGCAGTAAAGCGCCAGGAAATTCGCGACGAAATTTACTGCGACACTTTTTAAACGACTTCTTCTTCACATATGTATCGTAGAGAAATATTCTTTGTTGCAAACTGTAACGTACCATAATTTTACTCACACTCAAACACGGTACAGATTAATAAGAGTATGAAGCCCCAAACCAGCCAAACCGCAAAGAAACGTTTATTCACAACACTGATTAATAAGAGACTGAAGTCACAAACTATCTACAATGCAAAGAAACCGTTCTTAACAATGTAAGGGTCACTGCACTGCACTGTTGGGGCAGCGGAGGTGTTAAACAGTGCGGTGATTCACGGTGCCGGTTGGCGGAAACTGCTGGCTCCACTGACCGAGCAAGTTGCCGACGGCAACAGACTGGGAGGGTAGCGTTTTCCGGCGAACGCCCTGTATAAGCTCTATATCACAAGTATTACTGATTTTGTAAGACTACAATGTGTCAATCCACAAGTGAAGATACGTGATCGTTATTTCATCATGAAACTTCCCTCTGTGTTTTACAATCAATTGGCTGCACCTACATATAAGCCTATGTTTCAATATTCTTGGTGAAAGCCACGTTATGACATTGACATATCAAGTACCAACATAATTATTTGAAAATGTAATTAGTGTGACTGATGATATGGGACTTCGTGAATGCGAAAGTGATTTGGAATATGATTATGCATCTTTTGTGAGGTGTGCACATTGTTCTCTTCCTCTTTGTTTTTACCACTTCATTGAAATTCCGCATCCGCACTTTGAGGACTAATATAAGCACTATCAGGTGTGTGGTACCGTTGTGTATGCCTGTTTTGCGCTATATTAACGTACTTTAAGGAGAGAGTTTTTTGCACTGTCGACTGAAAATGTAATGATACACTGACGTCATTGAATTACGTATAATTCCCTTCATATAGTACTGATGTTTTGTTACTTTTTTCTCTCTATTAAAATGTTACTTGAGGTGGAATGCAACGTTTTGCATGGAAATAGCACACGCCACTGTTTTGTTTGTGATCGCTTGTTATTCTACGCATGTTTTCCTGCGGTTCAGAGCGTTAGAGGTCAGAGGTGTCCCTTGGTGTCACCTAATATTTCATGGTATATGTGTTATCAGTTGCTTTGTGTTTATTAATATCCAAGATGAGTGTAGATGTTTTCGCTATATTCTCTGTCCATAGGTGTAGCTATTACAGCAAGTTAAGATTTTAGACTATGCATTTTTGTTTTTGGAGCGGTTCAATAATTTTGCCTCTTTAACTTAAAATTTGAAACCAGCTATAAAGAAAGGTATTATTTGCTAAAATTCACATTTTAATTCTGAAGGGGATTGAGTAATGGGAAGGACTGGAAATGAATAATACACGACATTACATCACTACAAATGCAATGTTATTAACGTTTCTTAATAACAATTCTATTTATAAAAGATTTTGTTGTTTTCGCAGCCGTCATATTAATATAAATTGCTTACGTAGACAACTAACCACACCAATCTCTAGCAGATCCAAGTCTGTAGCATATTCGGTAGACGGTACCTGAAGAATACCTAAGCCTTGGTCGAAACGTCGGGAAGACGAAGGAGTATTTCAACGCAGCGCGAATCCCGTAAGCAATTTGTATTAACAATTCTATTTAGTTAAGCAAACTCTGAAGAAAGGAATTGCCAGTACACAGCGTTGAATCTGTTATTTTAACGGACTCTGACTCTAGTCTAGTGATAAATATTGCAGTGCCGTTAGACGGAGAAGGGGTTAAAATAATTTTTTCATAAAATGTTTTATTTAACAAACACACTTTTATTTTAAAAATTAGATAAACATAGGAACAAACGTAATACCCACGTCAATCACTTTATCACAACGCGCAACCTTGAACACGTGTACAATTGGTTATTTGATTTCATGATATCTAGACTCGAGTGTTTATTTTTCCTGGATTGAAAGACGCACAGCAGCAAGGGTAGTCTCCACTGTGGCGGTGCTTGTTGCCCATGACGTTTCAGCCCTGGAGCTGTCCACCATCCTCGGGTCAGATTGGCACGATCTCGCAGATGAAGGGCAGCTCGCGGTCGCAGCGCACGTCGTTGTACTGCCCTATGCCCAGCAGGGCCAGGCAGTTCTCCGGTCTGCCGTCGTGGTTGTTGTTGGGCTCACCCTTACCCCACACACGAAACTCCATGTCGTTTAGGTGCCGACCTGTAATCGAGAAGAAATCGTCTCGGTTACATTTACGAAATAGCACTACTGATATCATCGTACACGTTATGGCCTTTAGTCTAGTAAGAATTATGACATCCTTAACAGCCAAGTCAAGACTTTTTTTTATTTTTTATTTTTTTTATGAACTATTTATAAAGTTCAGTCCATACACCCAGCCAAATGTGATTATCATAGCTTCCAGTGAATCAGTTATTCAATACATTATATATATATATATATATATATATATTTTGCAACTTCTAATTAAGGACATCACAGGACGGACATGACATTCACACAGACACACAACACTTAAACACCCATGCCCTCGGCCGGACTCGAACCACCGACGCCGGTGATTTATAAATTTCTGTTTTAGATAGTGAAGTGTATACACACTATATAGAGCAGACTCGGATCAGAAAATAAGTAGTTACTTTTAATCTCTAAACAGGCACGAGACGGTCCTATTTTTACAAAGATTGTTTTTGTGAGGTCAATACTTAATCAACTCGCACAGTAAAAAATATCTACTGTCGTTTTTGCTGGTGACGCTAGAAACTGTTTGGTTACAACTATCTGGATGGTTTAATGAAATAGAAAGCTTACGCGGGCGGAATAAATGGTTTATGGTGCGGTCAACTTGTTTCAGCCTTCTTCTGGGGCTTAACTGCGCTAAGATGAAGCACCCTCCCCTTTCTTCTTCCGCCATTATTTTCTTGGCAGTCTACTATGGAGTTCTTGTCTTTCGACATTTTCTCCTTATTCAATTGATGGTACATTACGTCACTTTAGGTGTGTCATTTTGGTTGGCGTGATTTGATTAACTTTTTATTTTGTCATTTTAGTGTTGCCTGAGCAATGCTAACGGTCTTCTGTGCCGGCCGGTGGGAACTTCATATCGACCGAGCACGCTGACCAGTGGGTTGTTACTCGTCTCAGCTTTCCGATAAAACGCCGTAGCGAGTGCTCGGAAGCGGTCTTTAATGGTTGGAACGCCTGCCGCCGCGTGCAGCGCCGCAGTCGGGAAGCGCGATGGCAGGTGTAGGGCGCGCTTCAGCGCCCTGTTCTGGATGACTTGAAGCCGGTTGACGTGTTTGTCCGCCGCGTAGCCCCACACTGGGCAGGCGTACTCGAGGAGTGGCCTGACCATCGTGAGGTAAATCTTCATTCCCAGAGCAGGCGGAAGCGCACTGGTTCTGTTCAGCAGAGGGTAAAGATCATGCAGTCTTCCGCTGGCCCTCCTGTGTACTTCATTTATGTGTGATTGCCACGTGAGCTTGGAGTCGAGTGTGACTCCAAGATATTTTAAGGTTGTCTTCCAAGGGATGTCTACTCCATGGAGTTTCAGTACTGGATCCGCGTGGTTCCTGTTCCTCGGTCCGTATTTCCTTGTGATGACAATCGCCTGGGTCTTCACGGCGTTTACTTCAATTCGCCATCTGCGCGCCCAGGCCTCCGTCTGTTGGAGTATACCTTGTAACCTTCTGGTGGCGATGACTCTGCTTCGGCTGCTGGTGACATAAGCTGTGTCATCAGCGTAGGTAGCCGTCTGCACTCGGTCCGCCGTGGGGACGTCGGCCGTGTAGACGGAGTAGAGTGTTGGACCCAGTACGGATCCCTGAGGGACTCCTGCCATGATGCGCCTTCCCGTTGAAGTTTTCCCGTCGACTCTGACATGAAAAGTTCTTCCAAGCAGGTACGAACGGATCATCTACACTAATAGCCCCGGAAAGCCTTGTTGGTACAGTTTAAGTAAGAGCCCTGTGTGCCACACCGAATCAAACGCTCGTGCGATGTCGAGCGACACGAGGGCACAGTATTCCTTGTGCAAGAAAGCTCGGGTCGTGGACTCCACGATGCATAGCACCTGTTGTGACGTGGAGTGGCCACGCCGGAAGCCAAACTGATGAGCGGGTAGGATGTTATTCGCCTCGATGTAGGAGTTAATCCTTTTCAGGAGCAGCCGCTCGAAGATCTTACTGACGGACGGCAAGAGGCTGATCGGTCGATAGTGCTGTGGAAAGATGGGATCTTTCCCGCTCTTGTGTACCGCCACGACTTCGGCGTGTTTCCACCGACGTGGTTACCTCGTCGTTAACAGGATTCTGTTGAATACGTTCGCTAGGTACACCGAGGCCTTGGGTGGCAGGTTCCTCAAGCACCGATTCGCTAGGACGCTTGATGCTTTGGAAGGTTTTACCGGTCCGTCCAATCAGCAGAGCGCAGCTGTCACGTGTTTGAGTTGCTTGGTGGGGGTCATAAAGTGAGTTGTTCTGCTTGCCATAGTGGAAGGATAAATGATGCCGATGAGATTCTTAGAGAAAATTCTCATTCATCGTTCAGAGGTGAGCGCAGAATGGTTATTACTGGAGGGGATTTGAATTTAGCAGGTGTCTACTGGGTAGGAAATAAGATAAGTAACACAAGGGACTGAGATTTGCAAATACCTTAGTAAGGGAAGGAGATTCTACACAAGTTGTAGAGCAAAATGCGAGGGGAAAGCCTGATTAAAATCTTGTGGAGTGTCAAGTAGCTGAAGGATTAAGTGATCACTGTGCGGTACTGATGGATATTAGGGGATTAAGTAAACAAGTGGCCTAAATAGAAGGGGGAGAAAGGTATAATTACAAAAACGCACAGAGACATTTCAGGAAAAGGTTCAGCAAATGGAAGGATGGCACAAGTACAGTGGAGGAGAAATGGTAAGAGCTTAAAGAGATAATAAAAAATGGTGAGGATATGTTTATTCCAATGCAGAAAATAAAGAGAAGCGCAGAACCTACAAAATACAATAGGGAGGTGAGAAGATTAAAGAAGCTGGTGAGACGGGAACACAACAGAGTTAAGAGACAGGAAGGCAGTAGCGAATACTTAAGACAAATAAACAAGTAATTAAAAAGAGCAAAGAGAGAAGCAAAGGATCGGTTTATCTATATATATAAAGATGAATGTATGTATCTTTGTTTGTTTGTTTGTTCTTCATACAAATCCACAGTTTTCATCCGATTTCAATGAAAGTTTGCACACTTATCCTTTGAAACAAGGAGAAAAGTACTGTCTACATTTGGTTGAAAAAATTTCTGTATAAATTATACATGTCTTATAATTTCTAAAAATTACGGAACGATGATAGACAGACGCGTAGGATGTGTAGGTCTCTGTACTGCCTTTCCGTATAGCGATCTGGTAGATCAGTGGTTAAAGGGCTTGCTTAATGCTGTTTGGATCGTGGTCTCTGGTTCAAATCTCCGTAGAGGCAAATATATTTAAAAAATGGTTTTTGACCGTAAGAGTCACGCCTGGACAGTCGGTTATTCGGGTTGAATGTTAAACTTTTAGATGTTACAAATTTACGGGTTCAATGCGAGGCAAATCGTAGGTAGTCTTGCAATGCTGTAGGTGTACACTTTTTTACGTTATAATGATCTCTCAGGGGTTGTTCGCAGTCAGCGTGTGTGTGTTCTGCAGTAATAAAACTATAAATGCGGAAGTAAGTCTGTCTTTTTTACGTGACGACTGAATGGCAATACCGATACTAATGGAATTTGACAAGAAAATCTGTAGGAAGGGCACAGGACATTTTTTCCGTTACGATTAACAGTTGTAGTCACGATATTTCGAGAATTTATCGAATGGTGACAGAAATCGATTCTCTTCAAGAGACAAGTTCGATGGTAGAATAATAGCTTTCCTGTCATATTATACTGACTCGGTGTTGTTTGGGACCAATACTTCGTTACCAACAGCTTTCTATATTCAATTCTGGCAAGGAAAATCTTAATCCACGCGTACGAAGTCGCGGGTATCAGCCAGTGAAGAAGATTATTTGTGCAGGAGGATCACTGAATAATGGCTATATTAGGACGCTGAGGGAAGGTGGCACTGACCGGTGCTGGTGACGAAGTCTCCCTCGACCTGCTCGTCGGTGAAGCCTACGAGGTAGGGCTGGTAGCTGGTCTGGAGCAGCCGCAGCACCGCCTCGCCGCGCCGCCAGGTGTCGGTCACGGCCAGCGTGGCGTTCTCGCCCTCGCAGACGCGCTGGGCCTGCGGGAACGCGATCTTGTCGTCGTGGCGCCGCAGGAAGCGGCCCGCCTCGGGCACCCAGCGGTAGTCCGCCGGCACCTGCACCGCCAGGCGGCGCTCGCACAGCACCGGCGCCGGCTGGTCGCACGGGAAGTCGTTCATCAGCCCGTCCTGCCCCATCGCCACGCAGTGCTCGTTGCCGTTCTTGTTGTTCGGCTCGCCCTTCGCCCACGACAGGTACGGCGCCGGCTTACCTGTCGGCACAGCGATAACAACGTCAGCACATCACACACAAGAGCACTACTGACAAAACGCTTTAATATTCAATACTACTAATACGCTATGCTCATCGTTCACTCAGCCTTCGTTGGCTGGCTAACAACGACCAGAGATGTTACTACTAATTCGAGGTTATGGCCATTATTTGATAATTATATTTAGCTAAGCAACTATATCGACGTTCTGGTAGCTCAGTGGCTTTCAAAACGTTTACTGCTCTTGCCCCGTGCATGAATCCCGGCAAGCGAAGGAATTTTTAGAGTTGTGTTTAATCATATGAGGTATGGCAGGACGCTCCGTGGTACGGATTCCACGTTAAACTGTAGGTCCCAGAGGAAAGGAACTGGCCCTCCTACCTCTGACACAATGGATTAGTATGCCTCCTTAGGAACGATCCAAACAACCTTCGGGTTGTGGACTAAGTTAAGTTAAGTTTTAAGCAACTATAAACAAACGTGGGCGTTCATTAATTTCGTGAGTTGAAATAGGGTGGGAGGTCCGGTGAAGGGGGGAGGGGTGGGGTCGGAGGAAATCTCATGTGACTTTTCGAAATTCTTGAAGAACAGTTAAGCTAAAAGTAAAAACTAAAAAGTATCAAAAAATTTTGAGATCGATCAGCAGAGGGGTGTGGTCCCTTCAAAATCTCGCGTCATCTTAGGAGGGTATTCCAATCAGATCTCACCAAATCGCAACAAATCCCGCCAAATCTCGCCAAATCTCACAAAACCTCACCAGAGGGGGAGGGGAGTCCGGAATCCCAGAAAAACATCACGTAATTAATGGACGCCCTCTAATGAAATTCCAGCACGGTGAAGGAAAACTATGTTATTTAAATTATCAAGTTAATTATTATTAAAGACTTTGCCCTTTTCGGAGTAGCTATATGGGTATGATTAGCGTCACCAGTTTCACGCCGCGTCAAAATGCTCCTCCTCTTTCCCGACGTTTCGGTCAGGCCTTAGGTATTCCTCAGGGGACTTAGCTACCTGCTGTGTCCACTGAAGAGGACATAAGACCTGGTCGAAACGTCGGGGAAAAGGAGAAGCATTTTGACGCGGCGTGAAACTCGTGACGCTATTCATACGAAGTTAATTATCAACTGATTTTTGTAAATTAATGTTCATATGATGTAGAAGTTTTACTTGTGTATGCACCAATATGGAAGACAATAACCTTCATTTTTTAGCACAGATGAGCGTTTATGAGTCTGAATTTAGGCTGGAGTAAAAAGTGGCATTCTTCGTTACATCAGAACGAATGACTAATATACACTGAAGAGCCAAAGAAACTGGTACACTTGCCTAATATCGTGTAGGGCCCCCGTGAGCACGCATAAGTGCCGCAACACGACGTGGCATGGACTCGACTAATGTCAGAAGTAGTGCTGGAGGGAATTGACACCATGCATCCTGCAGGGCTGTCCATAAATCCGTAAGAGTACGAGGTGATGGAGATCTCTTCTGAACGGCACGTTGTAAGGCATCCCGGATATGCTTAATAATGTTCATGTTTGGTGAGTTTGGTGGCCAGCAGAGGTGTTTAAACTCAGAAGAGATTTCCTGGAGCCACTCTGTAACAATTCTGGATGTGTTGGATGTCGCATTGTCTTGCTGGAATTGCCCAAGTCCGTCGGAATACACAATAGACATTAATGGATGCAGGTGATCAGCCAGGATGTGTACGTACGTGTCACCAGTCAGAGTCGTATTTAGACGTATCAGTAGTCCCATGTCACTCCAACTGCACACGCCCCACACCATTACAGAGCCTCCACCAGCTTGAACAGTCCCCTGCGGACATGCAGGATCCATGAATTCTTGCGGTTCTCTTAGAACACTGTGCCCCGGTAAGCCATTTCTTCACAATTGCTTAGCTAAATATAATTGTCAGTAATATTATTTGTAATGGTGGCTGAGTGAAATTCATTAAGTGAACAGTTGGGTACACCTTACGAGACAGAAGGAGATGTGATGAAATCCTTAAAGAACTGGAAGTCAAACCAGTTCTCCAAACTGTGCAAAACTACAGAATATCTTGGACAGAACCATGTACCAAGGATGAAGGTAGACCGTATCCCACGAAAAATCCTCAAATATCGTCCCGGATCTAGGACAGATGTAGGAAGACCACCAAGAAGATGGATTGAGACTGTATATTATGAATGACTTGGAAGAATAAAATAGCGTCTACAAATAAAAACAGTGAATGTTTTTTATTCTCAAAACGAATTTCGCCCTTATGATTCTGGGCATCATTAGTGGCGGTATCGTGATCTTCAAAAGGCGGTCTGCATAGCACTTTATACACTTTTACAGATATTTTTACACATATAGCACTTTATAGAAAATTTTATTTGTTGCAGTTGAAGTGTTTACTTACAAGCTCTAATACTCACTCCCTGTGTTATCATAACACAGGTACACAAGATGTGTTCATCGTACATGTGCAGCAACTAGAGGCTTGTAAATAAAAACATGGGAGAAAATTCAACTGCAACATCAAAAATACGAGTCTGAAAAGTACTAGAAAGTGCTATATGTGTAAAATGGTCAGTGAAAAGTGTTAAAAGTGAATAAAGTGCTGTGCCAGACCACAATATGAGAACTATCGGTGACCATTCACTGATAATGACCCACAGCATGAAGCCGAAACGCCTGTGGGGAATGAACATTTGCCACAGCAGTTGTTTTGAGGTGCCGTTTTATTTCGAAAATCTAGTGTTCAGATGATGCTGAAAATGAGTTCCAATCAGATTTATAATGGAGAACTGTTCTAGACTCGTGATAAAACCCAAAACACGATAATGAGCTTAAACGTTTTCTATCAGTGATCACATATGTTACAATACAATACAATAGAATCCTTTTCCGTTGATCCCAATACGAGAGACTAGCACTGTGGGATGTGGAAAGTTGTCAATTCATGCTTAAAAATTTCCACAGCAATACAAACACCAGAAGATTTACTATCATAGGATACATGGTACATTAATTATGTCAACTAAATTTACACAGACTACTGGCAGTTATTTTCTAGATACCTTAGAAATAAATTCTTCGACAAACTACAATGAGTTGTCAATTAAAAAGTCAATTTTTTCCTAAATTGATTCTTATCATCTGCTAGATATTTGATATGTTTTGGGAGCTTATTGAAGATATGTATCCCTTAATATCGAACCCCTTTTTGAGCAAATAACGATCTGTAATCCTTGTGAAGATCATTTTTACTTCTAGTGCTATAATTGTTTATTTTAGTATTTCTTTCAAACAGAGTATAATTGGTGACCACAAAGGATATTAATATATATGCTCAGCCACCAATGTTAAAATCCTTAACTTCTTGAACAGCTCTCTGCATGAAGTTCTGCTAATTCCACACATAATTCTTATTACTCGCTTTTGGGCTCTGAACACTTTGTCTCTATGAGTAGAATTGCCCCAGAATATTATTCCATATGACTTTAAGGAGTGAAAATAAGCAAAATAAACTAGCTGCCTCATACGGAGATCACCTATAGCTGAAATTGTACGAATTGCAAATGTGGCTGCACTTAATCGCTTTAGTAAGTCAGAAACATGTACCTTCCAATTTAAAATACGATCAATATGCAAACAGAGAAATTACACACACTCTACCTCTTGAATGGACTGGAGTGCAAATTTTATGTCTATATCTGGTGTTAATCTGTGTGATGTACCGAATTGCATACATTGAGTTTTATCAAAGATTGAAGACAAGCCATTAACTATAAACCATTTATTAATAAGGTCAAAGACATAATTTGAAATATATACTATAGATAAACCTGGAGTATTTTTAATTCCTATGTTTGTGTCATCTGCAAATTCGACAAATTTTGCGTTTTTAGATGGAACACTGGGTACATCATTTATATATATTAAAAATAATAGTGGCCCCAATATAGAACCCTAAGGTACTCCACATCTGACAAATTCCAATTTAGAAAACAGTCGACGACATAAGGCAGCCTTAAAATTTTCTAGCGACACTTTCTGTTTTTTATTCAGTAGGCGAGAACTAAGCCATTAACAATGCCATCCATACCATAATTTTATGATATACACTGTCAGATGTAAATACACATTGCCGAATGAAGTAACTATCAATGATCACATATGTTGCTACAGTTTTCCGAATTAGTGGTACTCACCGTCAGTCCCCGCGTAGAGGCCCTCGCTCTGGAGGTCGTTGACCCCGGTCAAGGCGTACCAGATGCCTGGCTCGTGGCCGAAGAGCGTCTGGAGGCCCGTGACGTGCGTCTTGTCCTGAGGGATGACCAGCCTCGCCCCGTCGCGCTCGCACGTCTTAATGGCCTGTTCCCACACGGTGAAGGTCCGGTACAGCTTGTAGAGGCCGTACCCAGGCACGAAGCGGTACCCGTCAGGCAAATCCGGCACCACGTCTGCAAACACAAGAGAAATTAACAACCTCACCTCACACCAGCAGGGGCTCTCAACCGGGAAGGGAGGGGTGACATGGCGTATTAGGGATTGAAACCTACACAAACGTGGTCAATATATACATGTTTTGGAAAAGAAAAAAATTTAAACTGTCTAAGCGTCGAAAATTAAGAAGTCGATACATCTTGCAGCAGTTCACTTCGACGGAGCGCGGCGGTTTTCACAGTGCGGTGGTGCTAGCAGCATCCAGGTTGGGACAGCCACTCCTCCGTTTCTATAAATATATATATTGGATTTAAGAGTGGTGCGTGAGTATCTCCGAAAATCCAACCCCTCCCCCCCCCCCTCGCGTGGCGGGAGATGCGAAACCGACTACAGAGGGGGCCGACACGGCAGCTGTGAATGCCGTACGGGAACCCTGAAAAAATGACGGTCAACGGGGCTCTGGTACTGCATTAAGCTTGCTTGCTAAAATACAACAAGCCTCGAAAAGCAGTAAGATGGTATTAGCATGTAAGGAGAATTGAGAAGCAGAGAATCCCAAGAAGAAAACACGAACTTAAACGCATAGTTAACGACACAGAGGACGACTGAGGGAGAGATGGTTGAAAAGAGAGGAGGAGTGAGTATGGGAGAGAGGAGAGGAGTGGAACAAGGTGGTGACAGAGGGGTGGTTTGGAGAAATAAGAAAATGGAGAGACCTGTAAACATGGCAGACCCGACCGATGGAGATATTGACGAGATGGTGATGATGTGGCGATGATGATATGGTGGTGATGATGATATGGTGGTGATGATGTGATGGTGATGATGATGTGCTGGTGGTGATGATGATGTGCTGGTGGTGGTGATGATGTGCTGGTGGTGATGATGATGTGGTGATGATTATGATGAGGTGGTGTTGATGATTATAATGAGGTGGTGATGATGATTATAATGAGGTGGTGATGATGATGATGTGGTGATGATGGTGTGGTGACGATGACGATGATGTGGTTATGACGTCGATGATGTGGTGATGATGATGATGTGGTGATGATGACAATGGGGTAATGATGATGACGATACGATGCGACGATGATACGACGACGTGATGAGTTGGCGACGGCGACGGCGGCTGCGGCAACGAAGATGAGAAGTTCGTGAGTTTAGGGCAAACATGACTCATTCACATACTTTCAAAACTGGCGTTTTTGACATAAACCGTCACAGCAACAAAACAAGATGGACGTGGAATACAACTGAATTGCGATAAGGCGAATTATATTCCACCTGGCTGAAAATATGTTACAGATTGCCCTGATTGCATCAGTCTTTGTGGAAAAAGAAGAAATGTGTAACAACCAATCTTAACAACACCAGTGGAAATATTAACTAGCAAGCGGTAAGGAACCGGAAAATGTAACTATAGGATCACGTCAAACCACCATTATATAGGCCTTTAGCAGCTACTGCCTTATATCGGAACAACAAAATCCTAGCTGACCGACCCATGTCAAACTACAATTTCATGTTCGTGTATGTCCCACACTCTCGTCGTCTTTATGTGGCGTTCACTTACGTCTATGCTGGCGAGCGTGAGGTGAATATAATGTACCTGTAATACTTCTTCATTCGGTCGCCTCTACCAAACGTCCTCTGAAATTCACAAAAAGACCTAAACTTATGATCTAACAATCGATTATTCACTTACTGATTATTCACGTACTGTTTCTTTTTATTTCAGACTCACCGGCCGGCATTATAATTAATTTTACCTGACGATGTTTCAGTATTTATTCTTAAGCTGGTAATTCTATATTACTTTCCGTTTACGTTCACGGTTTTAATGTTTCTTAAATATCTCGCAATCGTCGCCAATAACATTTGCATATAAGTTGGCCAATGATTATAAATATGTATTATTCATTCAGAAGTCCCTTATAGTTTGCGAACACTCGTATAAATATGTTGCACCGTGTTGAATAAAACACATGTTCCATTCCGAAATACGAAGTAGCTGATTTACTACTTGAGGAGCGTCCAGAAACTACGTGGCTTGGGCTAGGTACAGGGGGTTTAGGTAGACACCTATGCTGATCTACGTGAGGGGGAGGGAGCGAGCGGGAGGGAGCGAGTGGCAGCCCTGGAGGAGGGGCGGGGGGGGTTGGGAACTAATCCACGTAACTTATTTGTCACAGCTAAAATAAGGTGCAGAATAGACAGCAGCATGTGAATATTAATTTCAGTCATTTAATTATCTCCGTATGTAATTTACGATAGTCTGACAAGAGAAGACGGCACAGCATGTCTTCTGGAACCAATAGGGGAAAGAGTGCTACGCGCCACGGGAGGGGTGGGGGACAATAGAGGCAAAAGTCATGTCAGGCTACGGGGGGGGGGGGGAGATTATGAAAGAAGCCAGAATGCGACTACGTAGTTTGTGGACTTTCCCTTACTATCCTGAGCAGATAAAACACTTACTCTTCAAACAGTGGAATACCAGCGCGATTTAAGGATTCGCTGAATGTAAGTAGTGCTGCCTAAATAAATGTCTTGGTACATTCACATCCCTGACTAATCACCCCTCTATGTCTCACTTGAGCACGGCACTGGCTTTGCACTAACCAAACTGGGAGTGACTTCTTAAAAACTGTCAAACAATAGGGAAAAAAGAAGAATGACCAACTTTCTCCCCTTCCAATCCTCAATTGCACTCTCGGAAAAATTTAGTACACAACCTCGCGCTTTCACTATTATAGTCATTTAAACGAGGGTACACATACGCATCTCAGCTACCAGTTCACGAAAAACCTCATTTCTACTCAGGCTCTAATACCTACACCTTTTGTTTCAATTTCTCAACATGGTGTTCTCAAAGGATAGTGAAAATTCGGTTGAGAGACAAGTACAAAATGAACGAGTTTTGGAAATGGTGGGTGAGAAAAGAAGTTAGGGGAATAGGCAGGGCTGGTAGAAGAGACAGGCTGGTAGGTGATATTTTTAGACATGCTGAATTGATTAATGTGTTAGTGGAGGGAACAGTCGAAGGTAAGAACTGTACAGGAACATAGAAATCAGATCATATGAAGCAGATAATTGAGGAAGTGGGTTGTAAGGGAGAAAAAATGATTCCACTTGCCGACGCGTCTATGCGAGGTGGTTTTTGCACGGAAGCCCACTGGTGCAATTTTTACCCTTCCACTGTTACCTCATGCACTGAGACTAACAACTCGCTCCAAAATGGATGGTTATTTCTCTTAATAAACCCTTGGAACTGTCATAAAACGTGATCTAATAGGATGAAAACTTAAATTTCAATACAGATTCGTTGCTGACGAATATTGAACAAGAGGTGGAGCGCATACAGAAATAATTTTTTTTAAAAAAAAGTTGCATTAGGGTTATTTGTTAACATTTAATAGTATTTACAATACTAGTAGATTAAATTTAAAAATGGGATCGGATGCAATAGGAGAAGTAAGTGAATTCTGTTACTTGGGAAGCAAAATTACAACCGATGGCCGAAGCAGCAATGATGTTAAAAGCAGAATAGTACTAGCAAAAACAGCCTTCATAAAAAAGAGAAATCTTTTAGTTTCAAATATTGATCTAGGAATTAGAAATAACTTTTTAAAACTCTGTGGATGGACCTTTGCACTTTATGGTAGCGAAACATGGACTTTAGTAATACCAGAAAGAAACAAAATTGAAGCATTTGAAATGTAGTGCTACAGAAGAATGCTGAAAATTAGGTGGACAGACAAAGTAAGAAATGAACGAGTTTTGGAAATGATGGGCGAGAAAAGAAGTTTGTGAAGAAGCTTACAGAAAGAAAAGACAGGCTGGTAAGTAACATTTTGAGACATGCTGGATTGGTTATTTTGTTAGTGGAGGGAACAGTAGAAAGTAAGAACTGTAGAGGAAGACGAAGATTAGGATGTATGAAGCAGAAAATTGAGGATGTGGGTTGTAAGGGGTATGTAGAGATGAAGAGGTAATCACAAGATAGGAAGGAATGGAGGACTGCATTAAATCAATTAAAAGACTGGTGACAGCAATATCTATATATGTAAAGATGAATGTATGTATGTATGTATGTTTGTTTTTTCTTCATACAAATCCACAGTTTTCATCCGATCTCGATGAAACTTTGCACACTTATCCTTTGAAACAAGGAGAAAAATACTGTCTACGTTTTGTTGAAAAATTATCTGCATAAATAATACATGTTGTCTTATAATTTCAAAAAATTACTGAACGGCGGTAGACAGACGCGTTGGATGTGGAGGTCTCTGTACAGATATAATAAAAAAAATTAAATCATTAAATATATGCTGAATTAGAATGAAAATTATTAGTAAATAACAGAACACTAACCTTTTTCGCAACTGATGGCGGAAGCACCGTCCTACAAAAGACAAGAAGAAAAAAAGGTTTCAATCATTGCTACAAGAATTAACTAAGACAACATTATTATTATGCAGGGCTTCACTTAAGAAAACTAAAATGCTAACTGTTACAACTTCACTAAACAATAACCATTCACTTAACACCAAAATTAAGTTTTACTGTCGATTTCTTTTAAAAGAAAAGAATCACGAAAGTCTTAATATAGTCTTGAGTACACAATATACTTTTGTGTAGCAGAAATGTATTATTCACTATGAACAGAATACTGAGCCAATGAATTTGCGTGGTGAGGTCAGACAGCATAGCGTGTTACCAGTCACAGCTCGGACATGGCGTTCAGGAGGTTTTGAGTTCGAACCCAGGTCCGGGCATCCAGAGTTTGGTTTTACGTGGTGTCTCTAAATCACTCGAGCCGAATGTCGGAACGGTTCCATCAAAGGCCATGGCCGAATTCCTCCTCCTTCCTTACCCCAATAATCTCCCACCTCTAATGACATCGACAAGGTGTAAGGCCATAGAAAAAAAGCCATAAAATAGCGTATAGTTGATCTGGCAGGTTTGGTTCAAACTAATGTAAGATGCCACGGGTTGCAGTAATTGAGTCGTGAGAAATTTTGTAGCAAAAAACGGCAAAGGACTGTAAATAGCTGCAGGGTGATCTGGACAGTATATCTAGTTGGGTTGGTAAGCATGGGATGAAGATAAATGCAAAGAAGAGTCAGCTTATTAGATACACAAATAGAAAACAAAAGGTTGATTATGATTATAAGGTGGGCAAAAAATTGCTTGTTGAAGACTTGAAATGTAAATATCTCGGCACATTTGATAACAAGCTTAACTGGGCAGGACACATTGGACAGACAGTAGGAAAAGATTTGAAAATCCTGCACTTGTTGGAGAGAGTAATGAGGCGATGTACGAGACTAGTAAAGGAATTGGGTTACAAAATTTTGGTCAGACCATTGCTTGAATATGGTAGTGTAGTATGGGACCCACATTTTGAGTGTCAAATACAAGGAGTTGGAGAGGGTGCGACGAAGGGCTGCTAGATTTGTTTCTGGAAATTACCTCAGAACTCAATCAGTAACTGATAGATAAAAGACCTGGAATGGGATTCATTGCAAGACAGGAGGAAGGTGAAGAGGGTCATGGGAATGTACAACGCGTAAATTGGTGCTGAGGAGTGGAAAGATATTGGTGTAAGAATTCAAAGTAATGCAATGAATGTAAAAGATGGCCATGACCACAAGCTGGCACTCGATTTCAGGCGCAAGGGTGTAGGAAGATTCTCTTTAGGTAAGGGAGTCAGGGATTGGAATAAGTTACCAAGAGAAGTGATCACTAATTTACCAAAAACGTCGATAGAATTTAAAGTAGAGATTTGTAGGGGGTAAATGTAGGTGGGTGCAGGAAAGGGGGAAGATGGGTGAGTAAGGACATTGCTACCGGAGCGTGCGCTCCATTGCAATTTATTTAAATATTATTAATATTAACTGACTGATACAGCACACAACATTCTCGTCATTGAAGGCAAACAACAAACAAACCCAAATACAAGCTGGGAAGTGTTTATGATATCCCTTTCAATTGCAGCCGCGCTTACGTTGCATAGAGCGGGGGCAATGAGCGTGGAGACTATTTGAACTTAGAACAAGCACAACAAAACAGACATTTCGGTACTGCGTGACATGCAGGGCCTATGACAGCGGTGTCACCGAATGTGAAAATGCAAGATGGCTTTCACGAGAAGCTTAAAAGAAGGTGAAGTAGATAAATGAGTAGACGATCGACAGGGTGAAGGGCTCGAACCGAAAGACGCGTGGCCTCTTTCCTACAAACAGAACAATATGGCTTTCCGATCTTAGTTCGTTTTTTTTTTTTTAATTCTACTTATTACTTTACGCCTCGTCGACGTCGAGGTCATTAGAGGCGGGACGAAAATAGGGTCAAGGAACGGGAAGTAATTCGGCCATGGCCTTTTGGAAGGAAGCGTCTCGGCATTCGCCAGTAGTGGTTATTGGGGAAACCATGGAAACCCAAATCTGGATGCCCGGACGGGGATTTGAACCACCATCCTCCCGAATGCGAGTCCAGATCCTTAACCGGTCATCCACCCCGCTTGGTGATATCAGTGCGTCGTGGTTTATGGTACTTATTACTAACAGGGTACCTGGCGTCTAACGGGGATAGAATTACCGTGCCATTTTTTACATTTCCGATGTTAATTATGTGCATCAAGTTTCTTTAATTTGGCACCAGCCATTTGCAGAAATAAACTAAACATTTTCTAGAACTGGGAACTGGATGTTGTGATACGGAATGTCGGGTTAAATTTTGGTCCAAGCTGCATTTTAGCCTAATCGCAACATGTGCAAATGTTACAACTCGATAGTCGAAACATGTACCATTAGTGCATTGATATGTACCACACATATAACTCTGTATCTAGAATATTCTTGTTTGTTCCGACATCACGCAGAAAATAAAGACTTTTAATGAGTTTCCATAACTTGATAGCTCGTGGTTCAGTTCAAACTTTGACGCATATGTTGAGACGTTAGGTCATTTTATGAGTAATCAGGCATTACTTCAAACGTGCTGAATCGATTTTGACCGGATTTAAAACTTTTTCTGTAACGAACATTGGATATAAATAGGAGGTTGGGTTAAAGGGGGAGAGGGGTTGGGCTTTTCCAAACCAAATGTAGATGGTAATTATCTGTCAGTTTCAAAGTACACTTATGCAAAGTTACTTTAAAATGGGATAGGAACTATAGCTTTGTACAAATATTTTTATTTTACTTATGGCTTTACGTCTCGTCAACGTGGTGGTTATTAGAGGCGGGATTGGAGTGGGGACAAGGAACGGGAAGGATGGCCTTTTTACAGGAAGCATCCCAGCATTCGCCTGGAGGGATTTTGTGGAAACCATGGAAAACCCAAATCTGGATGCCCGGACGGGGATTCGAACCGGCGTCCTCTCCAATGCGAGGCCAGAGCGTTAACCGCTAATCCAGCACGTTCTGTCAAAGTCCCATAAAAACGATAACATTGTGTAAACAACATTTGCGAAAATTATATTCTACAAATACCTCTTCTTCGCTCACTTTCTGTACTTGTTCGCAGAGTGCTAATCTGGTTTTAGGCCATATTTCGCAATTGGTGACTGATCTTCTAAAGCCACATTAATCAGGTGGGAAAGCCGATACTACTCTCTGGTGGGCGCATAGTCAGAAATTGTCGACACCAATATCTCGATTTACTATCCGACATTTTATAATTGGTTGATATACTAACTGAGATTCGCACGAGTATCCTTGCCTACTTGAAAACCACTTACGCCATTCACATATATTTCTGATGTAGTTGTATATCAATCTGCATTCATTTACCTACGACTGACGTCAAACTGATTGGCCTATAATTTTCTACTCTTTGTCACCCCTCCTTTATGTACCGGCACTACTATCACACCTTTCCAGTCGTCTGGTAAGCAGCACGAATCCAGACTCAATTTAAATAATATTTCAAAACAAGGTATATTGTCACATTCGGTTATTTTTAAGACACCCGTAGTAATATTACAAGCTACACTAGCCCCTTTATGTTTTTAAACTTTCTTAGTTTCTTCGCGTTATGCTCAACGCACGGCGGTTAAGGAGAGTACAGCGTTCACTGAACGTGGCGTTACCCTGTTCCTGGAGCAGTGGATGGCGATGGCCGTGTCCCTCCGCTCGCTGACGTGGCAGCCGCAGTAGATGTCGCTGGCGCCCGAAGACGCGAGGCCGGCCGCCACCACAACCAGCAGGTGGGGGAGGCGGACGAAGATTCTGCAACAGAAAATCAACACTGCACACTGTACGAACTATCTACTATACGGACACATCTACTATATAACTTCCTAAGCTCTTTCACTCACTCATTCTATCACCTCGAAAGCTATTGGCTGGAAAAGGGAGTCAAGTGTCAGCGTTCGCTGGCATATTAACCACCACCAGACTTTTTTTTTGCTTGTGGCTTTACGCATCGTCGACGTCGAGGTCATTAGCGGCGAGATGGGATTGGCGACAAGGGACGGGAAGGAATTCGGCAATGGCCTTTTTGAAGGAAGCAACCCTGCATTGACCTGTGGTGATTTGGGGAAACCATGGAAAACCCAAATCTGGATGCCCGTATGGGGATTCGAACCACCGTCCTCCCGAATGCGAGACCAGAGCGTTAACCGTTCACCCACCCACGCTCGGTAACCGCCACCAGAGATATCATTGGAACAAATTCCAGGTTACGTCCACAATTTAATATCTAAGCAGCTGCTACCAAATTAATTGACATGATACATTCAATAAATTTGTTTCTGGAGCATTTAGTAGTTTAAAAAAAATATCGACCACCTTTACGGCTGAAAAAATGTTTATATCCTTTTAAGTAAAATGTTGCTAGTGAAAGGAATACAAAAAAACTTAAAAACACTTAAATTACTCATGGTATCCGGTGTAACCACGAATACGAGTTGTCATTCAGGACCTAAATGTCACTAATTATTAAAACTTACGCTAATGTTGTTGTTTGACAAAAATTTATACATTAAGATTTATTTGCTTTTTATGTACCTTACTGACGACTTTTGTTAATGGTCTTCGTTCATGTTCGCTGTACGTTATTAGTGTGTTTATCAAAACAAATATGTCACCGAATCGAGTAATCTGGCAATTCCTTTCTTCAGAGTTGCTCAAGTGTTTAATCATCTGGAATCTGATATAAGTTCTCTGGCCTTTACAGACACTATGATCAAAGATTACATTATGAATGTCCATCGTCAAAAAAGTGATGCTTTGGAAGCAAACAAATTAAGTTTGTATTTCAGCAGGTTTAAGTCTGCGACCTTTGAAATAATTATACGATAAGTGATCATTACTGTCCTACGTGTATTAATACTTCTGAATTCTTGAAGCTCAAGAGATTTTATTCACCCTGAAACACAGGACAAGTTTGTATTTGGTCAAGTCAGGTCAACCTGTCAGAAGCTGTGACCATAAAAACTGAAATTATTCTAGATCCGTGACGATACGCAAAAAACGGTCACGGGTTTACACTAATGTGTTTAAGATACTTCCTAAAAGTATGAAACAGGTTTTCGATAACAAAGGTGTATTTTTTAAAAAAACTGAGTGATTATCTAATAGAAAACTTCTCCTACTCCATTACAGAAATTGTACAAAAGAATTTATTGCATTTAATATGACATTTGTATAAAAATTAAATTTTATTTTTATTTCATTTTCTTATATTTTTTTATCACTGAAATATTTAATAATTATTATTTTTTTACTATGTTATATTTTTCACTATGATTATTACTCACTCTATGTAAATACTTTAACCATGATACGTTTCATATCCCAGAGGTCCTTACTCAGCAGGGTTGTATGAAACAAGAGAAATAAAAATAAAAGACAATAGAATGTACACTCTGATTTGCTGGAAGTGTTACTGGTTAAAGTTTAACCTAGTAGACGAACTTCTACCTACACGAAGCTGCTCGTTTATGGGCCAGCAGTTCGGGGATACTGCTGTTTAATTTTAGGTCATATAGTTTGCAGACATAGTGGACTATTGGCTTGACTGAAGAGTCAACAACAGTCCCACTACTAGGTTTTATCGTTAATTATGTATTAACTAACTTTTTGTTTGAAATATAAGTTTTATTTAATTTACCGTGAAAAATCATATAAAATAATTATAATGACTCTCTAGTATCAAAGTACCCAATGAGTACGTAAATATGAAGGTTCTCTAGGTGTTAAAAATTAATTTAATGTCCTCAGACGACTAGCCGAGAAAATGAAGAGTTTCCACAAGATATTTCGGCCATTAATGCACAGCCGCCATCTTGTGGTCTTCACCCTATTGTATTGTATTATTTACGCGTTGAGTGTTAAGATTTAAGTTTACAGGCGATCGGGACACATTCACCTCTCCTCACAGTCCGCGTGGGTGAGATGCAACAACAGTCGCTTTAGTAGTGACAGCTTTAGTGGTTAGCAGTAGCCGGAATTCTTTAATTTCTATAGAGACAATAATTTTATTTCAGTTACCGAAAACTATGAACAAAATTCATGTTGCTTACATTCTGACATTAAATGTTGTATACGAAGAGGTATTGTAAATTAGAAGTATGTACACGTTCTTAATCGCCTTTTCTGTTTGATTGTCAATCAGAGCCCGAGGAACAAACTTGGCAGCAACCCTTTCCATTCCCAAATCTTCGGTTAAAATTCGCCGAACCGAGCTCCAAGATAACCCACTTGTGGCGATACGCAGTACGCCACCGCACCTCAATCAGCGCACAGAAGTTGGCAGCACTGCCGTGAGATCCCGACGAGCCAGCCGCCAGAGGGCAGCGCGGCAGTGTGCACCCGACAGCGCACGCCGGCCAGCAGGAAGAGACCCCAGTCGTTCGCCAGTCGTCATTCAGTCGCTCGCCAGTCGTCAGTCGGTCGTCGCGCTCGCAGTTGTCATTGTCGTGTCACGGAAGTGTTTTCCCGAAATACCATTCGGACGGGCCGTGTACCAAACTGACTACGCTAGTGCACACTCAGTCTGATGCAGCTCACTGTTATTCAATGTAATGTGCATGTATTGTGTTACTTGAGCCCTACAATATATCTTCATAACACATCAAGTTATCGCGTTTGGTTGTAATCAGTTTCCTGTGTCAGTAAAAAATTTTATGTGGGGCAACCCTGCCCACACACCAATCTCTGACAGTTGATCAATTGTCTGTCGACGGTCTGAGAGAACAAGCTCTCGAATTTTTTCAAAATTTTCGTCGATTCAGCGAGTTGATGGACGCCCAAAACGAGGTTTTCATCAATCATCACGTCACCATATTTAAACCGAGCGAACCACTCGTATACTTGAGTTTTTCTTATAGCGTCATCTTTTTAAGCTGTTTTCAACACTAAAACAGTTTCAGCAGCATTTTTACTGAGTAGAAAACAAAATTTCACGGATTCACGTTGTACACTTAAACTTGCTGTCATCAAAAACGAAACAATAACAAAACAGCCCAAACAAAAGTTCGCTGCCGATTAACAGAACAAGCCAGGTCCACAACACAGGCGGCTATAAACGCCTGGTGGCAGAAACGCGCAGTACACAAGTTCCGCCTCGTATTTTCATCTCTCTTAGTATTTCATTTGTTTCACATTTTAGGTGTACGGAACTGATATGTAATTCGAGTTTCTGAATCCCTTACGCACAAATGAATACGTCACAACCACGTACGCGTTATATCATGTGACAGTTGATGCTGATGGTTCTGACTGTGGTTCTCTTCCGGTATCTGCTACTGACGATTCCAATTCAACAGTAAACCAGTGTAAAACATCGCTTATTCAACGAATCCTTTTTTCCAGTCCGTAAAACAGAGAAAGGTAGAGGACTGTAAACAGCTGCAGGGTAAACTGGACAGGATATCCAGTTGGGTTGGTAAACATGGGATCAAGATAAATGCAAAGAAGAGTCAGCTTATTAGATACACAAATAGAAAAAAAAAGGTTGATTATGATTACAAGGTGGGAAAAAAATTGCTTGCTGGAGACTTGAAAATGAAAATATCTTGGCATTACATTTGATAACAAGCTTAACTGGTCAGGACACATCGGACAGGTAGTAGGAAAAGGTTTCAAAATTCTGCATTCGTTGGAGAGAGTGATGAGGGGATGTACGAGAGAAGTAAAGGAATTGGGTTACAAAACTTGAACCATTGCTTGAATATGCTAGTGTAGTATGGTATCCACATTTTGAGTATCAAATACAGGAGTTGGAAAGGGTGCATAAAAGGGCTGCTAGATTTGTATCGCAATAACAGATATGATAAAAGAGCTGTAATGGGATTCATTGCAAGACAGGAGAAGGGCGAAGAGGGTCATGGGAGTGTACAAGGCGTATATTGGTGATGAGGCATGGAAAGATATTTGTCTAAGATTAAATGTAATGCACGGAACGGAAAAGATGACCATGACTTCAAGGTGGCATTGGATTTCAGGGTGTAGGAAGATTCTCTTTTTTGGGTAAGGGTGTCAGGGATTGGAATACGTTACCAAGGGAAATGACGAATAATTTACCAATAACGTAGAAAGAAATTATAGTTAAAATTTGTAGAGGGCAAATGTAGGTGGGTGCAGGAAAGGGGGAAGATGGGTTTTAGGGAAATTACCACCGGAGCGTGTGCTCCATTGCAATTTAATTTAATTAGTTCCTTGTTGGGTTGTTGAAATAAAGTACTGAGTAATATTATTTACAATTCATCTTTATGTATGTTATTTGATGTTAAATCGCAATAATGTTTTTTTTTTTTGTTTGTTTTTTAAATTTCATAGCGGATACAGAAACCATTGTTTATATATGAATTAATTAATTCCGACTAGTGATAACCCCTGCAGCTGACACTTGAGGGCAGATTATTACCTACGTAGGCCCTAGGGACGGAGAAAACCCTTCCCCACAGCAGTCCGCGGACAGAGTTTAAATTAAATATAAAACTAATGATTTGTTTCAACGCAAACTGAGTGGGATATGTCACAAATCACTGAACATGTACTATCAACCGATAGCTTATTCGTCGTTGTAATCTTTCTAGTACTTGAGAAAAAGGGATGCTGACAACAGAAATTAAAGATAGTGTTATGTTTGCTTTTCCTCTTTGTTCTTTCTTTACCACAATTTTTTGTGTTGAATGTGTTGGTTAATCTATCCTCGAGTGTTCTATATCGTTGAACTTACTTTATTGCTTGATGACACCTGCTCTGTATTTCCAGGTACTTGTCACTACCTCCATATCTAACTGTTTGACTATTGGAGTGCTGCTCTACACAGCAAAGGTAAGAGAAACGGCGATATCTTGGTAGCCCACTCAAATTAGCTTTTCAACATTACTTTCTCTTCAAATTGGGCGGCAACAGGAGAAAGAAGTGGGGCAATAGGACTGAATCTGCAAAACAACTACCTGACGAATAGTAAAGGTTGATTACCATAAAAGCTATCTCCACGTATATATATATATATATATATATATATATATATATAGGTTGTCCCACAGATAGGTCTCACCATTTTCTAGCATATCACAAAATTATATTTTAGTAAAAGTCTCATCATTTTCGAAATATTGATTTTTTTTTCGAAACAAGTGTCCAGTTCATTGTACTATTGTATCTCAACATCTATCCCCCCTTTTTTTAAGATAATGCGCTGGCACCCGGGTAGCCATATCAACAAGATAGCTTTCTAAGAATTCTTTGTCCAAATGTCCCAAACAATGAAAAAATACTTGCATGGTAACTTCAATTCGATACACTTTCATTTTAATAAAGTTAAATATAACAGCCTTCGTGCTTTAGAACTACCACAAAAACATAATTTTAAAAGGAATGTTAAACAATTATACCATTTTAAAATTGACAATAACGAAGCAATTTTTTAAAGTAATTGGCACGATGCGCTTAGTACTTTTTTTTTACGCCACATGCTGTCAAAGTCAACCATTTGTATACACATTTTACGTAAGGTTTTTTAAACCTTTCTTTAAAGTTTTAAGAAAAAAAAGAACATTGTTTTAGTTGACTCGAACATCCTTGAGTAAATATTAAAAAAGCAGGGTTCAAAAAGTCTTAATCTGTAGAAATGGCGTGGAATGAACTGAACAAAGTCACATGCGTCGAAAAAATCAGTATCTCGAAAATGGCGAGACTTTTACTAAAATAAAATTTAGTCATAAAGTAGAAAATGATGTGACCTTATCACCCTCTTCAGCAGTGACTAAGAGCAAAATAAGTGACACTGTCGCCACTTCATTTTTTTTTTCCTTATTGCTTTACTCCTTGTCGACGGCTAACGTCATTAGAGGCGGGATGGGACTGGCGACAAGGAACGGGAAGGAATTCGACCATGGCCTTTTTGAGGGAAGCAATCGCCTGGAGTGATTTGGGGCTTCACTGTTTTCCCGTCTACAGAAGTTGTAGCTTGGGCAAGAATCCCGGTATGCCCCCTCCCTCCCTCCCCCCTCTTCCCAGACCTGGCACTGACCTTAAGGGAAATTTACTTGTGCAACGATCCAGTTTTTGCAAATATGTCGAAAACAGAAGGTAACTCGGCCATATTGGGCGTTGGGCCGGTTCAGATAGGACAATTAGTGATCGAGAAATTCGAACTTAAAATTTTTTTTTTTTTTTTAATCTGGTGTGGCAACACACAAACCCACAGATCTTACGCCATATTGATGAAACTTTGCGCACGTATAATTTAAAACAAAGAGAAAAAATACTGCTTTAATTTGGATTACAAAAACCCAGCATCAGAACTTTGATATCCTTCTAGCGAGCAATGGCGAGAACATCAGCTGGTTCAAATACATTTCTCACCAGCTGTACAGTTTTAAAGGATCACAGTCGCTTATCATTAGTAATTTTTTTTTATTTCATTATGGCTTTACGCATCGTCATTATTCGCGGGAAAGGTCTAGGGCCGGAATGGCGAACCATTGGTACACGTGCCAACGATGGCACGTGACCAAGTAAACTGGGTACGGCGTTAATTAACTAGGTAGTAAGTAATCGATATAAGTAATTTATTTTTTGTCTACATAATTTAAGGTCATATTAAAAAAAGTTCATCGCCAACGAAACTACCGATGCCGGAACGACTAAAGGTTGCGCACTGACTTATTCACTTGTTTGGTTTTGCTAACGACGTTGACTACTTTTACGAATAACGCATAGTTCTTGCAATTTTTAAAATAATTTCCCTACCAGCAGCTCGTTTAAGTGTGTTACATTTATATGTACAACTATTCAGTATGGTTAGCTTGTTAAAAAAAAAAAAAAAAAAAAAAGTGCAGAATAACTGTAATAGAGCATTTCAACCTTTGTGAACTGAGAAATATGGTATCATTAATAAAGGCGATTAAGCTATATGCTCTGGAAAAGTGTGTAAAAGATCATCTGTAAAACGGCACTAAAAACAAATCACAAATCTCTGCCAAAAAAAAACAAACCAGAAAAATACTAACGACTCACTTCGAAACCGTTTGTAAGATGACTCCACTTCAGTTTGCATACTGCTACAAGTACCATGTATGAACCTAATATAAGTTATTTGGCATCCAATTTGCATCAACAGAATTTACACTAGTTTCATTTTATTTCTTTTCCTATGAATTATTAAGTGATGATTGTTTGATGGCACGTCATGGCTTCATCAACATTACTTTAGCAAAAATGGCACGTAGATCAGTAAAGGTTCGCCATCCCTGGACTAGGTTAAGGAATCCTATCACTCTCCTAGAGCAGTGTTCGGAAAACCTTAAAAGCTAAAGATCCAGTTTCACCATTAAAGGCGTCGTGAAAAATGTATAAGAGCCATGTTTAATAAATAATTAGTAATATAATTTATTAAAAATCAATACATCATTATACATACACTTATATATATAATATATTCATAAATAATTGGAAAGTATGTAGTAACCATTGCAATTGATGAATGTGCTTGTATTTCCATAGAAATTGCTCAAAATATTATGTGCGTTACTTGTCGTTTTAATTTGAAACATAAATCCAAATGTTCATGGGTTATTTGGGTTCTGAATTTGTTTTTAGCAAAGTTCATGTTCGAAACAGTTTGTCACACATTTATGTCGAACCAAAGACCTTCTTCTGCCGATTTTCTGGCTCACCATGGAGCTGGCAAATTAACGGCATTAGCAGACTGCAACCAACTATTGAAGACTGTGCATGTAAGATAATTAAAAAAAAAAAAAAAAAAAAAAAAAAAAAAAAAGTGTTTCAGACACTTTAAATAAACTGCAGAGGAACAATCAATAGTTTATTTATTTTTATTTGAGTCAGCTCGTTTCCATCGATGAGCGGGATTCACGCAAAAACTACTACTGTAGTTGGATTCTGACGGGTTAAGATGATAGCGTCCGAATTATCATAGGCAAGTTAACCTGCGCAGCCGAAATATTCATTGGCATACTGTTAGTCGGAAATGAACTATTATTAGGTATTAAGTCGTGTCAGGTGCAGGGTGAATTCACCTTCGAACCTAACATTCGGGAGGAGGGCTGTTAAATCCCGTCCTGCATTGCTGATTGCGTTTTCCGCAGTCACTCCAGGTGAATTCCGGGATGGTTCCTTTCGAAGTCCACTGCCGAATTCCTTCCCGCTCCCTCCCCGTAGTTTAGTTAGGCTGAAAACACTTCCAGAGACCCTCCAGCAGCCCACCTCGGAGGCTTCACCTGGAAAGAATCAAATCTGCTATATAATTTCCTGAGCTCTCATCCACTCACCTCGATAGCTATTGGCTGGAGAACGGTGTCACGTGTCAGCCTTCGCTCGCAAAACAGCGAACAGAGATACCATGAGAAGAAATTCGTGGTTATGTCCACAAAAGTGATGCCAAATTAACTGCCATAAATATTCACTAACTTTGCTTTCCTATCGTTTCATAGTTAAAAAAAAAATATTGATAAATTTTGCTGCTGAAAAAAACGTGGATCTGCTTTTCAGTAACATGCTGCTAATGAAAACAACATAAACTTTAAAAAATTAATTTATTCGTTATCTCTGCTGTAACCACGAATACCAATTGTCATTCCGACTTAGGATAAATTTCAATTTAATTAAAACCTTCACTCATGTTGTTGGTTGACCAAAGTTTATGTATTACGGATCACTGGCTTTTTAGTTATTTTACTGGCCACTTTTGTTCATGTTCGCTGCACGTGAGATATTATTTTAAGCGGACATCAGACCAAATATGTTACTGAATCAACTATTCGGGCAATTAATTTCTCCAGAGTTGTTCAACTGTTTAATAATATGGAATGTGTGTTACGTTCTCTGGCCGTTACAGATACAATGACCAATGATTACATTATGAGTGTTGGCCCAGTCTCAATAAATAAAAAAATAAAAAAAAAAAAAAAAAAAAAAAAAAAAAAAAATAAAAAAAAACAACGTGATGCTTTAGAAGCAAACAGGAATTTTTAAAATTTTGCAGAGTGAACTTTAAAGGTAAAATACAATTCACGTTTGTATTTAAGCAATTATACGATTGCGCTGTTGTCCCTGTTCGTGTTTAATACCTACCTCCATTAACGCTTCTGAGTTCTTCTAGCTCAAGAGATTTTATTCACCCTGAAACACAGGTCAAGTATATATTTGGTCGGATCAGATCAGCCGGTTATATAATCTTTCATCCTAAAAACTGGAAGTATTTTACACCTGTGACGATACGCGAAAAACGGTCACGGGCACACACTAGTTTGTAAAAAAAAAAAAAATTGGAATTCAAATTGATGTTCATGTGTGGAACGCTCCTCGGTTTTGAGTCCATGCTTAACTGTGTGGGACAGAAAATTAATATTTGTGTTCTGGAAGAAGTATTATCTCTCAATCCACAAAGGATCAGGTTAGATTTCTGATGTTAGTGCAGAGGTGGAGGTAAGTGTGTGTGTGTGTGTGTGTGTGTGTGTGTGTGTGTGTGTGTGCAATGATGTGGGGAAATTTTGTTTGCGTCCTGTGGCGGGAGGATCTTTCGACACTCGAATCTCCCTGCGGACAAACAGGAAAGCTGCCGCCTGCTGTGACGACACGATCACTACTCGCGTCTCGCCAGACACACGTTTCTCAGGTAGCGTCCATTCAGTCACAAATACACGTACCACTGCTGACGACTGTGGTCCGAAACGTTTTTTTGGGATTTCGTACGCAGCGGGAAACGGAGCCAATTTTGATGTCGCTCCGCTTCTAGCATCGAAATTGAATAAGTTTGGGGCTTAAAGGTACTTCCGTGAACGAAATGAAACTTGTGAGAATTAAGTTTTTCCCGGCGTGTGTATGAAATGAATACTTCACGGGTTTTCTGCCGGATAATTTCTCTTTTCTTATGAAAACTTTGTTCCTACGTCTTGCAGTTTTGTTGGCCGACATCTTTTTATGCTTAGTACTATTGGCGTGAGCATGCAACATTGCAATATAAATTACGATAACATTGTTGTTATAATGTGTACAAAAATACTAAACATACTTCAATACCCATGTACTTCCACATGCTAATTATTATTTATTTTATCCTTCCACGATACAACTCCACGGACTCGTATTTAAAACAAAATAAAAAGATTATTACTTACTGTTAACGCGAGGCGATCTTCATACTTAATTGCGATATCTGACCTGCATGTTTTATATCCAATCTTTTAAATCAGGAACATTTGACCACTTGTCATTAAAATAGAGAATCTCTGTTTGCTCGTTGAGGGTAACGACCATGGTTACATATCGATGAATATTTCATTGCAAGCGTCCACTCTGAACAAAAACCAAACAAGCACGTCAGGAGTGAAGGGAATGTTGGGAGTGAAGGGGGAAACGAACGTTGTGTCGTCTAGGAGCGCTAGCGTGCGGCTAGAGCTTACTTCGTAATAGTTGAACAGTGTATATATATATATATATAGTCTCTGGTCGTCGGCACTCCTCTACCTCCCGCTGTGAGCGCTGCATGCTCGGCTTGGTCTCTTGGCCACCATGATATCTTTAGTCTCGGAAAAAAAAAAAAAAAAAATAGTATACGGGAATTCCGGGCCAGTAAAGTTTAATTCCTGGACACAGACCAGATACAAAATTCCGGAACATTCCCTGACATCTGGCAACCGTAAATAGCATGCCTGTGTCGATCAATGTCTCAATGAAATACTTTTGAAAATAATCTTCAGTCAGTGCTGAATCTGCAGTGGATCAGCGAGGAAGGCCTATCGCCATGCTGAAAAGAAGATTTTCTGAAAATGCGAAGTTATGGAGGGAATTTGGAGAGAAGTATTTTAGTACAGATGAAAGAGATCATTTTTGTAAATAATGTGAAATTAAAGCGACTTCGACATAACGATTTAAAAATTAATTTTCCAGTGGCGCGGTAAGTGCATGGAAGGAAATTACATCTACATGTAAGCGACATTACTACATAAAATAAATGTTGTATAATTCAGCATGTTTTGATGTATAGTACATTTAAATGTCTGGTCATATCTTCTTTCTTTTAGATCATATTTACCCGTTTTCAAGGTCATATTTAGCATTATATTTCTTTATTTTCTGTCAAAGTTCCGAATCCTAGATATTCCATAATTTCTGTGAAACCGGGATCTCCCGTAATAGCCAGATTTCTTAGAAAACATAAGTAACACGTATTTGGACTTTGTGCATCATTTTTCCTCAATAGCTGATAATATTAATAAGTAAATACAGGCTAAGCAATTGAATATTTCTTCCTTTCGCTTCTTAACTGAACCATGTTCAGAGGCTTCGCCGTTGATTGTTTATACATGTTACAATATCATGTTTCACATTTTGAATATTGTCTTTTAGGAGTTATAATCTATTTAAATTTTATGATACATTGCTAGATTTATCCATCGTTCTCAGCAATAGAAATCTCTGTATGTTTTACGGACTGCAGGTAATTTTCTGTTGTCATTGCACTTGTACAGCACTGCACTGTGTATTTTCTATGGTCTGTTTTCTTTACTTCTGGCTGTCATGCTATGTTATGCTGTATTGTTTTCCGAATTTGTCTTCCGTTGCTTTTATATGTAGCGCGTTTTTTTTTGTTTCAAAATATGTATGTTTGTGTCATTTTGTTATAACAAGGATATATACAAAACCATAATTAACCGAAACAAACATACGTATTTTGGAGAAAAAAAATCGCACCACACACGAAAGAAACGGAAAGACAAACAAGGAAAACAATACAGCTTCACATAGCGCAGAGCAATACACTCAATACGTAAAACATAACAATATTGCAACATGTATACTCAATTAACAGGAAAACCACTGAAAACGTTTCATTTAAGAACCGAAACGCGTTCTGAAAGTAAATAAACGGGCAAATATTCAAAAGCTTAAGCTGTACTTATTTATTAATAAGTTACACGAATCTCAGAGAGATGGAAAAACTGAAGTTCCCCCCATTGATCCAGGAACTGACAATCCCTCGTTCTGACTACCCTGTGGAAACATTGGACAAATTCCAAATTACAAGCCCTGGCGAAAATATCAAGGCTTTGCATCATCCTACAGGATCCATTCGCTAATAATAATAATAATAATTTTAAAAAATTCACTAAAAACATAAAAGATTCTTCAAAAATTTTTAATGACATATATTGGCCGAATTGAAGAGTTAAGGAATTTCAAATATTTAGGGGAGATGATTCAAGAAAATTGATTAAAAAATTTTGCAGTGGAAGAAAGGATATGTAAAATGGAAAGAGCGTAAGGTATTACTATGAATTTTTACAACATAAAGTGCCTGTCTAAAGGCCTTAAAATAAGACACTATAATACAGTGGTGGAACCGGAGTGTCTCTATGCAAGTGAATGCCTTGTATTAAATTTAAACTGGATAAGCTTGAATTATTGGAAAGGAGAATTATATTGTCAATGTTATGATATATTTACTTATAACAGAATCAATCCGTAAAAGGAGACATCTATTGCATGGATGACACCAGGTTAACCAAAAAGATATTCAAATATTTTTGGGAGAAAAATGAACTATAACCTGGAATCAAGAGATAATAATAGCAGTGAACAGGACGCTATGAAAGGGAAAATTTTCGAAAGCAGATATGGAATATGGCAGGATTCGAAGGTAGAGAGGAGAAAAAAACGTGTGCAAAATGTCTGAAGAGAAAGAGAGAAAACACAGTGTAATAATGAAGGACTACTGGAAAGGAAGAAAAAAAAAAACAACAGGAGAGGAATTGAAATTGGCGCGTGGTCCCTAGCTGGTTATAACGAAAAGAAGAAGGAAAAAAAAAACACACACACAGACTCTCTCTCTACTGTACACGCATATTCACACACAGACATATTTATTTCTGAGTCCACGTGACATATTTTATGTGCACGACTCTTAACTTATTTAATATAGGGAGGGAGAGCACTTTCTCCACCTGACCGAAACTGGTACTGAACAGCTGAAATTTGTTTCAACTGCTTCGTTATGATATCCTATTCACGTTTTGCACTCTTTCGAATTAAACTAAAAATGCTCTAATGCGAAACGCTGCACAACTGCGAAATGTTACCAGCACTGCAGACATGACACAAAAATTATCGGTACAGGGATCCTATCAACCTAAACAGGTTCGTTTTGTCATAGCGGTCGTGGTTAGGTTGAAATAAGGCTTGGACCAAGAGAAAAAAGTTTACGGGAAATTGGTTCTGTAACATCCATCTCAGAAATGGCGCATTTGTTACAAAAGAAGCAATCGATTGTCTCCGACTGCTTGTATCGATATAAAGATGGCGAGCGTTGTTGTACATCTCGAACAAATAATTTGAAACGGCACGAAAACATTACAACAAAGGATTTAACAAACATTTTAAAAGATTGTCATTAATTGTGCAGCGCCGGCGGCTTCTAAGGGAGCGTGCACAAACTACGTGGCTCGGTCCAGGGGGGGGGGAGGGGTTGGCTGGAAGGCTACGCTGGGCTACGTGGGAGAAGGAGGGGGGGTTCCGAGCCAGGCCACGTAGCTTTCCTTTCGTAACATTTTTCACAGTTAAAATGAGGAACTGAACTCACAACAGCATGTGAATATTTATTTCCCTCTGTTAATTATCTCCATATGTAATTTACAATAGTCTGACAAGAGAAAACAGTAAAAAATGTCTTCTGGAATCAAAAGGGAAAAATGCTGCGTTCTACGTAGGGGGGGGGGGGGGGTTAGAGGCAAAAGCCACGTAGAGCTACGTGGGGAGGAAGGGGGTTCACAGGAGGCCAAAATGGAGCTACGTGGTTTATGCACGCTCCCTAATAGCTGAGAGTCACTTTCATAATTCGGTCGTTATATTAAAATTCGTGGCGACTTTTTCGGAAAAGGAGAGTCCAAAACGTGAAGACATTATAACGAAGCAATTAAAACAAATTTTAACAGATCAGTACCAGTTTCGGGCAGTTGGGGAAAGTGTTCTCCCACCCTTATATATATAGTCAGGTACGAAATAATTTACACATCTGACGCAGGTTGGCCGAGTGTGTATGTACTACTCTAGTGTAGTTCGCGAACGAACTAGTTCGGGAAAGCGCTCGCACAGACGAACTAGTTTCCAGATCACTCGCTCCGCTCATTAGCTCGTTAGTTCGTTCGATTCTTTTCGGAAAACCGTCTTGTAACATCGTCCAGTTCAGTTAGTATTTTCCATGGTTAGTGGCAAGGACCCGGTGAGTCGACATATAAGCGGTTTTTTTTTTTTTTTTTTTTTTTTTTTTTTTTTTTTTTTTTTTTTTAAAAAACTATTTTAATGTTCTGCTGACAAAATTTTATTTATATATATATATTTTCTTTTATTCGGGCTTTACGCTTCGTTAACGTCGTCGACATTAGAGACGGGTCGGCAGGCGAGAGGATATCTTCTATATAATTTCGTAAGGTTTCACCTCGACAGCTATTGCCTGGAGAATGGTGTCACGTGTCAGCCTTCGCTCGCAAAACAGCGACCAAAGATACCATTAGAAGAAATTCGTGGTTATGTCCACAATTTAATACATAAGCAGTTTCCATAATACATTAAATAAGTTTGCTTTTCATAGCATTTCATAGTTAAAAAAGTATTGATAAATTTTGCGGCTAAAACACCTTGGATATGCTTTTCAATAATATGTTGCTAATAAAAACAACTTTAAGAAAATTATATTACTCATGGTCTCTACTAACTATACCAAGTGCAATAGCGTAAAAAACAACATGTTGGTTGAGGTCGCAAGCGAGCAACGACCACACCTCAAAATGCAAATGTAAAATGTAAGTTACAATATAAAACATATCCTAGTATACTTATGTAAACAAAACGTCTTGCATGATAATCCAAAACGGATATAAAAATATTAGTAATCAAACTGATATATGAATACAAGTAATATTATGCTGCCTATATAAGAATAATTTTGGTAAATCTAAAAATCATTGTATTCAAAACTCAATAACAAATTACATATTACAGCAAAACTGTACGCTGAAGATACCTCGGCGAGAGGCGAAACGCGTCCGGAAAAAATAAAAACAATATCCAACAGTTGTAATGGCGTATTATTAAACAACAAATACTAATTTATCAAGCAACTGTAGAAGAAAATGGCCTACAATAATCAAATAATATGTAACCACTGATGTCACTACGACTTAGGATAAATTTTAGTTTAATTACAACTTTCACTAATGTTGTTGCTTAACCAAAGTTTATGCTTTTTAGGTATTTTAATGACCTCTTTCGTTAATGGCCTTTGTTCATGTTCACTGTACGTGAGTTATTAGGTTATTTTAAGTGGACATCAGAACAAATGTGTTACCGAATGTTCTATTCTGGCAATTCTTTCTTCGTAGTTGCTCAACTGTTTAATAATATGGAATGTGTATTAAATTCTCTGGCCGTCACAGATACTATGACCAATGATTACATTAGTGTTTGCCCGGTCTCAATAAATAACGACGTGATGGTTTCGAAGCAAACTGGATTATTATTATTTTTTTTTAATTTTGCAGGTCAAATACAAGTCAAGTTTGTATTTAAACAAGTTCGAGTCTGTGACCTTTGAAACAATTATACGATTGCGCTATCGTCCCTGTTCGTGTTTAATACCTACCTCTATTAACGCTTCTGAGTTCCTCAAGCTCAAGAGATTTTACTCCCTCAAACACAGGTCAAGATTATATTTGGTCAAATCAGGCCAACCTGTCAAAATCTTTCATCCTAGAAACTGGAACTAATTTAGATCCGTGACGATACGCAAAGACGGTCACAGGCTTACGCTAGTGTTTTAATAATTATGAATATTCGTATTTCAGTTTATCCTCCCAATTACATTGGCCAGGTTGTTAAATAATTGTCTATTGATAAAACGTGTTAAAATTCTAAAAAACTATGTTACAAAACCGATACGACAACAAACAAAAGAGCGCATGCATTAGCAAAGCGAGTGAAAGATTTGTTTACCTGGAATTCGAGAAGGGAACTAACGAACTAAAAAAAGCGACCTAGTTTGCTGCGAACTAACCTGACCGTTCCCAGTCGCAAACTATTGTCCGCAAGTCTAGTGTGTACTTACGCCATGGTGTGTTGCTGAACAGCCTTCTTCTGCCGCTACTCAGTGACTGGATCCAGCCCTTCCTCTCCAGTACTGTCCAGCCAGCAGGCGGTACCCCCCACCAACTAACCCAGCGCGTCACAGTAGGTAGTACCGCAATACTACTCGCGCGTCACCCAAACACGCTGCAACGCGGAAACCGGACGCAACGAGCGGAACGTGACGTTCGAAATGGCAGCTGAGGGGCCATATATAAATTACGTAACACGAATTTCATGACGTTTGGAACCGCCCCACCCCCACCGCCTTTTCCTTGACACAGATGGTCAAATCTGTGTAACGCTCCCGTCCACTGTTGTGACGTCATATATTTGGCAATATTAAATTTTGAAATTAAAACAGCACTTCCAAAATTATTTATATTTTTCTCTATATTTTTTTCATCACAACAATAAAAAAACTGAGAAAACATAACAAATCAACCGAATGATACAAAATTTTATCATCTTGTATCCATGGATTTCTTTTTATTTATTGATTTATTTTGCTTGCCGCTCGTCGAGGTAGAGGTCTATAGAGGCAGGAATGTCCATTCCTGTATATTATTTCTGACTGGGACAGCAGGGACTTAGTTCTATATTTGGATAGTGCTAGCAACGTTTTCACATCTTTTTCGTGCAATGATATAGCATCGCCATCGTTCGAACTAAGAACTTCCCTGTTACATTTTGCTGCAGTTCTTTGAGAACGAGGGTGGTGGGTGACCGGTTAACGTTCTGGCCTCGCATTTGGGAGGACGCGGGTTCGAATCCCAGTCCGGGCATCCAGATTTGGGTTTTCCATGGTTTCTCCAAATGGTGAATGCCGGGATGCTTCCTTCAAAAAGCCATTGCCAAATTCCTTCCCGTTTCTCGCCCCCAGTCCTTTCCCACCTCTATTGACCTTGACGTCGACAAGGCATAGAGCCATCAGCAAAAAAAAAGTTCATTCAGGACGAATCTTCGTGATGGACAAAACATCTCGCTGCCTCGTATGTGATTGCTTGTGTTGGTTAGTGGCTTTGTATGTCCAAAGATATAGACCACAGAAGCCACGCGATCTTTTAAATAAGTATGCGAAAGTCATATTTTGTTAATCCCTCAATGTGACGTCACGAAGCATATGACTCGTCCCCCCCTCCCCTTGTCACACGACGTCACACTTTGGTGACCCTCTCACTCCCCCTTAAAGTGTGAGGTAATTTATGCATGGCACCTAGTAACGTGGCCTGAAACCTATCAACGCCGACGCAGTGACCTTATAGACCTCTGCTTTATGCAGCAGCAGATGATGTACAACTTCCTCATGACGACAATATGCCTGCGGCTTCAGCTTGGGGGATTCCTTACGAAGACCCGAGAGTTGCCTGAGACTGGGGAAAACTTAATACTCACCGCAATAACGCCAAGCTAAGCACGTAAGACTACTTCAGATCAGAGGAATCTGCTTATGAAGGTTGATTATGAGTAGTGTTCGGAACTTTGTGACAAAAAAGTACAGAAATATGCAGGCAAATATGACCTTAAAAATGGGTAAATACCTGTATGACCTAAAAATAACAACATATTATCAAACATTTAAATTTACTATACATCAAAATATGCTCAATTATATATAATTTATTTTACCTAGTAGTGTTGCTTTCACGTAGACAGCATAATTTGCTTCCGTGGACTCGTTGTATCCTTGGGAAATAAAATTTGAAACACTTTTCTTAAATTCACTTTAATTTTAGATAATTTACAGATTAGAACTCTTTCGTCTGTACTAAAATACTCCCCTCTAAATTCCCTTACGTAACTTCGCAGTTTCAAAAATTTTACTTTCGGCATGGCTCACTGATCCATTACAGATTTAACGATAGCTGAGTATATTTCACTGAGATATTGATTGACGCGGATCGACACAGACATGCTGCTGCTGTATTGTCGAGATTAAAAGGCGGGCGGAACATTACGTTTCGAAAGTGACAATAATGTATAACTTTAATTCTCGTCTGATGAATTCTGACTGCAGAGAAAATTAGTCTCTCCCCCCCCCCCTTTCCCCCAGCCTGTGTAACAGGCGTACAGTTCTGCGGATAATTATCTTAATTTCTTCTCATCTATATCTAGTGAATTCCCGGTACTATTAAAAACAAACAGATTTTTCCTCAAAATATGACCATAAATATTATCGAAATATGCCCAAAGCTTGGAAAATGGCCTGAATATGCATTTATGTGCTATATAAAATACACTTAAATACAATCTGAAAAGTTGGATCAGTGTTTAATTCAGCATTTCAGCTCAAAAAGAAGACAGGAGAAAAATAGCACTTATACTAATGATCCGAATCCCAATAATGACTATACGGTGGGGAACACCTGAAATATGAATATATTGACATACAATTTTATAACAAACCCAGCTGGGCAGGAAACTTTGGGGAAGTGATAGAAAAAGATATTATCTTTCATTTATTGGAGAGGGTGATGAGGGCATGTACCAGCGAAATAAAGGAATTGGGTTAGAAAACTTTGGTCAGACCATTGCTTGAGTATGGTAGTGTAGCATGGTGCCGACCTTTTGGGTGTCAAATACTGAAGCTTGAGAGGGTGCCAATGCCTCTTTTCTTTCCTTGAGTGGGCGCGCACATACAAAAGAGACATTTACGTGTTCAAAATAAACGAAAGACAATGATTTTTGTGAATTAAATTAATATTGAAAATAGTTATTTCAGTACTTTGGGATATACAATATTTTTGGTCTTTCATTTTCTGCAAAAACAGACCCATGGTTTTTGTCCGGTTTTGATAGTACTTAGCTCACCTATATTAAAAAAAAAAAAACAGAACAGTTTGGTAGCTCAGTGGTTAAAGCTCTTTATTTCAGACGTTTCTTGGTCTGGTTCCAGCTTCAAATTTCGGTGGAAGTAGGAATTTTTAACAGTTGTATACGATCAATTGCTTAGAGCGCTCCCTTGGTAGGATCTAACCAACCATCGAGTTTTGGACAGTGTTAATTCTTTTTTTTTTAAATTTACTTTAAATCAATTAGAAAAATACTGTCTACAACAGGGGTGGCCAACCCTGGAGATTCAGCACAGTTTTACAAAATATATTTATTTTATAGTGACCAAAGTAGTGAAAACCTATGTTTCAAAAAATACATTACTTGTGCTTCAATAATCAAAATTTAACTGTCAAAATTATGAGAAAAAATTAAGTTTAATTTTAAAATAATATTCTTGTGAATGTGAAATTTTTTAATATGCAGCCCGCGGAGTTATGATTTATTTCCGCAGTGGCCCGCGGGATCATTTGGGTCGGCCATTCCTGGTATACAGCGTTTCTCGGCTGCTGTTTATGAAAGTCCAAATTTTTTTGATCTTATTGTAATAAAAATCCTGCATCAGCATCCGCATTGGCAGATATTTCCCTACCGATACAAAAAACGGTTAAGTTTCTTGGATAAATTAGTATTAAGAGGGGTGAAGGGGTGCTGTTTTCTAAACTAAATGTAAACATGATTTTTCATCATTTTAAAATATCTGTGGGCAAAGTTCCTACAGGATCGGATAAAAACTGCAGATTTTTAAATTTCAAGATCGTATTTTTTGGTTGGCAACTGTACAGTCGGGATCAGTCCAACACCGTTTGACAGGAAATGTTAAGGGCTCTCAAAATATCACGCTTACCCCATCCATTTTGGTTATTTTCAGTTCGACTTTCGAGATATTTGCAAAATGACTGAATAGTTCAAAGTGTAAATTTTCATAAGGGAGAGTGGTGGGTTTTTGTAAACCAAATGTGGGAAATATTTTTCTCGTCGTTTTAAAGTAAATGTGTGCAATGTTCCATCGAAATCGGATACAAACAGTGGGTTTATATAAAGAACATTTGCAAAAATGAAGGAGAGGAATAAGCTTTCTGTAAACCAAATGTAGAAAGTATTTTTCTCTTTGCTTTAAATGAAAAGAACCTAATCTTAGTTCATATCCCGAAGGCTGGTTGAATCCTCCCGAAGGAGGCGTACTAACCCAACGTATCAGAGGCAGGACGGTCAGTTCCTTTCTTCTGGGACCTGCTATTTAATGTGGGATATAAACCACGGAACTTCCTGACGTCTGTCAGATAATCAAATGCAACACCTAAAAATTCCTGCTTCCTCCTGGATTTGGAACCGCGGCCTAATACAGAAAATTCCGTAAATAATCGCGTAAACTATTCACCTACAGACCATTTTGTGGCATACGTGTGGTAAGTACAAGGGGTGATCAAATGAAAAGGTACGAAACGATGTAAGAACGTAACAGTTAAATATTTGCATATTCCGCCATGGGAGAACGTAGCGAGACATCTCGGGATGCGATTGGAGTCTCTGACTGGGATCGGAGCGAGCGCGGGCGCCCGCATGCGCAGTAGAGAGCAGAGGATCTTATCGAAAGCGGCGTCCAAATGATGCGGCAGTCCGTATGAGGACAGGATGGCGTACAGGTGGGGGATGTGTACTTTGAGACACTCCGACGCCTACGCAGGTCCATCAAGAACAAAAGACCGGGGCTGCTTACGGAGGGTGTGGTTCTGCTCCATGATAACGCGCGTCCACACGTCTCCAGAGTCACACACATGGAGCTGGCCAAGTTCAAGTGGGAGACGTTGGACCATCCGCCCTACAGTCCGGACATGTCGCCCTGCGATTTCCATGTGTTTGGTCCACTGAAGAAACACCTGAAAGGGAAGCGCTTCAACTCGGACGACGTACTCAAGGACGCTGTGAAGGACTGGGTCTCGTCACGGCCACAGGAATTCTGGGAACAAGGAATCCTGCGGCTTGTTCATCAGTGTGATCGTTGTGCTCAGGCCTATGGTGTATATTTTGAATAAAGTCTACATTTGTACCCACCGTGTCGTTTCGTACCTTTTCATTTGATCACCCCCTTATACTATCAAAATTTGATGAAATACTGTGGGATTATATGAACAATGTAGGCAAAAATTATGGTGAGGGAGTGGGGTAAGAAGAAGTGATTTCTTTTTAAAATCAAATGTTGAAAATATTTCTGTTTTGATTACTGAGCAGCAATTTTAACGGATGTTGCTATTACGTTGCAGTGCAGACTGGACCAAAATGTATACTCACATTCCGCATCACAGCAACCAATTTACGCCGTTCTGGGAATTGTTCGGGTATATCAATCTTTAGTTCACTTCTGGAAATTGCTGGTGTCAAATTAATAAATTCTGGTACACATGACTCACACCGGAGCTACAAAGATAGTGTACAGATAAATCAGTCAGAATTAGACCGGAGAACGCCGAATATTCTGCTAGCCCAATATATTTTCTTTTAAAACACTGTGTTTCACCATGAAGCGGTCCGCTCACCGATGCTTGATATTTTACTAGCAAGCGTTGGTCGGTGTGAGCAGGAGAGACTATTTCGCAGTGCAACCACCACGGCACCCTTTTAAGTGCAGTGCAGGTTTTGGAGATGGGAAAGGAGATAATGGGAACACACATTCCTTCAGTGGGGACAGTCCGCCCGTGCCAGTGGTGCGTGAAGTACAGAGCGGTTGTGTGTGTGTGTGCATGTAAGGATATATATATTTTTTTATTATTTATCTCACATTTATACAGCCTAATATCTAGATACTAAATTAGGCCCTATTACATACATTTTTTTTAAATTGATTAAGGGTTCCGCCAGTGTCGCTGGTTTCATTACTGGTTAATTTGGCCTCTCAGCTGTGTGGATTACCGGATAGCTTCCACAGTCTCCCGTCCCCGCGAAGAGGCAGGCCAAACCTGTTTTCTGGCGAAACCATGTTAACAGTTTACAATTTTACAGTCTAAGAAAGTTTTATGTAAGCAATTAGCATATTTTTCCGCTTCACTTAGCTAATTGGTAACTGATACGAAATGATAAATTATTAAATATTAAATATTAAACAATATACGTTACAGATGAGTCAGTTAGTAAATGGATTACAATATTTACATTGGTAGTTATTTGACAATTACAGTGCGAGCTTACAGTTGTTTGTCGGTTAGTGAATACATGATCATATTACATCAGGTTGTATTACAATGAATTTCTAACAACAATTTTTAAGATACAGATCTACTGGGATTTACAATACATGCGTTATTATTTTCACAGTTTCTACATGCATACATTAGTACTACCTGCTTTGCTTTTACAGCCTTGCACCAGTTCGTGTGTTATCGAAATTCCGTTGCTATTAATTTGTGACTTGTTTTTTGAAATGTATTTTTTTTTTGTAACTATATTAAGGTATGGTAACATTCCATATCTTTGATCAATGCCATTGGGCAATTTTTATGCCTTTTAGTAATACAAACACTGGCCATTTTTTATTTGCGTCAGTTTGTGCTCAATACGCACGCGGCCTGTCAGGCATTAACCTCGCTGGCTAGATGCTGTATCGGCACTGCTGACCACTGTAAATTCCGTGGCAAACACGACCTGGCTCCGGCTTTGTAAACATTTACAGTTCTTTGGCTATCAATTACATGATGTTTACGTTGTAGTACGCCAGCTAAGGACGCTACATCTTGGAAGGATATAACTGTTATTATTATTATTTACATCTTTCTGTATTCACCACACTATTCCTTCCACCGTTATTATCCCGGAAACAGTAAACCATTCCTGGTCCGTCTGGCATTTCCAGCCGAACCGGATTGGTTGACCCGTCGGGATCACTTACGGTTACCAGAAGTTCTCGCACTATTCTGTTAACTACAATGCTCTCATTCGCCTAGATACGCCTGTGCAGCTGCTGGGGTCCCGGAGGTGGTCGGCCCCGCCCGACTACTGCTCGGTCCAGATATTTTTTCCTGTGTAGTTTAGATACTTTGTCTGATAGGTTGTCAAGCCTGCTCCACAATTGCTCGTCCAGGATTATATCCCGTGTTAGCATGTTCCGCATTTCGCTAACATCCGCTGTTCTCACCTCTTCCGTTTCAGGACACTCCCACAAGACGTGCTCTGGTGTTCCTTCTGCGCCACACTCACATGCACTGGTTTCCTTCAACCCTCTTTGATATAGCATCTGGTTATATGGTCCGTGTCCGGTCATGTAATGTATTAGCCCAGGTGAAGGATTAAAGAATCCAGATTCAGCCTCTCTTGTACATTTGGAAACACGCTGTATAATCTTCTGCCTGTTTGGCTGCTGTCACAACGGGCTTGCCATTCGGCGAGGAGTGCGTTTTTAATTTCCACCACAGGATTGTGCTACTGCTCCCACAATCTCCTGCACCTTGGCCTGATTTTCTTTACGTAGCCAGTATATGGCTCCTCGTCTCCTGATCTCGAGATCCAGTGGCCATACTCCTACTAATATTGTGAGTGAGTCAGCAGATGTAGTAGCATAGGCACCACTTAGCCGTATCAGAATGTTTCTCTGCACTCTCAGTACCGCCTTACGAGGTTTCACCTGCAGTAGTTTATGCGCCCAAACACTGGCCGCATACCCTACCAGTGATGCCAGGATAGCATCATGGTATCTTCTTTATTAAGATGATCGGGAGATGGAATTTCCTCTGGCCTATGCTTACAAATTTGTGCATGACCACCTTAGCTCTTTCACACGTCTCGGAAATATGCGTTGCGAAGTTTAGGAACTCATCCAGAGTGACGCCTAAGTATCTTGTTGTCGGCTTCCTTTTTATGGTGATGTTATTCATCTTAACAATTGGATCCCGCTCCAATTTCCCTTTTAGTAGCATCATTTGGGTCTTCTTTGGTGCAAGGCTCAGCTTAGCCTCCAAGCACCATGCCTGAAGTTCTTCGATCACTACCTTGGATTTATCTTCTATGTCTTGTCTGGTCCGACCTTCAATCAACAACAGCAAATTGTCAGCAAAGGCGACCAGCCCCAGCAAGCCACACAGCCCCTCCAAACGCCTAAGAGCATCTTCAAAAACTAAATCCCAGAAGACTAGCCCACTTACTGAGCCCTGGGGACAGCCCTTAGTAAGACGTTTATCTACCTTCCCTCGTGGACATCTCAATGTGGCGAATCTATTCTTACAGTAATCCCGCAGTGTATTATACAGGTTACTTGGACAGTTGATTTCCCTTAGGCGGCGGAACAACATCGGCCACCATAAATTGTCGAAAGCTGCGGAAACATCTATGAAAATTCCTATTACGTACTTCATAGAACTACTTTTAACTAAATTTACCGCCCTGTTTACTGCGTCCTTCGGTCGACCTGCCTGCTCGAAAGCCATATTGGTTCATGTTAATGCCTATTTGGCTTCTGTGATATTGCAGTTTGTTAATCAATACTTTTTCTTGAACCTTTCCAAGGACGTTTAGCAGGCAGATCGGCCGATATGATTTTGGGTTTGCCAGATCTCTGTCTCGCCCCTTGGTCAATATCATGACTTCACTTTGCTTCCAGATGTTTGGAACCCGGCCTTGAGGGGGCACTTGTTAAAAAGCGTACATAGTGGGAAGGCCAGTTGGACTACTAGGGCCTGCAACACTTCTGCTACTATCCCGTCCGGTCCCGGTGCTTTATGCTTTGCCATACTGTTTATGGCCTTTACTACCTCGTCTACTGTTATGTCCTCCCCTTCCGATTCAGCTACATAAAAGCTGAGATTGATCACTCCGTACGTTTCTATGAAAGTCGGTTTCTCTATCTTCCACATCATCAGGTAGTAGCTGCCTTAATAATTCCTCCGCTGTTGTAGTCCAATTTTTGGTCATGATACCTTCCTCAGTCCTCACAGTGGCTAACGTAGTAGGTGGTCTTATTTTTCCGGCAACTATCTTATACGGAATGCCCCAGGGATCTGATCTAAGATTGGATCTGACATAGGCCTCCCAGCTATGTGTTTTAGTTTTTAAGAGTTGCTGCTTAAAAGCTTCTTTTCTTTCCCTGTATCTATTAAGCAAAACAAGCCTATCAGCCGCCACAGCACAGCGTTGGTACTGCCTCCACGCCCTTCGCATGTTCGATCTCATTCTATGCAGTCTCTCATCCCACGGTATATCCTTCACCCTTTTTACCTTTGCCAGTGGAATACTGCCTTTCATTGCTGTTTGGATGGACCTAGTCAGTTCCCTTGCCATGTGGTCCACGTCATTGCCCTCCAGCAAGTCCACTGGAAGACGGAAACACTCCCTAAGTCTCTGCCATACCGCCCTTCTGATATTATAGCGAAGTTTAGTATTCCCATTACTAGTTGCCTCAGTTCGTTGCCGAGAGAGGTCATATAGAATTATATTGTGGTCACTCGTGGTTTGATTATCTACCACCCGCCAATTACGTAACATATTTCCCACAAGATCGTTAGTAATTGTTACGTCTATGTTAGATGTAGCTCCATGCCTATCATTAAAAGTAGGGGGATTGAATGGTTTGTTTCTTACTTCTAGATTAAACTCGCAGATCAACTCAGTCAGGTCTTGGCCTCTCTCATTTGTATGGTCACTGTGCCAGAGCAGTGACCGTGCATTTGCGTCTGCCGCTATGATTATCTTCTGGTTTCCTAGACTGTTGAGAATTTCTCTAATTTTATTCAAGTATCGATCAATTGGATCTTTGTATTGGAAGTACATTGATACTACAATTACGTTGCACCAACCTGTACTGATTTCTACACATGTAGTGTGCTCATCACAGAATTGAACAATTTTAGTTGTAGTTATATTCCTATTTAATACTATTATGCCTGACATAGGGTGCTCCCCGTCTGCAATGATTTGTGCAGTTACTGGCATGTACGGAATCGACCCTCTATTTGAATGGGGTTCCTGAAGGCATAATATGTCCCAGCTATTTTCCTCTGCCAATTTTCTTAACTCATGGAGGACTAGCTTGCTCCGTCTAGCATTTAACTGTGCAATTTTTATGATATCCATTTATGGGTGTCTGGTGTGGACATTGCACATCGGCCATTTGAGCTGCGGGTCAAATCTAATCCTTCCATGGGTCATGACGAACTGCTTATAGATCTCGTCAGGATCAAACATTTCATTTCGTCTATCGAATATTTTTTTTACGAGAATTAATAGCTGGGACGGATCCGCTGGCAGGTTGTTGGCCTTAAGCTGAATTCTATCTACCACTTCCAGCGTGGGAAAGGTTATTGACCTCCCTGCTGGATGCAATACGCGTGTTATTTGTCTTAGAGCCATAGTTAGTATGTTCTCCTGTTCCAGCTTATTCAGTCTCAGTATATCCTCCATATTCGCATACAACGATGTTGGATCTACTGACATACTCTTGGACACTTTCCCCATACTTGGTGCTTCGATGTTAGTTTCTCTTTTAACGCTATGCACAGCCATGGGATCTGATGGGATATTCTCGTGCACGCTTCCTATGCTTAGTGTATCTGTTTTCGATTCTCTTCTGACACTGCGCTGAGCCGTGAGGTCTACTGTACTTATTGTATTTATGCTCGACTCTCTTTTGACGCTATGCAGCGACGTATAATCATCTAGGCTATTTCCGAATACTTTCCCCGGCTTGTTGTGTCTATATTATAAAGCGATGTGGGATTTAATGAAGTATTTTCGAGCATGTTCCCCTCGTTTGGGATATCTAAGTTTGATTCTTTCTTGTTACTATAGGTGGGAATAAAATATTGCCTTGTCAATTCGGTTTTCACGCTCTCTTTGCCGGCGTTAGGGGGGGTTAAGCGGGGCAAAAGTACCCGGGACCCAGGCCAACAAAGGGGGGCCCGCCAGCCTGGGTGCCTAAATAAATAGAAATCAAACACAAAATTTAAAATCTGCACCAATAATTTTGAACGTTTTTGTATTAAAGTGTTCTGAATTTATATTTTAAAAAAGTATAAAGTAAAAATATCTTGGGGGGGGGGGGAGGTAGGGGGCCTAAGATCGCTTACCCGGGGCCCGAAAATCCTAACGCCGGCCTTGTATATAGTTGGAGGGAAAGCGTAAGTGCGATGTTGAAGGAGTTAGGTTGGGAAGACCTGGAACACCGAAGGCAGAAGCTCATCGAAAAATTCACTACTGACGTATTTCGGAATGACAGCAAACAAATATTGCTACCAGCAACATTCATATCTCGGAATGACCGCGGAAATAAGATAAGAGAAATCAGGGCCAGAACCGATTCATTTCTGTACTCATTTTTCCCACGAGCGATTAGGGAATGGAATAGGAAGGATTTACCGGGCGAGTAAACTTAAAATCCGACAGGAGTAGCTTTCGATAAAGCACTCCAGCCATCCTGATCTGGGTTTTCCATGGTTTTCCCAGATCACTCCACGCGAATGCGGGGATGGTTCCTCACAATAGCCCATGGGCGCCTCCTGCCATATCCCATATAACCCTTCCAAACCATAACCCTTTTCGATAGGTGCAATGCACCCTCCGCCACACACTTTTAGTGAATCGCGGAGTAATAATAATAATAGTAATAATATCGAAATTCGGCCAACGACGTAAACGATCGGTTTCTCTATGCTACTACCACAATAAAACAATAGTGATTTGCGGTAGATGGTTCTGATTTAAAAGTGAAATAAGGGGACTCATACGTCTTTGGTCGAAGTATGAAAGTGCACCATATTGACCACTTACAACCACCATATCTCGCACACCCCCATTGCTACCAACATCTAACCACCGTAGTACACGATGGTAGATCGATGCTACTACCACACATAAATACCACTGTTCTACGCTATGTAGCTGTTGCAGGAAAGTGAAATGTACGGACAGATATGTTTTTGGTCGAAATACAAAAATATCCTTGTTCGATCACTTTTAACCGTCATATCTGCTACACCCCAACAGCTACCGGCATTCGGTAACGTTGTGCACGATAGGAAACTCCATGCTACTACTACACACAAACACCATTGGTCTGCGCTATGTAGTCGTTGCAGCAAACTGAAACATAAAGACACATATGTCTTTGGTCGAAATACGAAAATATTCTTGATCGACCACTTTCAACTAACATATCTCCCACATCCCCACAGGTAACCATCATAGAGAACGAGGCCATTGCCACACACAAACACCCATGATCTGTGGAATTTCTTGGTGACTGGAAAGTGAGATATATGGACGCAGGCGTCTATTTTTATATGTAAAAATATATAAGATTGAACATGTCAAATTATCTAGTTTACAGCAGCGACGTGGTAGCTGAGTAGTTAAGGCGCTAGTAGGGATTGCCAGCTGATGGACTGTTTGGTGCCCATTCAATCGCGTTTACATATCTTTTTTTAAATAATGGCCTTCGGTCATTGCGACCATTTAGCCAGCTCCAATTTGTTTTTTGTACAGATTATTGTATCAGGCTCTAATCATGATATTGTGTACACTAGAGTGAGGACAGCACAAGACGAACACAACACTTAATTAAAACCACCCATGCCCGAGGCCGGACTCGAACCGGCGGCCCTTGCAATGCGAAGCCAGCGCGCTAGCCACTACACTGCCAGGGCCGGCTTACATATCTTTAACAGCTGGCAATCCCTACTAGCCGCTACTTTTACATAGGCAAGCCAAACCTTTATGTTCTTTACATGTCTCTATTTGAATTGAGTTAGAATTTATTTATATAAAAAAAGTGATTTTTTTTTTTTTTGAAAATTTAGTTAAAAGTTCTTGTGGCCAGATTTTAATACGCTATCCGGCGAATCGTATTTTCTGCTAATGATTATACGTAGAAATTTTATTTCAATCAAATAACAGACGGACATAGAAATAATGCTGGTGGATCTTGAACTATATTGTTTGCAAAATTGAAGTTCATCAAAATTATATGTTACTTAATTTTGTGTTCAGCATTTTATCCTATTTCATATTTTCATAAGTTTTCTCCAAGTATAAAAAAAACCATAAGGGTATCATCCCCTTCATTGAAGCGAATATTCAAATATTGATATTAACAGCAGGGTAGTCCCGTTTTTAATTAAGAAGCAGTTATTTAAATATTGAAAATATCAACAGGGCAGCCCGCTTATCAACTAAATCATAATTTATCCTTTTACTAAATAAAATTTAGCCTTATCTAATGCCTTAACTTAGCTAATAGCGCAGAGTTTAGTTCTTTTTATGGTTTTAAGCCTTGTCGACGTCGCGGTCATTAGAGACGGGTAAGGACTGGTGGCAAGGAACTGGAAGGAATTCGGCCATAGCTTTCTGTACGAGTCATCCCAGATTTCCTCGGAGGGATCTGGGGAACCCATGGAAAAACCAAATCTGGATGCCGGTGAAGGCATTCAAACCCGCGTCCTCCGGAATGCGAGGCCAGAGCCTTACCGCTCACACACCACGATCGACAGGTTTGTTGTCTCTTCCCTCGCACTGATCCAATGTGCCAGAGGTAAGGTGACGGCCAGATGTGGGACATCCGAACATGGAACCAGAACCATCAGGCATATCGTCGTAGCTCATATGAACAAAGCAAAATCAAAACAAAGTCTTTTCTGCTCTGGTATTAGAATCCGCGAGTTTCGATTTCTGTTTAGTTTTGAAGCGATGTAGAAGGCTTAAATGGGACGAGTTCCGGATATAGTAAGATACTTTCGTCATTTTGCTACACCCATTGGTAACACCCGTAAATCGACAATCCCACAGAAAATATTTTTTTCCTATTCTGTGAGGGGCGAATCATGTTCTACTGCGTGATAGTATGGCTACCTGCATTCTGATAGACGGAAATGTCACTGTTCGTAATAATAACTTCTTTTGTACGTCGTCGTCGTCTGTCTGAGGTAGGCTCATGTAAATTCTAAAGTTCCGGACCTTTGGCCTCTGACTTTTGTCTGATAAAGTTTTTCATAATGGCTGTCTAGTCAAGTCTTGTGGTAAGTGATAATTTTTTTTTTGTCATGTCATGTCCTGTAATGACGTGCTAGTGTCAGCATTGGTCGGTTGTATTTTGGGTCGTATGCGTCTTGTCCTAGGCTTTGAATAATTTCATGGGGAGAAACTTGTACTTTTGCGAAGAATTTTGCTGATTTGTCATTTATGTAGTCTGTCAGTGTTGGTATGCCTAGATCGTTATGGAGTCGTATGTTGGTCATGTACCGAGGGGCATTTGCTATTAATCTAACATATTTGTTCTGAATTATTTGCAGCTTTTTGAGGTTTCCGTCTGAGGCCATACTGTATACCTCCGAGCCATATAGGATTGCTGGTCTTATTATAGCTTTGTAAATCTGTAGCTTTGTTTTGGTGTTGAGGCTGTCCCCTTTGAGGAGGGGGTACAGTTGAAATATTCCGGCTTTGCCTATGTTGCATGCACTTTGAATGTGACTGGTCCATTTAAGTTTTTTGTCAAAAGTAACACCTAAGTACTTGACTGTGTCGCTCCATGAGAAATCCTTTTCGTCCAGTGATACACGGTCGTTCGGTGCTAATCTTTTAGTTGAGAACATTATTGCCTGGGATTTTCCTGCACTTATTTTGATTTTCCACTTATTACACCATTGTGTAATAAGTTCGAGGTGTTGTGTTAATTTCCTGACAATGAATCTTTGGTTTCGGCTAGACCTGTATATTTCAGTATCGTCTGCAAAACGTGCAATTTCTCCGCCTGGCTGGTGGGGAATGTCATTTATATAAATGCTGTACAAAATCGGGGCTATTACTGAACCTTGGGGTACGCCTGCTTCAATTTATTTCAACTGGCTATTGGCTCCTTCCACCATACGGAGAAAATAACACGAATGTATAGGCCCGTCTTTTCCATGTACCGCTCTGAGCAAACGCCCAAAGCCCTGCAGTAGATGGGGAACCCCCTAGTTCCTGCCTAAAGTCCTCTGTCGTAGTCAAAGGGTATCCATTAACACTAAGTGACCAGCGCTTCCAGTACGTAATAGATGGTCGAGCGAATAGATGTGAATAAGAACGAGCAAAAAGCGGATAGTAATTTAGAAAGCGTGTGTAGAAATAGATCTAAAACAGTGTTTCCCAACGTGGGGCCCACGCCCCACAGGGGGGCAATTTGTTTTTTTTAGGGGGGCAATTTAGAAATTGACTTGATACGACTTTACCGCTTTCTCTTTGGGTTATTTAAACGCAATGCCAGATATGGTTACAAAATATAGCAAAAAAGCAAATTCTTAAAAGGATCACACTAAATTGCCATAATAAATGTTTATTATAAATCTTTTGAATTTGAATTTTAGTATTTCATTATATGTTTTTTAATTTTACTTACTGTGTTTTATGATAATATTAAAGTGTTTCCTTTCAAAAACCATCCTATATCAGTTTCTTTAATAACAAATAATTTTTTTATTAAAAGTTATGTATGGGGGCAAAAAATTTTGAAAGTGGGATATGACCCAAAAAAGGTTGGGAAACACTGATCTAAAAAGTAATAACGGAGGCATATAATGTGGTTTTCACTCGCAGGCGAGTTGTTTCAATTTTATCTACTAAGGTGATTCACGAAAATAGTTGTTTGTCATACGTTCCATCATTTATTTAAATAAGAACACCTTTAACTTTTGCTGCATCGTGCATCGTTTTTGACATTGTTGAGAGCATTCATTGTTTATTAGAAATTGTTGTATCACATTCGTAGTTGTTAGATTGTCATCTATAACAATCAGTGTATTAGGTATTGTGAAACGTCGCGGAAAAATATTAGGTTTTCCGTTGTGAGTGTTACATGTCCGAGGCAGAAATTGCCTCCTGCCGGCCAACAGACTTCGCCTGTCCACGAACACCGCCTGCTCACGGACTCTGCTTGCCCTCGCGCTTCGCCTGCCCTTTGGCTTCGCCTGTCTGTGGACTTCACCTGCCCACGGACCTCGCCTGCCCACGGACTTCGCCTGCTCACGTACATCATCACACCCATCCACGTCACAGACAATTCATACATACCTACTGAAAGGAACCTTCCCTGAATATACGAACAGTAAAACCATAAACAAATTCATCAAACGATATATACCCAATATATCTATCCATAAACTTATCTCCACTAAAAACGGTATAATCATCAAGAGCAATTAACCAGACTTCCCCAAATTAATTAAAAACAAAATTGGACTAACCTCATTTGGTGACAACGCCACCTTAACAATAGTCACCTCATCCCCACCAAAACAACCAATCTCACCTAAACGACATCCTACACTCACAGCTGTCAT
>JARYHS010008075.1:179179261-179199331 GCA_031002005.1 Vandiemenella viatica | reverse complement strand
CGCGCAGCACTGGATAGTCCACTCTCCTCCTGTCGACAGGTACAAGACAGTCGGTTGACTGAGGATAGTGGACTCGGTTCACGACCAACTTTTGGCGTGCAAGTTCAACAAACAAGATGGCGACAACTAACAAGTCGCGTAAGCGGAGTGAAGCAGAGGCATTAAAATCTTTAGGACTGCATGAAGTGAGGAAATTCTGTGGAATTTTAAGAATAAAAATTATAAGAACAAGGATTTTAAAGATTCTGCTATCAAAAAATTGCTTCAAAATGGCGTCATTTTTTTATGTATCGGCAAAAATATTTCACAATAGCTATTCAAATTGAGATACAGCTAATCTTAAATCCTACCTTTTCACTTGAAACTTCGTTCAAAAAAAGGCGCTGAGGCATTTAAAGGATTTCTTTTTTATATCCTTGCTTTTAACCATTTTCTACGTTGATTTTGTTATTTTCTTTTTGTTATTATTAGGGAGGTGCTATTTTAATGGAGCACATGATGGCCTGGGATTTGACTGCGTTAATTTTTATCTTCTTTTTATTGCACCACTCCGTAATGAGATCCAGTTGTTGTGTTAGTTTGCGTGCTATGAAGTTTTGATTGCGGGAAGATGGGAAGACAGTTGCGTCATCGGCATAGATGCCTATTTCTCCACCTGGCTAGTGGGGAAGGTCATTTGTATAAATACTGTATTGTATTGGAGCTTGAACCGAACCTTGGGGTACGCCCTCTTCAATTGATTTCAACTGGGCAAGAACCCCTTTCCACTACGACATAGAACTTCCATCCCCAGAGGCAGCTGTTGATAATTTTCAGCAGATGGCCTGGGCAGCCATATGCATGCAATTTAAATATAATCCCGACATGCCAGCCACGATCAAAAGCTTTTGCAATGTCTAGCATCACAGCGCCTATATGGTGCCTGATTGGGCGCGCCCTACAGATCTTTTCAACCAGTCGGACAGCTTAGTGGGTTGTACTGTGCTGTGCACGGAAGCGAAATTATTCAGGTATAAGGATGTTGTTGTAATTGAGGAATTTTTGAAGATAGGTATTTATAAGGATGTCAAGGATTTTGCCGAGGATGTTTAGTAAGGATGTGCTGCCGGAGCGGCATGTCAATGTAGCGCTTATGCTTTTTCTTTCTTCGTGATGACTGGTGATTGGCTGGAGATATTTTGCTGCCAAGAGTGGTGCCAGGAGAAGTTGGCTTGGGAAGTTGGGCACCTGCTGGACAGGAAGGAAGATACGCCATCTTTAGTGACCAGCATGTCGAGGTGACTGGATTTACCACGTGGAGAGTTGTGAGTTATACGATATCCGAGTCTGGGGTCGCGTATGGCAATGTTCCATAGAGTATGGCAGGGGTCGGCAGACCGCAGCTCCGAACCACAAGTGGCTCTTCGAGGATATTAATCCGACTCTTTCATAATTTTTCCTTACATCTTTACGACAGTAATAGTAATAGTAGCAGTAATGTCGCAAAGATCTAAACACTTGAAGTATGCGAGTCCTCATTATTAGCAAGTATTTTTGCCAACCTCTACCGACAATACAACAAATTAAACAATATACCACAGTAGTATCAAGCTATTTGTGGTGTGTTCACGCTGGTAGTTTTATTTGTCTTGACTATTATTGTGTTGGGTCTGGTTTAGTAATTGTTTCCAATTTAAAAATATTTGTTTCTCAGATAACGTACCATTTTTACATTCGTATGGTGGTTTATTATTTTTACCATTTTTAATTCCCAAAAATATATTTTTTGCATATCCTTAAAGACAGTGTTAAACTGCGCCTAAGAAAAAATACGAAACAGTAACAGATGAATGTTGCGAATGCGAATGTGAATAGCCTGAGTTTTAGGCAAATAACAAGAAGTCTTATGCAGAGAGACACAAATAAAGTAAGGCCCATTTTCCCCAACATATGCCGCTGGCAACATGCGATTGAAAGTAATGGAAGAACTACAGAAATGTTTGCAGGAAGAAAAAACTAATCCCCGTTTGGGTTTTCCATGGTTTCCGCAAATCACTTCAGGTGAATGCCGGAATTCTTCCTTCAAGAAGGCCATGGCCGAATTCCTCTCCGTTCCTTGTCCCCACTCCCATCCCGCCTCTAATAACCTTAGGCGTAAAGCCGTTAAAAACTGTTTATTAAAATACAACCAGGCATATGGATCTTATGAATTCTTCCCGACGCTTTTAATATTGGAATTGTCTCTTTAGCTTCTAATTTAATTTAATTTAATTGCAATGGAGCACAGGCTCCCGTGGCAATTTCCCTGCAACCCCATCTTCCCCCAATCCTGCACCCACCTGCCCTCTACAAATTTTATCTTTAAATTCTTTCAACGTTTTCGGTAAATTATTCATCATTGTCTTGGTAACTCATTCCGATCCCTTACACCCTTACCTAAAAAAGACAATCTTCCCACACCCTTGTGCCTGAAATCGAGTGCCAACTTTGGTCATGTTTATCTTTTCACTTAGATGCACTAATTTTCATACCTATTGCAATATCTTTCCATGTCTCATCGCCAGTGTATGCCCTGTACACTCCCATGACCCTCCTCATACTCCTCCTGTTTGCAATGAATCCCTTTCCAGCTCCCTTATCATATCCATCACTGATTGCATTCTGTGATAATTTCCAGAAACAAATCTAGCAGCCCTTTTTGCAACCTCTCCAACTCCTGTATTTGGCACGTAAAATGATGGTCCCATACTACACTACCATATTCGAGCAATGGTCTGACCAATATTTTGTAACCCAATTCCTTTACTTCTGTCGTGCATCCCCTCATCACTCTCTCCAACAAGTGCAGAATTTAGAAACCTTTTCCTACCACCTGTCCAATGTGTCCTGCCCACTTAAGATTGTTATCAAATGTAATGCCAAGATATTTACATTTCAAGTCTTCAGCAAGCAATTCTTTCCCCACCTTATATTCACAATTAACGTTTTGTTTTTTATTTGTGTATCTAATAAGCTGACTCTTCTTTGCATTTATCTTCATCCCATGTTTTCCAATCCAACTAGATATCCTGTCCAGATCACCCTGCAACTGTTTACAATCTTCTATCGTTTTGATTCTTTTATATATCATTATGTCATCTGCAAACAATCTAATTTCAGATAGTAAACAATCAACACAATTATTCATTATAATAATGAATAGCAATGGTCCCAGTACACTACCCTGCGGCACTCCCATTTTTACTTCTACTTCTTTTGATACTACATTTCCTACCCTAATTTTCTGTTTTCTACCTTTTAAAAATTCTTTTACCAGAAAATCACTTTCTGATACACTCCAATAGTTTTTATCTAATTTACTACCATTTTATGGCTCACTCTGTCAAACGCCTTTGACAGATCTAGTGCTACACTATCAATTTGACCTCCCTTGTTCATTTCATCTGAAATATCTTGCATATATCACACCAACTGAGATTCGCATGAATTTTCCTTGCCTGAAAATATGTTGCCTGCTTGAGAACCAGTTAATAATATTTGCCTTCCTCTTGAGTAAGGCATTATCTGAGCATGCTGTTGACATTCGACGGATGGCAAAGTGTTACAGTTCTACATATTGCACTTCTTACTGGAAAAAGAAAAAAAAAAAAAAAAAACGATCACGATTCTGGACAAGGATGTTGGTCAGATAAGGATTTCTCATGTCTCTGAAAGCTTTCGTCCCTGAGTTAGTGGCCGAACAACAAAAATATAACATTTTTGTTTGGAATCAGTTTATTGTTTATGTATTCCGTCAACATAGGTGTGTTCTCATCTAGGAAAGGAGCCCGCATGAATATTTAATGTTGTTAGAGTTTTCCATCACTGTTTTATAAATTTAATAAGTTATTGATTAAAAAGCTTTGTTTGGAATAAGATTAAATAAATGTGAAAGTTCACATTGTTCAGTGGAAAACAGATCACATAGCAGCAGTCTGGAATGTTACATCTGTGATCCCATTTCCATTCAGACCCACACAATCTCGATGTCAACCAGTGTTCAAGGGGATAAAAAAAATTGGACGTATTCACGATGAAAAAGGAAAATCCTTACTTGTATATTAATTCGCAAAACTCCGTTTGAGTGTGAGTCAGAGAAAGATGTTAAGCATGTGCCTTTTTGAAAGCAATTCTCTTTCTCCATATATAAAGAAAATCCAACACCAAAGTCACATCATTTTTATATCTATTTGGTGTTGATCAGATTGACGTGCCATTTTTTCTTACTGTGACGCGCATTTCTACATTCTAAAAATATTTGCCTCAGATTATATTATTTTTCTCAATAAATTGTTCATCGCACCAGTCGATAGTCTCCGACGTCATTTCCTTCTAAAAAACAAAATATATCCCATTTCTTTATGCAGTGCCAACTTGTCGTTATGGTCACATGTTCCCTTCCATGTATTACGCCTAATTCTTTGACCGATATCCACGCCTCGTCACCAAGTTACGCACCGAGAGTGGTGGTGTAACGGATAGCGTTCTGGCCTCGCATTCGGGAGGACGGCGATTAGAATCCCCGTCCGCGCATCCAGATTTGGGTTTTCCATGGTTTCCCAAATCACTTCAGGCAAATGCCCGGATGCTTCATTAAAAAGGCCATGGCCCAATTCCTTTCCGTTCCTTGCCCCCATCCTTTCCCGTCTCTAAAGACCTCGCTGTTGAGAGACGTAAAGCAGTTAAAAAAAAAAAAAAACAAGTTACGCCTTACACTGTACATACACAGTACTCAATTTACCTTCCTCCTGTTTTCCTTCCAATGATTCCTACTACAGCTCGTTAATCATCAACACTTACTTGTTACTTTTTCTTCCTTTACATTTTGTTTATGGCTTTTCACCTTGTCGTCGTGGTCGTTAGAAGAGGACTGGTGGCATGGAACGGAGCGGGAAGGAATTCAGCCACGGCCTTCTGAAGGAAGTATCCCGGTATTCGCCTCGTGTGATCTAAATGGTACTTGGAACATGCTGTAAAATACTTGCTAACTATTTCCGCGTGAACTTTCACCTGTTCGTGAAAAGCCAGGATCGTCCAAAGAAAACAACGAGCATCTTTGTTTTGAACATTGATAATTGCTTTCTTTGCTTGGATATCGGATGGCAGTGCTGTAAATGAAGAGCCCCGAAACAGTGGTTCGAATTTAGCTACATGGATGTCGAGGGCGTTAATTTGATCGAGGCATTTGCCACTATCCCGGTCCTGGAATTCACTAAATCTCTTCTTGATATCTTGAAACACATAGACTTCATATCACTCTTCCAGGGAAGCGCTTAATGTGAGTTCGCGCATCATGGGCATAAAGCAAATACGGCTGACGTTAGTGACATTATTCTTCTGAATTTGGAAAATGCAATCCAGCCCCACCTGGCATTTTACAGCCGGTGTTGATGGACTGTGAATAATCGCGGAAATTTGGTAATTAAAAATGTCAAAACATGCTCTAATAAAATTGCCTTGATCTTTAAAATTTTCAGTATTTACAACAGTGATGTGAAGTAACCTATTCCCGTAAGCACTTGCCCTGATAGTTGGCTTCAAGCGCGTAGCATCCGGCTTATCTGTTTTTCCCCCACCCTCATTAACTGTTGCTGGTGTATTGGGCAGCCACTGGGACGATGGTTCGTCTGCAGCCCAGAGTGCCTCTACTGGCGACATAGTGGCTAATAGATCCTCATCGTTTGGATCTTCCCACGCACTGGTGCTGGGTTGGTTTATATCCATTATTGGAATACTCCCCGCACTGGTGCTGCTGGGTTGGTTTATGTCCACTATTGGAATACTCCACGCACTGGTGCTGCTGGGTTGGTTTATGTCCACTATTGGAATACTCCATAGTGCTGCAAGGTCTGGTGGTGACATATAAACATCTGAAAATAGACACAAAAAAATTAGATTCATAGTTACAAGTATGAAAAACAAAGCAGACTATAAAATGAATACATTACCTGACATTTTAATGCTTTTTGATGGGCCGTCATCATGGGTTGCCTTCCGTTTGTGTGTAGGTTGCACACTGGTAATGCCAACAGTATTCACATCATCTGCAACATAATAAATAATGTCTGTCATATATGCGTTAAGTATTAACATGAAAAATAATTTAAGTACCAAATGATTGCCAGTAGCAAAACAATTCATGAGTGGTAATCACATGCATAGCACCTCCACTCACATCTGCAACATAATAAATAATGTCAATCACATATTCACTAAGCATTCACATAAAAAATTGTTTAAAGTATTAAACACTTGCCAGTAGTAAAACAATCCATAATTTCCTTAGTGGTAATCACAGGCAAAGGACCTCCACTCACATCTGCAACATAATAAATAATGTCAGTCACATATGCAATAAGTATTCACATAAAAAATTATTTAAAGTATTAAACACTTGCCAGTAGTAAAACAATCCATCAATTCCTGATTGTTAATCACAGGCAAAGGACCTCCACTCACATCTACAACAAAATAAATAATGTCAATCACATATGTATTAAGTATTCACACGAAAAATTATTTAAAGTATTAGCTACTTACTGGTAACGCCAACAGCATTCATTTCATCATCAACAAAATAAATAATGTCAAGCATATGCACTAAGCATTCACATAAAAAATAATTTACAATGTTAATCACTTACCGCCTGCAAGATTGTACCGCACCTCAAGGTTGTCCATGGTTACCGATCGTGAGTCTACAAATTCATCACTGATAAGTTGCGATATGACGGGAAGACCTGTAAAATAAAATTAAAATAAAACTTACTTATTTATAATAATAATTATAATAATACTTAATAATAGAAAATTCACTCACCATTTGCTAAATACTGTTCGATGTCTTCAGCAGTCTGTACTCGATCCATGATGTTCACTCTGTAAGATACTGGTGATCAATGAGGCTGAGAAGAAGTTTGACACAGAATTTATACCCTGTCACGAACGGTAAATTGTGTTGTCGAAAGTAGGCCCCAGCCCGCTCACCCCAGGAATACTGCCTAACGGGAACCAACGCGTCACCCGGAAATAGCGCTGCGCTAGGAAACTACGCACGCCAGGAATAGCGTATAACGGGACCCGTTGCTCACCGACGCGTCATCTGTGATGCGCGCTGTCACCCACACCGAGTTACAGTACGCACCCCAGGAATAGCGTATAACGGGACCCGTTGCTCGCCGACGCGTCATCTGTGATGCGCGCTGGGAATAGCTACAACCGTTGTCGCCTGCGGGGGTGTGCGTCAGACTAAGCTCCACAGAATACTCAGATAGATTCAGGTCACGCGAGCCATGGAATGTTTGCGCAGATTGAGGTTTGTGCGGCCATCTGGGCGGGCGGTCAAGGAACTATCGTATGCGCAAATCTGACCGGTGCTGCCCTCCTAGCGACCACCAAATGAACTAACGGTCCGCCATCTTGTGACGTGAAAGCTAATTGGTCCATTCGAATTTCCCGCGAACCGGATGTGACGTCATAGAGTGGAGGGGAAAAAGGGGAAGGGAAGCCGCCATTTTGTGTCGCGTAACCGGAAGTGAGAAAATCCGTGCTCTCTCTTTGTCCTACTACTAAGCCAAAACAGTGTTTGATTTCGAGGTGGTAACGTGGATGTTGCAGAGCATTCTAGCAGAGACTTTTTTTTTCTTATGGCTTTAAGCTTTGCCGACGTCAAGGTCATTAGAGGCGGGATGGGATTGGGGACCAGAGACACTAAGGAATTTTGCCATTGCCTTTTGAATGAAGCATGCCGGCATTCGCCTGGAATGATTTGGGGAAACCATGGAAAACGCAAATCTGGATGTCCGGACGGCGATTCGAACCGGCGTCATCTCGAACGCAAGCCCAGAGCGTTAACCTCTCAACCACCACGCTCGGTGATATGGTTCATGGTTTGGTCCTCACCACACTCGCACTTAAAACTGCTAGCATCAGTATAACCCCATTTGACTAGATTTTCCTTGGACCTTCCACTCCTGTTTGAAATCGATTGTAGGACCGCCAGACGTTTCAGTCCTCTGCGTGACCAGGTGTCAAGCGCTCTGCAACTGTCAGTCGTCCCGAGATGTTAGAGACCTTCGTTTTCCACAACTGTACTTTTTTCCTTTCAGGTGACCCAATTAGTCTCCGCGAGGTTCTTAAGAAGCTTTTTCTGGACTCGAGTCTCTGGGCTGGTTGTGTATGGCCGTGCAGTGGATGAGTGCTTTGCCGTTCTACTTTAGATCTCTCTTTGTTCGCTGCCACTTCTCTCCGGTTACTGGATAGTGCAATCACAGAAAGCTGGTAAAGCCTGTCAACTGGGGTAGGCTTTAGGCAGCCTGTCACTAGCCTACAGTTGTTATTGAGGGCTGTTTGGTGTGAGATGATGAATACGAAACTGGGCATGCATATTCTGCAATTACTATTCACTACTGTCATACTATACACTTAAGCGTCCTCTTCAACGCCTACTCTTTGATCACTCCGCGAGTACTGTACTGTGCGGTAGTTAGCCATAGACCCTTTACCGCGCCGCAACAATAATTAATTCCATAGCTCCAGAAACAAGGCTTCATTATAACTACTTGAATCACTAATACCAGAAAATTAAATATTTATAATTAACCTTAAAACAAAGCATTAGCAATCACAGATATTAGGGATGGGGATGGGCTGGTTCCATTTGGCTTCTATGTCTCAAGTGTCAATCGGTCTTCCTAGAGCCTTCTCATTTTTTTTTATTTTTTTTTATGATGACTTGCGTGGGGTCTTTCCAAATCTCTTCTTGTTTCTTTTAGTCCTTTCTTGTGATTTTTCGTTTAGAGATGTAGTCGACCTACTGTTTTCCATTCTATTTAAGTGCCCTCACAATTTTATTGTTTTGTTATTACTGTGACTGTAATTTTGTCCCTTTTCTTGTATATAGCTTTATTTTTCATTTTATCCAAACTTTGTTTTCATGGTGATCTAAGACTTTCCTCAGTACATCCTTTTCTTCTCCAGTCTTTCCTATTTACCTATTATTTCCCAGTAATTTAGGTTGTGTAAAACGTTTGAGACTAGTTTTTATATAGCATTAAATTTGCCTTCTGCACGTGGATGATAATGAGCTAAGATTGTAGTGATATTAATTTGAAAACATTTCCACATTTCAAACCGCCATGCGATAAACCGTAATTAAATTACAAGGTCACTAAGTCTCCAAATCAGTTTGTACTGAGAGCGTGGGAAACGAATTACATAAAGCTGGTAATTTTTATGCAATTGGTTCTTATCTGACCGAAAATACGTAACGATTTACGGAATAAACAAGATTAATTCGGTTTGACGCAATGAGGAATCGTGTAAGTGGGGTCGCTTAAAGTGCACAGTCCGATTACTAAGTGGATGGAAGTCACTGATGAGCACAGATATCTCTGCCTTATCTCTCGAAACAATAGAGTTCCGAGTGCAAATTGTTGCTTAATACGGAGAAGCAATTGGTTTAGTGTAATCTTTGAGAGTATCTTTTCAAACGTCAAATGTGTTCCCAACCAGTACTTCGTTTTAAAATTATATAATTATTCATGATGACCATCTCCACGACCTGGTGCCCAGGCTTTGTGGCTGGGATTAGGGAGTCACCCCTCCCCCATTGGCAGCATTCTCGGAAAATTTAGCTGGGACGGTTTCCTCTTTCTTTTCTCATCGAGGGAAGTTTTACTGCGACGCGTTTATGTTTGGTGCAGGGTGTTGTTTTTTCGTTGTGATTGAATGAAAGATGTAGGAAGGGAGAGGGTGAAACCTCAGTCCTACTCTTCCGAAAGAATTGAATCGCCTTGACTAAAACAACGACCCCATCCGACGGATGCCCTTACTGCATACGCACTGCGGAGTGGTTTGGGAACGAGCCCAGGTTTTTGGCGCACACACTGGTGATTATGAATTTCACACCACCACCTCTGCTACCCTGCCGGCCAAGTCCACCACCAGGACTGGAACCAACTAACCCCTTGAAGGTGCCAATCATTTCCACGTATACTCAAATATAGGGCTGAAGTTTTTATCTCGTTTTGGAAAATGTGTGATAAATTGTCTATAGAACATACCAGTACAACCACTTCTTGTTACTCCGACCAGATGAAGGGATTTCTATTCTGCAGATGAAACTTTTATCTGTAAGACATTACCAAATTTTGTAACCCAATTCCCTTAATTTTCTGGTATATGCACTTATCACCCTCTCCAACAGATGCAGAATTTTTAAATCTTTGGTTACTACCCATCAAATGTGTCCTTTAATTGCGATCGAGTGCACGCTCCGGTGGCAATTTCCCTACACACCCATCTTCCCCCTTTCCTGCACCCACCTACATTTGACCCATGCGAATTTTAGCTTTAAATTCTTTCAACGATTTTGGTTAATTATTCATCATTTCTCTTGGTAAATTATTCCAATCCCTGACACTCTCACCCGAAAAAAGAGAATCATCCTTCACCCTTGTGCCTGAAATCGAATGCCAGCTTGAGATAATGGTCATCTTTTCTTTTCTATGCATTACATTTAATTTTTATACCAAAATCTTTCGAGCCTCATCACCAATATGCTCCCATGACCCTCTTCACTCTGCTCATGTCTTCCAATGAATACCATTCCAGCTCGTTTATCAAATCGGTTACTATTTACATTCTGCGGTAATTTACAGAAACAAATCTAGCAGCCCTTTTTTGCACCCTCTCCAACTCCTGTATTTGGCACGTAAAATGATGGTCCCATACTACACTACCATATTCGAGCAATGGTCTGACCAAAATTTTGTAACCCAATTCCTTTACTTCTGTCGTGCATCCCCTCATCACTCTCTCCAACAAGTGCAGAATTTAGAAACCTTTTCCTACCACCTGTCCAATGTGTCCTGCCCACTTAAGCTTGTTATCAAATGTAATGCCAAGATATTTACATTTCAAGTCTTCAGCAAGCAATTCTTTCCCCACCTTTAATCATAATAAATCTTTAGTTTTTTATTTGTGTTTCCAATAAGCTGACCCATGTTTACCAACCCAGATATCCTGTTCATATCAAATTAAAAGGGAAGGCAGCTAATTGGATATTGCATTAAAAACTCATGGTTAAGGATGTAATGTGGTATTGCAGTAGCATGCACTTCTTCGCCGTTGTGGAGAAAATCGCCATTGAAATATTCCGTACATTAGGTGGATATCAAAAGGTGCCTGGTTCAGTGAGCGAGCCCTGTGCCTCATATTACCCCATCGTCGCCGGATTAAATCTCTATGCTGCCAAAATTTTGTATTTATTCAAATATATGTACAGATATTTCCTGGCAATCATTTTGAACAATTAAGCGTAAAAGAAACAGACGGCTTCTTATTTTGAACCCCTCTTACTGTTGCGGCATTAAAGTTCTGTCGAACTGCAACTGTTAAGTAACAATACTGGTAGTTTATACATGTCGCAGCAAGTATTTCTATTTTTGAAACATAATTTTGTTTGCGAAGAACAGCATGAAGTTCGAAAGCGTCGTTTTTCACAACAAAAGGCGTTGACGTCAGATTATGATGTCGCGCTATGACGTCACGCTTTTTACCTCCATTGCACAACTTATGACCAGAGATGTTGTTCTACATTTGCACTATATTTAATAACAGTTCTATTGAGCTAGGCAACACTAAATAAATTAATGGTCAGAGCACTGAAAGAAAGTACCTATTCCGTTTAAATTGTCAAAATAATTATTAATTGCTTAAATTAATTTATTATTCGTTTAATGTAAAAGTATTCGTCAAAATCTTTGGCCATAGATATGTAAGGTAAAACCTTTAAATTTTTGTTTAGCAATGATTAGATTGTAAGAACAGAGAAATTCGCGGTGTATGCTTGAAATGAAGTCTTCATTCGTGAAGACTTCATTTCAGTGATTAGATTGATATTATAACCGGCCCTTGATTTTAAAGCAGAGGGCATGAGAAAATTAACTTTTCAAAATAATTTAAATTATTTTCATGAGTTTCCTGTTAGTTAAATCATTACTTCATTTTAACGAAAGTTGTTCCACAATGATCGCGATACTGCCTAGACTACAATTAAATCAATATTACCTGGCATTACGTAAGTACTTAAGATTTTTTAAATTTTCTTTGTTTTAACTGATGACATTTTTCAGCTGTATGTAGCAGGATTATCCATTCAACCGTTGTAATATCGATCCGAATCACGGATAACAAAAAAGGCAGAAGTAAGAACCCTTGAAAATTTTTGAATTAGTTTATACCCCAATGCGTTATTGCTACTAATTTGTGATCTAGTACTTGTATTAATATGCTTTTCTTGTTTCTCTGGTGGCAGGTTTAGCGTAGTATATGGTTAGGTTGAAATGTAATATGGACAAGGAAGGCAATGGAAAATTTTAAGGCACTAGGAATTACATTGATCTCTATTTTATAACAATTCTGTTCAGTTAAGCAACGATTTGCCAGAACACTGAAAGAAAAGGATGCATTTCGTTTAAATTTGAATATTAAATATCACTTGCTTTTTTACTGAAATCAATTACCTCGTTTGAATGAATGAAGTTCTAAATTGATCGCGATCTATGAGGCCTTCAACTACAATTAAAACTAATATTACTTGGCATAACGTAAGTTGTTAAGATTTATTTTTAGCATCCTTCGTTTTCACTGGGGTCATTATTTCATCCGCATCAAAGTTGTATCATCCGATAAATCATCGATCTTCATCATAGATAATAAAAAAGAAAGGTTTGAGAACACGTGAATACTTTTGATCAAGTTTACATCGCGATGCATGATGACATTGAAATTCGATGCTGGGAATGTATTAATTCGCGTGTGATTGAAGTTTTGAATTTCTAGCGGCAATATTAGCGGAGATTGTGGTTACGCTGAAATGCATCCTGGACCAAGTTCTCAAATGAAACTTTTGCTACAGCACAAGGGGCGATAAATTACAATGAGATTTATTTTATAACAATTCTATTTAGTTAAGCAACTGCAAAGAGATTAATTGCCAAATACACCGTTAAATCAGTAATTTTTGATGGGCTTTGTGGCTAGTAATATACATAATTGTTAAAACTGATTGCCGGGAATTAACTGTTTATATATTTGAATAAAAAAAATCCTTCAGCGAGATTCGATCCGGCGTCAATGAATGTATGAACTAAACAACTTTCTCGCTGCACCTTTTAGTTTCAGTAACGTAGAAAGTACCTGAATGCAACGGAATATTTCAATGTCGATAACGGCAAAGATGCGCTTGTTGCTGCTTTGCTACATTACACCTCTGGCCAGTGGCAGGTCCAGGATTTTGGTTTGGTAGGGGATTTTTGTTTCGGGGGGGCTTGAGTGGATTTCGTTTAGGTGAGGGGGGCTAGAGTCGGGTAAGGGTAGGTTTATAGTTATGCCGCCCTTAAAAGATCAGCAGAGCAAAAAATAAAAATTCTCCAAATTTCCAAAATTACGATGTCATAGTCGACCAATAATTTTTTTTTGGGGGGGGGGGAGGGGGTGAGGCTCGAGGCCCCTAGCTCCCTTCCCTGGATCCGCCACTGCTTCTGGCCTCGGGCTTTTATAACACTAAGTATGAATTGTATCTGAGAGCCACCCCTTGTTAGATAAGATCCAATTTAATTTTTAATACAAGGCATGTTACATTGAGATGATACATTTTTAAAAAATCAACATTTTCCTGTTTTGAAATTCTATTAGAATTTTCCTGTACGATTGGTCGTCGCTTGTCAAAATAGGATATGTGTAATAATGTGTCAAAAATAATTTCACAAAATTAAGAATATAGATTTCCTTTTAAAATTTAGTGTACTTTGACGTAACATGATGATAGGGAAAAAGAGAAACGAAAATTATCAAGCAGGTTGTGCAAGTACTAAAATGGACTAACTTCCAGGTTCTTACAAGGGACACATTTGACCTCGAACGCTCTGAACAGCACGAAAACATGGTTAGAATAACAAGCGATCATAAACAAAACAGTGGTGTGTGTCATTTCCATGCAAAACGTGGCATTCTACCTCAGATAATATACTGACTTTGTAAGACTACAATGTGACAAACCACAAGGGAAGATAAATGATCGTTATTTCATCCTGAAACCTCACTCCGTGATTTACAATCAACTTGCTGCACCTACATATAAGCCTATGATGCAATATGCTCGGCGAAAGCCAGGTTATGACACAGACATACCAACATCATCATTTGAAAATGTAATTAGTGTGGCTTTTGATATTGAACTGTGTGAATGCCAAAATGATTTGGAATGTGACAACGTGGCTTTAGTAAGCTGTGCACATTGTTCTCTTCCACTTTGTTTTAACCACTTCATCGAAATCCCGCATCTGCACTTTGAGGACTAATGTGGGGTACTGCTCTATATTAGGGATATTCACTAAACATCAATACATCGTACCCATTCGATGTTTACCATACGATACATCGGATTGATACGATGTTTCGACGAAGAATTTTTCTATTCAATGCACAGATTTTTTTTTTATAAAAACATCGAATCAATAAAAAACACTAACTCTGGCTAATAATGAGAAAAAGTAATAGAAATAAATAATAAGATTACTAAATTTATTCAAGATTAGATTAAATTATTTCAATTTAAAGTAACTGCAATTAACAGTTGGTGACACCTGTGAGCTGTTAGTGGAACATAACAACAGTGAAGATGAATTTTTCTTGCGATTGGCTATCCTGTTCGTATGAAAGAATGAATAAAATCAATTTCTTAGGTTCACTCCTACTGTTTGCTGTGAATCGAAATAAGATATTTATTACTCTTAAACAACTAAGTTTTAACTGATACTACTCAATATTTAAATATAAACCGGGTAGGGCCAACATCTCACTGACTATTGTCAGGACTTCTGTTGCATCCGAACGTTTATTTTCGAAGGCTGCTTAAATCATCTAGGAACAGAATGAAAATAAAAAGATTGAGTAAACTTTTTTTTCTGCAAAGTTTGGCTAAACACCTTTGGTGATAAGAGGTTAAGGACTTACATTAATATTTTTAGGCAGATTGAGACTTTAGTATTCAGTGTCTAGTTTTTTATTGGAATGGTCCGGTCTGATAATAAAATATATGTGATAATTTGTAGTTTCTGTTTCACTCACAAAGCTATACCTCAATAATACAACACTACTTAACCAGCACACAAGATCATAAAATTAATTTTTTAATGTTGGGTGAAAGGTAACGCTGTGGCCTCGCATGGTACGAATCCCCGTCCATGCAACCAGATTTGGGTTTTCCATGGTATCCCCAAATCATTCCAGTCGAATGCTTTAAAAGGACCATGGCCGAATTCCTTCCCGTTCCTGCCACCCCCCCCCCCCCCACCAGGCCTAAAGCCATAAACAAAAAAGCGTAGAATCAAACATATCATTACAGCTACAGCGCTACACTGCTGGTATAGTGTTACTCTGTGTTCACACGACCAAACGAAAGACAATGAACTATCTGCGTTCAACTATAAATGGTGAATATCAAACTATTATCACTTTTTCTCTCGGTGATTTTAAAGGAACAGGCAAGAGGTAAATGAAACGACATTTGCCGACGAATATTATTGGTTTGTATTTATTGTGCTAAGAAATACATAAAAGTATTCGATGTTAAAAAAACATGGATGCAGGGTTGCGATAGTTTTTAAAAAAAATTCGTATGAGCCATGCCTGGACGGTCAGTTTTACGGATTCTACATTAAACTGTAGATCCCCCAAATTTTGGGGTGAAATGTTGGCAAATTGTACTCGGTCTAACAACTATGAAAGTGTAATTTTTTTTTACTTCTCGAAGTTAGTGTGTGTGTTATCTGCTCTAATCTATGTATATAAAGATGAATGTACGTATGATTGTTTGTTTGTTTGTTTGTTCTTCATACAAATCCATAATTTTCATCCGATTTCGATGAAAGTTTGTAGACTTATCCTTTGGAACAAGGAGAAAAATACTGTCTACATTTGAATGAAAAATTTTCTGTATGAATAATACATGTTGTCCTATAATTTCGAGAAGTTACTGAACGGCGATAAACAGACGCATAGGATGTGTAGGTCTCTGTACTGCCTTTCCTTGTGAGGTCTGGTAGCTCAGTGCTTGCTTACTGCTGTTTGGATCGTGGTCTCCGGTTCAAATCTCCGTAGAGGCAAAGATATTTAAAAATTGTTTTTGATCGTAAGAGTCACGCCTGGACCGTCGGTTATTCGGATTGAATGTTAAACTGTAGATATCACAAATTTTGGGGTTTAGTGCGAGGCAAATCGTAGGTAGTCTTGCAATGCTGTAGGTGTACACTTTTTTGCGTTATAATGATCCCTCAGGGGTTGTTCGCAGTCAGTGTGTGTGTGTGATCTGCAGTAATAATACTATAAATGCGGAAGTAAGTCTCTGTCTTTTTGTTACGTTTTAACGACTAAATGGCTATATCGATATGGACGGAATTTGACATGAAAATCTGTATGAAGGGTACAGGACATTTTGTCCTGTATGATTAACAGTTGTAGTCACGAAATTTTGAGAACTCATCGAATGGTGACAGAATATATGCGGTGATCAGTGTCCATTTCCCTGCTTCTTATTACCTTGACGTTCATGATGTCTTTCATATTCCTTTGGAAGATGGTCCAGGATCCAACTGAAATTCACGTAGCTTCGGATTTGGAGATATCCACGTTTTTAGGATTTCTTAAAGAACATCGACATCATTTTCATGTTTTTCGTTCTTTGGTGTGCTGGATATTCTCAGGACTTTGTTGTTCTCCGGGTCATCTATACGACTCCTCATCATTTTGTGCATTATAACGCTATTCTCCAACCTTTAAAATGAGGTCAGATGTATACTTTTGTCAGAGCTGTACCTAGAAATAAAAGTACAGTAATTAATTTAACAACTGCAATTCAACGCTGCCTGCGTATTGTGACATTTATGTCTGACCATATTTGTATATATATATTTTTATCAATGCTTGGTAAATAATTAATTTTGTACTTATGCTATGTGTTTAATAATGTTCTTATTACAATTAATGTAATTAATTGTATTGAAATGAAAATAGGGTTGAACAGATTGTGGTATGTGTAGAGTATGGGGTAGTAATAGTATCTTAGTTTGTAAGTCTTGTAATAATGTATCTTTGGCTGAGTGAAGTGTGGTCGCCTGCTTGCGCGGGAAGGCTCGCGTATTGTATTTGTTGAGAGTATAATCGGTAAACGTTAAACTGAGGAATTTATAATGTGTGAAGCGGCGGATCCAGGATTTTGTTTGGGAGGGACTTGAGCGGACTTTGGTTTGGGGGAGGCTTGGTTTGAGTGGATTTTCGTTTGGGGGGGGGGGGGTGCTTGAGTCGTTCAAGTCTTTATAGTCTCCTCGAATCAGTAGCAAAAAAAAAAACCTCATTAGGTGTAACCTGCGATTCGATTTAAGAGTATTAAATTGAATGTCAGTGTTAATAGAACTGTGTTTGATTTCTTGACGCTAGTTTATGAAATCCTGAATATCATGAGAATATTTGCTATCACGATACTAAGTGAAATTTGGTAATTAAAAACAAGAGTTGTTCGGCTTGCCGTGATAGAGGTTATAACCCGGCTATATTTTATTCAACCTCACCAGGTTATAACCTGCCGATGATGCCTTTTATTTGTTTCGGAAGGTTTTGCATATTAATGTAAGGACTAGATAGCAAAGAAAAAAAAAAAAAAAAAAAAAAAAAAAAAAAAAAAAAAAAAAAAAAAAAAACCTCTCGCAATTTTAACCCAGTCCAGTCAAAAGTTAATACTTGCAAACTAGCCTTGGCGTATATGCTATACACCTGCCCCCACTTCGGGTCAGATTAATGAATTTAGCACAATTTTTAATTTGCCGAGAAGTTATTGAAATTCATAATGGATGACACCATTTTCTGCTTGAATACAATGCCCAATAGCTCTTCTCAAATTTACTTTGCAATGTCCTTACTTTTTCCACACAATGCTGATAATTCTGATTAAAAATCCAAAGTATTTTCACAGTCTATATCAGTTCACTATTTAAATTTTTGCTTGTCACTAAATCTGGCATCATAGGCACTGTATAGCGTCCAGTTCTATTATTGTTCGTTCGCCCTGACACGTACACTCAGTTCAGATTAAACATGCTCAAATTTCAGTCTTAACCATTACATTTATCATGATACTTTTTCGTCACAACAAGGCGTTAACAATAAAATTACATATTACCATGAACCATTGGATTGCTTTTAAAGTTTCTTTTATGATACTATTCTGTTTTAAGATCAATACAATATTACTTTGTCAATTACTTAACATTTTATCTTTTTAGTCCTTTGTTCTATACAATTTTAAATCAACCACATTTCTTAATCCTAGTATTTTATTAGATTTGGGGTAAGCAAGCAAATAGACGCTCGCGTTTGGCTTATCAACAATCTTAAAAGGTCCGTGATAGATTTTAAAGAATTTTTTTAATCTCTGAATTTATTTCGCAAGACTTTTGACTATTTCACCAAAAACATATCTCCGAAAACGACTCGATGATGGAAATACTTGCCCCCCTGAGTGACATTTAAGCTTCTTGCATACACATCGTTCTACCGTAGCTTTTTCTTCCGCCTCTTCCAATTCCTTTCTGCCGGTTTTTCATATTCTTCCAGTCCTTCAAGTAATTTATTTCTTATTTTCCAGTTTTCCTATTTGTGAGACCATTCAACTACTTTTCTTGTATTTATATGAGGTGTACACCCTATTCTCAAATAATTTGAATCAATTTGGTGTCGGTCGTCATCGATTGTGTCCTGAAACAATACTTCCATCGCTCTCCTTTCATCTTTCCCGTCAAAAGAAACATAAGTAGCGGCGTATGTATTACAGCGCCGGAAAAATACATTCGTTGTTTTATAACCTTCTGGTACAATATTCTTTTCTTCGGTTCCAAACTGCGATAGATTTTCATCTTCCTCGTCATAACTCCTTATGAAAAACATACTTATTCCACTTTCGTCATTTTCTTCATATTCGTTCTCGCTACTTCTGCATTCGTACTCTTCTCCATCGCTCCTAGGAACATTTTCAATTTCTTCACTTTCGTTAATACTTAAAGGTAGCTCGCTATCATTATCTGCTAATACTTCTTCCTTGAATGTATCTTTTAACGATTCGTTCATTGCTTCCGCTATACTCATTTTTCTTCAACAGCTTCTTCATGACTTCGTACTTGGCCTTCCATTTTTTTTTCCATTTTACTTTCCACATCTTTCTGACTTTCTTTTATCTTTCGATTTAATGACCCTTCTACCGTTTCAACAATAATTTTCTCCTTTTCTTCCATATAGCGATCCACTAAAACAACGACATCTTGCTCCATAACTTTCTTGCTTTCAAGAATATCTTCCCTCATTATTTTCAGTTCTTTTTCTGTCTCCTTCTCCACATTCAAAATTCTTTCAGACACACTTACTATCATTTCTTCTGTCCTTTTAATACTCTCATCAATACTTTCAGTAATCCTTTTCTCAAATTCTTGATTCCTTTGTACAACTTGCGTGATTTTTTCATTAATTATTACGATGTCTTGTCCGGTTTTTTCTTGGCTCTGTTCAAATCCTTCATTCCTCGAATATCGTTTGGTCGATCTGGCTTTGGTGAAATTGCACTCTCTATCAAATTTTGCCCCCCATTAACATTATTCTCATCATTAATTAATTCATTATTTTCAGTATTATTATGAAGTTTACTATTTGAAATATAACCGGAAAGCTTAACTTTACTCCCGGTAATAATAGAACTATCAAAGGATTCGTTTTGAATAAGATTGTTGTCGCCAAAGACTCCCATTAAATTTACATAGCTGTCATTAAAACTTACTATTTCTGAACTTCCCATCTCTCTTTCGGAAACACTACCTTCAAATTCTCCCAAATTAACTTCGGCACTCATTCTAGCTAGTGTCATACAATTATTATATATAATACATATATTACAAGAAACAACAAAAGTGTTACTACTTAAGAGAGCCAATCTCCACAGCAAAA
>JARYHS010008075.1:179027913-179178261 GCA_031002005.1 Vandiemenella viatica | reverse complement strand
AATTCTTTCGGAAGAGTAGGACTGAGGTTTCACCCTCTCCCTTCCTACATCTTTCATTCAATCACAACGGAAAACAACACCCGGCACCAAACATATAAGCGTAGCAGTAACACTTCCCTCGATGAGAAAAGAAAGGGGAAACCATCCCAGCTAAATTTTCCGAGAATGCTGCCAATGGGGGAGGGGTGACTCCCTAATCCCATCCACAAAGCCTGGGCACCTGGTCATGGAGATGGTCATCATGAATAATTATATAATTTTAAAACGAAGTACTGGTTGGGAAAACATTTGACGTTTGAAAAGATACTCTCAAAGATTACACTAAACCAATTGCTTCTCCGTGTTAAGCAACAATTTTCACTCGGAACTCTATTGTTTCGAGAGATCAGGCAGAGATATCTGTGCTAATCAGTGACTTCCATCCACTTAGTAATCGGAATGTGCACTTTAAGCGACCCCACTTACACGATTCCTCATTGCGTCAAACCGAATTAATCTTGTTTATTTCGTATATCGTTACGTATTTTCGGTCAGATAAGAACCAATTGCATAAAAATTACAAACTGATTTGGAGACTTAGTGACCTTGTAATTTAATTACGGTTTATCTCATGGCGGTTTGAAATGTGGAAATTTTTTCAAATTAATGTCACTACAATCTTAGCTCATTATCATCCACGTGCAGGAGGCAACTTTAATGCTATATACAAACTAGTCTCAAACGTTTTACACAACCTAAATTACTGGGAAATAATAGGTAAATAGGAAAGACTGGAGAAGAAAGGGATGTTCTGAGGAAAGTCTTAGATCACCATGAAAACAAAGTTTGGATAAAAGGAAAAATAAAGCTATATACAAGAAAAGGGACAAAATTACAGTCACAATAATAACAAAACAATAAAATTGTGTGGGCACTTAAATAGAATGGAAAACAGTAGGTCGACTACATCTCTAAACGAAAAATCACAAGAAAGGACTAAAAGAAACAAGAAGAGATTTGGAAACACCCCACGCAAGTCAAGAAGGCTCTAGGAAGACCGATTGACACTTGTGACATATATGCCACATGGAACGAGCCCATACCCATCCCTAATATCTGTGATTGCTAATTATAAATATTTAGTTTTCTGGTATTAGTGATTCAAGTAGTTATAATGAAGCCTTCTTTCTCGAGCTATGGAATTCATTGTTGTTGCGGCGCGGTAAAGGCTGGCTGGCTAGCTACCGCACAGTACAGTACTCGTGGAGTGATCAAAGAGTAGGCGTTGAAGAGGACGCTCAAGTGTATAGTATGACAGTAGTGAATAGTAGTTGCAGAATATGCATTCCCAGTTTCGTACTCATCATGTCACACCAAATAGGTGGATCTAGCCCTCAATAACTCCTGTAGGCTAGTGACAGGCTGCCGAAAGCCTGCCCCAATTGACAGGCTTTACCAGCTTTCTGTGATTGCACTATCTACTAAACGGAGAGAAGTGGCAGCGAACAAAGAGAGATCGAAAGTAGAACGGTAAAGCACTCATCCACTGCACGGCCATACACCACCAGCCCAGAGACCCGAGTCCAGAGAAAGCTTCCTGAGAACATCGCGGGGACTAATTGGGTCACCTGAAAGGGAAAAAAGTACATTTGTGGGAAATGAAGGTCCCTAAAATCTCGGGACGACTGACAGTTGCAGAGCGCTTGTCACCTGGTCACGCAGAGGACTGGAACGTCTGGCGGTCCTTCAATCGATTTCAAAGAGGAGTGGGCAGGTCCAAGGAAAATCTAGTGAAATGGGGTTATACTGATGCTACCAGTATTAAGTGTGAATCTGGTGAGGACCAAACCATGAACCATATCACCGAGCGTGGTGGGTGATAGGTTAACGCTCTGGGCTCGCGTTCGGGATGACGCCGGTTCGAATCCCCGTCCGGACATCTAGATTTGCGTTTTCTATGGTTTCCCCAAATCACTCCAGGCGAATGCCAGCATGCTTCATTCAAAAGGCCATGGCCGATTTCCTTCCTGTCTCTGGTCCCCAATCCCATCCCGCCTCTAATGACCTCGACGTCGGCAAAGCTTAAAGCCATGAGAAAAAAAAAAGTCTCTGCTAGAATGCTCTGCAACATCCACGTTACCTCCTCGAAATTAAACACTGTTTTGGCTTGTTATATGAGCTAACATATACGATATTTTTTGTCTCTTGATTGGTACCGTATTTTGTTCATGCACAGGAACTTAAGATAAAATGTTTCAAACGTTTCTATATCGTGCCATGCGTAGATCCGCTATTCGCTTCACATCTGTGTTATTTACCACGAGAGAAAGGAAGAAAAAGAGGCGGTAAAGCTGTGAGATCTCGCATTTAGGAGGACGCGGGTTCGATTTCCCGTCCGGACATACAGATTTTGGGTTTTCCGTCGTTTCTACAAATCACACGAGGCGAATAACGGGATACTTCCTTCAGAAGGCCATGGCCGAATTAATTCCCGCTCCGTTCCATGCCACCAGTCTTCTTCTAACGACCACGATGACAAGGTGAAAAACCATAAACAAAAAGAAAAGGAAGCAAAAGTAACAAGTAAATGTTGATGATTAACGGGCTGTAGTAGGAATCATTGGAAGGAAGACAAGAGGAAGGTAAATTGAGTGCTGCGTATGTACAGTGTAAGTCGTAACTTGGTGACGAGGCGTGGATATCGGTGAAAGAATTAGGCGTAATACATGGAAGGGAACATGTGACCATAACGACAAGTTGGCACTGCATAAATAAATGGGAATTTTTTTTTGAGAAGGACATGACGTCGGGGACTGTCGACTGGTGCGATGAACAATGTATTGAGAAAAAGGACATAAACTGAGGCAAATATTTTTAGAATGTAGAAATAAGCGTCAAAGTAAGAAAAAATAGCACGTCAATCTGATCAACACCAAATAGATACAAAAATGATGCAACTTTGATGATGGATTTTCTTTAAATATGGAGAAAGAGAATTGCTTTCAAAAAGGCACATGCTTAACATCTTTCTCTGACTCACGCTCAAACGGAGTGTTGCGAATTAATATACAAGTAACGATTTCTCTTTTTCATGTTGAATACGTCCAATTTTTTATCCCCCTCGAACACTGGTCGACATCGAGAATGTTTGGGTCTGAAGGGAAATGGGATCAAGGATGTAACAGTCCAGACTACTAATATTCAACGCCGTGAAAAATTACGATCGTAAAGTCCAGTTTACTGCTTATATGATCTGTTTTCCACTGAACAAAGTGAACTTTAACATTTATTTAATCTTATTCCAAACAAAGCTTTTTAATCAATAACTTATTAAATTTATAAAACAGTAATGGAAAATTCTAACAACATTAAATATTTATGCGGGCTCCTTCCATAGATGAGAACACAGCTATGTTGACCAAATACATAAACAATAAACTGATTTCAAACAAAAATGTTATATTTTTGTTGTTCGCCCTCTAACTCAGGGACGAAAGCTTTCAGAGACATGAGAAATCCTTATCTGACCAACATACTTGTCCAGAATCATGATCATTTTTTTTTCTTTAATCCCAGAAACAAGTGCAATATATAGAACTGTAACACATTGCCATCCGTCGAATGTCAACAGAATGCTCAGATTATGCCTTACTCAAGAGGTAGGCAAACATTAGTAAGTGGTTTTCAAGCAGGAAACATATTTTCAGGCAAGGAAAATTCATGCGAATCTCAGTTGGTGGGATATACGCAAGATATTTCAGATGAAATGAACAAGGGAGGCCAAATTGATAGTGTAGCACTAGATCTGTCAAAGGCGTTTGACAGAGTGAGCCATAAAATGGTAGTAAATTAGATAAAAAATATTGGAGTGGATGAGAAAGTGATTTGCTAGTAGAAGAATTTTTAAAAGGAAGAATATAGAAAGTTAGGGTAGGAAATGTAGTATCAAAAGAAGTTGAAGTATAAATGGGTGTGCCACAGGGTAGCGTATTGGGACCATTGCTATTCATTATACTAATGAATAATTGTGTTGATTGTTTACTATCTGAAATTAGATTGTTTGCAGATGACATAATGATATATAAAAGAATCAAAACGATAGAAGATTCTAAACAGTTGCAGGGTGATCTGGACAGGATATCTAGTTAGGTTGGTAAACATGGAATGAAGATAAATGCAAAGAAGAGTCAGCTTATTAGATACACAAGTATAAAACAAAAGGTTAATTGTGAATATAAGGTGGGGAAAGAATTGCTTGTTGAAGACTTGAAATGTAAATATCTTGGCATTACATTTGATAACAAGCATAAGTGGGCAGGACACATTGCACAGATGGTAGGAAAAGGTTTCAAAATTCTACACTTGTTGGAGAGATTGATGAGGGGATGTACGAGTGAAGTAAAGGAATTGTGTTACAAAACTTTGGTCAGACCATTGCCCAAATATGGTAGTGTAGTATGGGACCATCATTTTACGTGCCAAATACAGGAGTTGGAGAGGGTGGAAAAAAGGGCTGCTAGATTTGTTTCTTGAAATTATCACAGGATGCAATCAATGACTGATATGATAAAGGAGCTGGGAAGGGATTCATTGCAAGACAGGAGGAGGGTCATGGGAGTGTACAGGGCATACACTGGCGATGAGACATGGAAATATATTGCAATAGGTATGAAAAGTAGTGCATGGAAGGGAAAAGATAAACATGACCAAAAGCTGGCACTCGATTTCAGGCACAAGGGTGTGGGAAGATTGTCTTATTTAGGTAAGGGTGTCAGGCATTGGAATGAGTTATCAAGACAAATGATGAATAATTTACCGAAAACGTTGAAAGAATTTAAAGATAAAATTTGTAGGGGGCAAATGTAGGTGGGTGCAGGATAGGGGGAATATGGGAGTGTAGGGAAATTGCCACCGGAGCATGTGCTCCATTGCAATTAAAATAGAAGCTAAAGAGCCAATACCAATATTAAAAGCGTCAGGAAGAATTCATAAGATCCATAGGCCTGGTTGTATTTTAATAAACAGTTGTTAACGGCTTTACGCCTCGTCGACGGCTAAGGTTATTAGAGGCGGTATGGGACTGGGGACAAGGAACGGGTAGGAATTCGGCCATGGCCTTCTTCAAGGAAAAATTCCGGCATTCGCCTGTAATGATTTGTGGAAACCATGGAAAATCAGTTTTTTCTTCCTGCAAACATTTCTGTAGTTCTTCCATTACTTTCAATCGCATATTTCCAGCGGCATATGTTGCGGCAAATGGGCCTTACTTTATTTGTGTCTCTCTACATAAGACTTCTTGTTATTTGCAATTAGTTACGCAAAAAACTCAGGCCATTCGCATTCGCAACGTTCATCTGTTACTGTTTCGTATTTTTCCTTAGGCGCAGTTTAACACTGTGTTTTAGGATATGTAAAAAATATATTTTTGGGAATTAAAAATGGTAAAAACAATAAACCACCATATGAATGTAAAAATGGTACATTATCTGAGAAACAAATATTTTTAAATTGGAAACAATTACTAAACCAGACCCAACACTATAATAGACAAGACAAATAAAACTACCAGCGTGAACACACCACAATTAGCTTTAAACTACTGTGGTGTATTGTTTAATTTGTTGTACTGTTGGTAGAGGTTGGCAAAAATACTTGCTAATAATGAGGACTGGCATACTTCAAGTGTTTAGATCTTTGCGACATTACTGCTACTATTACTATTACCATTACTGTCGTAAAGATGTAAGAAAAAATTATGAAAGAGTCGGATTAATATCCTCGAAGAGCCGCTTGTGGCTCGGAGCTGCGGTCTGCCGACCCCTGCCATACTCTATGGAACATTGCCACACGCGACCCCAGACTCGGAGATCGTATAACTCACAACTCTCCACGTGGTAAATCCAGTCTCCTCGACATGCTGCCCACGAAAGATGGCGTATCTCCCTTCCTGTCCAGCAGGTGCCCAAGCCAACTTCTCCTGACACCACCCTTGGCAGCAAAATATCTCCAGCCAATCACCAGTTGTCACGAAGAATGAAAAAACGCATAAGCGCTACGTTGACATGCCGCTCCGGCAGCACATCCTTACTAAACATCCTCGGCAAAATCCTTGACATCCTTATAAATACCTATCTTCATAAATTCCTCAAATACAACAACATCCTTATACCTGAATAATTTCGCTTCCGTTCACAGCACAATACAACCCACCAAGCTGTCCGACTGGTTGGAAAGATCTGTAGGGCGCGCTCCATCAGGCACCATACAGGCGCTGAGCTACTTCTGTGGATGGAAGTTCTATGTCGTAGTGGAAGGGGTTCTTGCCCAATTGAAATCAATTGAAGAAGGCGTACCCCAAGGTTCGGTTCAAGCTCCAATACTATACACTATGTATACAAATGACCTTCCCCACTAGCCACGTGGAGAAATAGGCATCAATGCCAATGACACAACTGTCTTCCGATCCTCCCGCAATCAAAACTTCATAGCACGCAAACTAACACAACATCTGGATCTCATTAGGGAGTGGTGCAATAAAAATAAAGATAAAAATTAACGCAGACAAATCCCAGGCCGTCATGTGCTCCATTAAATTAGCCCCTTCCTAATAATAACAAAAACAAAATAACAAAATTAACGTAGAAAATGGTTAAAAGCATGGATATAAAAAAGAAATCCTTTAAATACCTCAGCGCCTTTTTTTGAACGAAGTTGCAAGTGAAAAGGTAGGATTTAAGATTAACTGTATCTCAATTTGAAGAGCTATTGTGAAATATTATTGCCGATACATAAAAAAATGACACCATTTTGAAGCAATATTTTGATAACAGAATCTTTAAAATCCTTGTTCTTATAATTTTTATTCTTAAAATTCCACAAAATTTCCTCACTTTTGTGCAGTTCTAAAGATTTTAATGCCTCTGCTTCACTCCGCTTACGCGACTTGTTAGTTGTCGCCATCTTGTTTGTTGAACTCGCACGGCGGGAGTTGGTCGTGAACCGAGTCCACTGTCCCAAGTCAACTGTCTGTCTTGTACCTGTTGACACGAGGAGAGTGTACTATCCAGTGCTGCGCGCTCGCACCTAGACAGTACACTCGTTCCAGCCAACTCGCACCGTGTAAACGGGGCTTTAGAATGTGACAATAATGCATAACTTTAATTCTTGACTGGTAAATTCTCACCAATTCATTGAAAATAAGTTTGGTTTTTCGTGCAATGGATAATAGGAGTACAGTTCATGAATAACTGTCTTAATTTCTTTTCATCCATATCTAGTGAATCCCTGGTACTATAAAAAAAATTACTAGATTGTCCGCATTGACGTGACGTTCAGATAAGACGCACTGGTGGACTAAAGATGCTTCCCTAACAAACCACTCGAGGGCAAGGCGACCAGTATTTACCACCACTTATCACCTGTTGCATCTTCCCACACCTCTTGCTGCCGTGGACACAAACATTGTCAACACTTGAAAAGTGATCATCTTGACCTTCCGTTATGGATATAAACTGGAGCTGGCAGATGTTAGAGGCAGTCTTCTGCACACCGCAAAAACAGGTAAAGTGCTGCTCTATCCTGATAAACAGAAACTTGTTTGCTTTAACAGTCGTCCAACCTGCTTGATATATTTTTTTTTTATTAAATCCATCTTCATGTTACCATAAATCAAACATTTTTTTAAAAAAAAAGTAGATCTAAATACTTAATTTTCATACGAATTTGTCAACAAGACTTTTTGGAGGGATTATGGCTGTTTCTGATATACCAATCCTTATATCTATGTTTAACTGCTGGTGACCAATTTCAAATGGAGTTTCAAAGGCAGTAAGTGGTAACATAATTGCTATATAATCTTTAATTCCATCTCACTGTCGTTTCACTTCTCTTGGGTGTAATACAAATTAAATTTGAAGTTAACAAAATTGGAAATATTCGCCAATTATCCGTACAAAACTTAATGGGCTACAGCGTGAAAACTGAATTTTTTGGCATAGGGGTTAAGTCCTCGACAACGTCGAGTTCGTTAGATCCATAGACCAGGGTTTCTCAAAGTGGGGTACACGAACCCCTAGGTGTTCGCCAGTTGATCGTAGGGGGTTCGCGACAAGATTTACGTAATGGCGGACTGGCTATCTCATGCGTATAACACGCACAATGGCGAACATCGCTAATTACTACCAGCAGTTGAGTTTTTTGCTAGGGGGTTCCCCATTGCCTGGGAAATTTTATAGGGTGACATGGACCTAAAAGTTTGAGAAACACTACTGTAGAGAATTCAGGACAAGGAATCAGAAACAATTTGGTCACGGCCTTTTGAAAGAATCGTTCTGGCATTAATTTTTTAAAACTATGGAAAACAGAAATCCGTATTGCCGAATGGGGAATCCCGCAGACCAAGTGATACCAAATAAGAAATTACGGGGCGTCCATTAATTACATCAGGTGAAACAGCGGGAGGGGTTGGGCGGAAAGGTGGAATAACTGCTCTTGGAGGCATGAGACCTATAAAGAAAGGTCTCAAATAGTTGCGAGGTCGATTAGCAGGGGAGGGGGGGGAGGAACCGCTTCCAAATCTCACGTCATTTTAGAAGGTGGGGGGGGGGTTTCCAACCAAATCTCACGAAGTCTCGCCTGAGAGGGAAAGGGGGGGGGGCGGAATTCCAGAAAAACCCCTCACGTCATTAATGGACGCAGCCTTAGCTACAAAACTTGTCAATTATGCCACTAAATTTTAATGTCACATCACTTTCGTTAAAGTATTGTTCCTTTCAATATATCCAAGCAAAGCAGATTAGATGAAACTGCATGATGATAGGCTGTTATACCACTGTCGTTCAGTATGATCTCTCTCCTGGCCAGGGTCGCCATGTTGTCGTGCGGACGCTGTCTGCTGCCATTGGCATTGGCGCTCCTCTCTCGCAGTCACTCCCGTATGGCATTAGTCACTAATGTTTTTGTAACACTCTATCGCAGTGCCCACACTGTCCCTGCCACTGTCGCCATGTTCTCATACGGACGCTGCCTGCTGCTGCTGACAGTGGCTCTGATACCGCTGACCAGCTGTCAGGAGGTGAACCTGGGTTGCGAGTGCACCGAGAACAGCAACAAGTCCGTCTCCGTGGAGCTCTCCTGCACCAGGGACACGGTGAGTGACCAAGTACGCCGTAGCGGTGCTCTAACAATGTTATACACTTCACTTGCGGAGGGGTATCGATTTTTTAAATGTATCAGAATCGGATTCGATATATCGAAATATATCGATATTTCTTCTTCTTTTACGTTTTGGCCTCTATTGAAGACGTGGTCCTTTGAGCTTTTTTTTTTTTTTTTGCTCAATATTCTTTCATCATTGCACTGTGGTTGTATTTTCTCTCTTGTGTTTGTTTCACCCCAGATCCGGGGCGCAGTGTTTTGGCTGTAGTGTCTGGAGAGAATCGGATGCTTCAATCAATATTCTAAATCCTCCATCCCTTCCTATCCTGTGCTATCCTCTTCATCTCTACATGTCCCTTACAACCCACGTCCTCAATTTTCTGCTTCATATATTCTAATCACTGTCTTCCTCTACAGTTCTTACCTTCGACTGTTCCCTCCACCAGCAAATTAACCAATCCAGCATGTCTCAAAATATGACCTAAAACCCTGTCTCTTCTTTCTGAATGCTTTTTCCACAAACTTCTTGCCTCACCCATCATTTCCAAAACTTGTTCATTTCTTTCTTTGTTTGTCCACCTCAGCATTCTTCTGTAGCACCACATTTTAAATGCTTCAATTTTCATTCTTTCCGGTATTCCAAAATTCCATGTTTCCCTACCATAAACTGCTGTGTTCCACACATAGAGTTTTAAAAAGTTCTTTCTAATTCCTAGATCAATATGATAATTAAGTTTTTCCCGGCGTATGGTAGACAGGAATTGTTCACGGGTCTTCTGCCGGATAAGATCTATTAATCACGACGTTTCGGCAGTCACCTCCACTGCCGAAACGTCGTGTTTAATAGATCTTATTCGGCAGAAGACCCGTGAAGAATTCCTGTCCTAGATCAATATTTGAAACTAAAAGGTTTCTCTTTTTCATGAAGGAACTTTTTGCTTGGGCTATTCTGTTTTTAACATCATTCCTGCTTCGGCCATCGGTAGTAATTTGCTTCCAAAGTAACAGAATTCACTTATTTCTCCTATTGCATCCGATCCGCCTGTTGTAAACGTATGGGTCTTCTCCCAGTTGCTCGAGATCTTTTCTGACTAGCCTTGTCCAATTTTTGTTAGTCGCTTTCCCTCTAGAGATAGTGTTGAAGACTTTGGAGATGAATCTATGGTTGTCCATCTGGACTGTGTGACCATAGAGCATTAATCTCCTTTTTCCCATGGATGTGGTAATGCTCACCAGTTGTTGGTACAGTTCCTTATTATTCGCGAGTCAGTATTTTCCTCCTTCATTGAAAGGACCCATGATTTTTCTCAAGATCTTACGTTCATTTAGTTCCAGTTTTCAGAGTTGTCTTTTTCTAACCATGTTCAAGCACTCTGATGCATACAGTACTGATGGTCGTACTAAAGTATTATAGTGAGGTTAAGGGAGAGGGATTTAGATCCATACATTTTCTTGCAAGTGTGGTATGTTCTCTCCAGTCTGGCACATCTGCTTTTCATGGCTATGTTCTCATTGATATTTGGTGTTATACATTCTCCAAGATATTTGAAGTATCATTGCATTCCCCAGTGCGATTAAGTTGGGTGTATTTCTGATCTTAGTGATGAACTCAGTTTTGTTTATGGAAATCTTCAAACTTATTTTAGCTGCTATGTTGTTGAGGGACGATAGTTGGTGAATAGCTTGCTCCACACTAGACGCTAGCAGAGTGAGGTCATGTGCGAAGGCCAGGTAGTTACAAGTAGTTTGTCGTTTCATTATATCCATATTTCTTAATGTATCTGTCTTGATGTTTGATATATCTAAGGTAAATATCGATATTTCAATATACCGACTGGTTTAAAAGAATAATAGATCAGTCTAGAAATAGTTTTTTTTTTGATAAAGTAATTTTCTAAACACGTTAAATTAATGGAATCGTTAAGCTTATGTGCTCCAAACAATTATTACTAATAAATTAAAATTATGTGTACCAATATTTTTCAGCAAGAGATTTAAAAAAAAAAAAAAAAAAAAAAAAAAAAAAAAAAAAAATGTTGTTTTGTAGGTTCTATTGATTGACTACTGAAATTAATAGGAACAGAAGATTCTCGTTCGTTTTTAAGGGGCATACGTAAATTACGTCACAGAAATTTCATGGTTTTTAACCTTCACGCGTTCTGCAATTTTAATTTTGGAAATCGATTAAAACAACTTTTCCAAAATGACAATATCAGGTTTAGTATCCATTTCTGCAGTCTCTCACGTCAGGAGTTTTTTTCCCTCCTCCTCTTTCGCTTATAACTTGTGAAATAATTTGATGATTTCCCCTAACCGAAGAAATCAAATATCGTAAAGAAATATCTGGCGACACAGAAATAAAATGTCTACCATTTATCCAGAATCTTATGGTATATGATGATCTTCAAATATTTGATTGATGCCCTAACATGTGTCACAAGCTCCATTCGACATTATCTCACGACCACAACTTGGTATCTGTTCCCAGAGATAGCGTTTTGTTTCTTCCGCTACGCTTGGTGAAACCCGTATATTGGATGAAATGTGAGGTTGCGTGCTATTGAATGGTTTCTGGTAATAAATCTTTTACGTCGAAGTTTTGGTGGAAACCATGATCTTCTTTTAATTTCTATTTACGTTGGTTTATATCTGCATCTTTACTCCTGAAGGCCGTAATTTTCACATGGTTCACGAGCAGCAGATTATTTTGATTTCATTATTACATACGATAACAAAGACAATATCACTGATGCGAGGAGTGAGGTGCTGATATAAACCAATGTAAATGGAAAATGAAAGTATAGCATAACTTATATCATAAATTCGATGTACAAAATGTAAGATCATAACCATATAATGTCATCTACACACATTTAACGGGGAAAGACCACCGAAGATGCTTCTGTGAATGTTGAAAAACGCATTCTGTAAACAAATAAACGAAAAAAAGATTCATTTGCATTGTAAGTTATAATTTACCATACATTCATAATTCTTATCTGCAACTGAAGAAAAATTGAACAACTTCTACTTATTAATGGCAGATTCTTTCAACGTTTTTGGTAAATTTTTCATTATTTCTCTTGGTAACTTAATCTAATACCTGACACCCTTACCTAAAAAAGAGAATCTTCCTACTCCCTAGAGCCTGAAATAGAGGAATCGAGTGTGGGCATGGTCATCTTTTCTCTTCCAAGCATTACTTTTTATTCTTACACCGATATCCCTCCATGCCTCATCACCAATATACGCCTTGTACACTTCCATGGTCCTCTTCATCCTCCTCCTTTCTCCCAATGAATCCCATTCCAGCTCTTTTCTCACGTCTGTTACTGATTGCGTTCTGCGATATCTTCCAGTAACAAATCTAGAAGCCCTTTTTTGCGCTGTCTCCAAATTCAAACTCAAAATGTGGGTCCAATACTACACTACAATATTCAAGCAACGATCTAACCAAAGTTTTGTAACTTCCTAACTTCTTTGGTACATCCTCTCATCAACTTCTCCAGTAAATTAAGGATTTTGTAACCTTTCCCAACCACCTGCCCAATGTGCTCTGCCCAGTTGAATTTGTTATCAAACGTTAAGCCAAGATATTTTTACTTCACCCCACCCTATAAACATAATAAACCTGATGCACTGACAATACTCTTCATAAAGCCATATTTAGCCACCTCCTTAGCTATTATCAAGTCCTTGTCTAGTTGTTTTAAATATTCCCTACTACACTAATGTCTATTAACTCTGTTATGTTCTCTTCTTACCAACCTCTTTAACCTTCTCTACTTCCTATTATAGTACACAGGTTCTTTATTTCTCTTTATTTTGTGTTTTGGAATGAATTTTTCTTCCCCCTTTCTTATTATCTCCTTGAACTCTTCAATTTTCTCTGCTGTATAGACTGTGTGTACAATACAGTTTATACAACTAAGCAACTTTCAAGCCCAAAATATTTATCAGTGTGAACACGGAATTAAAAACAGCGTCTAGTGACGAGCTGCTGGCAATATCGTTTGCTTTCATTATAAAACATTAATTTTTCTCAGAATTGGTGAATACGCAAAAATTATGCTTTGCAGAAAAAGTTTTTCATACGCACATATCATTTCGAGTAGTTTTATCTCAAATAAGCTTAGAAATAAATAACTCTAGAGTCAGCACTAGCCTACTTGTACTGTTTACATGAACACTTCGCTATAATGTTGAAAGCCAATAAAACACGTAATTCTTTTGTTCCAGGACAGTATTTTGGAGCTCGAGTGTGACCGAGGTGAGTTTAATGTGTATTACTGTTCCATTCATATTTCTCTAATCCGTGTTTCTAACGAAACATATCGAATATATTTAGCCGCTAGCTGCCACCCGTGATTTCGTAAGCGTTGACTTCGAATTTCACTGCCAGAAATCGATATAGAAAGCTGTAGATTTTGTAAAAGGGGTCTCAAAGGAATGGAGTCGGGGCAATATGACGGAGAATCCATCAGCACTGATCCTGTCTCATGAAGAGAACCAACTAAGGTGGTGGATGCTACCTACCACAGTTCCATAGCTAATCAAGGAGTCATAATCAAAAGCAGCACTACTACAAGCCTCAAATGTGTTACGAGACTGTGTAAAAAAGCGGTGGGTGTCAAGTGATCCTCTTCCCAAGAAAGAGCAGGGTTTGATTAAACATAAAGGATAATTCTGACCCACTCCGTAAGCTAAATAATATTATATTTAAATATAGCTTAAGGGTATATTTTACATGTTTAATTCCCCTTAGGTGAAGGTTGAATGGCGGGCTACTGGAGGGTCTCCAAAATCGGTTTCAGCCGAACTAACCTACAGGGGAGGAAAGGGACGGAAGTCGGCCGTGGCCTTACAAAGCAACCATCACGGCATTTGCCTGAAGGTACTGGGCAAAACCACGGTAAACTACAGTCAGGATTTCCGTTAGGGATTTAAACCCCATCCTCCCAACTCCTATCTGGGTGATTAATTTGTGTCTGTACATGAACTGACAGCGAGAAAAACAAAAAATATCGAAATAATTAAAGCAAATGAATATTTCATACATCTTCAGACATCATCTTTGAATTGGCAATGTACCAGTCATATTGCGCGCAGAAACGACCAGAGGTGGACGAAAAGAATTTTAGAGTGGAGCCCAAAACATCACCACAGACCGCGAGAAAGACCAGAAGGTCGTGGGGGCATGGACATACCCAGGGTTGTCGGAGTTAACTGGCAGAGGATCGCCCAAGATCCTGCGACCTGGGGAAAACTGTTCAAGTTCTACCTGAAATCGCGACTATAAGAGGCCACATCAGTGAAAGATAAAACTGGCTGATAATTGTAATGAAACAAATATTTCACGCTCCTCCCATACCAACAGTGAGAAGTTTCTTTCAAAGCGGCACCTGCTTGCTAATGTAAAGCAAACTGGAACCTCGTAAATCTCAGAGTTTAATGTCCATTATTTTTTTTTTTTTTTTTTTTTTGTAGAAAATCTTGGGACATCTTATTTGATAAAACTTGTGTGCTGATGTAAGGAAACAGTTCTCATTACTTTCTCCCGTTCCTTTCCACGATTTATTTTGATGGATACTAATCGTGGACGCTGTCGTCCAAAATTTAGTATTCCAAAGAGAATTCTTAGGCAAATCACGACACCAACTGTGACTGTCTCGCGACGTGCACTCATATGTGCTTACAGAGGGTCGGTAGATGTCACATGTGAGGCCGGTGCAGTAATTTACGAAACAATTCAGTGTGGAATTTTTTTCTTTTTTTATCTGCTTAAAGTCTCTCTAACAGCGAGGTATTTAGAGACGGTAAAGGATATGGGGCAAGGAATGGGAAGGAATTCGTCCATGGCCTTTTGAAGGAAGCATTCCGGCCTGGAGTGATTTAGGAAACCATGGAAAACCCAAATCTGGATACCCGGACGGGAATTCGAACCGCCGTCCTCCCAAATGCGAGGCCAGAACGCTAACCGTTACACCACCACGCTCGGTGAGTGTGGAATTCAACTTCACCTGGTGATTAGAGCGAAGTAAGCTGATCAGATGGTGTTAACGGCTGAACTTATATGGCTGAACACCTGTGAAAATTATGTACAAGCAATATAAGCGCGAGAAGATTCAATCCTCACAGGTATTGTATTTAATCACATATCTTACGATAGTGTCACAGAATTGATACAGAGATTGGTCTGGGATTGTTTGGCAGACAGACGACGTCGTTATCGTTGGAATTTATTGGAGAATATGCGAGATTCTTTGATTTACGAGTGCAGTGAAATACTTCTTCTGCCAACTTAGTAAGGTCGCAATGACAGGAGGGATAAGATTAGAGAAATAAGATGCATCACTGATTTTTTCAGGTATTCTTTCCTCGTTCTATTCGGGATTGGAATGCACAGAATTAGGGTCACTGATTAGCACCCTCCGACACCATCAATATTTGTGAATTGCAGAGTATAGACGATAATTTAGATGTAGTTGTCTTTTGGTATTTTTTGTATACTATTCGTTTGTCATACTGACACAGTAATCCCATTTCGTTCGCATTATCGCTCCAGTTGAAGGTAACAGGTGTGGACCCTGGCATCTTGTTGTAGCCGAGGTGGCGGTCATCCCCGACGGCTACTCGCTGGTCGAGGGCTACGGACTCTACAAGCTGTACCGCCCAGTCCTCATGTGGAGGGACGCGGAGGACTTCTGCGCCCTGGAGGGAGGCCGGCTGGCCATCCCTCAGGACGACGTGTCCTTCGCCGCCCTCACGGCGCTGCTGGCCCAGGAGACGGGCGTCAGAATCGCCTGGCTCGGGATCAACGACCGCGACGAGGAGAACGTCTACGTCGGTGTTGATGGTGAGTCAATGGTCGATAATACTGCATGCGAATTTAAATTTCCAGGGTGACCGATCTTCACTCGGCGTCTTTCGATTTCTGTTCAGTTTGCAAGAATTCGTCAAAATCTTTGGAGCAATGAATTTTACCTACATATTTTACCTCCATATAATAGCGCAAGCGCATTAACGACTGAGCTACCAGCCCGATATACAGAAGGTACTACAGAGACTTACACATCCTACGCGTCTGTCTATCATTGTTCAGTAAATTTTCAAAATTATATGGCAGTATGTATTATACAGATAACGTATGCTATGTCCATCATAATGCCAAATAGCATCTCCTCGTCAAATTTCATCATGATCGGATTATCCGTTTAGCCCAAGAAACGCAACAGAGAGAGAGAGAGAGAGAGAGAGAGAGACAGATAGACAGAGTTACTTTCGCATTTGCAATATTAGTATAGATTAAATTGGATGGATTAGATACACTATATATTATATGAACCTAACATAGTCCACGAGATGGCGTTAGACCCGTTGTCGAGATACCAAATACAAGAATTACTCTCTTTTTTTTTTTTTGCTAAAATCTTGTTACAAACTTTAAAGCAAATATTTATGTACATTTGAAACTTCATCCAAACCTCTGTAGTCGTTTCCGAGATCGTTCGTTTTTCCAACTCATAAATTGCTTTCAAAGAAATATTAAATAGAATTCTTAATGCTAGTCAGATAATGATGCAAGAGCAGTGGTAATTCACCTAGACGAGTACATCATCACTGATAAAATCGCTCACTCCGATAAGACTTATTATCCTCACACCTTCTGATCCAACCGTGTGACAACAGAAGTAACTTTCGTTATGACCGATAATAACGCACAAGGTCAGGCGCTTTAAACCGCAGGATTATATTTACCAGAACACCCATTTTTGGTATGGACACCTTTAAGTGGCTTTTTCACGAGATCTTAGATTCAATAATATTTGTGTTTAAATTAAAGACACGTACGTTCAAAAAGTAAAAGATGATCTTATATCTGTCGCACGGTGCATCTACGCAGAGCAACTAATTTTGTGCTTTTACTAAGTACACTCCTTGTCCGGTGCCACACCTGTTAAGCTAGCGTCAAAGCCACCTAGGCAGATCGAACCTAGGAGCGCAGGCCGTCGATTTATAAGTTCTCAGTTCTCGGAGCTGTTTTCTTCCTTCGCTTCACTGACTGGGCAAGGTTGTCATTCCCCAGCGGTAAATAATATTCCTGTCAAAATGTTATAAACGAATGAAGTGAAACCGAAATTCTAAACACCGTGTTGCAGTGCCTTGTCTCTGTCCACAGGAAACCTGGCGCCGTACCTGCCGTGGAGAGGGAACGCGCCGGACCACAGCGTCAACGAAAACGGCATCGAGGAGCACTGTGTCGAGATGAACTCGGAGGGCCTCAACGACATCCACTGCCGCGACGAGGCGGCCTTCATCTGCGAGATACCCCTCACCGACAGCCTGGAGGGCTACACCTGGGTCGAGGGCGCCAGCCGCTTCGTCCGCTTCCACAACGACTCTCAGGCATACGATGACGCTCAGGCCGCGTGCGAGTCAGAGGGAGGCACCCTAGCCACCCTGGAGACGTGGGACAGAGTCCAGGCCGTCCTCAGGGTCCTGCCGGAGGACGCGGGCAGCTTCTTCGTCGGCTTCAGCGACGCCGCGGAGGAAGGGACCTTCGTCACCGCAACGGGTACGTGCACGCGATCAGCGCCTGAGGCGTGGTGGCTATGGTATATAATAAACTGGCAGTTGCCTATACACTCAGTTTGGATACACTCCAGTTACGAGTAGCATCCAAACAGTTTCATTCTGATATTAAGTACAGGGTGAGTAACAGAAATCTTTCCGATTTCAAAGAGGTATCTAAAGGTACGTTTCAATTACTATAAATTTATTCCGCAATGTTGCGGGACAAGTGCCTGTACATGTGCCCGAAATTTTGTTGAAATGGAAACGGTCTGCAACATGTTGTGGCGCAAGTGGCTGGGACTGAAATGTGCCAAGCGTCTGCAGGACACAACATGTGCCGCAACTTGTGCCAGAGCCGATGGAAACAGACTGCTACATCTCCCACGGACAATCGCGCGTGCGCGCAGGCGCAGCACACTCACTGTCCAAACTCTGTGAGCAGCACGTTTCTTCGTATCTGTGGTAACCGTACTTTATTCAAAGCTAGTCTACTATGTTTCATGATGGGGTGGTCGAAGAATAATGTAATAAAGCTTATAGAACACTATGAACAGGAGACAGTGCTGTAAACATAATTAATGCGAACCACAAGACGAACAACAGAAATGACGCCATGCAACGAATTGCTGATATTCTGGAATGCAGTATCGAAGAAGTAGAAAAAAAAAATTACTCTCTGAGGTCCCAATATTTAAGGGGGGGGGGGGAGAGGAATGAAAAGAGCAAGAAAAGTGGCGCTAAGTTTACGAACCTAAATGGCAGTACTTTAGTTTAATTAGTTTTCTGAAATAGCGGATTTGGAGATTCTGTGCAAATACATTAAAGAACTGTAGCTTTCACCTGTCGCTAAGAAACGAAGGGTTGTTCACCGCGAGAAATTAGCTCTCGATATGTCCTGGATTTTATAATCTTCGGCCCAACATGGTTCAGTAACAATTGAAAATCACTGCCTGTCACTCCAACAAAATTCTCGTACCCACTATGGAGACGTAGGTTTGCCGGCAACAAGTTGTAAGCCCCCTTGTTACAAAACTTGTAATCCACAACCTTAGTCGTTTTCGCCTTTTTTTAGAAGTTCATAATATGCGCCTGCCATTACAATAAAAGCTGCAGTAGTAGTTGATCAATGTCGCTCAAATATTTGAATCAACAAATCACTCCACTCAAGAAACTGGAAAACACTGTATTTGATTCCCTGTACAAACTTCAACTGTAACCTTGCACTCGAGACCTCTCTACAAATGTTGCAGATGTCCCAGGCAATTGGAAACAGTTGAACAATTACGTGCAACAGTTCCGGGCACAAGTTGCGCGACATGTGCCAGGAACTTGTCAGAATGGAAACTTACCTTAATAAACACAAAACGAGATGGAATGAAATTTTTTTATTATTTGAAAGAACAAAGAATGAGGTTTTTGATTTACTTGGTGTTGAAAATGATTTCTTGTAGATGTCTACTTCTATTGTCGAAATACGGACGGAGTCCATGACTGCGAATCGTATTCACAAGAACAGCATTGATTTTATCAGTGATGGCAGCCTTCAATTTATCGATAGTTCTGGGACGATGCCCGAACTCCATTTCCTTGAGTTAACTCCAGAGGAAAAAATCGCATTGGGTTAAATCGGACGATCTGGGTGGCCACTCAATGTCACCTCGCAAAGAGATAAGATGACCGGGAAACACGTGTATCAGAATTTTATCGAACGACGCGATGTATGGAACCAGATGTTGTCATGGTCATGCAGTAATTCATCCAATTTCAAGCATGTCACAACACCGAGCAGAAGTCACTGTTACAGCTTGATCATCTTCTTCGAAAAAGTAGGGACCATAGACTCCTAAATCTGGTACAGCGCACCACAATGTCACTCGATGGCTGTGGAGTAGTCTTTCATGACTGTTCCGAGGGTTATTTTGAGCCCAGTATCGAAGTTTTTTTGTTTTTTTTTTTAAGTTCCGGCAAGGTGAAAATTCGCCTCGACACTACAGATCAAAATTGCAATACGACGGATATTCTACAGAATGTCGCGGCACAAATTTTTTCGTGTATCTTAGTCTCTTTCACTTAACTCTTGCACTATCTGCATCTTGTATGGGTGGAATTTAAGGACTCTGTGGACGATTCTTCTGACACTACTAGCAGATAACTCAAGTGCAGCAGCGTGTTTACGAAAACAACGCTGAGGGGATGTTGAATTGAAACCCCCACTCAATCCACGTTTTCCGCTGGCGTTGACATCCGAATTCGGCCTCGTGGTTTTCTTTTTAATGCCGAAGATGTCTCTCTAAAATTAGACTCTCCGTTCCTAATTGTTCGTGGAATGTGATGGGATCATGACGACCAAGAGCAAAATGTACACGAAACGCACGCTGTGTTTTTGTCACGGATCCGCCATTTTGATTGTACTCTTCCAATAGGAACGCTCGATGTTGTCCCGAACACGCAATTGCAGGCACTGAAAACTGCGTCATGGAGCGTCTAACGTCGCTATACTCACCCTTCTGCTCCCACCCATGTTCGGGAAACGACCTTATGAAATCGGAAAGAATTCTTGGACTCACACTATAAGAGTGGTTTATGTACCTGTATTCCTATTTTAGTCGTATTTCCTTATTTTAGTTTGATTAATGTTTCTATCATTAGCAGTAAAAACAGTCACTGCTAGTCTAGAGAGAAAATCTAGGTTCGGGGTGGAAATGCTCAAAGTATTGGGAATCACCATAGAGATGGCAGAGAACTTGACAACTTTAATCTTGACCTGAAATATATTGGTTGTCATCCTAAAGCATCAATTCTTCTACCTCATCGTATTGCTCCTTAATGTTATCTTTCTCTTGTTGGTTCCTAGGTTAGATTTGACGAAAGTTTTTACTCACCAGCAAGAACGGATATATTGGTTCAAAAAAACTGGGAATTTCAGAATCTGTTTAGGTCAGAGGTATGCTGCCATTGGTCAGTTTCGAGTACTTATATGACTTATATGACTAGGCTAGTTAATAGTCTGCAAAAAAAAACTGATGTAATTTTTTTTAAATATTTTCTCAAGAAGATTAAATTCACACCTGACATTATTATTAATAATTGAATTGCAATGGTGTACACGCTCCAGTGGCAATTCTCGCATTCACCTAATTACACCTTTCTTATCTTCTTGTGATTTACGAATTCCTTAAGCGTTTTTTAAAAAAATTATTTATTACTTCACACAGCAACTTGTTCAGTCCCTGACACTCTTACCCACTAATTAAAATTTCACCACTCCCTTATGCATTAAATCATCGAGTGCCAGCTTGTGGTCATGATCATCTTTTCCCATCCATGCACTATTCCTTATTTATCGACCAATATTCTTCTAAGCCCTATCACCAACATATGTCCTGTACATTCCCAGCACTCTCTTCCCCTTCCTTCTTTCCTCCAATGACTCCCAATCCAGCTCCTTTATCATATCAGTTACTAATTTCCACGAACAAATCTAGCAGCTCTTCTTTGCACACCCTCCAACTCCTAAATTTGATTACCAAACTGTTGGTCCCAAACTACACCGCCATATTCAACCTAAGGTCTGACCAAAGATCTGTTACTCTGTTCCCTAACTTCTCTGGTACATCCTCTCATCACCTTCTCCAGTAAATGGAGGATTTAGTAACCTTTTCCTACCACGTAACCAATGTGCTCTGCCCAGTTGAGTTTGTTACCTGACTTTATGCCAAGATATTTGCACTTCAATACATCAACAAGCAATTCTGACTCCACATTACAATCATAATAACCCTTTAGTTTTTTATCAGTGTCGACTCTTATTGACATTTATCTTCATTCCATGCTGAACTACCCAGTTAGATATTCTATCCAAGTCACCCCGAAGCTGTTCCGGCTTTTCGTGTTTTGATCCTACTACATACTATTATGTCGTATGCAAACAACCTAAATTCTGACCGTTTACTATAAACAAAATCACTCATTATATTAATGAACAACAACGGTCCCAATACATTACCCTGTGGTACTCCTATACTTACTGCCACCTCTTTAGATAATGTATTTACTACTCTGACACTTCCCGTTATGCCTTTTAAGAATTCCTCTACCTTTCAAGTAAATTTTTTATTCAATCCAACAGTTTTCAGTTTATTTAGAATCATTTGATTTAGGAAGATCTAGTGCTACTATGTCAAGTTAGCCTCCCATGTCCAGTTCATCGGAAATACCTTGCGCATAGCCTACCATATGTGATTCACAGGAATTTCCTTGCCTAAAGTCATATTGTGGTAAACTAGTTTTTCAGAATATAGATGTTACTGCATGTTGAGCAGCGTTCTGAATAATACACTACCCTGTGGTACTCCCATATTCACTTCCACCTCTTTAGATAATGTATTTACTACTCTGACACTTTATGCCTTTTATGAATTCCTCCAACCATCAAGAAAATTTTTCACCAAATCCAATAGTTTTCAGTTTATTTAAAACCATTTTATTTAGAAAGATCTAGCGCTACACTATCTAGTTGACCCCCCTTGCCAAATTTATCGGAAATATCTTGAACATACCCCTCCATATATGAATCACACGAATATTCTTGCCTATAGCCAAGTTGCGGAATTCAGAACTTTGTCGTTGCTGCGTGTTGTGATACTGTTTGAGAATTTCATTTTCGTGGTGTTGTAGGTCGCAAGCTGAGCGATATGGAGTTCGCCAACTGGGGCAAGAACCAGCCCGACGGGGCGGAGCTGGAGAACTGCGTCGCGATGGACTACAACGGCAACTACGGCGACGAAGACTGCGACACCGCCAGCAGCTACCTCTGCCAGATCACCAGGCCGTAGTCTGTACTGTAAACTAGCCGCAAATTGAGTGTCAATAAACAGCTTCTATCCATCATCAGCCTCTCATTATTCACACCACCTTCCACAGTTCCCGATACACACTGATCAGCCAGAACGTTATAACTACTTACTTCCTATAGACATAAACCCGTCCAGGCGATAACAGCGTCACCTGACAAGGAATGACTTCTGGTCAGACACACGTACGGTGCATGTAGTATCAGTGAGCGTGCTATCCGTGTTTCGATTGGGGAAGGCGCACGATGTATCTGAGTTTGACTAATGGCAGATTGTGATAGCCCAGAGGCTCGGTACGAGTATTTCGGAAACTGCGCGACTTGTCGGCTGTTCGAGGAGTGCTGTGGTGAGTGTCTTCAAAAAGTGGCGAAACCAAGGTGAAACCACGTCCAAACGTCGAGGGTTTGGGTGACCATCCGTCATTACAGATGTCGGACATTGTAGGCTGGGCAGGTGGAGAGCTGTGGTCGGTCTAACGTCAGACTTTAATGCTTGGCATAGTATAAATGTTTCTGAACATACAGTGCACCAAACATTCCTAACGAAGGGCCTCAGATGCATGTGCCAATGTTAACACTACGACATCGGGAACTACGACTCGAATGGGCACGTGACCATCGTCACTGGACGATGCCGCAGTGGCAGATCGTTGCGTGGTCTGATGAATCCTAATACCTTCTTCATCATGTCGATGGTTGGGTAGGAATCCGTAGTTTTCCAGGGGAACAGCTTCTTGACACCTGTACTGCGGGATGGAGACAAGCTGCCGGCGGCTCAATTATGCGCTGGGGAACATTTACGTGGGAATCCATGGATCCAGTGCAGTTAGCCAAATGCACCATGTTGCCCAATCAGTGTCGTACACTGGTTCCAGACCACGTACAACCCTTTATGACGATCATGATTCCCAACGGCAGTGGCATGTTTCAGCAAGATAAAGCGCCTTGTCACCAGTTCAGGAGTGTGATGGAGTGGTTCGAAGAACACAGTTGATTTTCTGGCCCCCCAATTCGCTAGATGAGTACCCGATGGAAGATATCTGGGATGTGATTGAACGTGGCGTCAAAGCTTATCTCCCGTACCCGAAATTAACGGTAATTAGGTGACTTGTGTGTGCAGATGTCGTTCCAACTCCCTCCGACGACCTACCATGGCTTCATTGCATCTAAGCCAAGACGCCTCGCCGTTATTATCCGTGACAAAGGTGGACCAACCGGTTATAAGGTGATCATAATGTTCTGGGTGACCGTTGTATAGACAGCATACACCTATAAGGGCGTGAATTGATAATAACTGCTGGGCTCGCGAACAAATTCCACACTTGAGGTAATTTAATAACTATGGTTCTCACGACCCGATGGCGTTTTCCATACACACCTATTTATCCCCTTCCATGTTTCCATCTACTTTTGCCCTCTATGAATGTAGTTTTGGAGTAACAATCGTATTAACTTGTGAATAATTTTATCTTAATTTTTTTTACTTTTCGAAGTAACATGATAGTAAAACATAACCTAATTTACCTTTAAAACCATGGCTCGTAATTTATTCAAAATTCTATCAGAATTGTGTGAATTGCTTTCAACGAAAAAATTGAAACTAATTTGTGGAGAATTTTAACTTAAATTTCTCAGCTTCTCTACGTCACATTAAAATATATGATACCCTATTTTACCGCACGGACCACGATATTAGTGGTTTAATTAATATGATAAATAACCAGTCCACCATACAGTTCAATTTAAACTTGTTTTTATTTTCATAAGCACAACGTCAAAGATACTCGTTACATGCATACATGTGATTAGCTTTTTATTTTGTCTTTTTAATGTTGCCTGAGCAATGCTAACGGTCTTCTGTGCCGGCCGGTGGGAACTTCATATCGACCGAGCACGCTGACCAGTGGGTTGTTACTCGTCTCAGCTTTCCGATAAAACGCCGTAGCGAGTGCTCGGAAGCGGTCTTTAATGGGTGGTACGCCTGCCACCTCGTGCAGCGCCGCAGTCGGGAAGCGCGATGGCAGGTGTAGGGCGCGCTTCAGCGCCCTGTTCTGGATGACTTGAAGCCGGTTGACGTGTTTGTCCGCCGCGTAGCCCCACACTGGGCAGGCGTACTCAAGAAGTGGCCTGACCAGTGTGAGGTAGATCTTCACGCCCAGTGCAGGTGGAAGCGCACTGGTCCTGTTCAGCAGAGGGTAAAGATCATGCAGTCTTCCGCTGGCCCTCCTGCGTACTTCATTTATGTGTGATTGCCACGTGAGCTTGGAGTCGAGTGTGACTCCAAGGTATTTTAACGTTGTCTTCCATGGAATGTCTACTCCGTGGAGTTTCAGTACTGGATCCGCGTGGTTCCTGTTCCTCGGACCGTATTTCCTAGTGATGACAATCGCCTGGGTCTTCGCGGCGTTTACTTCTATACGCCATCTGCGTGCCCAGGCCTCCGTCTGCTGGAGTATATCTTGTAGCCTTCTGGTGGCGATGGCTCTGCTACGGCTGCTGGTGACATAAGCTGTGTCATCAGCGTAGGTAGCCGTCTGCACTCGGACCGCCGTGGGAACGTCGGCCGTGTAGAGGGAGTAGAGTGTTGGACCCAGTACGGACCCCTGAGGGACTCCTGCCATGATGCGCCTTCGCGTTGAAGTTTTTCCGTCGACTCTTACATGAAAAGTTCTTCCAAGCAGGTACGAACGGATCATCTTCACTAAGGGCCCCGGGAAGCCTTGTTGGTACAGTTTAAGTAGGAGCCCTGTGTGCCACACCGAATCGAATGCTCTTGCGATGTCGAGCGACACGAGGGCACAGTATTCCTTGTGCAGGAAAGCTCGTGTCGCGGACTCCACGATGCGTAGCACCTGTTGTGACGTGGAGTGGCCACGCCGGAAGCCGAACTGATGCGCGGGTAGGATGTTATTCGCCTCGATGTAGGAGTTAATCCTTTTCAGGAGCAGCCGCTCGAAGATCTTACTGACGGACGGCAAGAGGCTGATCGGCCGATAGTGCTGAGGAAAGATGGGATCTTTCCCGCTCTTGTGTACCGCCACGACTTCGGCGTGTTTCCACCGACGTGGGTACCTCTTCGTAAGCAGGATTCTGTTAAATAGGTTCGCTAGGTACACCGAGGCCTCAGGCGGCAGGTTCCTCAAGCACCGATTTGGAATCCCATCGTGGCCGGGTGCTTTGTCCAGCTGCAGCTTCGCCAAGCAACTAGCCACCTCCGCTGGGGAGATCGGTTCTATTTGCTCTTCACCATCATCAGCGTCGAGATATACTCGTAGACGGCGTCGAGCAGCGCGCAGTTCCCGGTCATTTACGTTTACATCAGATGGGCGGAAGTTTCTTTCGAAGCTGTCAGCCAGGGCATTGGCCTTGGCCGCTGGCTTGTAGACGAGCCCATTCACGCCGTGCAGAGGTGGGATGCGCTGTTTTCTCTTAGTGAATTTGCGGGTCTGCTCCCACATGGTTTCCATCATCAGGCTTGAGCGACGATACGCGGGCATCCCACTCCCGGTTCCGGTGCTCGACCAGTGCCGCTTTCAGTTCCTTCTGTAGCCTGTTAAGGAGTCTCTTGGTCACCGGATTTCTGGTAATTTTCCACTCCTTGCTGACACGGTTCTTGTGCCGGATAGCCGCGATTAAGTGTGGTGGAAGCTGTTGCGTAGCAATTGGTCTTCGGTTGCGCAGAGGTGTGGATGCTGACGTGGCGTCCTTGACTATTTCTTCGAAGGCGCGCAGTGCCGCATCCACGTCTTCGACTCGCTGGTTGGCTAGAGCGGTAGAGACGAGTTGTCGGTAGCTTGCCCAGTCAGTGTTGCGGAAATCTGGGTGAATCTCTTCTGAGTACTTACATACTTACATGCATACATACAATCCATCGATTGCAGACAACACTTCTTCCACAGATAATACAGTTTTTGGCCGTCGTAAATGGAGTCTGTAAAAACTGTTTCTCTGTCTCGGATTTCGCTTTATATAAGCTCCATCGAAATTTCTAAAACAATACAAGGAATTCCGACAGATATTTCTCGAACATTAACAATACTTAAACAATTGAAATATATCGGAAACAATCAGAATTAATACATAATAATTTACAATCATTACAAAAAGGTCAGAAATGGAAATTAAGATACTTAAACACAAAATTACTCATAGAAATCGTTTTAAACTGTAGTAAATTGTCCTTTAGACATCTTAACTTGCCTTATTACCTACAATTACAAACATTTATGCAATTCTCTTGTACAATTCTGTCCTTAGACAATTTAAATGGCCTCTACATAATTTCATTTCATAAAACAAAGTCTATTTACATTGATTTACAGTAAATTGCAAAACAAACATACAAGATCATATTCACCCCAACTCGAGTTTACTACAAATGCTTCAAAAAAACAATTCCATTTAAGTTTATTTTATTTATTTTTTATTTTTATTTTTGTTTTTTATTTTTTTATTTTTTAAACTGCTTAACGTCTCTTAACATCGAGGTCTTTAGAGGCGGCATTTAAGTTTACGGTTGAGAGCTGTTACAACGAGATGTAGATTATGCTATACACTAACCAAATCCTAACAGTAGTTTTACTGATGCCATTCATCCAAACACACAGATTTAAAAAAAAAAAAAAAAAAGTTACTTCCGTCTCTCTAGGTTACGAATTATGACCCGAAGTCTTTTATTTTATTACATGTGTAGATTCATCACAGTTAGAACATTTGATCACTGCTACTTCTTGTCCACGACTAGTAATTTCTACATAATCAATTTGTCTGCCCCTACTGCTCTTTCCTTCGACTCTACCCCCTCCTCACGAACAATTTAAACAATCCCACATTTCTTAAAATGAGAGATAGAGAGAGATGAGAGAGAGAAAAGCTGCCGGCCATTAACTCGCTGTCTGAAGATTGTCTTTTTATGACACCACGCAGCTATAAACCCAAGAAGATTCTTGGGCATTATCACCCTACAAAATTGTGTGTTTGCGTTCACACTCAGAGGAGTGAATAGGTATCAATGATTCAAATAAAAAAAATCCACTTATTCTTTCAACTCATGCTTTGTCATCGTTGTACGATTGTCCCTGAGTGGCAATAAAGTCAGTTTTAAGCTACGTTTACAAACGAGTCAGAGAGATTAGACTGCCTAAAGCCGTCGATAGGTCGACACTTGGACCGGACAGAACTCGATGTATTGGCTTGCGCGTCCGATGTGCCGTGTCATGCAGGCTCTCCTTGCACTAAGAGATTAGCTGACGATTGGAGGAGTTCAAAGAACATTTACACTGTAGGCGATTGGAATACTGATTCTTTGATACAGATTCTGTTCCCGATGGTAAGCTATTATAACAGTTTTGTGCTTTTATCCGGTCTGAAATTGGTGGTCAATTGTGGATGTAGCAATTCGTGGGCCTGTTAAAAAATTGTGCATACTTTTGAACTGCTTTGGTATGATGTGTTTTTAACGTTACTATCACACATTTTATGGTAAAATTACCACAAATTAAATTAAAAATAACAAAATATGTTACGACTATGAAACAACGGAATGCAACCATCACTAAAAAATACCGCAAATATGGCTATTACAGCTATCATATCAACCTGAACTGTTTTGTTTTTCTACACTTATAGAATTTATTTCAAAAAATCCTTCGTTATCTAAACCATCAGAACAACTGGAGCCCATGAGTGTAAAGTTAAGTTCAAGTTTTATATCATTTTAATATTTCGTTCTCCCTCTCTAAAACATATTTAGTATTCCGCGACATATTAAAAAAGGGAACATCCCAACCGGTTTAGTTACGTTGTTGTTCACTACTTATAATTAGAACTCGGATTTTAGGCAAAACCTATTTTGTTTCTGACTGAAATACCTAAAAATAACGGTATGTCCAAATAACTTATGACCGTTGTTTGTGTTTTTATAATGCCTAAAAATACCTACATTGTCGTTACGAACAGTTTGAACCTATTTAACGATATATCATATAATAACAATAATCATTAATTCGATTTTTTATGTTTTTTATATTTTCATAAATGTTAGATTTATTGTTGATATGATTTTATTAACTAGAAATACATAAATTATTTTGGAAGTGCTGTTTTAATTTATAAATTTAAAATTGCAAAACATGTGACGTCACACCAGGGGAGAGGGGTCCAACAAATGTGACGATCTGTGACATGGAGGGAGGTGGAGGGGTCCAAAAATCATGAAATTCATGTGACTTAATTTGTGGATGGCCCCTAACTATGAGCAAAACCATTCACTACATTGCCATTGAATACCCTCTCAGGACGTTCAGTGGTACAATGCATCATAATCAAGAAGTAACCACAGAAGCAATTGAATGGCTGCAATCGTTGGACATCAGTCTGTAGTAATAGTTATGTTTATTGTAATTTAATGTAGTTACTGTTTTTGTATTTCTTCTGCAAAACGAAATAAATAAATAACCACAAAGCATATTTTTTATTTGTAAACTTTTGTTTTGTTTTTTGTTTATACTTTTAATGTGGGAACATTAGCTTGGAAGATTCTTTTGGCACTGAACCAAGGATTCGACCTCTCGGAAAAGATGACCGTTTGGCAAATTGAGCGTGTGTGTTCAGAACAAGAGTTACTTTGGTTTGTTAATAAAGTGCGACGAATACCACTTTGTGTGTGTGAGGTACAGAACACTTTAGGAGAACATCAGACTTCGCTACACTTCACACCGGAGACTGCGATCATGCGGTAATTACAAGGAACTTTTATCATAGTGAGATATTAAGTTCGTGCATTTAGGAACCCGTAAGCGACTCCCTTGATTCACATCACAGAGAAAGAACTCGTTCTCTCTAACTGTCAATCGAGCTAGTCACAATATTGTTAATGATCTGCAATATCATTTTGCTTTTATAAATGTTTTTTGTATGTAAATAATATGTAGATGTGAATTTTTTTTTTTTTTTTCCTTACGGTTTTACGCCTCTTCGACGTAGAGGTCATTAGAGGCGGGATGGGACTGGGGGCAAGGAACGGGAAGGAATTCGGCGTGTTTGAGAGGACGCAGGTTCGAATCCCCGTCCGGGCATACAGTTTTAGGTTTTCAATAGTTTCCCCAAATCACTCCAGGCGAATGCCGGGATGCTTCCTTCAAAAAGGCCAAGGCCAAATTCCTTCCCGTTCCTTGTCCACAGTCCCATCCCGGCTCTAATGACCTTAGCCGCCGACGAGGCGCAAAGCAATAAGTAAAAAAAAAAAAAAAAAAAAAAAAAACAATGGAATTCGGCTATGGCCATTTTGAAGGAAGCATCCTGGCATTCACCTATAGAGATTTGGAGAAACCATGGGAAACTCAAATCTGGATGCCCCGATGGGGATTCGAACCGGAGTCCTCCCGAATGCAAGGCCAGAACGTTAACCGCTCACCCACCACACTCGGTTGTTTTAGAACAATCCATATTACCTTCGCTCAATCTTCTAATAACGATAAATGTAAATTTCACTGAATTTAAAGAAATGTTAAACACTTTTTTGAAGATTACAATACTCACAAGAATGTTTGTATTTGTAAATATGGATTGCTTAAGCAAATTTTGAAAGTACCTCTTTCATGGCGCCCAAGCAGTATCCTAGAAAGGTACTGATATGCTAAATACTAAGAAATTGAGAATAATAATGACAGGTGGCAACAAACCACATGTAATTGGCGCCCACTTTGGGGCACGAACCCACGACCCTGAAATTAAGTCTCATGCTATACCAACTGAGCTCCACAGCAGGTACACCACGGTAGGAACCATTCTACACCCTTGACCAAACCCAAAAAAGTCACATGTTTACGCCTATTACATCAATAAAACTTTATGTAAAGTCAATAACCAGCTAGTCTTATCGCGTCAGGTGGCGTGAACGCTTGATCCTCAGAGCAACAAGTGGCGACTGGATCGCGCGTGGGTAAGTGTTTGACGTCAATCACAAGGACAAAACGCACCACACAGATTGCCTCTCGAGATATCGTTTGTTTTCACACTGAATAACGTTTTGTGCTACAATCTCATATCGCACAAAGTACTCAGCACTTGAGATAAAGTCAGATAGCTTCTCCACACCGTGTTCTCAGTTGGAGAGGCTCCTACAGCATGTCCGATTTGCAACTCTCTCTTCATTCTAAATCATCAGTTAAGTATGTCCTCCTCATTCCGATGATTTCACCACCTTACCTTCCGTATACGAGGTGACAAAATCTTAAATGCTTATAACGACATTACACCAACGCATATTCAACTTCAATCATTCCCATCGGAAGTAAGAAATTTTCATTGTACCAGAAACGCTTTTCAGTAAATACAAAAGCGGGTTTTCTTTTTTTTAAATCTAATTCAAATTAAACAGAAACAAAACTTGCGTCAATACAAACATCTTTTTGCGACCTACATTTCAGCGATTTTGTCACTCACTGACATGATCATCATAACTATAAGGCACTTCCCGTGGCCGTAGAAAGCTGAAATTTGGTACACAGATAAAATGTTACACACATATTATAAGAAAAGTCTGAAACTCGTAAATTTCCATATACGTTGAATCACTTTCTACACTATTAACTTTATATACCTCAGTTTTTCATTATGGAGTGTGTTTACTATGTTTAACTAATGTGTTATAATTTACTTCTTTCCTTTTATTACTCTGGAAGTTATTTAAATTAAAATTTTATTTCGGCGCGACACCCCGACATCAAAATTCCACTGTACTTCCAGTAATCCTAGAAACAAGTAATTTGGTACACATATATGGTTTCATCTCTAAATCATAAGAAAAATCTAAAATTGGAGTTTTTCCCCGCATTTATTTAATTACAAACCCAAACATGAAAAATTCTGGCACATATTTGAAGCTTAATTGCTTTGATCGGGATGAAGCTATAAAACCTGATATTTCTATACTGCATAGGCGTGAGCAAGTTAAACCAAACCGTTAAATGTCACTTTGTTCCTATGCTTAGTTTGGGAGTTACTAGTAATTTTGTTTATGGTGGTAGCGAAACTAACGGCTATTGCTTGGCTACGGCGCACAACCAATTTTTTTCAGAGAGTGGATCATTGTTGGTAACGTATATTAAGTTTTAAATTCTGAAATATTCTTATTCACCGATTTTCAAATGGAATCATTATATTTGAGCGGCGATTCAGAATAAGCGTATAAACTTACAAAAAGAAATTAGATCCCACAAAAACAATTCAGGTAAAAATAGGTCAAGTCTCGTATTCATGTAGTGACAAAAAGTTATGAGATCTTCTGAGCCAAGTCTACACTTTACAGTGTGTATTCACTTCACTTTGTGAAACAGAATGGTTTCTCTCGTCGTCAAAGATCATTTATTTAGGATAAAAAAAATCTGTTGACTTGGCCAAGTTACCCTACATAATTACCTTAAATGTGTTGCTTTATCAAAAATTATAAATACGTAAAAGCCAAGATTTCCCTTGCTCTTTTTCGAATTTGGCAAGTATTTAATTTGCCCTCAATTTCAGTAAAAATTGCATAATGGCCAAGTCATCAGATTTCTTTAATCCGAAATAAACGATCTATGACACCGAGAGAAACCATTCTGTTACACAAAGTTAAGTGAATACACACCGTAAAGTGTAGACTTTGCTCAGAAGAGGATCTCATAAATTTTTGTCACTACATGAACACGAGACTTGGCCTATTTTTATAAGAATTGTTTTTGTGGGATAAACCAATGTTACAAATAACCTTCATTCAGATTAATGGTTCCAAATGAGTAGTATTTACAAACAAGTCGTACTATCAGAGTGAGAAGTCCAAAAAGAACTTGGATGACAATGACCTAGAGTTTGACCGGTGTAATATCGTGATTAAACACTTTGTTCGTTTGGCTAGTTACCACAGAACATTAATTCTCAACGACGAAAAAAATATTTGTTTTTTAAATTGTATCATTAGTGACGTCATTATTGCCTGTCATCAAGAAGCATTTCCCGGCATTCTCCGTTCACATATTAGTATCTTTCTGTTTGTTTTAAAGTATTCGTTCGCACAGTTCCACTGATTCCGGATAAAAATTGTAGGTATGTATAAAGAACATTGGCAAAATTAAGGGGTGTGGTAAGAGAGAGAGAGTAGTTGGGTTTTTGTGAAACTAATGTGAACAGTATTTTTCTCTTTTTTATAAAGTACACATATGTAAAGTTCCATGGAAATTAGATAAAAACTGTGGGTTTGTATAAAAATTAACGCGTGTAAAGTGGGAGATAGTGTGGTTCTTTTTATCGTTTTGGTCAACAACCTTCTCCATGACAAAATACAAGGGCTATATGTGCTTGCTTTCATGGTGATTGTTCAAACGGTGTCAATGTCTGTTAATCTCGGCTGTATTCACAAATATACCAACACGCGTTTCTACATGTGTGAGTGGAGACTTTCCCGTCGTATCGATGCAACAAAATCTTCTCGGGTATCCAGCCGGATGGTGGTGAACAACCACGACGTCTCGACAGCTGACTCTGCTGTCGAGACGACGTGTTTTTACACCCGAGAAGATTTTCTTGCATCCATTTCTACATATAAGATTTGTATATATATTAAGAATTGTGACTGATTTCGGAAAATCCAATGCGAATCGTACCTCTCTGATGAAAGGTGTTCGATAAGTGACCACTTCAGCAGTATTTTTTTACTTTATCAGACATTCAGTGAAGGTCAACACTCAAGAGGTCTTAATCTGTGACACAAATCACGCGACTGTCAACAGCGGAGGTGACACCCGGTTCACATCGTCTCATTATTTGCCTCCAGTGTTCGGATTCGCATTAAACGTGTGTGATCCGCTTTCCAAACCCTTGCTTTTGGCATATTAACTACTCACTTAACGCAATACTTAATCGTTCTTGCTGATTTTCTCCATCTTGCTGTACACCATATGCCAAATCAATAATTATGATTAACGTGCAGGTAGGATGTCATTGGAAGACGGGTGAAGAAAGTAAGGGAGGTGTAGAAAGTTAACTACATCTACATCTACATCCATACTCTGCAAATCACAAACATTGTGGGTGGCAGAGGGTGCTAAGCACCAATCACAAACCCGCACATTCCGATCCCGAGTAGAACGAGGAAAAAAGGAATACATAAGAGCTTCAGTACGGCATCTTATTTCTCTAATCTGATCCCTCCACTCATTGCGACCTAAATAGGTTGGCGGAAGAAGTATTTCATTGCACGCGTAATTTAAAGATCGTCGCATATTCTCCAATAAATTCAAACGCAAACGACGTCGTCTGTCTACTAAACAATCCCAGCCCAATCTATGTATCAATTCCGTTACACTTTCATAAGGGCTTAGCAACCAGTCACGAATTGAGCGGCTCTCCTCTGCACCCTCTCCACTGAATCGATCAGGCCCTTGCGATACGGATCCCAAACTCCACAATAGTAATCCAGATGCGGACGCACTAGTATTTTATACGCTATATCCTTTGTATGAGCATTACAGTTCCTCAAAATACGACCTATGAATCGCAATTTAGAATCTTTGCCTACGACGGAATTTATGTGCAAGTTTGGAAGGATTGGAAGTAGACATGGAATAGAAGAGATGACAATGATTACAAGCTGGTACTTGATTTCAGGCATAAGGGAAAATATACTTTTTGTAGGTATGGGCGTTTAGGATTGTAATAAGTTTCCAAAGGAAATGATGAGCAATTCGCTGAGTACTCTCAAATAATTTATGATTAAAATTCCTAATGTGCATAACTAGGTGACTTTGGTGGGAAATTGCAGTAGAGTAAAAAACCACATCTTCGTATGGCATTGTTTGCCGGGAGGTTCGGACGCTGGTGACGAAGTTTTCGATACGCCTTCTACCAGCGGCCAAAGTATCCTCCCCCGGCCTATAATGCTTTAGTATTTTTATTTATTCTCTCGTTTAGCCCACTAAGGAACGTGTGGAACCATTAATTTGCATTGTCCTTCTTATTCTTCTTGCGGTTCTTCTTATCTTCCCGAAACCTTCTCATCCTTTCGCTGTGGGCTTGACGTCTCTCTTGTGTCCATGCATTTCTGAGTTTCAGATTTTTTAGCTGTCGGGATCTTAACCCCAAATTTATGCGAAGTGATTAATTGTCTACATATACTGCGTGGAGAAGTCAGTGGGTATAGACTGACTTCTACAAGGTGTTTCTGGGTTTCTACAAACATGCGTGCTTTGGTTTGCTGGGGTCCGTTGAAGATGTTGGAAATTTTCTTGGTCAGCCGCGAGTCACCCATTCGTGCTGTATGTCCGTAGTATTTCATGCGTCTTTTCAGTGCGAGTGAGGTGAATCGTTCGGCCACTGAATACAGTTCTTCTGAGCTTTGGTGCAGCCAGACGCCATCTTGGATCTGGGGGCAGATTATTTGTTTCAGTATCTGTCTTTCTATTTTTTCGATTCCTTTGACATTTACCGTTAATGACGATGTCTCCGTCGGGTACAGTGGTCCTGGAAGATCGAAGGTGTGGTAGTGATGGAGTCTGACTTTGGTGGAAAACAATTTCTTTTTATAAGTATTCCAAGTAATTGCATACGCTTTTCGCAGTTTCTGTGCACGGGTTCCGTGGGCCTCTTTTTCAGTTCCACTATTCCAAATACTCAGCTCAAGAATATAGTTACCTCTCAAACTCAAAGTCGTTCTCAGCCAATTAAAAGTAGTCAAGCTGTGGGTTATTTATTTATTTATCGTATGGCTAAGCAACTAATATAATACTTATAAATATATACAATGACAAGAACGTTGGCAGCATTCACAAATTAATGACCAGTTCTTCCAGCCATTCTATGAACGAAGTTGTAGCTCCGAAAACATCTTCAAATGGTCCATCATACTTCCTTAGAGGACATTCTTTGATAAAATGCTCCACACTCTGCGAAGGAGCTTCGCAGTCACATGCAGGAGAATCCTGAAGACCCCACTTATACAGCATGGCGTTGCATTTCGCATGGCCTGTTCTTAGGCGATTTAGTTTGACCCACTGGTCTCTATTTAGGTGGAATCCTGGAAGTCCAGTTGTGGGATCTTTAATATCTAGATGTTTCACAGATGAGGAGTTCCAGCTTTGTCACCACTTTTCCTTGACATCGAAGTCAAATACATCTTGCCATACCGGATTTCTGGATTTAAGACGAGTGGGGGTAAGTCATTTAGGACCTCGTGGATTGGGAGATCCTGTGGATGGTCAGGATGGTGTAGTTTTGTCCACTCACGTGCCGTTGCTCCTTGGCGTCTTATCTCTGGAGGTGGTATTTTTCTGATTAGGTGTAACCAGGGGACTGGGGCGGATTTAGTGTGCTAGTTATTACTCTCGTACACTCATTCGGACGAACGTCGATTTTTTCAGTGTGAGCAATACGTTCCCACACTGGAGTACAGTACTCAGCTACAGGGTAAACCATGGTGAGAGCGGTTGTTCGAAGTGTGTCCGCATCAGCTATCCGCAAAGTACCAGCTAGCTTCTTCATGATGTTGTTTCGTGTTTTAAGTTTCTGTCTTGTGTATTCCAGGTGTTTTTTGAATGTTAAGGAACGGTCTAAGGTGATGCCAAGATATTTAGGATGGAAATCATGTTTCACTCTCTGATGGCAGAAATTCACTTTGAGCTGCTGGGGTGCTATTCTATTCCTCAACTGGAATGCGCATACTTCTGTTTTTATCGGGGTCGAACAAAGTCTCCACTTCCTACAATATGCATTCAAGGTTTCTAAGTCGTTCGTGAGAGTGTGGGTGTTTCCGAACGATTGGCTGTTTAACTTTAGGAGGGGAATCGGGTTATTAAGGTTAGTGAAGAAGAGGAAGGAGCCGTCTTTGGGGACTCTGGTGCTGGGAGTTCAGTCGACAGGACGTTAAGCAACGTTCGCTCAAGACTGGTATGGTACAGTCCATGGAGGAAGGAAGAGAGTTAAGGTGAAATGCCGCTAAATCTATGAAGCCTCCTTTAAGCAGTTGGCTCCTACTGCGCATGAGCGGCGGTCATAATAGTTTTACCAAAACATTGCGCTATTTGCACTTTGTTTGCTGCTCTGAATATTTCATTTTATAATATTTCAAAGTTTTTTTATAATGCCATCTTCTGTTGCATACGGTTGCACAAATAGACCAGATAGGAAACAACCAGGAATAACGATTCATAAGTTAGTCACTTCTAATTATTGTTCTTGAAGTGTTTAATATGATCTGCAAGAGTAGGTCCTATCATTATAGATATATAATTATTACTGTACTTAGTAAATACGCCAATACAACTGTTGTTGGATGTTTTTTATTTTTCGGACACGTTTCGCCTCTCGTCAAGGTATCTTCAGCGTACAATGTTTTATTTACATTTTGAGGTGTGGTAGTTGGCCTCCCGTGACCTCAACGAGCATGTTGTTTCCACTATTGTATTTAGTTATACAGTTTGATATGGTTTGGTTCTTATACCTCCACTGGTAGTCAACTTTAAAGCACAGTTTTAAGCACGTCATTTTCAAACTTAAATCCGAAAAATAAAAAACATCCAACAACAGTTGTATTGGCGTATTTACTAAATAATAATTATTAGTTTAACAAGCAACTGTGGAAGAAATGGCCTACAATCATCACATATTATAGATATGTTCATTGCTCTCAATAGGATGACGTTGTTTTCAATTATTTCTTGGCGCAGTGTTGATAACGAGCGTATCTTACTACTTTGCGCATAATAAGCTTGCCTTATTGTAAACTAGTGTTAAAAGTCTGTAATCCGCAATGAATTTTATGTGTTGAGGTGGGCAGTACCATCATAATCGTGGCGATGCAATTTGATGATTGATTATAATGTAAATCGACGAGAATAGTCGAAAATCGGAAGTAAAATTTTTTGATATCTCCCTTAGTATCAAAAATTAGTTACACGTATAGTTCCTTGTAGCTTCGGTGACATCTTATTCTGGTCTAAACTTCGTTTCAACCTAACCAAAAATGGTAGTAAAAACATAAAGCACCCACTCTGCATTTCAAGTGTGTAGTGGCTTAGAAAAGATTATATTTTGGTCCAGGCCGTATTCGAACCCTACCACCTCAATTTGGAGACTACATCTCGAGAAATAAGCGAGATATCGAAAAAAAAAATTATTTACTTTCGATTTGTCTCGTCGTGTTACATAAGAATCAACCATCAAATTTGACTTTTTGCAAATTTTTCTTCTCAATTTGAACCCGGAACACCTCACTTTTGAGACATTGTATCTCGAGAACTAAGCTGGAGATATATATACTATTCTTCATTTTTTATTTTGTCTCGTCGAGTTATATAACAACCCATCATCAAATTGCGGTGGCACGGTTATCGTATCATCCCCTTGAGGTGTTTGCGCATATTCCTCGTGATTCTGGGTAGAGAGAAGTGGGAAGCGGAGTTCGCCATACTGGACGATATTTACTTTTGTTTTCTACCGTTTCCGCAGCACCACGTAATCAAACAGTTATTCAGGATACTTTTGGTTGAAAATGAAGGCAGAGACGCCTTCGAAACGTCCCATAATTATGACATTTTTACGCGGCTGAATGACCGAAAAGTGTTTGTTTAATAATTTTTCAAACATTTGGAAAATTAAGAAAGTGAAATATTATATCACCAATCTGAACATTCATTTGCGTAAAATTTTCCATGTGATTGTTTTAAATTGTGACACAAATCCGATTTTGTGCAGAAATTAATTCTTTCAGGAATCTTATAAACTCGGCCAAACAGTTGGTCCGTGAACGAAAAGAAGTGTGTTATATAACGAACTTGAAACACAGCAATGAAGACTTCACGGGTGTACCGCCGGATTGTATTGTGAAGATACGATATTTCGACGACTAGCTCCGCCGTCTTCTTCATGTGTGGAGAGATCTGAACTGGTCGGATGACCCACAGATACTGAGATAGATTTTTTAAATTTTTTTTCCACCCAATTTAGCTCGGGTGCCGCACCTCCTTATATACACGTGTCCATCCAGCCAGACACTAAATCATCTAGGGAGACATCATCCCTAGAGTGTGGGGAAGTTCTTGCAGGTGTGCCCGCATCCCCTTCCATGTCAATATTTGATTGTCCTTGCTATGTGTGGCGTTTTCGGGAGTGTCGTTCCCTATAGGTTGGCATAATTCGTTATGACTTCCGTCAGTAACGTGGTTTTTTTTTTTTTTTTTTTTTCGCTGCCTCAACGGCTTTATGTAGCCCCGCTACTGTCTGTAGCTTTATCTACTGTAACATATGGTTGGTTTTTGGAAACATGATATACACTTTAGGGAAAAACCCGGCTTTGGCCATTATATAATGACCTTAGAGGGAAACCCTTGCTTGTTCTTATCGCCTGGTGGGGATGAGCGTAGTTAACAACTGCGTGAGCAGTTGTACGACCATCCCTAGTTGATTTTCTTGTTGCTGGCATTGACAACGGTTGTTGTGTAGATGCTCATCGTGTCTGGTTAGGTGGTTATGCTTGGTCACATGGCCGTGGGTGGTCTTATCCTTCTGCGATCTGGGTGGCGTCGTGATCTTCTCTGTGCTGGTTTGGGGGCGGCTCCTGTTGATAGCCGCTTGCAGCTTCCTCCTCAGTGGGCAGCCCCCGTAGCTAGCCGCGTGGTCCATGGCGCAGTTGGCGAAAGTTGGTGTCGCTTCGCGTGGTCTGGTGCACACCAACACGCTGTGATTTTCCCCGCAGCGAACGCACCGAACTTGGTTCCGGCAATCCTTCGATCGATGCCAGAATCCCTGGCACCTGAAGCATTGGTCAACAGTTGACAATGATGATTTCTTCCTGCGGGGATTCTTCTTGGTGCTCCGGCCGTTTTGCTTCTTGTGGTCTGCCAAAGGGCGCGGCTATAGTTCTTGTTCCGGCCCGAGCTAATATGGAGCCCTCTATGGTGGCAGCTGTACAGAGGTACCTCGTCAAACTGATAAAATCATACTTGGAAAACCACACCTTCAAAAAGGGACGACAACACAGACTTGACTAAAACGACATGCTAACGACCACTAATCAGAAAGAAGTCAGGGAGCCAAGAGCTCTGGAACTTCAATTGTTACATGAGTTTCGACTCAAACAGACACGACGACGACGACACCTTCAAAGTCAAAATTGAGGACGTCTACTCCACCAGGCGAGGCATCCAGGCAGGAGTACCACAAGGCTCGATCCTGGGAACTCTGCTATGCTCCCTATATACAGTTAATGTACCCTCTCTAATCGGAATTCACACCGCCACATATGCAGATGATACAGCTTATTTCACCCGTAGCCGCAGCAAAGCAATCGTCACCCGTCGTCTGCAGGATGTATTGCAAAAGACTGAAGCCTGGGCGAGGAGGTGGCGGATTGGAATCAACTCAACGAAGACCCAAGCCATTTTACTAACTAAAAGGATAGGCCCTCGTCAGAAACCTCAGCTGGATCTACAACTCAAAATTCATAACAACTCAATCCCATGGACAAATACAGTTCGATACCTTGGAGTCCTACTTGACTCCAGGTTGACCTGGAGGGCCCACATAAACGACCTCCGCAGAAGAGCCAGCGCGAGACTTCAAGCGTTGTACCCAGTGCTAAACAGGGACAGTAAGCTCTCCGCACCCTTAGGAGTACGGATCTACTGCACCTTAGTAAGACCAATACTTGAATATGCCTGCCCTGTGTGGGGATACACAGCTAAAACAAATCTAGACCGACTCCAAGTCATTCAAAATCGCGCTCTGAAAAGAGCCCTTCATCTAGACTGCAGATTTCCTACAATAGCCGTTCATGAAGCCGCAGGGCTACCAACATTAAAACAACGAATTAAGGACCTTGCTACCAAATTTTATAATGCAGCCCACAAATCTAACAACCCACTAATCAACGACCTGGGGAATTATCCGGTTGGAATAGGTCTACACATCGGACATATATCAATTTTTCAATAAATCCCCAATCCATCTGAAAAAATAGAACCCTGCGCCAAACGCTAAGACACATCTAACCTGAAGTAAGAACCCATCTATAATACTAGGAGTAAATGTCGCAAGACAATCACTCCACCCTACTCTGCCCAAGGAGGAAATGGGAAGCTAATGGCGATGACGACGACAACGTTCTCTGCGGATTCTTGCCAAGGCCTCACTAAGACATAGACTTCTGTCTATATTGAAAGTGTTGGCCAGTCGAATTTCGATCGCTTGTTTGATAAAAGATTCCCAAAAATGTGAAGTTTTAGCCAGTATCCTGACATTATTGAACTCTACTCTGTGGCCATGGTCGGACAAAAGCTCGGCGATCGCTGATTTTCCTAGGCGGAGGTGGTGTTTATGTTCTTCACACCGCTTTGAACGATGTAGGTCTTTCCACTAGAAATAGTTGTTTAAGTAGTTACTCATCGTTATAAGGACCTTCCTGGGGTAATATTCAGTAGAGAACGGGTAAAATAAATTGAATCTCTGAACTTGCAAGAAACTGCACAAACTATTAAGTCAGTAAATATTTTAAATTTATCCAACCCCCTTACTACTCGGAGGTAGCATAATAACTTTAGTGTGCTGTCTACATTACTTGTCATCCGTGAGAAAGCTGCAAAACAGGTTGCCGTCGGAGAAATGACGTCACACGATAGTGCAGCCGTATTACCTGAAACAGAGGTAGAAACAAAATGTTTGAGCATCTAAAAGTTTTTCACTTTTACAAATTATACGATTGGTATTAACGCGAAATAAATCATATGTATTATTTCGATAAGGTGTTTTTTGTCACAAGCCATTATCTTCCTTCTTACTTAACCGACATCAATTAATGAGGCGTCATTTTAAAGCTTATGTCTTCACTTTGGTCACATCATATTTTAAGAAAGAAATTTTTCGGAATTCGACCTTTAACGGTCAAAAATATTAATATTTCTAAAATGCTGTTTTTTGTATTACAAGTCATTTATTTCCCAAGATACCTATAAGAAATTATTTAATGAAGTATCATTTTAAAGATTGAGATCTCCACTTTGGTGACATCATATCTAACCGAAATAGATAAATGAAGAATCATATTAAAGATCAAGGTCTCCGAAGTGGTCTCATTATATTTTAAGAAAGGAATTTTTCATATTTCGACCCTTAAAGGACAAAAATGTCAATATTTCTAAAATACGTTTTTTGTGTCTCGAGCCATTTATCTCCCTGGGTATCTAACCGAAATCGATAAAGGAAGTAGGATTATGAAGAGTAATATTTAAGGTTTAGTGACATTAAATATTAAGAACTTTTTTTTTTAATTCAACCCTAAAGGGAAAAACTGTCAATGGTTCTTCAACACATTTTTGTGTCACGAGTCTCTTATTTCAATTAAAAAAATGAAACGGATAAATGAGGTATCATTCTAAAGATTAGGGTCTCCTCTGTGGTCACATCATGTTTTAATAATAGATTTTTTTTCAAATTTAACCCTTAAAGGGCAAAAATATCAGTATTTCTAAAATGCGTATATTGTGTCTTGAGTCATTGATCTCCCTTGATAATTAAACAAAATTGATAAACGATGTACCATTTTTAAGACTGAGGTCTTCGTATGGTATTCGGTTGGTTACACCATATTTTAAGGAAGGAATTTTTCAAAATTCGACCCTTAAAGGGGAAAAGTATTAATATTTCTACAACGCATATTTTTGTAATGAGCAATTTATCTCCCTTGATACCTAACCAAAATCGATAACTGAGTTAACATTTTCAAGACCAAGGTGACCACTTTGGTCACGCCATATTTAATAACAGGATTTTTTTTGTAATTCGACCCTTAAATGCAAAAATATGAATATTATTTCTCCTACCCGTTTTATTTTTTTTATTGAGAGCCATTTATCTCCTTTGATACCTATCCGAAATTGATAAATGACATATCGTTTTACTGATTAAGGTCTCCAATTAGGTAAAATCATAAATTAAGAAAGAATTTTTCGGAATTTGATGGTTTAAGTTGTCGCGCGATAGTTTATAGCCAATTTCCTAGATTGCAGCAACATATATGAGAGAGATGTCAATAAACTGTTGTTTTATACAATAAGTAGCTTTTCGGATACTAAAAAAGAAATATTTGCTACAAAATTGCGGTTCTACTTTTCATTCCATTACAAGCATTCAACCTCACTATTCATCATATTTTATTCACGAAATTTTCACTCGGGTCGTCTAATAATATTTAATATTAGCATTACAGAAAATCTGAATAAATTTATTTTCGTTTTCGGGCGATAAAGAGTTATTGGGAGACAGTTAGTGGCGATGTCAGGTGGTACCTAAGGTGAGCGTCATGTTCCAGCGCATTGACAGGTACCTGGGACCTGGACTCCATACCCACGGGTAGGAAATATGAGTCACTATTAGGGGAGTGCACCACTTTCGGAACCTACCTGAAACTGCTACTAATCTGTTGAAATTAGGATTAACTTCTTCGTTATGTCGTCCTCTACTCGTTTTGCGCTCTTATTCTACGGAGAAGTAGCCCCATATTAAATTTTAAATCCTGTATTGTAATGTTTTATTGACGTTTCAGCTTCCCACCGTTGTAAAAAGTCGCACGCAATTAACAAATATAGAATATAGGTCCGAGGGGAAGCACAGCAACGCTCGCGATATTATATCGATACAAGCTTTTGTTTAAATTAATTGAATTTAATTTAATTGCAATGGAGTGCATGCTCCGGTGGCAATTTCCCTACACACCCATTTCCCCCTTTCCTGCACCCACTTACTTTTGCCCTCTACAAATTTCAATTACAAATTGTTTCAACGTTTTTGGTATATTATTCATCACTTCTCATGGTAACTTTTTTCAATCCCTGACACTCTTACCTACGAAAGAATCCAATACACATACGCAATTTCCAAGACTGATGCCACAGAAAGAATTTTTTTTCTCTTGGTCCAGGCGGCATTTTAACATAACCACGACCTCTATGACAAAACGAAACTGTTTAGGTTGATTTGATCCAGGTACCAATATATTTTCTTTCTTTTTTCGCAGTGTCGATAGCATTTCGCAATTGCGTAGCCTCTCATATTTTGGAATTACTAATTTAATTTGTGCCGACATTTCGATAAAATAAAAGTGCAAAACGTGAAGAGGACATTTTAACGAAGCTAACCGAAATTTCCTAAAAGTTTTAAGTAGATTCCGAAAGTGGTACAATCCCTCACTATTCCTTTATTTACAGTTTCCTAGTAGTCTCTTGGTGTCGGACGTAATAATCTCGGTTAGTTCAACAATGTCACACAATCTCTGACTTGCCAGCGATCATTAAATACAAAACAGCTTCCATAGTCAAAGGAAAATATCAGAAACAAACATTTCTATTGTTTCAAATAGTTCCCTCACAGGTCATTTAATTAAACAAAATATGAATTTTATTTAATTTCACGCGAGCAGTTAAAAGGAAACGATTTATAATTACCGACAATTCTGTAGCCTAGTAACACTACACGCTGAGAGTACAACGAGGAAACAAATATAACGAAAACTCAATCTATATCTATAAAACGAAAACCGGATATATTGGTCTTGTAAATACTCGGAAACTACGGAGTAGAATTCGATGGGGTTTTCACCGTTTTATAGCTTGGAACCTAAATTCAGTTGTTTGGCATGTCTTATGTTTCAACGTTAAATAACGCAGGGGCATTAAATGAAATTCTGAACGTATGATGACAAATCCAAAATATGGAAGGATCAGATGTTCCATACTTCGCACTAAAGACAACTAAATGTCTCTGACCATAGCCTTTAATGATAGCAATAAGTTAACTTTATAATAATAACTATTTTGCACACTAAACATAATTTGAAGTATTCTTTCCTTTAATTTGAGACATTCAGATTTTAAACACCATAGATAGCTGTAAATTGAAGTATTCTTTCCTTCAATTAATTGAGGCACGATCTCTGGACATCAGATTTAGTCTTCTGTTTACTACAGTATTATTCCGGATTCACTTTTGATACTTGTATAAAAGGTTGAATCTACGGAGTTAAAGTATCTGGCGGTTCGAGCAAAAAATATATCCATTCACTTCGCAATTGAATCAAATGTAAGTTGCTAACATATTCTAGCGTTGTTCAGCAATGTGGTAATGCAATTTCTTACTAAATTTATCGAAGCTTGCATGAATCTTTTCAGATGAATGAAAATAGTAACCGTGCAAATGAACTTCAACCCACCCGTTTCTTGGTAGGGGGCGAGTGAATCCAGTTTGGCTTCATTTCCAAAAAAAGTTGGCGTGAATTTTATGAAGCTTTGTACAAATGTTTTTTTTATTGTCGGAATAAAAGTAGGGTACGGGTAAATCTACGCCAACTATACCGGGCAACGCTGGAAACTACGCTAATAAATAATGAAAAGAGGCAAAAATTCGTAGATACTTTTAAAAATCCAATTTAAAAAAAAAAAAAAATCCTTAGATCTACAGATAAGTCCATAGAGCTGGAAGCACTGGACTGCAGTTCTGTGAATCGAATTGATAGCCTGAAAATTATCGATGCATATGCCACATCTTAACAAATCACTCATTACTACATGAAATAAAGAATATTTGGCCTACGGTAATGTAACATGTGGTTGGGAAAAAAGTTACTATTAAAGCTGGTGAGAAAATATTTTACATGGTGACTGACGTCATAAGCTACTCCTTTGCTCACCCTTATAGAAATCCGTTCTTAGTTTTTTTGACATTCCGATATAACAATTATACTTTATACCCCACGACTTGAAACCGAAGCAATAATCCTGTGCAATTAACTTTTCAAACTTCTTACTTTAAACGGTTCTTCTTCGCACCTTCGCACCTTACCTGTTTAGTAATAATAAAGTAAATATAATTTCTCTTCCCTCGGTGATCACTGAAATTTTCGAAATGTTAGCAGGATCCCATGCATAATTAATCATAACAATTATTTAGAGGTAAATAATTTCCACTTAAATATTCTTTTAGTATTTTAGACTCATCGGCCGGCATTAATATTTAAATTTCATCTGTGGATTCCACACAACAGAATTTCACCAGGTAATATATTTCTACTTCTCAAAATCAAAATAAAGTTCTGTTATGTAATGTAACGTGTTGCTGGAGGTGTCTTAATTTATTCATGAATTTATTATTTATGATCTCAGGTAAAATTTTACTAAAAATTATTTCAAATGAGAAAGGGTTCATAAATAATAAATAATGAAATATCAAAACGGCACTTAAAAAACTAGACTACCATAACTTGACAATTTACTCTTGTATGGTGTGCATTTGGAAAATATATGATCAGTTCAACTTCAGTGGCAATTTATCAACAAATACAAACATATAAATGACACCATCACGGTTATTATGAATATAAACATACTAAACCAAGGAAATAAATTAGAAAGAAAACTATCATTTCGGCGAGCAATGTGACATACGCAATTTACGAACAAATTTAATTAAATTAATAATAAAAAAAACACCAAAACACGGAGTTGATTTTATTAACAAAGAGTTATTTGAAGTATAATGCTCCAGCTAAAACATATGAGTGTTCGGCAGATTGAGACACTTATCTGCGATTTTCCTTGCCAGGGCTGTTATTTGAGCAAGAGAGCTTGTTCGAATTTTAGTGCTGAGTTGCGTGTTTACCGTAAGCCAACACCGGGTTAGGATCACCAGCACCTCGATCTCCATTCAAACCACATCGAGTGAAATTTGTGCCCATCACTCTGTACTGGTCACCTCTTGACGGCTGCCAGCTCGTCTCAGTGACCTCTCGCCTCAAGAGTCATCGGTCGAGTCCCGGTTGTGATCCTTGCCTTCTGCCTCCACAGACTCTGGGTTCCACTCCCTTTCTCTCCCGCGCATAGGCGGCCCAATCAAGCTTCATCTTCGCCTCTCACATCTCCGAATACGTCCAAACATGGAAAAATGTTTTAAACAAAATAGTAACTAAAACTAACTAATTTTGTTATTGGGGGTCAGAATCATGCATCCCCCACACATCTCATTTCTTCACTCAGACTCATTCTGATTGGCTGCGAGCTTCCCCTCCATGCCCACATTTTGTAGAATTACAAGTTTCGAACTTCTCTGTCCTTGTCTCGCGTGTTTACAGCTTATCTGGCGTTTCCCCCGCTTTTTCATTGTTCGCGAGAAGTCAATAATACACAGTGACTGCACTAGAGCACATAACATGGTTCAACGCGGAGAATTCTTGACTGGTTCTCAGGAGCCTTAAATCACTGCAACCCTGTGTTCTGCGTGTACCAGTTCTACACCGTCCTTCACAGATATGTATCCGCCCCAGGATACGGTTGACAAAAGAACTGTCTGATCGTCATTCTCGCAGACCACCGCGTGATGGATTAAACTCTACCGCACGTACATTAATAATGCAATTCTGATGTTATCTCAACATTACAAGTACAATCAAAAATAATTTCTTGAATATTTCCTTAACAATCCCCAAAAACTTTCTTTCAACACTTGCCCACCTGTTGCACAGTGCTTAATTTAATTAATTTTTATTCTATTGAGGAGACGCTCTGGTGGAAATTTCCCAACCCACCCATCTCTTCCCTTCATGCATTACTTTTAATTTTTACAACAATATCATTCCACGCCTCATCACCAAAATGCACCTATAGGACTTTTACACTCCCATGACCCGCTTCACCGTCTCCAATGAATCCTATTCCAGCTCTTTTATCATATCGGTTACTGATTGTGTTCTGCGGTAATTTCCAGAGCCAAATCTAGCAGCCCTTCTTTACACCCCATCTAACTCCCGTATATTATACCCAAACCGTGGGTCCGATACTACACCACCATATTCAAACAATGGTCTGACGAAAGTTTTATAACACAATTCCTTTACTTCTCTCGTGCATCCCCTCATCACTCTCTCCAACAAGTGCAGGATTTTGAAACCTTTTCCTGCCACCTGACCAATCTGTCCTGCCTAGTTAAGCTTGTTATGAAATGTAATGCCAAGATATTTACATTTCAAGTCTTCAAGAAGAATTATTTTCTTACCTTATAATCATAATCAATCTTAATTCTTTTTATCTGTTTACCTAATAAGCTGACTCTTCTTTGCATTTATCTTCATCCCATGTTTACCAACCCAACTAGATATACTGTCCAGATCATTATAAGATTGTTGATGGTTTATTTAATATTATAAAAAAATCAGTCCACCATAAAGTTCAATTTAACAATTCTCTTGCACAATTCTATTCTTAATCATATTAAATGGCGTTTAAATAAAACAAAGTATATATACATTGATTTACAGGAAATTGCAAAACAAACCTACCAGGTCATATTCAACCAAACTGTAGCTTACTACAAATGATTCAAAAAATACAATTCCATTTAATTTTATGTTTGGGGGCTGTTACAACACCTCCCCACGATTCACTTAATTTTACATAGTTAAAATTGATTGAATCTATCATGAATCTAAGTAGGTTGTATGTGCACATAATCCCAACATAAACAGATCACAATTAATCAACCATACTAACTTTTGCAATTATACAATGCAGATACACAATCCTTCATTACATACAACATCTTACATAAGACATGACACACATTCTAGCTACAATAATTGTCTTTTTACAGATCCAATCATTTTCTCAGTTACTGTTTTACACAACAAATATTCAATTCCATTACCTTAAATTGCAAATTAATTATTCACTTCAAATTACACTTCTTGTTAATGACAACAGTCCTGTTTACATTTTACAGCTGATCATTTGTCACCACAATGTAGCAAGTCCCAACATCATTAAAACACTAAAAGTCTCTAGAGAAACCTGTTACAAATTATACACTGTAATTCTTACATCTTAAACATTCTACATCATTATATCTACATCTGAACTTTAGTACTCAAACAAACTATCTACATACATCACAATCTTATTTACAAAATTTGATATTTACACATAGTGATACCTTTCATAAGTGACCACTTATTAACAAAAGGGTTTTAGGGTTTCAACATTATACACACCCTTACATTTACAACTCTCAGGGTCTATTAGCTCATAAGAGTTTTTCCTTAGTATACCTCTACCCTGAAAGGGCCTTCAAACAAAAGGTTAAACTTACGAGTCTCTTGTCGCAAAGCTGATGATTTACTATGGACTTCAACTAATACTAAGTCCCCTACTTTATATTTTGTATATTTTTTTTCCTTCGTCATGTTTTTTCTTTCTCCTTATAGCCTTCTCTTTTAAATTTTTTAGAGCTAAGGCTACCTTTTGCTCTTTATATTTGGAAAACTAACACATTCCTCAATTAATCTGTTAGCCGGTTTCCTAAATATCAGCTCAATCGGGGGTATTTCAGTTGTATCACTAGGTATAGAATTAATTACATTTTCAAAATTTTCTACTTCATATGCCCACTTACTGTGTTGGTCTGGGCAATACGTCCTAAACCAACGTCCTATTTCCCTCATTAGGCGCTCTACGGGATTTCCTGCCGGATGATAAGCAGAAGTATGTAAAACTTCTATCCCTTCCTGTTTGAGTTTTTCTATCAAAACTTTACTAGTGAATTGCGGGTCATTGTCTGAAAGCACCCTGCTAGGTTTACCAACTTTATTACAATATTTATCAATCACTTTTCTAAACAAAATTTTAGCTTTAGACTTCTTTACAGGGTAAAGTTTAACAAACTTGGAAAAAAACTAAAATTTTGGTCACCCCTCTCCGAGACATGGGTAGAGGGCCAAACACGTCAGCAGAAACTAAGTACTATACTCCACTTGGAATGATATGTTGCATTTTTCCCTCTCACTTAACACTATTTATTTCAGCTTTTTGACACACTTCACACGACTTAATACGTCGAAATTTTTCTCCTCATATCATTGAAATATGTATATTCCCTTAACACTCGGTAACACTTGGATGGCCCGTAATGCCCATAACTATAGTGGTGATTCCAAACAATTTTTCCAACCAAACTTTCTGGAAACCATAATTTCCAATCATCATCATCTTCACTGGTCCTTCTAAATAATACTCCTCCACGCAAAGTATAAAATTTCTGAAGCTTATCTTTTTGTTCTTGGGTATCATGTTTAGTTTTTACTTCTGCTATAGCTACATCTTTGTCCTGTTTCTCGTTGATTTATCTCAAGGAATACTTAACGTCAGTCTCATTCGGTACCCCTTTTAGATAAGCATTTCTAACCTCAGTCTGTGGTCCTAGACATCCCTTCTCTGAATCCAGACCTAACGGTAGATGTTACAAAGCATCTGCAACTTGATTTTGACTAGCAGGACTATATCGAATCTCTAAATTGTATTCCTTCAGAACCAATGCCCAATGGGTTAGCCTACTGTGGACTAATTTATACTTTAACAAAAATGAAAGAGCCTTATGGTCCTTATATACAACAATTTTTTTGCCTAATAGTAGGAACCTAAACTTAGTCAAACCGCACACAATTGATAAGGCCTCCCTTTCAGTGATCGTGTATCAAGTCTCAGCTGGTTGTAGTTTTCTACTGGCAAACACAATAGTCCTAGAATCCGGTTTTCAATTGAATTATACTTCCTGGGAGACATGTACTCCTAGACCGTAGTCAGAGCTATCCGCGGCAAGGCAAAAGTCTAGATCCCAATCTGTACAATAGAGGATACTGGCATGACATAATTCATCTTTGATTTTCTGAAAATCTCTTTCACATTCTGAGGACCATATCCACTTGACAGTTTGTTTACCCAAATCTCTTAAAGCTGGGATATTTAAAGCTTTTCCCTGAAAAAACCTCCTACAATATTCTCACAAGCCATAGAAACTCTTTAGTTGTTGTCTATCTCGAGGTCGGGGAAAATTCTAAATGGCATTTATATTATCACTAGGCAAGATCCCCTGTGGTGTAATACGATGGCTCAAAAAATCAACTCTTCGCAAAAAGTTCATTTCTTTACCTTAATAGTCATACCACCACTTCTCAATGCTTCTAAAACTTTCCTAAGTAGCACCCAATGTTCTTCAAGTGTTTCTGACATTAAAAGAATATCATCTACATGTATCTCTACTTGTTCAAGCAGTTTCTTTCCTAACACACTATCCAAAACACGAATAAAGGTAGCCACTGAAATATTTAACCCAAATGGTAAAAATGAAAATTATAACAACGTCCATCAAATAGAAAGGCAGTGTATTTCCGTGACTCTTCTGATATCGGGACTTGCCAATACGACGCAGTCAAATCGATAGAAGAGATATATCTTTCACTTTAAACCTGTGCAACAGCTCACTGATAGGTGGAGGGTGACCCCATTCTGTTACTAAATGTTTGTTTAAGTTGAGAGCATCTAGTACTAGTCGCACAGAATTGTTCCGTTTTATAACAACAACCAAGGGATTATTGTAGGGTCTCCTTGACCTCTCTATTACCCCCCCCCCTCCAACATTCGATTTATCTCATTTATTTCTCTTGACAAAAGGGATTGGATCTCGCTTACTAAAGAAAGGCTCTTCAGACTTTACAGTAAGTTTACACTCATAATTTTTTATCAGAAAATACGTCCTTATATTCTTCAATTAGACATTTCAGCTTTTCTTGTTGGTCTGACAGCAATAGCTTCATGCTGTTTGGGTAATTAATAACCTTTCCTTTGCCTATCTCCTGACCATCAATCAAGCTATTATTCTCATTATTCTGCTTTAACACATTTCCACAAATCTGTGGTAACAGTTCGTCACAAACTCTTGCTACACCAGCATTCTTATATTTAACCATCACATGATCTACTTCATGTATCCCTTTCCAAATAGTCTTCTCAAAACTAACCCAGTATTCCCCACTGTTTAATTTAATCCACAAGTTACCCTTCCCACAGTCTACAATAGCTTTTTCTTTTGTAAGCCAATCCATCCCTAACATTCAACTTAGGGACTACATACATGGGTATTTCTACATTTACAGTCCCATACACCCTTCCATCTACATTTCCTGCTTAATTTTCATACTTCGAGAACCAGTAGCGGTAATAACTGTCATACAATTAACTAGTTACACTTCAATTTGATAGGTGTTCTCAATTTCGTTAAATAATCCCTCAGCAAGGTTAGCCGTTATCAATAAGAACATCTGTTTGTTTATTAAAAGCATTAATTTGTACTATGGGAACTTTATCTAAAACCTCTTCCTTATCCTTCACCTCTTCTAATAAATCTTCTCGGGGATTATTCATAAAAGTGGTATTAACACTATAGCAGTTATTACCTGGACCCACATTCTTGTCCACCGCTGTGGGGCCCAACACAGGGGTGGTCTTCATTTTGCCCCCCCACCCCCCCATGCTGCGTTTCCCTTTCTAGTTGAAGGTTCTGTTCTCTCGCTTCCCTATTATCGTTCCTCTTCGAGTAATTATCACGACCCCTTCCCCTGGATCTACCATACCTTGACCCATAATCCCTTCTAGGGGGACTCCTACTCTTCCTCCTATGGTGGTGGTGATAGTATTGCTCATTGAATGACTCCTGGGCATCCAATAGTCTCAACAATTCAGAAACCCTGTCCACATTGATTACATCCAAAGTAGCAATTTAATTTCTTGTTTGCTGAGGTAGCCTAGCTCCTATCAAATCAATGAATTCTTCTTCCCCATAAGGATGGTCTAACTATTTACACCGGATCTAACAATTATGAAAAAAAATCATGCTGAGTTTCTATACCCGGTTTGTATGGCCTACCAGTCATCAACTGTCGCTTTTCCTGAATCTGCATACCAGTTGACCGAAAAAATTTCAGAAAGTTTTCTTTGAACAGCTAATAGTTATTCATTTCCTTAGCTTGTCTATCGCCCCATGTCCTAGCATAAGACTTTAGATGCTTAAACACAAGTGCAATTTTCTTACTGTCGGGTAACACAATAAAATAGTCAGATCTTTCAAAATTATTTATAAATTCTATAGGGTGAAGTCCTCCACCGTAATCTAAGAATTCAAAATCTTCCTCAATATCAGCACTGACAATCGTATTACCTGTTACGGGAACAATAACTTGACTTAACTGAACCTGCAACCCAGCGAACTTTTTCTCCAACACTGCTTTGAGTTGCCTCCAATACATGGGTAAGCTGTTCCTGCGAAATTATTTAATTTAGGAATACTTCTTCCGACAAACAAATTAGGTTCAATGACAGGAGGGATAAGATTAGGGAAATAAGATGTCACACTGATGCTTTTACGCACTCTTTCTTTCCTTTCTCTGTTCGGTATAGGAATGCATGTTACGCCATCGAAAATTCGTACATCTGCAATCAATTGACCCGGCTGCACGCCCGAGAAATCTTCCAGTAAAATTATTTTGATTTTAGTATTTTATCAAAAATAAACTTAAAATCAAAATAAGTAGTCTATATTTATTATGCTAAATTTTACATTTTTCAGAAGTAACGTCTATTTCCCAATAATACTGTCACATTCTTTTTTTTTTTTGCCTAATATTTTAAGAACAATAAACGTGGGATGATTTCACATGTGAATTAAATTATTTACATAACCACAAATGGTTCTAAAAAACAATCTTTTTCGTATGAACTTTGCGGAGTTCGCGGCTCGACTAATTCAAGCGTCAAGCACAAGGCCACGCCACCGCACATCTCCGTGCCCAACCCCCGCCTTTCCACCGCTCTAGCGACCCATTCACAGAACAACTGGTAGGATCTATGTTCATCCGTTTTTAGATAAAGAACTCTTGATGGGCCATGAAAGGGATTGGAGGACTACATGCAGAACGTATTGGATATTGGTCGACTCCCAAACAGCCGACACGGGTCGTTGCTGTCCAACGAACAATGGCGTTGGATCATGATTGGAGGAAACATCCTGCGAGTGTGCGATGGACACATGGTGTGCCGCGAGAAAGTACTAGTGAAAAGCACTGTTTGAACAGTTTTGTTGGACCCCTTTTTTCACCGTGAACTGGTGAGCGCAACCAACGGTAGTTCTACACGAATGTCCTGTAAGTTGGACCGTGTATAGGCAGCTTTTCTTTACAAACAAGTTAAAACTTGTAAATTTGGAGCTTAGGTAATAAAACTGTTTAGTTCATTGTTATTTTTACTGCAACATCGTAAAAAAAGACACCACGTCGTTGTAAGGTGACGATGAGCAGAATTACGTATAAAGGGAATAGAATAATACAGCGGTTCCCAACCTATGGGTCGCGACCCGTCCGTGGGTCGCGGCGTGTACGTGTGTTTTAGTGGGTCGTGGAACAATCGAGGTTTTCGCCACAAAAATATATATTTTATTTGATCTTTTAAAAAAATATAACATGATATTTTACAAGTGCAATAATCATGAAAGCTGTTAGCTTAAATTAAAACTTTGTGAGAAAAAAAAAGTTTTCTTAAACAATCAGCCGGTATTAAGTAAAAACCTCGTTGTGAGACATAACAGCGGCAGCAATCGCGCAATCGTTATGGCAAGCCCTGAACATCCCCTCTCTGCCCCGCTCTAGAGCGGAGATACGTGCTCTTACCACCTGCAATTTTACTTTTCTCATTGTCATTTTCTTTTTATTGTTGAATCGAAACCAAAGTCTTTAATCGAAACAGTCTTTCTCTGATTGTGAGAGTGAATTATTGTTTGCGTTTTGTTTTGATTGAGACTAGATTTAATGTGATTATGGAAAGTTGGTTGAGGACTGGATCGTGCCGTAAAGAGAGTATCCAAATGGTGAGGAAACTTCGACCTACACGGCTAACAATTATGAGATTGAAAATGTTATTGAACCACAACAAAGTATTTGTAGTTACAATGCAGGCAGCACGAAAAAGCAAAAGACGTATCTGCGGAAGTATAACCTGGATTATATAAATACGGGTTTGTGTTTTCGGGTACCGAAGAGGAGCCAATGCCTCAGTGCGTGATTTGTTGTGAAAATTTGTCCATCAAAACTGGAAAGGAATTTGTCAACCAAGCATCCTGAATACACTTGGAAGCCTGATGAATTCTTTCAAAAAAAGAAAACGACATTATCTTTCGACCAAACCTACAATGGAAAAGTCAGTCTCACGTCAACAAAACAAACAAACTACCATAGCATCTTACCAATTATCCTTGTTAATTGTTAATAGCAAAGCAGAGAGCTGCTCACGCAGTAGGTGAAGAACTAATATTACCTGCAGGAAAAATAATGTCCAATACTTTGTTTGATGGAAAAATGTCAAAAAGAATAAGTGAAAACCCTTTATCAAACATTACTGTTAAAAGGAGAATCGATGAAATGTCTAATTGGGTCGAGGAAAAAATGATTTCAACTCTGAAGCAAAGTGATTATTTTCACTACAAATTGATTAACGCTCAGATGTTGCTGTTCAGGCAAATTCATTAGGTTTTTTTTTTTTTTTTTTTTTTTTTGTTTGTTTGTTTAGAGTTCAAAGATTCTGTGGAAGAAGAAATGTTGTTTTGTAAGTCCTTGCCTATAAGAACTACGGGAAAGGAAATTTTTAAATGTGTTGACACTTTTTTTAAAAGAAAATGATATTGTTTGGTCAAAATGTGTGATGGTGCCCGTGCTATTTCCGACATTTATTCAGGTTTATTTGTCAAAAATAAGTCAGTGGCCCCTTTGGTGCAATGGAGTCATTGCTGCCTTCATCGAGAGGATCTGGCAGTAAAAGGTTTGGATGAGTGCCTAAAGAAAACTCTGGACGATGCTGTAAAAATTGTTAACTATATCAAAGCATGTCCTAAAGATTCAAGATTGTTTGTGGTGTTGTGTGACGAAATGGGCAGTAAACACAAACAACTTCTCTTTCAATATGTGTTGAGAGGTAAAGCAGTGTAGAGATTATTTGAACTTCGTGACGAACTAAGAATGTTTTTATTGGACCACAGAAGTGACCATAAATCCATAAGATAATTTATTGAAAGTGCTTGCGACGAGAACTGGCTAAAACTTCTTGCTACAATGCACTCAATGTGATGAACCTGACAATGCAAGGAAAGGATATCCACAGGTATTACATCCAGGACAAAGTCGATGGAATGATTAAAAAACTCGACCGATGGACCTGCATAGTATAAGAAAATAGTTTTGATGCATTTCCTGTCTTGCATGACTTCCTTGAATTAAACGAAATAAGTCATCAAGGAAACCGCAAATGTCATCAAATAGCACTGTGAAACCTTTTCAAATTTTTCAGTAAATTATAAGTAAGTTGTAGGCTTAATTTTTTTTTTCAAATAGTATTTCCATTTTTATTTCAAGTACCCGTGAGGATTTTAAATTTAAAGTAAAATGTGTTCTATTCGTTTATTAATAATTGTTTTAGGAGTTAGTTTCCAAAAATTGACGATTGTTGCTTTTGGATAAGAAATCCCTTTGAAGAGGAGCATTTGAAAGGCCTAAAAATCTCAACAGCTGAAGAATACTCGCTAATAGAGCTATCTTGTGATAATTCTTTAAAAACAATTTACCGAGCGTGGTGGTGTAACGGATAGCGTTCTGGCCTCGCATTCGGGAGGACGGCGGTTCGAATCCCCATCCGGGCATCCAGATTTGGGTTTTCCATGGTTTCCCCAAATCACTCCAGGCGAATGCCGGGATGCTTCCTTCAAAAGGCCATGGCCGAATTCCTTCCCATTCCTTGCCCCCATCCTTTCCCGTCTCTAAAGACCACGTTGTTAAAAAGGGACGTTAAACTGTTACAAAAAAAAAAAAAAAAAAAAAAAAAAAACAATTTTCAAGGAAAAATCCTTAATTTACTTCTGGATTAATGTTCGAGCAAAGTATCCAGAAATCTCTAAATTAGCTGTGAAGTTCTTGATGTCGTTCAACACGACATACTTGTTCGAACGAGCTTTTACTACTTTATTGTTTTTGAAAACTATTACAGAAATAAACTATGTGAAAAACGTGACTTAAGGTTAAAATTAATCAGTTTTAACCCTGATATCGATGCCCTCATCAGTATACACCAGTGCCAGAAATCTCACTGATTGTAAAGTTGTGTTTTTGTAGTAATTAAACTTATTATTCATTTTCTTTGTAATAAGCTGGAGGCGGTTGCACAAAGCATCACCTCATCGAGTTTACGGCTGAAATTCCAGGACTAGTTACAACTCGATTTGAAAATTAAAATGCCACTGATATACCAAGTCATATCTTGGTGGAAAAAACCTACAAATCGCATTGTAGTGGTTGACTGGTTAGTTTACCACTGTGTTTTCCTGTTCCCAGTCTTCCATATTTTCATACATTTGGGTGCAGTAAAACACAATCAACCAGTAAAATAGGGTCTTCAGGAGGTTTGCACCAAAAATCGACTGGCAGACCAGTTGCATTTTAATATGCTGATCGAGTTACTTCTAATCGCGGAATTTCAGCAGTCAACTTGATGAGGTGATGGTCTGTGCAGCCGCCTCCCGGTCTATAATATGTTTGTTGTTATATGTATTATCAATTCTTGTTTTTTGCTGATAGTATATCCTTTGTACGAAAATTTACTTTTTCGTAGGATAGGATATTCGATAGCGTATCGACGTTATACAGCAGTTCCCATTCTGATCTTAGATAGACTCTCATATTAGGTGGGTCGCGAAATTTTTTTTTACATAAAAGTGGGTCGTGTACCATTAAAGGTTGGGAACCGCTGAAATAATATATATTGCAGTGTAAACAAAACATCCGCTATACATTCGCAATAAATACTGCCTATGTACCGCCCTTGCGGATGCGGAGATCCGTAATATCTCTACTGCAGACTGGCCAAGGACAAGCAGTGACGTACCCAAGAACTGATTGTGTTAACGAGTATCAGAATTAACAGTTCTCAAGTACTCGACTCCACCGTGGGAACAGGTGCTTGACCGACTGACGTCAACACGCACTTGACGAGACGGAATCACTAGAACACAAACACTCGTCTCGAGGTTACATCTGATTACTTATCAATTCTTTCTGTATAAAAAGACGGCAGCCAAGTTGTATGAGCATTACACTCCAGACGACGCTCCTCAAGGTAAGCAACCAGAATTTCTTCTCGTCTCTTCGCTGTAGCTTCTACCATGTTTATTGATTTCGTGTGGTCGTAATCACCAGGTGGTATTGTTTCTTACCAGCAACGCCATCCAACCCTATCGTAGCTGCTTAACCTAGCCTGGCATTTCTACCGGAAATAAGGGACCTAAATTTCTGGATGTTGTGGATCATTTCCTCAAATGCTGATAATATTGATAGATAAATAAAGCCAAAGCAATTGAATGTTTGTGTATTTATTGAACTCCCGAACGCGTTTCCCTTCTTTTGCAGTAGCATCTTCAGCAGGTTCTAATTTTTTCGGTGTATTGCATTTACTTATGCTCGACTCCTAGCAGCAGTGATTTTTTCTTTCTTTGTGAGTATTAATTCATTTTCCTGAAAGTTATTTCACTAGTGATTATCACACACTGCAATGCACTGCACTGTGTGTTTATTACGAATCTCCTCTTGGATCGGTTGCAAAGATCCAATTCGGAATACACATACAGTACAGTGCAGTGCATTGCAGTGTTGTGATAATCACTAGTAAAATAGATATCTGGAAAATGAATTGCTACTCATAAATAAAGCAAAAATCACTGCTGCTGAGAGTACAGCAAAAGTAAATGTAATAGACCGAAAAATAAGAACCCGCTGAAGATGCTTCTGTAAAAGATGTTAAACGCGTTTGGGAGTTCAATAAATGTACAAATATTTAATTGATTTGGCGTTATTTATTTATCATGAGACCCGAAGTTTAACCTGGCAACAGAAGCACGGAACTTTTCTGACACACTTCACAATACACAGCAAACTGTGTCAGGTGAACATCGGGCAAGGGGCTTGGAAAATTCCAACCGAGACAGGGATTCGAACCTGCGACCTTTCGATGTCCAGTCAGACGACTTAACCACAGAGCCATCAGACCACTGCTTGTGCAATTAGAGACTCCGGTCAACAGAGAATGCTAACGAGTTAAGAATTGAGTACACGGGTGCCTACTTGTAATACCATTAATCTGCATTTCTCCGGAACTTATTTTGTGGGTTACAAGCATTCGCAAAATGTTTTAAATGTAACTAATGTGCAAAACATAGCGTATGTCGAGGGACTCGCTATAGAAGTGAGAAATTCGTGGAAGAGAGGAAAAGTGAATAAATGGGCTTGCGAGAAAAATAGAGAGAGTGAGAGAATTGGGTAAACGGATATAATTTTTTTAAATGTGAATAATGTTTTGAACGTGAGTGCTGCAATGCCAGCCGATTATTTAAATTAGTTGGGTAGGAAATCTACAGTTACATGATACACAGCAGAGTATAGATGTAGATGTAGATTGCTCCTCCATTGAGCTTTATTCCGTCCTGAATGGTCCGTGCCTTGTGTCGCAGTCAGGACCGCCATGCTGACCTCCGGACGCTCCCCGCTGCTGCTGACGGCGTTGCTGCTGCCGCTGCTGACTCTCTGCTCCGCTGACTTGCTCTGTGGCTGCACAGAGGACAGGAACAGGTCGCTGTCTGTAGAGCTCTACTGCGAGCGGACAGAGGTAAGTGACCCAACCCGTCTCTCTCGCAGTCACTCTATGTTCCGACTCATTTATCATTATCTTTGAACGAGCAATTATTATATAATTTGCTGTATCCGAAACGGCTGTCACAATATTTATGAAATTAAATATTTAGATTGCTTTTCAAGTTTATCTACATAGGCGCCTTCCCTAAAAATACACGATTTTACCCAAAACGAGCAATTCTTTCATTTGATATCTCTGAAACGACACTAGCGCCTTGTCTTTGGACTTTCTAGGTACCAGTAGGCCGACTAATGTTAGTTAAGATTCTCTTTGGAGCAAGGAACTCTTATATCTTTAAACGAACAATTCTTCGTAGTCAGTCATCGAATGGTAATACAGTATTGTGGAAATTAGCAAATGGAAGTATATTTATTAATGAAATGTATTTTATTTTGAAGAGTGGTAATAATATCACTTTAATTATAAAAAATCGTTACCATTAAATACTAAAGGGTATTTTATTTCGAAGAGTAGTAACATAACTTTTATTGTAAAAAGTCGTTATCATTAAATACTACATGTATAATTGTTAAACATTTGAGAAGTTGATATTTATGAAATACATATTGGCTTAGTCAGATACGATCTATTATTATAATATTAATATAATTTATAAATTAATCTATAATCCATCTTATATACGGTTGTGTTGTGTAAATAATAAATTCATAAATAAATCACATGTGAATAGTAAGCATTTTAAGTAATGAGAACAATGCGCTTTCATTTCCTTAGAAACTTCTGTCATACTACGTGCATAACTTGTTGCTAATTTCGAACAAGAATTTCTCATCGGTTGTTTGGATTCACAAATTATTGTTAATAGGATTTATGGTGGAAAACTTTTGTTCGCGCTGATTAGGCCTGGGCTTCAAAGCTCACCGACGTTGCTATTGCAGCTGCTACTATTATTATCGGTAAAGATGTGTGAAAAAAAAAATCAAAGAGCCGCACTAATATCCTAAAAGAGCCACATGAGCCTCGGGAGCTGCTGTTTGCCGACCCCTGGCATAGAACACTGAAAAATAACTTTTTACACATATGTTGTAGCAAACACACAATTGTGATGAAAGCCCGATAACGTGTAATTCAACATAAACGTGTAATGAAAGGAATATAGTTTTAATCAGAAATTAGTTTTCAATTAAAAAATGCACAGAGAATTTGTTTTTATACGTGACGATTAAGAAACCACCTATCATCTGAAGCAGGAAGAAGATAAAACTAAAATCACATAATCTTGAACACTTTTTTATATACCAGTTATAAAACGCAGCCAAGGTAAATAATTAATCATTTTTTAAATCTAATTTTCGTTATTAAATTGTAGAGTACGAAGTACGAAGAAAATATTCACCATCTGCTCTATTGATTCCAAGCTTTCGTTAACTTCTGCACTGCGTGAAAACTAGGGAAAAAAATCTTTGAAATAATTGAATCAAAGATTTTGAACGTCTGTTTTATTACAATGGCTGTAGGAATTCGCCATCAAATTTGGTTAAGTTTTTAATGTATTCTATACCTCCAACCTGCAAAGTATCAACTGCTTGGCAATATCCCACAAGTGCTAACTATGCGATCATTGACGTTTTTTTAATTTATCATTACACCTCACGTAATTAGACGCGGGAAAGCAAATGGGGAACGAATTTGGCCCTTTTGAAGGAGCTATCCCGGAACTCACTTGGAATGATTTTGGAGAAATTATGGAAAAGCGAAATCTGGATACCTGGACGGGGATTCGAATCCTGCTCGGTTCTGTTTGGGTGAACTTATACTTTAGAACGTTATATTTCTTGATTTGGTTTTGAGATCTATACGCGAAGTTCAAACCTTCGGTTTACAGTAAATTAATTTATCAGTAATGTTACAACAGGAGGGTAGAAGCTTCGGAACACACATAGCATCTCGATTTAGACCATTATGATATGACAACACAATATTGCATTCAATCCCTACAGTTTTTTCATTGTTTGTTGCTTGTTTGTGGTTTGTTTGTTTTACGTTCATGTTTATTCTTCCTTTTGCTAGGAGACTAAAGGAAATTTTAACATTTTTTTTTCAGGAGGGCCTTTTGGAGACAACGTGCGACAGAAGTAAGTATCTCTGCACAGTTACTTGTCCTGAATCACCCTTGCAATGTAAGCTCAATATACTATTAGCTGAATTGGCGATTTATTTATGAATTCTATTCTAAACGATAAACTGTTACACTTGGGACAGACAGGATTCATGTGGTGTGCAAAGAAGAGCAACAAGAATTGTTTGTGGAATTTATCACATGGCTCTACCAGTAACTGACATGATAAAGGAGCTGGATTGTGAGTCATTGGAGGAAAGGAGGAGGGTGAAGAGAGTGCTGGGAATGTACAGGGCATATGTTGGTGATAGTGGTTATAGGGATATTGGTCAAAGAGTTAGGAATAAGGGGAAAGATAACCATGACCACAACCATGCGCTGGATTTCATGCATAAGAGAGTGAAAATTTTTTCTTTTGTTGGTAAGGGTGTCAGAGATTGGAAAAAAAATACTAAGTGATGAATAATTTACCAAAAATGTTTAAGGACTTTAAAATTAAAATTTGTAAATCTGAAATGTAAATGGGGAGGAATTTAACATTCCAATTATAAAAGAAAATTTTATATATACAGGGGTAATTAAATGACTTGGGGAATTGCCACCGGAGCGTTAGCTCCATCACAATTAAAATTAATAATAATAATAATTGTAGCCTTGTAACTTCTAAATGACTAGAGATTTCGGGCCAGTTTTTTAAAGGGAGATCCTGGTGTTATTTCTCCAAGTGAGATGTTTCTGTCAGACCGTATAAATTTTAATTACAGTTGTAATTGCACGGTTAAAGTCAGTTTGTGTTGAGTTTATCTTAAGTCTTGAATGAACTCATACAATATGCAGTGACCTTGCTGAAAGAGTCAATTCGATTTGTCCTTGATGTTGTCTGTGATCCTTTGAAATCGTGGTGGATAGTTGTGTTTGTTGTGTACCACGGGGCGACAGCTATTATCCTAAGGAATATATTTTTCATCACTTCTAGTTTTAAGCTCTACTAAAAACATCGGAAACTTTTAGCAACGCCGGCCTAAACATAACTATATTGAGCCTGAGCTTTGTCATAATTCTAGGTTTAATTCCCTTAAGAAATTTAAAAAGACTAGTCGAACTTGAATTACAAGCATTTTGTAGATATCTCTAGTTGTGGAAGTGAACAAGATTGCCTGGTTTTTATCGCAGTAATAATTGATTTTCTAAAGGTTGCACTATTAAGTAATTTGCACAGTATGCTGTGTCAGTTTCCTTACGATTTAATTTAGGTAATGACTCGTCCTGGAATTTACAGTAGGATATCGTCTGAAAACAATGTTACTTATCATTGTTCTTGGCAGCGTTGGTCGTTTGTATATACGCTGTACAGAGTTGGAGCCACGACCGATCGTTTTAGAACACCTGCTTCAATTTATTTCAACTGGATTTCTTCTCCGTCCAACGCAACGTATGGTAGAATTATCTATTACGAATAAAGCTGTTAATACTCTTTATAAAGTGACCTGAGCATCCGTATCTATCTAAGTTATGAATCAGACTGTCGTGCCATACCCTATCAAAAGCTTTTTCAATATCTAGCATAACAGTTAATGTGCTAAACATAATAGAGTGCGCCTATGAGATTTGATAAACCAATTGGGTAGTTTGGTAGATTGTACTGCGCTGAATAAAAAAAATTTAACTATTGGGAAATTCTTGTGATACGTAAAATATGACGCCAGGAACGTAGAGTCATCCCTCTAGGGTAAACATGTGCCGCGTTTTGTTGTTCAGCTGAAGTGGCGGTGGTCCCTGCCGGCTACTCGTTGATCGCCGGCTACGGGGTCTACAAGCTGTACCGCACGAGCCAGGAGTGGTCGAGCGCGCAGAGTTTCTGCGAGCTGGAGGGAGGCCGGCTGGCCATCCCCCAGGACGAGGCGCACTACGCGGCCATCACGGAGCTCATCTCCGCCGCCCCTGGCGTCGTCGTCGCGTACATCGGCGTCAACGACATTGATGAGGACAACAACTACGTCAGCGTCGACGGTGAGTCATCGGGGTCAGCTGTTAGCGACACGGGCGGGATAAGGATTTATAAAACACACTGCCCCCCTGCTAACATTACATGCCTCTGACATGATTAATATAATGAAGTAATGCCAACACGCTCTACATCTATATTCTTGTCACTGCATTTATAAATTTACTACAGTAAAGGCCATTACACGGGCAGTGTTCGTGGCGAGTAACAAACGCGTACAGATAACTGTATCATTAGTTGTGATAAAAGTACGTTTAGGGGCGTTTATTAATTACGTGGAGTGAAACAGAGGTGAGGGGGGTCCGACGAAATGTCACGTTATCTTAGGGAAGGAGTCCGACTAGAGGGGGGGTCCCGAATTCCGGAAAAACATTTCATGTAATTACGTTTCTGCATTATAAAATACTGCTTTACCCCTCGCTTTTTCGCTGCTGCCTCCACTACAGGTAATGGCAGGTAAACAAAATTACATTGACTCAGACTCGCTGCAAGAAAATGAACAATGCATCTCCTCCTCGCGTTCTAATAATTTTTTTTTTATCACAGCCATAAAGCATCACATTGTTTCTTATTTAATCTGGTAAAACATTCATTATATTATCTTTGGTCATAGTTTCTGTAACGGCCGGAGAAATATACAGATTCAAGATTATGAAATAGTTGAACAACTTCGAAGAAATCAATTGTCAGAATACTCGATTCGGTAACATTTCTGGCCTAATATCCACATTATTTGTCCTAATAACTCGCACACAGAAAACGTGAACAAAGACCACTAACGAAAGTGGTCAGTAAAATATTTAAAAACAAAATAAACGGTAATAACTAAACTTTGAGCAAACAGAAACATTAGCAAAAGTTTTAATTAAATTGAATTTTTGCCTACGCCGGAAATGAGATTTTGCACACGTGATTATAGCAGAGACCATAAGAAATTTAATTTTCTTGAATGTTACTTTCATTAGCAACATGTTGCTGAAAAGTACTCGTAATTCCAGGTGTTTTCAGCCGAATTGTTTTTCCAAATTCTTTTTAAGAATAAAATGCTTCGAAAAGCAAACTTTATAACTATATTTCGGCAATTAATTTCATAGTTGTTGCGTATGCATTAAACTGTTCACATAATTTCTAACTTCTAATATTTATCGTCAATGTTATTTTGCGGCAAGAATATCGTTGTTGAATTGCTATTATTACATTGAGTTTTACATCGCGTATACACATAGTCATATCATTGATGATTTAAATCTACAAAAGAACGGTAAACATTAATCTCATTTAATAGCTAACACGTGTATCAAAAACTATGGGGATCATCTATGATGGTAGTAGGAATTTATTCCGGAAAAGCGTGTAAGGAAAACGAATAAGAATCATTTCTATTTATATTATTAGTGTTATGTGTACCTTACTCTGGTTAGATTATCAGAGTAATTGGCTAGGATTTTTTTTTAATGTATTTTACTTTAAATGACGTAGAGTATAATTTCGAAAATGGAAAACTGTCATATATTTGACTGATACATCTCGCTATTACGTACGATTTCTGTAAACTTTATCTGAGTTTTTAATAAAGTTCATTGTTTCTTATCTTCTGCCTAGAAAATTCTTAGGTTATGCTTTAATGTAGTTCTTATAACCGACACAGATAATATGGCGTCAACATCGAATGCCTTAACTCCTGCATCTTGATGTCGTAAATAAACAAAAAACAAAATATAAATTTGAACGAACGTACGATTGTAACTTTATGGTGGCTGTTAATTCCCGAGTGACGGCTGGCACGTGAATGTTCTCTAGCCAATAGCTATCGAGGAGCGCGCAGTCCCCAGAAAACGCATTTTATTTAAGAGGATTGCGGACTGTGTTTTTAATGACATCACAGCAAAAATTACTGCACAGATTTTTGGGGTGTTTACATGGTTTTAAAAAATGTGGTTTGTATTATGATTGTAAGAAACCGGGTGCCGTGGTAAGAAATAACAAATTGATCTTAACCTGTAACGATAGCCACCAACAATATTTGACACAATATTACCCACAAGTTGGACACTCCATCAAAAACAAACACTCGAATCATCATAAACATTAGTGTTACATTATGTATTGTTTTTGTGGTTCTATTCGTTGCTTGTAGCACTACACAATTAATGTTAAAAAAATTCAACAGATTAAACCTTGGTTTTCCAAGACAACGAACTCTCGATTTTGGTCTTTGGAGCCTGTTAAAATTGTTAACTTTTTGCCCCTGTATTCTTTTTTTACATAACTTTTTCAGATTTCTGAAGTATAGTAACTTAAAAAACGCTGAATAAATAAATTAAACCCTTTATACAGCTGCAGGAACCTTCGACGTATGAAAGAAACTAGAAAACTTCTTATATTAAATTCAGTTTGTTTTTTCACCGCTCGTGGTTAATATCTCAGACAAAACTACTGACGTCAAAGCATGGAACTCGTGAAAGTAAGTTAAATTGTAATTGAAAATTAATTTCCTCATGCCTTATACTTTAATACAGAATGTCTGTTGTCATTCTGATCCAGGTTACCTTTCAACAGAACCAAGGACTCTGCTAATATTACTGCTCAAAATCACAGACGTTTAAAGTAAGAACATTAGTACATACAGCTTGCTAGGACCTAGCGAACGAAGTAGCTGGCAAATAGTAATCTTTTATAAGCGTAACAAGATCAGTTTCTTTCCATTTACTGTAAATGACGGACCATCTTAATTTCCTATTTTGACGGAGAAACGGCCACTATCCGAAATAATCTCAATTCCGTTACCTTATCCAGAATTCAACTTTGGCGAAATTAATGTAAGCTATGGGAACAAAATTAGGGTTAATTCCAAAGAGTTACCTCCATATACTTTACCATCTGTTAGTCATTTTCTCATTCCGCTCATCAAGTAGAAACAGATTCCACCTAGATTAACATTTGAGATTTTTTTATCTCTGTAATAATTTACACAGTGTGAAAGACTTTTGCGCAACCACACACTACCCAAGTATTCCCACTATCTTCCAATAGTCCTTTCCTGAAATTTCTGACATTCACATTACATTAGTTGTTTCTGATCCATCCTCATTTAAAGATCGGCGGCAAGTACTTTATTATTATGGTTACATACACTGGCAAAAATTGAAAGTGATACACCCAGTCAGTAATGGTGGACGTTAAGAAACTTTGTAGATATATCCAGGGACAATATATCGATGGTCAATGATAACAAATTTAAATGGGTCAGTTAGAAGTGCACCCAGCTTGAACACCTATACATTTGTGGGTCCTTGCCGGCATTGTATCATTAAGTGTTCGGATGTATTTTTGGGTATGTCTCTCTACACCTGCATGTCTTGTGCAGTCAGTTGCTGCTCAGTTTGTGCTGGTGACCATGTGATCTAATGTGTCTACTCCTGGCATCCCAGACATGCTCAATTGGGACAAATATGGCTATTGTACGATCAAAATTATGATCGTAACCATTTGAAAGGCTTGTGTTGTGTTGGCCACATTATGAGGACGGGAATTTTCTTGTAAGAACATGCGATTTGCATGGTTGACATCAAGGGTTGCACAGCAGGTTGCTACACTCCGTCAACAAAGGGATGGACTGTCATTGTGCCTTCTGCAACAACCAACGCAGTACTGCTGTCGAAACTGATTGCTGTTTCCCTCCTACTTCTCCTGCGAGGAATGAAAATCGTAAAAAAAAATCGACATCCCTAAGCATTTTAGACCGCTGCTGTTTAATCGCTGTGTGCTTGGACTTGCAGGTAGCGCTGCGCCGTACTTGCCGTGGAGGGAGAACCAGCCAGACCACCTGGTGGACGAGAACGGAGTCGAAGAGCACTGTGTCGAGATGAGCGCCTCTGGCGTCAACGACGTGCACTGCACCGACCAGGTGGCCTTCGTCTGCGAGATCCCGTGGACCGTCCCCGACGGCTACACCTGGGTGGAGGGCGCCAGGCGGTTCATCAGCGTGCACACGGAGGACCCGCAGGCGTACGAGAGCGCGGCCGCCACCTGCCAGTCTGAAGGCGCCGTCCTCGCCGTGCTCGAAACGTGGGACGCCGCCCAGGCGGTGCTCGAGATCCTGCCAGAGGACATCGGGTACTCCTTCGTCGGCTTCAACGACAACACCGTCGACGGAACTTTCGCCACGGCCTCAGGTGAGTGCATCCTCACTTACCCAACCTGTGCGTGAGCTGTTAAAGTCTGGTCCTCGCGTTCGAAGGAACGCAGGTTCGATTTCCCACCCAGCTATTCAGATCTGTGTGTTCGCACCCTTTCCCAAAATCGTTCCAGGTTATTGCTGGAGAGGATTGTTCAAAGACCGATGACCGATTTTCTTCTCTTTCTTCGTCGAAATCTTCCGCCATCTGTAATAAAATGACCATCGACAACCATAATTCAACATTTTATGATGGTTCGCATGGTCATTTGTCCTGCATCGCCATTGAAACCCCTGAATTTCGTTCATCATCTAACTTTCATAGAGACAGCTATCTCAGCTCTTCAGCAAAAACAAACATCAATGATAATTCTGATAAAAAAGTTATTTGCATATAATTTTATATCAGATAGGAGGATGTGAACGTACAGTATTTTTTCAAAAATCTTAGGTGGCTAATCTGTTACTAATTTCATTTTCTTCCGTAGCCGCTTGGCACGACAGTTGTGGAAGAAGAAAGACGAAATTTAATGTTATTTTTCGCTTCATTTGCTGTTTGTACTTTAACCATTAATCAGTGTACGATCAATATACCCAATGACGATGGTACCTGTCAGAGGGGAGTGATTAAAAAGGCCATAAAGATGAAAATTTCCTCCATCATCAAGATTCGAATCAACTAACCTCGTGCCAGGTGTCAAATACCATCACGATGCCACAACAACCTCAAAAACGAGGGGTAGGGGGTGACGAGTTGAACCATTTTTTTTTCTGTTCTTAAAGTCAGGAGACGTACACTGATAAAATCAAAGATTTGAAAGATAGTTGGGGGATAACGGTAAACAGTCCATTATACCGTACCCACGAGTAAACTCAAAATGCGTTGGTATACCTAATAGTGACGGAAGCTATAGGAAAATCCGGATAAGTATAAAATATCTCATACGTAATCGTAGGTTTTCCCGGTGAATCTGATGCTTGAAGATCTCTCGGCCATGCTGCCGGATCAACTGATCGTAGTTCAACAAATTTTCGGCGGCGTTACGTGCCATCATCTTCAGGCACCTGAAAATTCGTTAAACTACGGTTAATTGATCTGACTGCATGCCCCAGAGATCTTCAAGTATAATATCTCACGATAGCGACTTTCAAACACTCGAGAAACCTGTATCAATAAGACATTAATCTCCTGTGATGAGCCCCGTTGTTGCATTGACAACTAGTTCATCTGTTTGTCGGGTGAGTGAATCTGAATGTGGGGTTCCAGGCCGCCTGCTGGACAACATGGAGTTCGTGAACTGGGAGAAGGACCAACCCAACAACGGCGACGGAAACGGTGAGGACTGCCTGGCTCTGGCCTACCAGGGCTACTACAACGACGTCAGCTGCAACGAGGTGGCCAGCTTCATCTGCCAGATCACCACGCCCTGACCACACCTCCCACTGTACAAACAAATCATGCAATAAAAATATAAGCAACTCAAGCAGTCTATATGTTAATGAGATATTACTCCACCCATTTCCCTACCCTTATTATTATAATTATTACTTTATAATTGAAATGGAGCTAACGGTCCTGTGGTAATTCCCCTAATCATCTAATTACACCCCTTTATGAATTATACTGTATATATATATATATATTAGGATCGATCGGCCTGGAAAGAACTACAGCAACACTATGTAGAATTAAATTCTAATATATAGCTCATTAGGCTTAAAGAGGCTACATCCTGAAAAAAGGATTGATATAGCTGCAATAATAATGAATAATATAATTATTATTGGAATGTTAAATTACTCCCACATTTTCTTTCCCGATTTACAAATTCACTCTTACTAACAAAAGAAAATTTTCCCACCCCCTTATGGAATAAATCGAGCGTCATCTTGTGGCTATGGTCGCCTTTCCCCTTCAATGCGCTATTCCTAATTCATTGACAAATATCCCTCAAAGCCCCATAACCTGTACATTCCCATCACTCTCTTCACCCTCGTCCATTCCTCCAATTAGTCACAATCTATCTCCTTTACCATATCAGTTACTGACTGTGTCCTGCGGTAATTTTGTACAGTCAAATATAGCTGCTCTTCTTTTCCCACCCTCCAACTCCTGTATCTGATAACTAAAATGTGGGTCCCAAACTACACCACCATATTCAACCAATGGTCTGACCAAAGTTTAGTAACCCAATTCCGTAACTTCTCTGATACATCCTCTCATCACCCTCTTCATTAAATGAAGGATTTTGTAACCTTTTTCTACCACCTCTCCAATGTGCTCTGAGCAGTTGAGTTTGTTGTCAAACGTTATGCCAAGATATTTACACATCAAGCTTTCAACAAGCAAGTTTAGCGGAACTCACTACTTTATCCTTTTATGAACGACCATGGCTGCTCACTTTGTTAGGCAGGTAGAAAACCTCCCTCCATTGGTCGAGCTGTTTATATTCGTGCGATGACGTATAGCCAATATAGTGCATTGGCGATGTGGCTTTGCAGAGATTCCGGACCCAGCACATGGTTTTGTCGTTAGCGACGCATGAAATTTTTACTTTGAGCTTGTATGCTTTGCTTTCGACTGTTGTTCTCCCGCTCGCGGTGTTCCGCAGCCTAGATTTCCCGCTGTAGGGCCCCTCCCTGCGCGAGATTGTAGTGTTTTACCGCCACACGGCCCTCTTCCTTTGGGAGAGGAACCCCCTGGCGCAAGCGTAGGGTTTCTCCTGACCCTGAAACCTAGTGGTGATAACGTAAGGTCAGCGAGCAACACCCACGCTAGTACCAGCAGCAACGATGGAGATGTCCTTCAATCTTTTGCGGTGGTAGGGTTTAACGCTCCTGCACATCTTACCTCACCGGATGCCACCTCTTCCTCACTAATAACCGAGCTGACTGCCATAGCAGAGACCAAGTTAACGTACCGACTCTGCAGCTTACAGAAGGTGAAAATATGGATATCGTACATTTTGATTCAAGTATGCTTGCTATATCAGAGGATCATGAATCTCGGACCTACAAGAGGAGCATCACACCACTGGCAGGAGGAAAAGCTTAGCTATTTAGATAGGAACAAAGAGCTCACAACAATACTGGTGTTAGTGTTCCGGCCTCAATGTTTACCCTGGCATTCAGAGATAAAATAACTGTCAAAAAGGGAGCCCAAACTGCACCATCAGGTAGCGGTATAAAGAATTCTACTCAAACCAACCGCAAAGCAAAGATGGTTCTGGTCCAGCCTGATGGAGAGGGCTTTGTGCTGGCTTACCGTATCAGCAAGCCTCCACCATCCCTAGATCCAGCCAATATAGAGGACAGCAACCCGTTTGACCTACTGAACCAGCATGAAATAACACAAGAGCAACAACAACACCAGCAGCAGCAGCAAGATCAATTGTCACCTCAACAAAGGCACCAAATTCCACCCATTGTGGGACAGTTCCAGAACAGTTACAATGAGTTACACCAGCTGGTAAAAGGGACTTTACGACACAAGCCCTTTCAAGCAAAATTTGCAGGAAGCGACAAGATCAAATGGACCTTTAGCACAACTGACGACTACCTAAATGTGACTGCAGCGCTTCAGAGGAAAGGAATACCTTATTACACTTTCCCCTCAGCTGCAGATAAAATACTAAAAGTAGTACTTCCAGGAATACCCTCAAATCTTCCAACGGACAACATCAAGGAGGAGCTTGAAGACCTTGGCTTTGACATACGCACAGTGGCTCAACGAAAGAGACCTGGCAGTTCAGATATTATGCCTCTTTTTATGGTGGTCCTGCCTGACAGGCCTCAGAACAGGAAAATATTCGCGCTAGAGTATGTAATGTCCTTGAGCATCTCTGTGGAGAAATTGAAAACGTCCAATGGCCCTGTTCAGTGTTTTAACTGCCAGGCCCTAGGACATGTAGCTCGTCATTGTAATATGCCATCAGTGTGCGTCAAATGTGCCGGTGGACATCTATCTAACGATTGCACCCTCAAGAAAGGAGAAAGGGAACCAAAATGCGCAAATTGCAATGGAATCCACATAGCCAGCTACAAGGGCTGTCCTGCGTTCAAGTGAGACCTTGATTGCCAGCGAGGGACCATTTCTGCGCAAATAAAAGAGCAGTAGGAAAAGAATGATGGGAAAAGACTATAGACTCAGCAGCCAAACAACCACCTGCGGCTGTCAAAACTAGATGTCAACAAACCAAGAAGAACATGCACCAGAATGGGAAGAACCCTCCCCCTGGAAAGAAAAAAAACTACAGTAGAAAGCTGGGCAAGATCCACAAACCTTAAGTAAGAAGAACAACATTCAACAGGCATCAAGCCAAAATTCAGATATCACCTATACAACAGCTACTGAGGGTAAAGGTAAAACTAAATCAGGACAACAGGACAACACCAACAGAGAGGACAAGCCCCGTTAGGTAAACCTGCCAGCAATGTAGCCACTCCAGGCCATCACCCGAAGACGCAAGCAGAGTAACGATGGATCAGCTATTGAATATTGTAGGCAGCCTGCTAAACATGCTATTTTCACTCCTAGCTAAGTTTGATCAATTGGCCGCGGATATAAAATCTGCAGTAAAGACAATTCCTGCAATCGAACAGCCAGACATCCGTGACCCACAATGGATAGGATACACATTCAGGGATTATCATTGTTCGTTTGGAATGCCAATGCCATCCATCAACAACTCTGTGAGTTCAGACAGTTCTTGCGCGACGAAGACATTGACCTATATCTAGATTCTGAAACTCACCTCAAACATCAACACACACTACTCATATAGCTCAGTGGTAGAGCATTCGACTGCAGTCACTCTCCGTCTGACTGGCACTCAGACTCCGCACTCGAGCATGTCTAACTCAGCAGTTTCTTGCGCCTCCGAGACGCCAGTCCACAATGCAACAGCTATGAAGGTTAAGTCCAAGAAGCAGAAGACGAAACTAGGCGGCGCCTTCCCACGAGCAGTAGGTTTCATGGCGGAAACCTCCCATTATCCACCGGGGGCTACTGAACGCGTCTTTGAAGGTGCCACTCCAGAAGACCTATCCCTGAATGTATGGAGACGACGCCTCGAACGGGACAATCCGAAGAAGTGGTGCTTCTTCATCTCAATCCTTCTTGATGAACGTCGATTCACCTGGAAGATACCAACCTGTGACGTCACCACCTTCGAGCAGGTCTTGACTAGCAGAGAGCACCGCCATCTTGCTCTGAAGTGCCGACCAGTTGATCTCGAGGCGTGGCCGGAGGCACTCGAGTTCCCGACCCCGCTGGCCAGCGATTTCGACTGGGAGGAATACGTCGAACTAACCAAGAGAAGATTCAAGACCTCCAGCTACGATCCTACTACCTGCCGAAACTACAAGATCACACCGATTAGGTCTACAATATTATCTCCATCACCTTCACAAAGTGACGAAATTGCAGCTGCGACGCCTGATACTCCAGCATCAACTCCATCACCTTCACAAGGTGATGAACCTGTAACACCGTCATCTGATTCCTCAACACCGGCAGTCTTCCTGGGACCGGAACAGGGTCCGGTGCCACCAATCCACGTTAACTGCCCTGGAAACTACTGGCAATTACTGGTTCAGCTGCAGAGCGCCATGAAGCTCCCCATGTTCAGCTGGCCAGACAATCTGGGACTTAAGATCCTGCTGTCCTGCCCCGTAGACTTCGAGGCTGCCACCCAGATGCTACGGGAAGCCTCCCTGTCCTTCGATATCATGCTTCCTGGTCACAGAACAAAGAAGACAGGCATCAATACGCCGAGTACAGCAGAAAAACCACCGTCACGAGAGCTGGTTCAGTGCTACAGATGTCAGAATTTTCGACATCTCGCAAGCGACTGCACTGAACTAGCTAGATGTGTCCGCTGCGGAGGAAGACATTATGTTGCTGATTGCGACAAGCGTCGCGAGGACGCTGTTTGTTGCAACTGTGGCTCGTCACACGCTGCTTCTTATCGCGGATGTCGAGCTTGGAAGCAGCATCGTAGCAAGAAGAAACGAAGCCAACGTAGTGGGTTCCATATGCAGCCCGCAACAAGTCAGCAAGAGCGAGGGCCCTGCCCTCCAGTGACCACACGCACTGAGCAGTTCCTAGAAGCCTACTCGCAGCCAAGAAAACAACGAAGCAGAGCTACAACAGCGGAATCAACTGGGCAACGTGCTACTACTACCAGACAGCGGCCATCACAGAAACAAGTAAGGCCGAAGATCACCAGAGGGGAAGGCAGCGGAGGAGGCAGAGTAACATGCGACCACTCCTTCTCCAGACACACTGCCGATCAACGAGAAAGAAGATTAGACGAACTCTACACCCTTCTCACGCAGTTGATAAATCACCTGACAACAAAAGAAGACATGTCTGCCTCCTCGAGGCAGCCCTAACTTCGCCACATAAAACGCGGCGTACCACTTCTGATGTAACAAGAAGGACGCGGCGGCAACCATTAGAGAAGAAAATCACTAACAGCCTATCGCGAAGACACACCGACAGTGAAGCTACAACCAATCCAAATGCTGTAGGAGTAAATGTCTAGCGACAAACACTCCGCTATACTCTGCTCAACGGAGCAGTTACTAGGCTGTAGGCACCTCAAACAAGGCCTCCACGCCACAGTAGCAAATTATTGCTTCTACCGTTTGGCAGGCCAACTGCAGGAGGGGGAGTGGCGATATATATCAAGCGTGGCATCCCTCACCACGAGATACTATCGCCACAAACGGAGCAACTGGAATTAAGAGCCATTGAAGTAATGACCACAACTGAACCAATCACAATTGTCTCTGGATACAGGCCGCCGCGGAGACAACTGATAGAAGAGGATTTCAACCGCCTACTCTCCATTCGGGACAAGCTTATCATTGGAGGGGACTTCAACTCGAAGCACCCGGAATGGAATTCAAGACTAATAAACCCGGCACGACAAAAACTCCACAGAATCGCATTCAAAAGTAACCTACAAGTCTGGGTACCTGTTGAACCTACCCACCACCCGTGGAACGGAACTCGACCTGACGTCTTGGACATAGTGATAACCAGGGGTATTGCAGGCTTCATCACTGCCCACACCATGAATCGACTATCATCTACATCTACATCCATACTCTGAAAATCACAAACATTGTGGGTGGCAGAGAGTGCTAAGCACCAATCCTAAACCCGCCCATTCCAATCCCGAATAGTGCGAGGAAAGAAGGAATACATATAAGTATCAGTACGGCATCTTATTTCTCTAATCTTATCCCTCCGGTCATTGCGACCTAAATAGGTTGGCGGAAGAAGTATTTCATTGCACTCGAAATTTAAATTTTTTCGCATATTCTCCAATAAATTCGAACGCAAGCTACGTCGTCTGTCTTCCAAACTATCTCAGCCCAATCTATGTATCAATTCTGTGACGCTTTCATAAGGGCTGTAACAACAAGTCACGAATCTAGCGGCTCTCCTCTGCACCCTCTCAACTGAGTCAATCAGAACCTTGCGATACGGATCCCAAACCCCACAACAGTAATCCAGATGCGGACGCACTAGTGTTTTATACGCTATCTCCTTTGTTTGAGCATTACAATTCCTCAAAATACGACCTATGAATCGTAATTTAGAATTTGCCTTGCCTACGACGGAAGTTATGTGCATGTCCCATTTCATGTTGCTTTGTACTATCACCCCCAGATACTTCACTGAATCAACCGTGTCAACAAGTGAATTGTTTATTTTGTACTCGTGAACAACCTGATTCTTCTTGTTACTTATCCGCATTGCCTTGCACTTTTTGCAATTAAGTGTAAGCTGCCATTTACGGCACCAATCGAAAATAGCATCCAAATCACGCTGAATTTCTAAGCAATCGTCGGAGCACCTTATTTCCCTATAGATAACCGCATCGTCGGCAAACAATCGCAACCAGCATTTGACGTTGTCACCTAGATCGTTTATAAATATTAAGAAAAGAAGTGGACCTATTACACTTCCTTGAGGAACGCCCGAAGTAACATTTATCTTAGAAGAGGCTTCCCCGTCAACAACGACATACTGTGATCGACCAGTTAGAAAATCACGTATCCACTCGCAAATCTGAGCCGAAATACCGTAAGCTCGAATCTTCGCTAAAAGTTGGTTGTGTGGCACAGAATCAAAAGCTTTCTGATCATTCACCGGTCCTGATTGACATAGATGTCGGCTCATGGAGACCGGAAACGACTAGCCAAACTAACTTCATCGCCTAAGACCAATCAACGCAAGACAAATAGAGACCGCAATAAAACAAATCTCTACTACTATTGTGGAAGCGGCAAAACGATCTACACCTTCCTCGGTAACAAGACCTCAATCCCGGCAACTGCCGTCACAACTGTCAGAGCAGATAAAACACAAAAACAGGTGGCAAAGGAATGGCGATTAACCAGGCACCCAGATACAAAGCAACTTCTAAATCGTTTCGAGCGAGAGCTGAAGGCTGCGTTACAAGAGCACAGAAACAGGGAGTGGTCAGCATGACTGGCCTCACTCAACATAAGCGACGGCAACCTTTAGGTTGAGACCAGGCGCATCACACAACGGCGTGCAAGACTCCCCCTGTCCATGGAGAAAGGGGCCTCGTCTTCAGTAACTCTGACAAAGCCAACGCACTGGCTGATTATTTTGAAAAAAATTCAGGCCAGCCCAAGATGACGACGAAGAAGAATCTGCCACTATCCGAAGAAGGTTAGCTCGCTACCTAGCTGCTGAAGATGACGGTTATGTGATCGAAGAAATCCTTGCTGAAGAAGTCCAATGCATCTTAACTCAACTACACCCCACGAAGGCTCCCGGCTCTGATACTCTGGGAAACCAACAACTGAAGAATCTTCCGCAACAGGCCGTGGAACATGTAACCGATATCATTAATCTAATACTCAGCGGCCAACATTGTCCCAGATGCTGGAAGCAATCGATAGTGATTGCTGTGCCTAAACTGGGTAAGGACAGTCTATTCCCGCAGATCTACCGCCCCATAAGCCTCCTCTCCTCGCTCAGCAAGGTCTTCGAGCGGCTCTTACTCACACGACTGGAAGCTCATATACAGAGGGAAAATATTATTCCGGACTTCCAGTTCGGATTTCAAAAGAGACATTCTGCTACCCAACAGATCATGCGAATAGTTGAAACAGCCATGACAACCCTCAATGATAGCGGCTACCGTCCGCCAGTGCTGCTCGACGTGGCAGGCTTTTGATTCCGTTTGGCACCGCGGCCTTCTGTACAAACTTTATGAGCAGGGACTCCCTGGACACTGATAAAGCTAATTCGAAGTTATATATCAGGTAGATCTTTCCGTGTGAGGGTAGGTATTGATCTATCAACACGCCACCCCTTAAATGCAGGAGTACTACAAGGATCGGTAGTAGGACCTGTACTATATAATCTATATACAGCTGATATACCAGCTCCAACTACAGTCCGTGCCGCCCTTTACGCAGATGATACGGCTTTTTCACGGCACATAGGTGCAAAGCTGCTGCCATCCATCGACTACAACAGGTCCTACAGCAAACAGAAGCCATGGCCAGAAGGTGGAGAATCATCCTCAACACAGGAAAAACCCAAGCCATCATGCTGACGAGGCGCCTGGGGAAGCGTGATCGCCAGCAAAATCACACCAAGAAGTTACACTTAAATGGAGAAGAGATAGAGTGGTCTGCCACTGTCAAATGCCTCGGTGTCACAATGGACTCCCGGTTAACCTGGAAGAGCCACATCGAGGACTTTCGACGAAGAGTCGCAGGTAGGCTCTAAGAACTATACCCGATCCTCAACAGGGACAGCTCATTATCAGCCAGTACCGGAGTCAGTATTTATTGCAGTCTAGTTCGCCCGGTAATTGAATATGCGTGCGCACTGTGGAGCTACGTATCAAAAACCAGATTGGGCAGACTGCAAACGATGCAAAATAGAGAGCTTCTGCGATCACTACATGTACCGAACCGGTTCCCAACAGCCGACCTGCACGAAGCTGCAAGTGTCCCGCTGCTCCAAGGAAGAATATTGGAGATCACCAAATCCTTCTAGACAGCTGCAAGAACGTCCACAAATCCACTAATTGCAAATCTCGGACAGTATAACAATACATATGACAAACACGAAAGCCATTGTCCATCCTAACAATAAATTAAACAACTGAAGAGCAAATTTATAGACATTGCCATAGAAAAATTCACTCAACCTGAAAGTCTAAAGGAAATGTCCAGTGACAAAACCTTCACCACTACTGGTATATAAAAGCAGAAATTGCTCTCGGGCGCGCGCTTTGCGGAATATCTCTTAGTCCTACATTTCCATTAGAAGGTGATGTGGGGTTGTACCAGCGACGTGAGAAAATTGGGTTACAAAAATTTGGCCAGACGATTGCTTGAATATGGTGGAGTGGTGTTGGACCCACATTTCTGGTATCAAATACATTAGTTGTAGGAGGTACAGAGGAAAGAAGCTAGATTTGTTTGCGGAAACTATGGCAAAATGCAATTATTAACTGATATGCTGAAGGAGCTGGTTTGAAGGTCATTGGAAGACAGAAGACGGGTGAAAAGTGTGTCAGCTTTGTTCAAGGCTTTTATTTTTGTTTTATCAGTCTTTGTACCGTTTCGATGTAAATTACGTCACACCTTGAGTGACATCATGTGACAAGGGGAGGGGGAGGAAGTGTCATAAAATTTGTGACATCGCGTGTATAGTATGTGCCACTTTTTGGCTCGTGGCGGCCGCGCGAGTTCACCCTGGCTGTCGGCTCGCTTTGACATAAGCCGAAAGGCCAACACCGCCACTGAGGCTTTAACAATGGCCACCGTCGCTGTGATTTCGTCTATGTTCAATTGTTTATATCATTCAGTCAACACTTGCCTCTCGCTGAATGATGGATGTATTTTTCTTAGTCTTGTTTTTTACTTTCTGATTTTCAGTTTATCTAACAAATTTATAATGAGTAAAGTTGATTTCGGTATTGTTTACCGCAAACTATATGAAGCATACAGTGCAGCTTATGCTGATAAAAATAAACAAAATATACAAATGAGTTTAACACCTTATGGCGAAGTATGAGAAGCAATGATAATATTGAAGATGAAGTGAATTCGAAAATTAGAGAGTAGGAAATGAAATTGATGAAGAAAGTGACCCTTATAGAATTTTTTTCAAAAAATCCTTCGTTATCTAAACCATCCGAACAACTGGAGTCCATGAGCGTAAAAGTAAGTTAAAGTTTTATTTCATTTTAGTATTTCGTTCTCCCTCGCTAAAACATTTTTAGTATTCCGCGACATATTGAAAAAGGGGAACAACCCAACCGGTTTAGTTACGTCGTTATTCACTACTTATTATTAGACCTCGGATTTTAGGCAAAACCTGTTTTGTTTCTGACTGAAATACATGAAAATAACGTTATGTTCATATAATTTATGACCATTGTTAGTGGTTTCATAGTGCCTAAAAATGCCTAAATTGTCGTTACGACCAGTTTGTGCCTATTTAACGATATATCATAAAATATCAATAATAATCATTAATTCGATTTTTTATGTTTTTTATATTTTCTTAAATGTTTGATTTATTGTTGATATGATTTTTTTAATTAGAAATACAAAAATTATTTTGGAAGTGCTGTTTTAATTTATAAATTTAAAATTACAAAACATATGACGTCACACCAGGGGAGGGGGTCCAACAAATGTGACAATTTGATGACATGGAGAGGGGGGGGGGGGGGGTCCAAAAATCATGAAATTCATGTGACTTAATTTGTGGATGGCCCCTAACTATCAGCAAACCATTCACCACATCGCCATTGAATGCCCTCTTAGTGGTACAATGCATCATATTCACGAAGCAACCACAGAAGCAACCGAATGGCTGCAATCGTTGGACATCAGTCTGTAGCAATAGCTATATTTATTGTAATTTAATTTAGTTACTGGTTTCGTATTTCTTCTGCCAAACGAAATAAATAAATTACCTCAAAGCATCTTTTTACTTCCTAAACTTTTTTTGTTTTTGTTTATACTCTTATGCCACATTTACACTCTCGCCTCGCGTCTCGCCTCGCGCCTCGAGCACGAGCGCTGACACGAACTGTCGATGTACACTCTCGTAAGAATTCATTCATGGATGACTAGTGGGCGTGCCAGCTTTCGTGGTGGGCTCTGGGGGTTTGGTCCAATAGTTAAACGCTTTCGTTATTTTAAAAAAAAATTTGAATTTTTAAGGTTTTTTAATTAGATTTAATGATTTATTTATAAACGTTTCTCGGAAACAAACCGAGTAATATTATTATTGATGCATAATATTACTCGGTTTGTTTCCCGAGAAACGTTTATAAACAAACAACGCCGAGAAAAATTGCTTTCATTTATAGATTTATTTATGTTGATTTGCACCTTAAATGAGCTGATAAAACTCTTATAGGTTACCAAAATGTTCTGTATGTCATTATTTATTGAAACTTTTAACTACTGCGTTACAATCTATTAAGAAGAAAATTTCAATAGTTTCCTGAATTATTATCTATAAACGATAATAACTCCAGAGGATATTGACAGATTCAGTACCCACCTCAACTAACTTTAGACATAGAAAAACGATTTGTAGATATTTTGAAATTTGATGTGTATGACTGGATGAAAAATCCTTCTACCGCAAATATTGAAGAAGCTGTTAGAACTTGACAGGAAGAAGGTTTAGAAATCGTATATGACGCAGAAAGTAAACATAAATTCGATAGTAATGGATATGAAAACCCGTGGCAAAATAATAAAAAAAAAACACCTGTCATATCAAAATGTATGACAACTGATATTCAGTTTAATGAAACCTTTTCCTTCATATCTCATGTAATCAGGCATTTGTGCTGTTAATCATATTATAGCCAAAGAAAGAAACCGAAAGAGGAGACCTTTGTTCCTTGCAAAATTGACGAAGATATCCAGTTTTATTTTATCAGCATCTGCCTTAGGAATCTCATTAATAAATCAAATAATAAAATCTAATTTCACCCAACTTCATCCTTTTATATACGCAAAGTATAAATAAAAAGACAGATTTAACTACAGTGAGTAGTTTTGTAAAGACTTATTGTGCCAAACGTAGCAAAAGTCAGACAAAGTATTTGGCAAATTATTATTATGGGCTTTAACTCGCTGTACGTCTGTTTCATAAGGTATACATTGATACAAAAGTGGGCGGTAGGTATAATGGTTGACTGCCTTTGCTGTAAACGATGTGCTCGCGCCTTTGACTCGCGACACTCGCGAGCTTAGACGAGGCGAGACTACGCGAGTGCACCGTTTACACTCTCGCGTTCGCGGTGTGTCGCCTCGCCTCTTCTAAGCTCGCGCGAGAGTGTAAACGCGGCGTTAAGGTCGGACCACACTAGACCGCACCGCACCCGGGCCGCACCGCACCGTCACTTTTCTTATTGTTGTCGCTCACACGATTGTAGTGAGTTCAAACGACACTGCTTGTCTTCCGACACACGGCCGTGTATTGGCCCGGATATATTTGGTAAAATTTGGACGGTGCGGCCCGGTGTCGGTCTGCTGTATACAGGGTGTTACAAAAAAGGTACGGCCAAACTTTCAGGAAACATTCCTCACACACAAACAAAGAAAATATGTTATGTGGACATGTGTCCGGAAACGCTTACTTTCCATGTTAGAGCTCATTTTATTACTTCTCTTGAAATCACATTAAACATGGAATGGAAACACACAGCAACAGAACGTACCAGCGTGACTTCAAATACTTTTGTTACAGGAAATGTTCAAAATGTCCTCCGTTAGCGAGGATACATGCATCCACCCTCCGTCGCATGGAATCCCTGATGCGCTGATGCAGCCCTGGAGAATGGCGTATTGTATCACAGCCGTCCACAATATGAGCTCTAACATGGAAAGTAAGCGTTTCCGGACACATGTCCACATTAGAGGTGGGCAAAAGAATCGTGAATCGATTCAAAGAGTCGACTCGTCTAAAAGAATCGTTTGCGGAATCGACTCACTTGGAAGAGTCACGGTTCACTCAAGAGTTGTTAAGAGGGAGCTCAGGAGCTGGAGCTGAGCCGTTGTTGCGCAATCGCTCACTGACTCGTCCAGGTTCTGAGTCGACTCCGAGTCGTTAACTCGATAATGTTTACGACTCTCGGCTCACTCGCTCTCGGCTCACTTCTGTCTTAATGACTCTTCCATGGATTCGGCTCTTTTTAACTCTTGATATCTGCGTAACTCGTGATTCCTTTCGATTCACAATCTTAGTTCCCACGGCGTGTTTCTTGGTTTGGCAACTTAATTGTAAGGAAATAAAGAATATTTATCTTTGGAACAGGAAAATTAAAAATATATTACAGAAATAAAATTTTTAAATTTAGGAATTTACTTTCTTAAATACTCATTTTTCTAGTGTTTTTGGAACTAGTTATAAGTTTTTGCTTTCCTTCCAGACTGTTATAGATGCTATCACAACACAGATTTAGATTTACAAATAAATTATCAATGAATTATACGTCCTATAACTTTTATATTTTACCACGAATAAAGTATTTCCCGATTATTTGAGGACAGGGAAAAGTATACCGATTTCAGAGCCATCTGCTATTCCCATGTTGCGTGGGTTTTTCAAATTGCGAATGCATCGAGTACTGACTGTTCCAGCTGGTGAGATTTCTACGAGGAAAAAGGTTAAACGAAACGACGTTGGGGAACAGTGCCGTCGATGAATATAGGGGAGCGTCCAGAAATTACGTGAGACTTTTTAGGGGGGGGGAAGGGCTCCGGAAAATCTCACGGAATCTCACCAAGGGGGGGGGGTGTTGACGGATATCTCACGTGAAATTTTGAACTTGAACGAGTGTAGAACTAAAAAAGCGTAAAAAATACTAGTTTACAGGGCCAAAGACCGGCTTTTGAGGGGGTATCATTCTTTCGAGAAGCACGACAGCTAAAAAAGTCTCGAAACTTCTCCTGGTCGAACAACTGGGGGAAGGGGGTTCCGTGAAAATCTCATGAAATATCACCAACGGGGAAAGGGGGGGGGTCCAGCAAAATCTCACCAAGTATCATGGAGGGGGGGGGGAGGGGGTCTAGATTTCCGGAAAATAGCCTCACGTAATTTCTGGACGTCCCCCAAAATACTAATACTGAAACCAAGAAAATAAATATAAAATTTAAATTATGCCATTTAAACAAACACTGATTTATTGGTTTGTATGTAAAATGCTAGTGATACTCTGTTTAACTTAAGAAAAGCACCATCCGGCAAATTCAAAAAATTTGCCAAATTTATGGAGTAAAATTGGAGCATATGTAAGGGGCGTCCATAAACCATGTAGCTCCATTTTGGCTTCTTGTGAACCCTCCCTCCCCCCAAGTAACTCGACGTGGCTTATGTCTCTAACCCCCCTCTCCCCACGTAGTTTTTTCCATGACGGATATAAATATTTACATGGTGTTGAGTGTTCTGTATCTCATTTTAAGTGTGACAAATAGTATGAATGAAAAGCTATTTGGCCTGGCTCGGAATCCCACCTTCCAACCCCCTCCACCCACCTCTCAAGACCGATCTACGTGGTTTATGGACGCCCTCTAGCGAGACGTGTAACAAACATGCCACCTACAAAATCAACAATCTAAATCAACAATCTCAATCGACAATTACAATCTGCAACAAGGCTTAGAATCAGTAATGAGGTGTGACAACAATTAGCTGGAAGCCTTGAAAATTTCACAGTGTGGCAATCTCACATTTTGTTGACCCGGTTCGGAAAATTCCCAGATCCACCACTGGTTGTAGTTAGACAGGGAGCGGCGTAATCGGTATTGCGCAAGGGCGCTCAAATAGTTAGTGGAGAGCCTGCTTTTTGTGCTTCACTACATTCAAGTCACCGCACGGTGTGTTATTTTCCAAATCTAGTGGGACAAAAGTCAATTTTGACACTAGTCTACACAGGCAAAATAGTTATTTATATTTAAAATACACAAACTATATTATTAGGAACAAGGGTTTATTTTACGCGTATCTGCGCCTAACAATAGAAAAAATAATTTGAACAATGGGCTTCCAGTGACCCACCGATCAAGTGCTCCATTCGGCCGCGCCATTCGACTGAGTTTGGTCGATGATTACGTTGTGTTTCTGTGTGGTATTAGGAATTTATGTGTTGCTATTGCTTTTGGTGAGTTTCAAGATAAGTTTAAGCATGATTTTTCCGTAATACGTTTTAAAAACTGAATCATGAGCATCATTAAAACAGAGCGAGATTATTTCTGATAAAGAAAAATTACTGGGCCAGTTTCATTTTGAGTTTTAGTTTACCACATTATACCAATCTATTTCTATATTTATTTGAAACAGCTACTTATTAACTACAAGAATTACCTTCATTTGTTTGCGCATGTTTGCGACACCCATACAACTTTCTTCATTTTCAGAATGACTGCACAAATTTAGCATACAGAATTTTCAACGTATGGTTTGCTAACGCAAAACAATCAAGGATAGATGCTTTGCAATAGTTTGTATTGCAGTAACTAAGTGACACATCGTTTTCAAATGACATTATAATGAGTTTAAAAGCTACCATCAGAATTGATTCTCTAAAAATTGAGCAAAGATGGTCTAAAACGGGAAGACACACAGACCGCTTCCTAAACACATATTCTAAGTGGTTAGAAATATTAGTACCTCTTCTAGGCGAATGAAGACAAAGCTCTTTCACGATTGCTGCAGAATTTCGTTTTCCTGACTTGCGAAGCTGGACTTTGGTTGCCATCGAAATTTCTTCTTGGCTAGCCGTTTCAGGGAGATGCTTGATTCGTCGTCTTTTTGCTTTAATACTTGAACTCTCAAAGTATTTTTGTGGTCTGCCATATATGCCCGAACTCGTCCCAGGAAGTGCAGTTTTGGTGACAATAGACTATCAGGTAATGAAACGTTTCATTCTAACCACTTAGAATATATGTGTTTAGGAAGCGGTCTCTATGTCTTCCCATTTTAGACCATCTTTGCTCAATTTTTAGAGAATCAATTCTGATGGTAGCTTTTAAACTCATTATAATGTCATTTGAAAACGATGTGTCACAGTTACTGCAATACAAACTATTGCAAAGCATCTATCCTTGATTGTTTTGCGTTAGCAAACCATACGTTGAAAAATTCTGTATGCTAAATTTGTGCAGTCATTCTGAAAATGAAGAAAAGTTGTATGGGTGTCGCAAACATGCGCAAACAAATGAAGGTAATTCTTGTAGTTAATAAGTAGCTGTTTCAAATAAATATAGAAATAGATTGGTATAATGTGGTAAACTAAAACTCAAAATGAAACTGGCCCAGTAATTTTTCTTTATCAGAAATAATCTCGCTCTGTTTTAATGATGCTCATGATTCAGTTTTAAAACGTATTACGGAAAAATCATGCTTAAACTTATCTTGAAACTCACCAAAAGCAATAGCAACACACAAATTCCTAATACCACACAGAAACACAGCGTAATCATCGACCAAATTCAGTCGAATGGCGCGGCCGAATGGAGCACTTGATCGGTGGGTCACAGGAAGCCCATTGTTCAAATTATTTTTTCTATTGTTAGGCGCAGATACGCATAAAATAAACCTTTGTTCCTAATAATATAGTTTGTCTACTTTAAATATAAATAACTATTTTGCCTTTGTAGACTAGTGTCAAAATTGACTTTTGTCCCTCTAGATTTGGAAAATAACACACTGTGCACCGGTCCAGTTTCACGTTTCAGGTATTTATTATTTACATTTACACTTATAATCTTGCCTAGTCTTTTTTAATAATGCATCCGCTGCCAAGAATGAGCACATCAGTCTCCATTCTTTGTGGTATTTATTTGTCACTGGGGGCAGGATTTTTACCGATCATATTTTAATATTTTTTAAACCATTAGCTTTATTTCATTGAATTTTAGGGTATATTTCTGATTAGCTTAAGAGTATGTATCCAGGATTTTATATAATTCGCTTCACTCATCTGAGTGTATAAGCTCCATATTCAACATCAGTATCTAAGAGTTCGTGAGACAATGTCATTGCCACAGTTAATCTCAGTAACTATATCGTTATCACAATAAAAAAAATACCGTATTTTCGCCTTCCGAAATTTCTTCCGCCTATATTTCTTTTATTGTAACGAAAATCAAGTAAACAAGCCAGTGGCGAATATAGAATACATTTTCGGGGGGGGGGGGGGCACGATTTCGGTTTGGGGGGCTCGAGAGAATTTTCGTTTGGGTGGCCAAGGGAAGGAGGGGAACGATTGAAAATCACCTATTTTACACTGCTGGCCTTAAGTTACCCGTACAGCAAAAAAAAAAAAAAAAAAAAAAGTCTCCAACAAAATACGATTTTTTTCACATTTATTATTTCGGGGGGGGGGCGGCCCCCCCCCCCCCTTATATACGCCCTTGAAACAAGCAAATGCTCGAAATGAAATTATTACGGAAGTGGAAGCAGATATCGATTAAACTACAGTAATCGTTAGCCACGGTTTCAAGAAAAAAGATGGTACCAATTTCTTTGTATTAGAATATTATCTGTTAGTGAAATCATGTAGTATTTCTATGCATGCATGAAAATAATGAAAATTTTCAGTGACTTTCTTGGCAGTAAATGTGTTTCCTAATTTTTAAAACTTAATAATTTATCAAATATCAAAACTTTATTCAAAGTTTAATGTAAAAAAAAACTTTCAAAATTTTGAAAGGTAATTACGCTGGGAAACAATATAGATATCAGACAATCGCATTTCACCCTTCAGTGACTAACACGAGGCATCAGGCAAGTAACATTTAATTGACTGTCATAATGTAAGCATCTGCCATTTTTTGACTCATAAAGTCACTCATATTTCATCTGTCATCAGGTAAAATGTTCGAGTCACGAACCCCTAGATCCTCGATTTGGTACCATTTCCAAAAGATGGATAAAAAGGGAAAATGCCTGTACTGCAATTCAGAAGTCGCTATTTCTTCAGGTTCGACAAGCAACCTTCGTCGCCACCTACAAAGGAAACATCCGACAGTCGCCATCGTTCTCCTTCAGCATCAAGCTCAGCCACACAAGAACAACCACCACTATCAGGTTGTTCAGGTATATTAAGCTATGGCTCTGACTTCAGCACCTCTGTAAAGTCTGTGACGGACACATCCTCTTCACAGACTGACGACGTCGCCTCAGTTTCCTTCCTTGCTTTGTCGTCACAATATACGCTTCCGCCAAAAGACTTTGCTCAGTCAACAATGAGGCAGTTTGTAGATATCAAGAAACGTATCTCCCTCAAAACTAGTCGGTAGTAGTAGTAGTAGAAGTAGTAGTAGTTGATATACAATTATTAAAACTAATATGCAATGAATACCAACCGTTTAGCATAGTAGAAAATGAAGAGTTCAAAAATTTTGTCAAAATGCTGAATCCCAATTATAAAATGCCCAGCAGAAAAACCATTTCGTCCAGTCTCTTGCCATCAGTTTATCATGAAATGGTAGGGAAAATTAAAGTAATGGTACAAAAGACACCCGCCGTTTGCGTTACCTGTGATGGCTGGACAGGTTTAAATACCGTGAGCTTTTATGCCATCACTGCTCATTTCTTTGATGAGAATACAAATCTGAAATCTGCCCTTTTAGAGTGTAGTGAATTTCCAGGTAAGCATACCGCTGACAATATAGCTAGTTGGGTAAAAGGGGTGATTGATCAATAGCAAATCGGTTTTAAAGTGTGTACAATGGTAACCGACAATGCGGCAAACATAAAAGCGGCTGTTGCTTCTTTAAACCTGGGGCACATAACATGTTTTGCTCATGGCCTTAATCTGGCCGTTCAATCTGCAATTAAGAGTTCTATAGAGAATATTGTTGACAAGGTAAAATCAACGGTACAATTTTTTAAGAGAAGCAGCCATGCAACTGCAAAATTGCACGAGATGCAAAAAACTATGGGTACTGTTACTTTAAAATTAAAACAGGACGTTCCTACTAGATGGAACTTCACATACACCATGTTACATAGGTTTTCAGCTCTTAAGGAGCCTATAACAGCCGTATTAGCACTTGTGAATTCTCGTGTGACATTTACAGAGACTGAATGGAAAACTATTACACAGGCCGTAAATATGTTAGAAGTGTTTTTTGAAGTTACAGAGGAGGTGTCTGCTTCAGAAACGGTGTCCCTGTCAAAGATAGGCATATTGGGTCGTGGCATGGGAAAAAGAGTGAAATTACATCTAGAAAACAAACAACTTTGGGGGAGGTTAGGAAACTGGGGGAAGGTTTGCTGGAGGAGTTGACAAAACGATTCGGCGGAACAGAATCTGTAGAACTGGTTGGCCAGTCTATTTTCTTAGATCCAAGGGCCAAGAAACAAGGGTTTGGGGATGTTAGTCGATTCCAAGAATCTTATAATACCATAATTACAAGTATAAAGGGACTAATTATGTCGTCACGTTCAAGGGCTCAGCCAGAAATTGGTTTTGAAGAATCTGAGGGAGAAGCTGGATTACCTAAACCACCAACAACACCAAGTTCTTCTATTTGGAATGAATTCGATAAGTCCGTCAGCCGACTTCAGGGACTTCATGTACCCGATGCAAAGGCTTCGGCTATTATAGAGGTTGATAAATATTTAGCTGAACCCCTTCTACCGAGAAACTTGGACCCTCTTTACGGGTGGAATGAAAGAAAGAACATATTTCCTAATTTGTATGAATTAGTACCAAAAGACTTTGCATTCCAGCAACATCTGTACCTTGTGAACGGATTTTCTCGAAAGCTGGACAGTTAATGACTGAAAAGAGAAGTCGGCTCACATCACAAAAACAAACTAAAATGCTTTTTGTAAATAGCAATAAAAAACTTGTGTAGTTTTCATAAGTAAATTGAATAATTTTTATTGTAAAATTAGTGTTTTTATTTGTTTAAATAATAAAATAAATTGTTTTTGCAATAAATAACTTACAATTTAACTATCAAAAACAAATGTTATTATTTTAGTTAGAAATTGTTAATCATTTCCTTCTTGTTGGCTAATAACTCGTTATCTATTTTCGTCATTCAAAATATCATGTGAAAAGAATCGAAGAGTCGTTTAAAAGAATCGATTCTCAGCGAGGAGTGAATCGATTCCAAACGATTCATCAAAAAGAATCGGTTTGCCCATCACTAGTCCACATAACATATTTTCTTTGTTTGTGTGTGAGGAATGTTTCCTGAAAGTTTGGCCGTACCTTTTTGTAACACCCTGTAGAAAGAGTTTGGAAATTTTCGGTCCTTTACGACTAAATATTGTTTTAACGTTACTGATTGCTTTAGAAGTGTGTACTTTTTTTTTTTCAGCCTCACTTCAGGTTCATCAGATATTCGTAAAATGTGGGTAGAGCCCTTGCAGGTTCGCATTAACAAATCAAATCTTTGCCAGTGGTGAAAGTCGATTTTAAGGCCTGTAAAAATTGCATCCGAGATCCGGATTTTGAACCGGGGCCCTTCCGTACCCAAATCACTCGCCGCAAGCATCTGAATCTAGAAGTACTGGAAAATGTGTATTCAATCAAATAAAAGTACATTTGTGTTTTGTGATAGTAAAGTAAATTATATAGAATAAAAGTTCGTCTATTTTATTATGTTTGAACAAGAATTTTTGATTACATCCAGATTTTTCTTCTGACGATACGGCATACGGTTGGGGAACTGAAAGTCCCTGGTTCAAACCCCTGTCTCAGCTGTAATTTTTATGGGTCTTAAAACTGACCTCTGGCAAAGCTTTGATTTGTTAATGCTAAGATGCTAGGGCTTTTGGTCTCGGCTCAATACGAGGCCATTAACCCGGCTCCTGGGGTGGTCAGAGCCTCCTTCTCTGTCTGCCACCGCAGTAAATCCTGTCCGGCGCGTCCTAGTCACGGGGGTGGGCGCTCTGCACTTCAGTAGGCCGGAGTGTGGAGCGGCTAAGTCCGGCAGGGACCCAGTTCTGCGGGGTATATCGCAGTACCCTTGCCCAGGGTTACGGGTGAAGTCCTCACCGGCAACAACGGCGGAGAAGAAGATCTTCGGTACGGCGCTGCTGGCGGATGAGGCAAGGGATCCGGAGTACCGTAGGCGACATTAGGGTTCTACCCGAACAAGTCGGCAACTCCTGCAACCGTGATGGCCCTGCACGTGGCGACCCGTTGCCCCTGCAGAACTAGGTGTCGAGGTCGAGAGGAAGTCACGAATGCTGGGCAAGTTCATGGCTTCTAACTCCGTCCCAGGCGATGTAGTGACGTGGAGAGGACACTTCACACGTACCTGTCAAGGTGCGGAAACAACACGGGGAGTCACAGTCACCGGTTATAAGCTCTGTGCTGATGGGCGTGCGCACGAGCGCCAGGGGTGATTTCCGTCGGTGGGATAGTCCATTGTGGCTAATTGATCAGTTACCGCCCGCCTCAAGCTGGGCAGCCCCCAGCCAATTAGGTACTGATCCGCCCCTCATCTTGTGCTTCTATAGGTGTGTGGAGCAGCAAGCATATCACAGTGCTTGTAACAATGATGAGAGAAGCAATCACCTGGCAAAAAGAAAAACAGTTATAAACCGTGTAAAAATCTGATAACGACAACGAGATTCGCCTCGTGGAATGTGAGAACCATGTTACCGGGATCTGACACCCCAACTGATGGCATCCCTGAACTGAGGAAAACATCTATCATCGACAGGGAACTGCTGCGTTTGCGAGTAGATATCGCTGCCTTGCAAGAGACTCGGCTTTCGGATGAGGGCTCCGTTCGTGAACAAAATTACACCTTCTTCTGGAAGGGTAGAGACAATGGCGCAAAGCGAGAGCACGGGGTGGGCTTCGCAGTTCGCAACAGCTTGTCCAACTGCATTGAGGCACCCATCTGTGTTTCAGAGAGAATTATGTCCTTGAGAATAACAACTGCTTCGGGTCCCATAACCCTAATATCAGCTTATGCACCTACATTAAAGGCCTCTCCAGAAGTTAAAGATTCTTTCTATGAAAGCTTACGTGCATGTCTAGCAAAAGTACGTGTCTCTGACAAAGTTTTTATTCTTGGTGATTTCAATGCAAGAATTGGCAGCAGTTCTGATAACTGGCCGGATTGTATTGGCCGCCATGGAATAGGAAACACAAATGAAAATGGGCAGCGTCTATTGGAACTATGCACATCACACTCCCTCTGCGTATGTAACACCTATTTTCAGAATAAGCTTGCTCACAAAGTGTCATGGAAACATCCAAGATCAGGTCACTGGCATCAGCTTGATTTTATCATCATTCGCAGGCGAGATTTGCGTGACGTTCTCAATGCCAGAACCTATCACAGTGCAGACTGCGACACTGACCACTCTCTGGTAATGGCCAAAACACGTATGATTCCAAAGAAGATCCATTCAGCGAAAAGCAACCGCCGCAAAATTATGTTTAATATTCCAGTCAATCATGACGATGCTTTACACAAACAATTCTCATCTGAAGTAAAAGAGAATCTCAGTCATGCTTTACTGAGGGACACAGGTAGCGTCGAAGACATGTGGCTTTTAGCGAAAGAAAAACTTTTACAAACTGCTTTTAGAACCTTTGGAACAAAAGACGCATCGCAGAATGACTGGTTTGCTGATTACGAGGACAAATTACGTCCATACATTGAGCACAAAAGAGCAGTTCATATAACCCTTATAAACAGCCCCAGTGATCATGCCAAGTCGGAATACAAAAAAGCTAAAGCAGATCTACAACGTATCACTCGCCGTTGCGTGAATGAGTATTGGACAAACCTCTGCAAGTCCATACAGCAGTACCATGATAGCGGGGACTACCGAGGCATGTATCAAGGCATCAAGAGTGCAATTGGACCCACAACCAGGAAACGTGCCGCCCTAAAAGACTTAAATGGGGAACCTATTGTTGACAAGCAGAAGCAGTTGGAAAGATGGTCAGAACACTACACCAACATTTACTCCAGGGCAGTCAGCATAAAGCCTGAAGCACTGGATAGTTTATCAACTTATCCTACTGCATTAGAACTCGATGATTTACCTTCACAGGACGAACTTCATTTTTCACTGAAGAGACTCAAACTGGGAAAAAGTACAGGTCGTGACAACCTACCAGCTGAAATAATTAAACTTGATTGTGTTTTTCCGGTCATATATGAACTCCTAAAGCGGTGCTGGTATGAGGGTACAATACCACAGGACATGCGTGATGCAGATATTTTTACCCTTTATAAGGGCAAAGGTGATAGAGGCGATTGCAACAATTATAGAGGTATATCCCTCCTCAGCATTGCTGGAAAAGCTATCGCTCGAGTCGTTTTGGGAAGACTGGAAACCCTCGCCTCACGTGTCTACCCCGAATCTCAGTGCGGATTTCGCGCCGGCCGCTCCACGAGTGACATGATCTTCACTGTCCGCCAACTTCAAGAAAAATGCCGTGAACATCGTGTGCCTTTATACTTGGCTTTTGTAGATCTAAATAAAGCCTTTGATACTGTTAGCCGTAACGGCCTTTACGACATCCTGCACAAAATCGGCTGCCCACCTACGCTGTTGTCTTTAATAAAGGCCTTCCACGATAACATGAGAGGCTCTGTGATATTTGATGGCGAAGCTTCCGCATCCTTTAAAGTAAACCGCGGTGTACGACAGGGCTGTCTCTTAGCGCCCACACTCTTTGGAATTTTCTTTTCTGTTTTACTCTTAGTAGCTTTTAAAAACTGTCACGTTGGAGTACATCTGCATACAAGGAGTGACGGTAGACTTTTTAATATAAGTCTATTGAAATCTTCAAAAAAGCTTATTGAACTAATTGTTCGTGAACTTCTATATGCTGACGATACGGCTTTTGTCGCTAATACCGAAGATGAGGTTCAGGAGGTTCTCACCAGATTTGATCATGCATGTCATCTGTTCTCGATGAGTGTCAATATCAAGAAGACGGTTGTCATGGTTCAGGGCACAGACCGTCTCCCGAAAATAACATTGGAAGGCATCCCTCTTCAAGTAGTAGAACACTTCCACTATCTCGGCTCCATCACTACATCCAACCAGTCCATTCAAAAGGAGATTGACTCACGAATTGGCAAAGCCGCGACGACCTTTGGCAAGCTGTCCACACGTGTCTGGAGAAACTCCAAGCTAACTCTCTCCACCAAAATTCTAGTATACCAGACGTGTGTCCTGAGCATCTTACTGTACGCAGCTGAGACGTGGTCCACTTACGCCTGGCAAGAGAGATAGCTGAACGCTTTCCATATGCGCTGCCTGCGGACAATACTTGGAGTCACGTGGCAGGACAAAATGAGCAATGAGAGTGTTCTGTCTGCCACAAAGTGTCACAGTATTACTGCCACCCTAAAACAAAGACGACTCCGCTGGCTTGGCCACGTCCATAGAATGGACCCTGAGAGACTACCACGGAAAGTCATGCTCAGTCAGATTGCTAATACCAAGAGACCTGTAGGGCGCCCGATGTTAAGGTTTAAGGACACCTGCAAACGTGATTTGGAGAGCTTCGGCATGCGCACTTCTGACTGGGAAGCTTGCGCCAACACGAGATCCTTATGGCGTCATCATATTACCACCGGCATGTCCAAATATGACAGAGCATGGTTGGATAAAATAAAGCTGAAAAAGCTTCGTAATAGGGAAATACAACCACCGGATCCCTCTTTCGTGTGCGATAGATGTGGCAAAATTTGTCACGCCGCCATCGGACTATTCAGCCACAAAAGAAGATGTGATGCATTCAACCCTCGCGACAGCTGAGTCACTACAACTATCATCTGTGAAGATGCTGTGGCCAATATATAAATAAGATGCTAGGACGCTCCGTTGTTCGAATTTATCGTTAATCTGTAAGTCACCTTCACAAATTAAGTGAGAACAATAGAGGTGTACTGCGCGGCCCGTAAGAAACTCTGTGACTTGAATTTTTAGATCACATGAAACTATTATTATTTTACAAAATCTTTGCATTATGTGTTTAAATTAAAATGTATAATAATCTTATTCTTTTTTGTTAAAAAAAATCTAGTGAATCGTTAGTAGCCACAGACAAAATAAAAATATTAAATGTGAAGTTAGAGACGCTTGATATTTCTTTGTGGCTATGTAGAGATACACGAGAATCTTTCAGTTCAGCACAGTGTTACGATCATTTTCTAAAATAGCGATGGGATACTATTTTTGTGCATTTGAAATCAAACTGAGGTTATAACAGGAGTCAGGCAAAAAAAAAAAAAAAACTTTATTACGTTCGTAGATTATTAAGTACAGTACTCTATAATAATGTACGGCTGGTAGCCGCAGCTGCGATCCCCAAATCACTTTTAAGGTAATTTTTTAAGATTAATTCCGTGAAACAACCAAGTGTATACGTTAAAGGAGTCCGAGTAGGAACCCGTCCGTCACACGGCCTGACACTAAATCTTCTGGGTCAGCTTTTCACCCAGAGTGTGGGGAAGTTCTTGTACTGTTGGTCGCATCTACTTCCAGATCAGCCAGATAGCCAGTCATTGCCATGTCTTTATGGCAGAGTATGATGGAGTGTGTTGTCTTTCGACATTTACTCCAGATGCATTTCGACGTGGTTAGACTTCTCGGTAGGTTTGTCTTTTTGTGTGGCTTCTTCTTGTATCTTCTTTGGCGGCAGCTGCGGTACAGCAGCCGCACTGGTGGAGCAGGCGACGAGTTGCGCAAGCAGCTCGACGACCTTGAGGAGCTGTGGCCCCCATCCATGCCCGTCCGCGCCACGCCCACAGCATGTGTGTGGGGGGGTGGGGCCGGCTGTCAGGAGGAGGTCGCGACGGCGGAGTCCTAGCTTGCGGATGGCGTTGGTTTCTTGCTCTAGGCTCGGTAGCAGGGTTGGCAGTCTGACTATAATTTGCTTTAATTTTTTTGCCACCCTGCTCCAGACGTGGGCTTTGCCCGGTGATGTTTCTTCTTTATCTTCTTGTTTTGCTGCAACCTGCTGGGACACTCACGGTGGCACGCAGCGTGCGGTCCCCCACAGTTGCAGCAAATCGGGTCCTCCCTCGGCCTTGGGCATGCCGAGTGCAGGTGCTCTCCGCCACACCGAACGCACTTCTGCTTGGCAGTGCCTTGGCTGGCGAGGTGGTTGAACCCCTGGCAGTTGAAACACTGGGCTATTTCTAGCGTCAGCGGCTTCCTGTCAGGGGTCTTGGTCTGCGTGCGGTAGTCCTGGTTGTCGCCTCGATAACTTCCTCCCTAGGCGGTTCAAGCAACCGAGGGGTAGCAAGGTAGTGTTTGACTTCTTCTTCTTGTAGCATCTCGATGATTGCATTGAAGTCGTGTATGCAATTTGCGTAGATGATGAGTCCCGCAGTCATCAGGTGCGCAAACACCGGCAGAATCGCTCTGCGCTGCATGCGCCCGAGTAGCGGGACGAAACCATCGGACGTGAGTGCGAGGATTACTTTGGTAGGCCCCCCCTCCAGCAGATGGTCTGACGTGTCCATCTTGTTGGAGTCCTCTCGCGGCGTAGTCGGCAAGCTCGTTGCCTCCTGGCTAGCTGCAGGCTTCTTCTTGTTCCGTCCCATCTCTTGTCGCGGCGACGGCTTAATACGAGAACCGGCAGCTGGTGTATAGCAAGCTATGCATCCTCGCTGGCTGCTGGTAGCCGAATCCCCTTCCAGATCAGTGAGAGGTTGTCTTTGCTTTATATGGCATTTTCGGGCGTGTCGTTCCCGATTGGTTGGCATAATTCGTTATGACTTCTGTCAGTAACGTGGTCTGCTGTTGTAGTAGCTGCATGATGACGCTTAAACTTAAGCGTTCGGAGTAAATGCAGTCCACTTGACGTCTATGATGGTGGATGGCCGACTGCTTTGCCGTCGCGGTTCGCTTTGGACCGGTCTCTGTTGACCGTCGACCGGTGTTGCCGCCGCTGTCGTTGTTCTCCCCAGCGTAGGACTTCTTCGTCTTGCTTCTCTGCGACGTGACCCTGCTCTCGATGCGACTGGTAGCGGACTGGATCATGCCAGACAGACAGACAGACGTCATCGGTAAGGGCGTAGCCCATCCTGTTTACAGTGTGCCAGGACATTTCTACTACACATATCTGATTATATAACACTGAGAATGGCTTTTTGTTATTGTCGGGATTGAATTAAAATCTAAAATATTTTATGATGATCTAAAATTAATGGGGGAGAACTTAATATGTATTTACATGGGGCCTGACTACCAAGAGTGCCTACTTAATTCTATTGGTGGGTATATTTACATTGAAGGGCCTACTTAAAAATACTAATGGAGGTAATATCAATCTGTGGGCCTACTCATAACTGTTGAGGGGCCTACCACTAAATTTACTGGCGGGTTGGCTGGATCATGCCGCGGTGAGTGGCCTCGTCTCGTGAATTTGCAGCGGGCTGCGTACGGAGCCTCGGACTTCGTTTCTGCTGCAGTGTCTTGGTGCGGTGTTGCTGTTTCCAAGCCTTGCAGCCGCGGTAGGAAGCAGCGTGCTTATGTCCGCAGTTGCAGCATTCAGGATCTTCTGTGTTTCTTGCAGTCGGCGACTCCATGTTTGCCTCCGCAGCGAATACACCTGGCTGGTTCCGCGCAGTCTCTGGCATAATGCCAGAAATTCTGACATCTGAAGCATTGGATCAGCTTGCTTGAATGTGATTTCGCTGCGGGTTGCTGCGAGGGGACGTTGGTTTTCTCTCCGTCGTTGCTGTCTTCTTTCCTATGCGAGTGGACGGAGGTTTCTTCTTCGTTGGGGAGATTGATGTCGGTCGCTGCAGTCTGGGTAGAAAGATCAGCTTTCTTTGTGGCCTTCTGCGTGGAGGTGGCAGTTTCTTCACTGCCGGGGGGTAAGATGTGGTGCTTGACACGGAAGTTCTGGAAGATCTTTATGGCTTCCGTAAGGTCGCTGGGAGAGCCCAGCAGTATCTTCATTCATTTAGGAACCGGCCAGCAGAAGAAAGGCAGCTTCATGTGACGCTGCACATGAGATTGTAGCCCGTAGTATCCATGGCTGTAGTAGACTTGGATGGGCGGCACAGGGCCAAGCTCTGGAGGGGCTGAGTTTTCTGGGTTCCAGATTGGCGGCACTTGGAAGTTACGACCAGTTACCGGGTCGTAGCAGGAGGCCATAAGTCTTCTTCTCGTTAGGTCGAAGTCCCAATCGAAGTCGCTGGCAAGAGGGGTCGGGAACAGGAGTGCCTCCGGCCACTCAGCGACCCCTTCTGGGAGAATCTTCTCGGCGAGGTGGCTATGGTCTCGGCTAGTTAGGACCACCTCAAAGGTAGTCGCGTCGCTGGTAGGGACCTCCGAGCTAAACTGGAGGTCGTTTAGAAGGACGGTGATAATGAACCTCCATTTCTTCGGGTTGCCTCTTTCGAGGCGCCGTCTCCATATTTTCATGGACCATTCTTCAGGATTGATAGCATGCACCACACGTTCAGTAGCACCATGTGGAAGCAAAGAAGCTTCTGCGTAAAAGCCGACTTCACGCGGAAACGCGAGAGATTTGTGGCTCATCTTCTTCTTCGACTTGGCCGTCTTGGTGTTCGGCGATGTCGTGGGAGAACTAGTATCAGCCATGTTCGTCTGCGTTCTTGGCGTCAGACGATGCAGCGAGCTTAGTGCGAGTAGTGCCGAAATTATTCTCCGTCACACGGCCGAGCTACGGACCAGTGAGGCCGCGAGGGGGGCGAGCCGACACACGGCCGAGTGTTGGCTCGGACGCGGTGCGCTGTCGGTGCGGTCTAGTGTGGTCCGACATTTAATGTGGAAACATACGCTTGGAAGATACTTTTGGCACTGGACCAAGGTGTCGACCTCTCGGTAAAGATGACCATGTGGCAAATTGAGCGTGTGTGTTCAGAACAAGAGTTACTTTGGTTTGTTAATACAGTGCGACGAATACCACTTTGTGTGTGTGACGTACAGAACACTTTAGGAGAATACAAGACGTCACTACACGTCACACCGGAAACTGCAATCATGCGGTAATCACAAGGAACCTTTGTCATACTGAGATATTAAGCTCGTGCATTTAGGAACACGTAAGCGACTCCCGCGATTCACATCACAGGGAAGAACTCATACTCTCTGACTGACAATTAAGCAAGCCACAATATTGTTAATGATCTGAAATATCATTTTCCTTTAATTAATGTTTTTTGTATGTAAATAATATGTAGATGTTAATTCGTTTTTGTGTTTTTTTTTTTTTTTTTTTTGCTTATGGCTTTACGCCTCATCGACGTAGAGGTCATTAGAGGCGGGATAGGACTGGGGGCAAGAAACGGGAAGGAATTCAGGCTTAGCCTTTTTGAAGGAATCATCCCGGCATTCACCTGTAGTTGTTTGGAGAAACCATGGAAAACTCAAATCTGGATGCCCCGACGGGGATTCGAACCGGCTTCCTTCCGAATGCGAGGCCTGAACGGTAACCGTTCACCCACAACGCTCGGTATGTTTTGAAACAATCCATATTACCTTCGCTTGATCTTCTAATGACAATAAATGTAAATTTCACTGAATTTAAAGTAATGTTAACCTCTTTTTTTTATTATTATAATGCACATAAGAATATTTGTATTCGTAAATATGGGTTGCTTAAGCAAAATTTGAAAGTACCTCTTTAATGGCGACTGGATCGCGCGTGGGTCTGGTAAGTGTTTGACGTCAATCACAAGGACAAAACGCACTACACAGATTGCCTCTCGAGATATCGTTTGTTTTCCCACTGAATAATGTTTCATGCTACAATCTCCTATTGCACAAAGTACTTTGCAACCTCGATCAGCACTTGAGATAATGTCAGATAGCTTCTCCAACTTACAACACACCGTGTTCTCAGTTGGAGAGGCTCCTTCAGCATGTCCGATTTGCAACTTTCTCTTCATTCTAAATTATCAGTTAAATATGTCTTCCTGATTCCGATGATTTCACCACCTTACCTTCCGTATACGAGGTGAAAAAAATCTTATATGCTTATAATGACATTACTCCAACGCATAATCAACTTCAATCATTCCCAACGGAAGTAAGAAATTTTAAATGTACCAGAAACGCTTTTCAGTAAATACAAAACCGACTTTTCTGTTTTAAAAATCTAATTCAAATTAAACAGAAACAAATCTTGCGTCATTATAAACATTTTTTGCGACCTACATTTCAGCGATTTTGTCACTCACTGACTGATGATCATCAAAACTATAAGGCACTTCCCGTGGCCGTGAAAGCTGAAATTTGGTACACAGATAAAATGTTACACACATATTATAACAAAAAGTCTGAAACTCGTAAATTTCCATACACCTACCCCTAACGTGAAATCGCTTTCTACACTATTAACTTTATATACCTCAGTTTTTCTTAGTGGAGTGTGTTTACTATGTTTAACTAATGTGTTATATTTTACTTCTTTCCTATTATTACCCCGGAAGTATTTAAATTCAAAATTTTATTTCGGCGCTACACCCCGACATCAAAATTCCACTGTACTTCTTTTTATTTTATTTTATTTTTTTTATTTTATTTTTATTTTATTTTATATCCTGGTACATAATAGCCCAGCACCTAGTTTCTACTCTGGACCCATATTTCCAATCTATTACAAGAGGTACATAAGATAAAATTATAGTTTGCAGCTAATAGCTAAATATTGTTCAGGATGTAAAACAAGTTAGTAAAACTTATCAAATTTCACAAAAATTTGTTACACAATTAAATTAACAATGTGTAAGAATGATATGTGTTAGTGTTTTTTGATATATACATATATACTGTAAATTAATAATTTGAATAACATACATTCACACACAATACTACTATATATAATTAAACAAAGAAACTTTCACATACACAAATCACTTATTTCACTGTTGTCCCACTGTTTCTCACTTTGTATATTTACGACACTTTTACACATTTACTCCCGGCACAGCCACTTCGGAGTAACCTACCTCCCTCAGGAGAGGACTTCTGGAAGTAGAGGCGTCCTCCTTCGACCCATCGGGAGTTTCTTTATTCGGGAATTATCACTGCTCGGTCGCTGGTCGCTGTCGGTTGAAACTGTTTCTAAGTGCCAAGAACCTTTCTTTGGCTGCTTCTGAGGCCAGATTGCAAGCTTCATCAAGATAGTACCACAATTCCTGGTCACGCAATATGTCAAAAATTCGCCTGCCCTGTAATATTTGCTGATATGGGGTTCTTTGTTCCGCTGTTGAAATACACTCTCATACAACATGTTCCGGAGTGCCTTCGCTTCCGCAGTCACAGCTACCATTGTCCACTACTCCTCTTCTTTGCAATTCACTGTTGTAAGGGCCATGACCTGTTATGTAATGTACCAGCCCAGGCGATGGGAGAAGATGCGACATTTTGAGCCTTTCACAGACACTTGGAAACATATCATATGTCCTTCTTCCTGTTGTACTATCATTCCACCTTTGCTGCCATTCTTCCAATAACAATTTGTTTACTTCTGCAGCTGTTGTTGCTGGTGCTCCCGTGATTTTCTCTACCTGTTCCGGATTCCCTTTCCTGAGCCAGTATAATGCTCCCCGCTTGCGAACTTCCAAGTCCAGAGGCCACACCCCCAGTGCCACGGTAAGGGCATCAGTTGCTGTTGTTTTGTAAGCACCACTCAGCCTGATTAGAATACTTCGCTGTGTCCTCCTCAAAAGTTTGCTGGGTTTTACTTTTCTGAGGTGTTTCGCCCAGACGCTGGCTGCATACCCTACAATTGAAGTTAATATTGTATTGTGGTATATTCGAATAACAAGGGGTGAAAGTTGGACGCCTTTGTCCCATACTGATTAATTTATTCATGACTGAGGTGGCTCTCCCACATGCTTCCTCCATATGGGCCATAAAATTTAGACTTTCGTCTAATTTCACACCAAGGTATCGACTGAAGGGACTTCTTCTTATTGTAACTCCGTCTATTTTAATGGTTGGATTGCTCTGTAATCTGCCTTTCAGTAACATAAAACAGGTTTTTTGAGGTGCTAATCTTAGTTTGACTTGTCTGCACCATCGACTGAGTTCACGCAGAACCTTTGCGCTTTTAGCCTCAATTTCAGCTCTGGTTTTACCCTCTATGATTAAGAATAGGTCATCTGCAAATGCAACAAGTCCCAGGAGTTCCGGCATTCTTTGCAGCCTTGCCAATCCCGGTTCAAGCCCAATGTTCCAAAATATCGGACCAAAAATGGATCCCTGTGGGCAACCCTTTGTTAGTTTTTTATCAATGGATACTCCAGGACACCTAAGTTTAACATATCTGTTCTTACAGTAATCTTTAAAGGTGTTATACAAGTTCTTTGGACAGTTAAGTTCCTTAAGCCATGCAAAGAGTGCTGGCCACCATAGATTATCAAATGCCCCAGATATATCGACTAGGACCCCTATCACGTAATTCTGATTTGAGTTCTGTATCAGATTCATTGTCCGGTTGATTGCATCTTCTGTAGATCTCCCCGCTCTGAATCCAAATTGGTTTGGATTCATCCCTTCCTTCTCCCAATGTTCTTGTAACCTCTTGCACAGCACCTTTTCTTGTATTTTTCCCAGCACGTTTAGCAAGCAGATGGGTCGATATGATTTAGGTAATTTTGGATCCTTGTCATCTCCATTCTTGATGATTAATATCTCACTCTGCTTCCAGATGTTTGGTACTCTTCCCTTATGCAGGCATGCATTATAGAGCTTACACAGAGTGGGGGCTACTGGCACTACCAGTTCTTGTACTACTTCAGCTGGAATACCATCCGGACCCGGAGCTTTATTCCTGGACAAGGCATTTATTGCTTGTACTACCTCCAAGATGCTAATATCAGGAGTGTCGGTGGTACTTTGCCTATGCTGGTCAATTTCCAGACGGAGCGCTCTGTGTTCCATCTCGTCATCTTCCATTTTATCATCTGGAAGGAGTTCCTGGAGTAACACTTCTGAAGTAGATTTCCAGCTCGTAGTCATGGTTCCATCTTGTTTCTGTACAGTAGACAGTGTAGTTGGGGGTTTTACCTTCCCTGCTGCAATTTTGTATGGGATACCCCAGGGGTCTGTACGCAAGTCTGTACGCATCACAGAACTGGACTATCTTAGTTACAGTAACTTGTCTGGGTAGCACTACTATTGCTGTCATAGGGTTTCTACCTGTTGAGATTATCTGTGACGATACCGGCATGTAAGGAATCTTCCCGAAGCATGAATGTGTCTCCTGAAGGCACATGACATCCCATTTATGTTCCTCTGACAGCTTCCTCACCTCCTGCAAAACCAACTTGCTTCTCCTGGCGTTTAGTTGTGCAATTCGTAGCTTACAAGACATTTTGTGTTTTATGGATGTCTGGTGTGGATATTGCACTGTGGCCACGGGAGTTTTGAATCGAAAACTATACGCCCATGAGTTAATACGTACTGTTTATATATTTGATCGGGATCAAAAGTTTCATTCCTTCTTTCGAAGACTTTATGCACAAGAGAGAGAAGCTGAGAAGTCTCTGTAGGAAGATTGATAGATTTTAGATGTATACGATCAATCTCCTTCTAGCTGAGGGAAGGTTACATATTTACCGGCCGGATGTGCTATTCGAGTTAGATGCCTCAGCGCCACATTGAGATTCGGAGCCTCCTCCAGTCGACCGAGTTTTAAATTAGTTTCAAAATCACTGTATATTGTTTTAGGGTTTATAGAACTGCGTCTGTCTTCTATGTTTCCAATCTTCAGCTGTTGTTCCTCCAATTTTGGACTCGCTACAGGTCGTGAGTAATGTTCAACCCAATTTGGTCTGTCTGTGTTCCATCCCAGACCAATCCTTTTGACATAAGGGTTCCGGGGATGACTGGCGGAACTCGAAGAGATTTCGTTAATCTGTAATAAGTGGTGGTCCGTCTGCGTTCCAACATCTTGTTTCTTACGATTCTTCTCCATTCTTAGATTCTCTCTGAAGCAGGCAGCCCTTTTTGCATTTCTTTTTTGTCTTGAAGGGGGGTTTCCTTTCGTTTTTGTAGTCTGCTTCCCAATTACATCCTCAACTATTTTCCTAATTACATTAGCCAGTTGAGAGTATATGTCATTTCCCATATCTATTCCTTGTAGTAAACTATCCATAATCAGTCCTGTTTACAGCTCGTTGTAGGAGTAATTGGTAGGTAGGACACTCTTTGCCCTTCTTGTTGCAGCTTTTTCCCCGTCTGTTACACGGTATGCATATTGAAGGTTGAGAACTTTTCTTGCACTGATCCCTTTGGTGGTTTTCTTCTCCACAGTGTGAACAAGAACTATTGTTCTTCTTACAATGCTTACTGACGTGTCCTAAATCCAAACATTTATTGCATTTTGGAACGACAACGTAGTCTTTCACTGCTGTAGCAGAAAATTCTATGAAGACTTTCTTTTGCTGTAACAGAAGTTTCCTAACAGAAGGACTCACCTCCACAACCTGATGAACTGTTGCTCTTTCCCTAGGTCCAGTCTTAAATTTTGGTTGAAAACCATCCATGAATTGTCCTTTCTCTATTTTATCCTCAAGGTTTTGCTGGTAGACAGCATCAGCAAGGTTGTCTACATGAATTGTTATTGGTATGTCATAAAAAATCATGAGTGGCCTTCTTTTTCTAGGGAGTTCGCATCGCATCTTATCAGCCAATTCTTTGTTATTTAGAATTTTTTGCGAATCCTCAGGAGATTCTGTTTCCACTATAATAGCATTGTTAGTTGTGCGAATTCTGTTGATTCTAATTTTATCCCTCCCAGGTTTTATGATTTTTGTAACTTGTTCAGCCACTTGCTTCGGGTTCTCCCCCCCTTTGGAAGTAATGAAAACCGCAATTTTTGTGGACTGAGTGATTTTGGGATTCACACCAGTCGATCCTCCAGATTTCGCCATTGCAGCATAGCTGGGGACTATTTCTCCTCTATTTTGTTTGAGTTGCTCATTTTCTTTTTTGAGTGTTTCATTTTCCTTTCCCTCCAAGAAGGCGATGTTTATTGCCCAACAGGCTAGCTTATCTTTTATTTCTCTAACTCTAACTTCAGTGAGTTTTTGACCACAAAAATCGTTTAGATGCTTGACTTGTTCCACATACTCGTTTCCCATTTTTTCACTACACTGGTTTAAAACCCTGTCAGAGTGACCCCATGTTGGCGGCAGCGGAAAAGTTGTTTACTGTAGTGACTCACCGCAGCTGATCGCCGGCATCAGGTGTCCGGCGCGGCGTGTGCGCCGCGCGTAGCCGTTGACTCGACAGAGCACCGCTGGCAGGTTGGAAGAAGGCGCCGACTCAGCTCGACGACAGCGCTCGCGGCAAGGAACTGTTCGCACGTCAGCCACGTACCAATCAATCGATTATCACTCGATAAAAGACTCAACGTTTCGAAAAGCTTTACGTCCCTTCGCGCACAGGTCTTAGAATACTTTCTTAAACTATGTGTTTTATACTAAACACTTAAAGTTTCGTTTTTCCACAAGTATCGCGATCAAAAGCGAGAGCGACCCGACTGGCGACACGACGCGGCGGCCATCTTAACTCCACTCCTCCACTGTAGTTCCAGTAATCCTAGAAACAAGTAATTTGGTACACATATATGGTTTCATCCCTAAATCATAAGAAAAAATCTAATATTTGAGTTTTTCCCCGTATTTATTTAATTACAAACCCAATCATGAAAAATTCTGGCACATATTTGAAGCTTAATTGCTTTGATCCGGATGAAGCTATAATCCTGATATTTCTAAACTGCATAGGCGTGAGCAAGTTGAACCAAAGCCTTAAAATTTACTTTGTTCCTAAGCTTAGTTTGGGAGTTACTAGTAATTTGTTTATGGTGGTAGTGAAACTAACGGCAATACTCGGCTACGGCGCACACCCATTATTTTCAGAGAGGGGGTCATTGTTGGTAACGTATATTGAAGTCTTAAATTCTGAAATGTTCTATTCACCGTATTTTCAAATGGAATCATTACATTTGAGAGTCGATTCAGAATAACAAAAAGAATTGAGATCCCACGAAAACAATTCACGTAAAAATAGATGAAGTCAAGTGTTCATGTAGTGAAAAAAATTTATGAGATAATCTGAGCCAAATCTACACTTTACAGTGCGTATTAACTTCGCTTTGTAAAACACAATGGTTTCTCTCGGTGTCTTAGATCGTTTTTTAGAGATTATTTAAAAAATCTGTTGACTCGGCCATTGTGCGCGCCATGTTTTAGTTAACCTACATAAATACCTTTATTGTGTTGCTTTATCAAAAATATAAATACGTAAAAGCCAAGATTTCCCTTGCTCTTTTTCGAATTTGACAAGTATATATTACGCCCTCAATTTCAGTAAAAATTACAACTGCATAATGGCCAAGTCATCAGATTTCTTTAATCCGAAATAAACGATCTATGACACCGAGAGAAACCATTCTGTTTCACAAAGCGAAGAGCATATACTCTGTAAACAGTAGACTTGGCTCAGAAGAAGATCTCATAACTTTTTGTCACTACATGAACACGAGACTTGGCCTATTTTTACGAGAATTGTTTTTGTGGGATAAACCAATGTTACAAATAACCTTCATTCAGATTAATGGTTCCAAATTAGTTGTCTTTACAAACAAGTCGTACTATCAGAGTGAGAAGTCCAAAAAGAACTTTGGAAGATAATGACCTAGAGTTTGACCGGTGAAATATCGTGATTAAACACTTTGTTCGTTTGGCTAGTTACGACGGAACATTAATTCTCAACGACGAAAAAACTATTTTTTTTAAAAAAAAATTGTATAATTAGTGACGTCACTATTGCCTGTCATCAAGAAGCGTTTCCCGGCCTTCTCCGTTCACATATTAGTATCTTTCTGTTTGTTTTAAAGTATTCGTTCGCAAAGTTCCACTGATTCCGGATAAAAATTGTGGGTATGTATAAAGAACATTTCCAAAATTAAGGGGTGAGTAAAGGGAGAGAGTAGTTGGGTTTTTGTGAAACTAATGTGGCCGGTATTTTTCTCTTTGTTGTATAGTATACATTTGTAAAGTTCCATGGAAATTAGATAAAAACTGTCGGTTTGTATAAAAATTAACGCGTGTAAAGGGGGAGAAAGTGTGGTTCTTATTATCGTTGTGGTCAGAAACCTTCTCCATGAAAAAATACAAGGGCTATGTGTGCCTGCTTTTATGGTGATTGTTCAAACGGTGTCAATGTCTTTTAATCTCGGCTGTATTCACAAATATACCAACATACAATTTTACATATAAGATTTGTATATATATAATCCCGTTACAACCGTTGGCACTGGGATGGATGTGACCGGATAGCAAGCTGAGTGGGCCTGGGGAGCTGTTCCAGATGTTCAGCTTCGTCGGGGATCGAACCCCGGGCTCCCGGGCCACGATCAGACGCTCTACCGCCTGAGCTACGCGGGCGCCATTGATTCCATTACCTTCAATAAAACAAACTGTTTCCCGTGCTGACTTATTCCTGTGAGACATGGACACTAAATTAATTCATGAAGCGAAAACTTAGAATTGTCCAAAGAGCCATGGATTGGTCAGTGGTGTGTTTCACTTGATAAGACCAGAAGAGAGCAACCGAAATCAGGGAAGTTACAGACCTCTTGAAGAAGACAAAAACCTTGAAAGAGGAACGATGAAAGTTGGGTAGTAACTGTGTTGGAGTCCAAGAGGATAATTACCTCACTGATGAGACACATCCATGCGCAGACAATCGCCCAAGACCCGGAGAAGGCTATATAAGACTAATAAATCCAAACATTCAAAAACGTGTGTTGAGAGAATGACAAAGAAAAAGCGAATGCTCTGAGTAGAGTATTAGATTTGCTGAAAATGCGAGCAGGTGGTGACTAAAAATTAAATACGGTAAAATTTTGGGTATTAAAAAGAATTTTTCAAAATCAGTTTCCAAATAAACATGTAAAAATTGTTAAAAATGGTACTTCCAACAGTATCAATTAATTCTACAAGTTACTTAATCTTACTCTTTCTTCATTTCGATTTCTAACTGTTCATTACGTGAAGTACTTCGTGTTTTGTCTTCGTTCATTTGGAAGTGGTATTATTTTTCAAGAAATCTTAGAAATGCAAAACAACACATTTCAGTATTTACGTTTACATGATGAGTTATATTACATGGCTGGTTGACAGTGGTTTTGTTACTCTTTTCAATCTTATTTAATATCTATTTTTTCAAAATATCTTTTAAGTACATAGCTTCGCACAACTTCTTTAATTGAATTTCAAATACAAGTTTTATAGAAGAAAAAATCCTACTAAACACCATCCCTTTTATGTTTTAACTTCTATAATGAAAATTACTTCTAAAAATCAAGAAGACCTTTTTTATAAACTGTTTGATTGTTATTCTGTCGTCTCTGATGTAGATATACTGATCGCTCCTGACGATCAGCAAATGAAGGATCTTCAGTTAAGTTAAATTAAATGTCATTGCCAATAGTCCGTCAAATTCTTGCAGTACCAATTAATTTTCTTTCGAAATTGTTGGAATCTCGATGTATATTATTTAAGGTTTTATTTAGCCTGGAAGGATAAGGGTTGTCAAGCCCTCTCTTATATCATACCAGGTGTTTATAACAAATAATATACACCCTACGCAAACTAATAGTATAACACACTTATTTAACATTTGGCCTAAATTAAGTTCAAGAGTAATACGAACAAATAACTTATTAATATTTAAGAGTAAAATACTAACTAAAATCTTAATAGTATTCATGTTAACTTGTCAACCATTTGATGGTATAAACTAATGCTAGTGAAAGCTAAAGAAGTAAACGGTACCAACTCAATACTAGTAGGATGAAGAAACAAGACACAAACTAATAATACGAAGAATAAGCAGGTGGACACAGTATAAATCAGTGTAAATTCTAAAAATTTATGCGTGGAAGAAGAGGTTGTTTAGCTAGTGCTCGAATAAGTAATGCTTTCTCAAAAGAATTTTAAATGTGCCGATTTTTTTGGTAATTCCAATTTTTAGGGGAAGATCTTTCCACAATCTAGCCGCTGAAATGTAGAAGGAAGTGGCTAATGTTTCCGTGCTGTGGGAGTGGATGGTTAGTATGTTTGAGTTCAGGGACCTGGTGTTAATATTATGGGAAAGTCCTAGGTATGAGATGTTGGAACAAAGGTAGGCGGGAGTTTCCAGACGTATGAGGCGGTGAAGGAGACATAGAGTGTGGAATCGTCGTCGATCGCAAACGCGCAACCACTGTAAGCGATCATATGAAGGTGAGACATGGTCGTACAATCGCAGGTCACAAATGAACCTTACAAAGGAGTTCATAACAAGTTCAAGTTTCCTTATGTCTGCCGAATTCAAATTTTGCTGAACAACGTCACAGTAATCGAGATGGGGAAGCACAAGGGTCTGCACCAGTGATTTTTTTAAATGAGTATGGAAGAATTTCTTACATTTATACGGAGCATGAAGAAAAGGAGACAGTATTTTCAGACCAGTATATATATTATTAAGTACAGAGTGTCAGTGTTACTATGCACCGAGTGTTAGTTTAATATCCGCGGTTTTTTTGTTGTTGTTTTTTTTTTGCGGTGTTTTATGGAGACTAACTAACAGTGCTTCGTGACGAAGTTGACTGAACATTTTACCTGGCTTCGGACTGCAATTGATTTTTTGCCCATCATAAATAGCTAAGGTTCATTTTCCTTTTGGGCAAGTTTCGGAAACGACCAGCCAGGCGGCGATCGAAAAGAAGTCCTTAGCGCTGTTTCCTGGCGTGCTCGAAGGTGGTTGGGGGAATGCAGCCACTAAAGGGTGTGTCGTTTATCTGTTGAGCCCTCCAGGCACAGAGCCCTGATTCGCTGACATACGCCACATTGTAGTGCGAGGAGTACGGAGTTTTCTTCAGAGGGAAAAGAAAGGATGGAGGGAGAATCTGATCTGGTGCAGCAGCAAGTAACCTTCAGCAAGGCATCTCGACAGGCGAATACGTCTCCCATAGACAACGGAATGACTCCTGCTACGCCATTTTGGTTTGCGACGGTCGTCTCACATCGCTATAGGCGGACAACGGTAAATCTTCCTTCGCGATGGAAACTTATGAAATCAGTTCTACCCGCAAAACAAACCCTGAGAAATCTCAAATTGCTCTAACTCTTTAAAAATCAAAGATATAAGACAAGGTGTAATGATTCAACCGTTAATAATACACATTTAATGTTTGCGTAAATTTCACAATGTTTAAATTTTAATAGATTCAAGTTAAGTGTACCCCCATTTCTCAATAATGCTATAAAGTCCAGTAATAAGTCACGTGACTCGCTTGTTACTCATGATCTCTACTAATACTCAACCATGATATTTTTTTATGATCGCAACAGTATGGAGAAGTCACTTTCCTCAGTACTGTAATGTGACGCTTTGTTAGGGGTATCTTAAATAATTCATGAATTAAATTTTATTACCCCAGGTCATATTTTATTAAAACTATTTTCAAGTGAGAAAGGGTTTATAAATTGTAAATGTTGAAAAAACATAACAGCACATGAAAAACTAGACTGTCATAATCTGACAATAAATTCTTATATGGTGTACATTTCAAATATATTCAGTTTTACTTTATTACGAATTTAACAACAAACACAAACATCTTAATGACGCCATCACGGTTATTCTGAATATTAACTTATGCTGCAAGGGAAAAAAAACTAGAAAGCCGGCATGCAATGTGACATTTATAATTACAAACAAGATTAATGAAATCAAGAAACACCAAATGCACGGCGTTGATTTTTTATAAAAAAGTAGTCATTTGATATATATGCTTCAGCTAGAACTCATGATTGTTCAGCATATTGAGACTTTTACCAGCTCGTCTCAGTGACCTCTCCCCTCAAGAGTCATCGATCGAGTCCATGTTGCGATCCTTGCCACTTGGCTTCACACTTCTGAAGACCTTAATCTCCAACGAGCGAAAGTCAGTCGTGCGAATGACGTCTTGAGGTCCTGCCGACACGTCCAAACATTAAAAATATAATTTAAGCAATAGAGTAAACTTAAATTAGGCGATTTGATATTGGAGGTTCTCATTCACTCTACTACACACGTCACCTCCTTCATTCTTATTGGCTTCGAGCTATCCCTACATGACCACATTTTGTAGAATCATACTGTAAATATCGAATTTCTCTGTCTAACAGAGAGTCTGTCCTTGTCTCACATGTTTACGTGAGAAAAAGCTTATCTGGCGAATATCTATCTAATCGCGTCTCATTTCGCTACCGCCACTTGAGTCTCGTTTCAATAAATTTTAAATGTCACGAATACACTCTACTACCACACATCACTTCCTTCATTCTTATTGGCTGCGAGCTTTCCCTACATGACCACATTTTGTAGAATCATACTGTAAATATCGAACTTCTCTGTCTAACAGAGAGTCTGTCCTTGTCTCACATGTGTACGTGAGAAAACGCTTATCTGGCGAATATCTATCTAATCGCGTCTCATTTCGCTACCGCCACTTGAGTCTCGTTTCAATAAATTTTAAATGTCACGAATACACTCTACTACCACACATCACCTCCTTCATTCTTATTGGCTGCGAGCTTTCCCTACATGACCACATTTTGTAGAATCATACTGTAAATATCGAACTTCTCTGTCTAACAGAGAGTCTGTCCTTGTCTCACATGTTTACGTGAGAAAACGCTTATCTGGCGAATATTTATCTAATCGCGTCTCATTTCGCTACCGCCACTTGAGTCTCGTTTCAATAAATTTTAAATGTCACGAATACACTCTACTACCACACATCACCTCCTTCATTCTTATTGGCTGCGAGCTTTCCCTACATGACCACATTTTGTAGAATTACAAATATCGAACTTCTCTGTCTAACAGAGAGTCTGTCCTTGTCTCACTTGTTTACGTGGAAAAAGCTTATCTGGCTAATATCTGTCTCGTTTCGCTACCGCCACTTGAGTCTCGTTTCCCTAAATTCACATAAACTTTAAAATGTCAGGAATACAGAATTATCCACGGTGAATGTTGGATTCATATAAATATTCCACTTTAGGGTAACGTCCCTATTGAAGCCTTCACTGGTTGACAGGTGACGAGGGTGAATCCTCTTGAGCTGTTTGTGACATATGGTCATTTTATGATGCACCATATTTTTTATAAATTAATAAATTATTATTTTCTATACTTGGCATAATTATGGTAAAAAAATAATTAATGATTTGTGTACAGTTTTTTGTAAAATTTATAGTAACGAGTATTCCACAGACGATTTATTAATAGTATGTCGTTGGAATAATATAAATGTCTTAGTTTTTATTATTAGTATTGATTGTTTGGTTGTTGAAAAAAAAAATAGGAGAAGCATAAAGATTGTTAGCAAAAAGTTATTGTGCGTAGTTGTAATAATTACAATTGAATTGAACGTTAGATGTTATTAAAAGGTAAAGGTCACGGGGTTCTTACGGCTCCTACCGCTTCCCGTAGTGGTAAATCTCCGTATTCCCGTTTAGAGGTGGGCGCCGCTTACCAAAATCTCGGCGGCGGCGCGCCGAACATTTTCAGCCGGCGGCGGCGTGACTATTTTATATATGATACTAGACGACCCGTGTGAAAATTTCGCTATTAAAATACGATGAATAGTGAGATTCAATGCTTGTAGTATAATGAAAAGTAGAACCGCACTTATGTATCAAATATTTATTTGTTTAGTGTAATAGGTACGCATCAAAACATATTACGAAACAGTTAGGAAAATTAAAAACACACTGTTTAACAGAATACAACCAACCTGAACAAAATGCACACAGCATATCAACATCTCTATGATATGTGTCGCTGTGCGAATAAAATGTTTACATTGAAATTGTATAGCAAAATAAAAATGCTTCCATAACACACAAAAATCTGGAAAGCTACTTATTGTATAAAAAAAAGGTTTATTGGCATCTCTGTGATATCTGCTGTTGCAATCTAGGGAGTTGGCTCTGAACTGTCTCATACGGGCGACCACTTTAAGCACCAAATTCCGAAAAATTCTTTCTTAATTTATGATACCTAATTTGACACCTTAAACTTTAGAACAATATGTCATTTATCGATTTCGATTAGATATCGAAGGAGATAAATGGCTCGGAATTTTATAAAAAAGTTGTAGAAATAATATTGATACTTTTGCCCTTTAAGGGTCGAATTCCAAAATATTACTTTCATAAAAAATGATGTGACCAAAGCGGACACCTTGGTCTTTAAAATGATACCTCATTTCTCCATTTCGGTTACGACAAAAAAAGTTTTAGAAATGGTGATATTTTTGTACCTTGAGGGTTGAACTTGTAGAAAGTTCGTTCTTAAAATATGATGTGACCAAAGCGGATACTTTAATATTTTAAACGATACCTCACTTATTGATTTCGGTTTTGGATCAAGGGAGATAAATGGCTCGTGACAGGAAAATGCATTGTAGAAATATTAATACCTTTGTCCTTTAAAAGGTAGAAATTCTTTCCTAAAAATATGGTGTAACCAACCGAAGACGTCAGTTTTTAAAATGATACCTCGTTTACCAATTTTGTTTAATTATCAAGGGAGATAAATGACTCGATACACAAAAAATCATTGACTTTTTGGCCCTTTAAGGATCAAATTACGAAAAATTGCTTTCTTAAAATATTATGTGACCACGGCGGAAACTTTAATCTTTAATATGATACCTCATTTATCTATATCGGTTACATATGAAGGATGATAAATGGCTGGTGACACAAAAACGCGTTGCAGAAATATTGATATTTTTGCCCTTTAAGGGTCGAATTCAGAAAAATTCCAGTCTTAATATGTGATGTCACCAAACCGGAGATCTTAATCTTTAAAATGATACTTCATTAAACGATTTCAGGTAGGTATCCATGGAGATAAATGACTCGTAACACAAAAAGCAGCATTTTAGAAGTATTGACATTTTTGCCCTTTAAGGGTCGAATTCCGAAAAATTCTTTCTTATAATGTTATGTGACCAAAGTGGAGACTAAACTTTAAAATGACCTAATTCATTGATTCCGATTAAGTATGGAGGGAGATAATGGCTTGTGAGAAAAAAAATTCCTTATGGAAATAATATAACATAATATAACATATAGATGTACATATCATTACTTCCTCTCAAAAACAGAAAATAAGTAACGTTTCACTTATATATTCAAAATCTTGCAGGTTGTTGTACTCTTTGTAGTTATCATGTATAAAGATAATTTTATTTGGGCGAACTGAGCTTAGGTTAGACCTTAGGTAGAAATGACTAACCTAGTCACAGAAAATACTCTTTCGCTCGGTGTGCTTGTGCAGGAACACAAAGAAAAGTCTAGGTAAGGGCAGAAAACCGAGGAAAGGCTTTTATTTTGCTGTTCAAGTAACTTAAAAGATTTCCATCTTTAGAATCTGATGTATCAGATAAAGATAAATATCTCCAACTTTCTTCAGCGATCGGATAATCATTATCACCATACACACGATATTTCATCGATAGTTTCTGCAGCAACGATGTATCATTGGTGGATTTTGTAGAAGCAATAGAATCCCTATTTTCATTTGTTTCTGGCACATTAATGGTAGTGATTACTTTCTTGATATACGAGGCAATAAAGGAAGTATTGGTCTTTTTTATTGACTCCAAATATGTATATACTTCTTTGAGACCCATAAAATGATAATCCAAAGGTGATACTGCTACGACCGCTCTTGTGGCAGCGAATCGCTTGCTAACTTCTGCCACCATGTTGCGATTAAGCTGAAACATAGTCAATAATTCGTCATCTAAGACAGAATTCGTGATCTCAATTATTTCAGAACCGAACAGAATATTCACATTCATTGTACATATTTTTGAGATGACATGACCTCAACTGCTTCGTGAAACCTTATCAAAATTTTACCAGAGGTTTTATGTCTAAAAGATTTGGCACACTTTGCTTTATCTCATCATGTCCTATCTTTCTAAACATCTTACTTATTATGTCACAGTTGCATACGTGGGTTAAACTTCCCAGCATCCCTGTAAATCTATGCCAACGAGTTGGTCTTTAAGTTTTGATAGAAAGATTGTATATAACACTTCCTGATCCTGATACGAATAGCGAGCTCTCTTCAACTACTTCATCCAATATTTCTGTGTCTACTTGTTACATCTAATCATTTTCTAAAATAGGATCTGTCTCATCATTGAACGACGTTATCAAGGGTATCCAAAAACTCTTATTCCATTTTTCGGCATGTGCTGACAAGGGGTATCTCTCTCTATCTCTCTTGACAATCTTATTGCATTCTTTTTACGAACCTTTCAATTTCTGGAACTCTGTTTAGGCCTCCACTGTAACGAGATTATGGAGTCCATGACCAAGACACAGATTGATGTTCCATATTAGCTAGTCAACGAAACTGCTCTTCGCACGTTTTCTCCAGCATCAATGACAGCTAGAATCTTCGATTCATTCAGTCTCAACTGTTTCTTTATATCTCTTACCATGCCTTCTATTTTCATTTCCTCCATACGTTTAGTACTCAGGGTTAAATACTTTGTTTTTACCGCATTTAGGCTAGCTAAGAAATAGCCTTGATCGGAATTCACGATTTTTTTCTTATTGGCTTTTTCTTTAACTAAACTTCCGAAATATTTCCAACAATAACTAGTTTGGCTTAGACAGTCATATAACAGTATTAAAGAGAGTTTTATAACATTAGTTTTAGCTAATTCGGTCATTTTAACACCTACATATTACCTCAATTTAACGAAAAATTTAAAAAAACGCCTCGTCGTGTTAGGAAGTGTTGCTCAAGGACACGCCGCGAAGCAAAGGGCGGCGGCGGCGGCGGTGCGCCACAGAGACACGGCGGCGTCACGCCGGCGCGGCGCCCACCTCTAATATATATTAAGATTAGCACTTTTGGCGTTGGAAATTGGTTATTTATCTATTTTTTGAAAATGGTTTTAAATAGTTTATTGATACACGTTATTTACCGAGTACTAATTATTTTTTGACAAAAGTGCTTATTTTACGTAAAATTCAACGATAAAATTTAGAGGATTTGAAAGCCCGCCAAAACGCTCGTGTACTGCCAAAGACACTCGTGACGTCACAAGCCAGCAGGCGCTCACTCTATGTAAGTAACGTTTGGTTTGTTTCTCTGAATTTGTGTATAAATTGTTGGAAATATGGTTTGTAAGTAGTGTGTAGTTCATCAATCTACAACCACAACAATAAAAACTCTCCAAATAAACATTTAAGTGTTCCCGCATTAGCTGAAATAGGAAAAAAAAAATTCTCTGCAACTTACTCATAGAAACCCAGACGACATTGCGACTAAGTCTCATATCATTTACTGTAAATGTAATTTGCACCATAATTTCTTTGAGATAATGTAGTACGAAGTTTAAGGCGAGTATCAGTAAAGTTATGGTTCTAATGTTCGATCGTCGCTTTGGATTATGTTTTGTTATTTGTGAGCGTTTTCTTTAGAAATTAGTTGCTGTTGGTAGCATCGCATATTCTTTTTCTAAAATACACCAAAATATTATTTTTTTTCTGAATGTTACACAAATTTTTGGATAGCAAGATTATTATGAACGCATGATACAACCAAAAAATACTTCAAAACTGAAACTGGACGTTACTTGCACACCGATTAAAAAAAAAAAAAAAAAAAACCTTAAAATTACTTGCGCATTAAAAGTAAATAGCGCTTAAATAGATGCATTTATGTCGGAAAGGCAACATACAGTTGTATCGTCACGTGAAAATTCCAACAAAAAAATATTCAAAGCGTTCCAGAATTGTTGCGAGATCAGCATGAAAAGGTTATTGTTAAAATAAATTCACCGCCGACTACTTGGGTTTTGTTGCAATGATGATGTATCTCTGGTATGTTTCAAACTTAGAAGCAGGAGGTTATCTTTTTATAAATGTTTTCTTGTATGACAGCAATATATGTTTCAAACGGCTGCATGACGTTTTATACTTCTTCCAATAAAAAAAAGATTATGTAAAGCAATAAACGGCAAACACGAAGAAAAAAAAAAAGTACTCACGAAAAAATTATTATCCTAATCATGGTTCGAATAAAGGATCTTCAATTTCCTATAGCACCCATTAACCATGCAGCTACCTGGACACCATGGCAACGTTACTTTTCTTCTCCATAATAGTGAACACTTAAACATCACAGTTTCTACGTGCGTTGAAGTGAACGCGGTCGGTAAATAAATAAAGAATAAATTCAGTTTCGTTGTAAATAAAATATTATTTATCTGCTATAATTATTTATCCGCAGTTAAGAATTATTGTACATAACATCCAGTTATTTAACTGTTGTGCTTACCTGATATTGCACTTGCATTTTTTTTTTTGTAAATATCTGCTAAAACAAATAATTTAATTTAAAATTTTAGTAATTCTTATGATGGATTTCTGTTAATCTCTAACTTCCAGTTTAAATATAAATGATTCTGTAATTGAAGTCATTACATTTTCAAGCTCCATAGACTAAAAGTCAGTGGTTGTTTCTATAGCTAGTCCGACAAATAATTTAAGGTATTTCTCCGCTGTAGGCTTCTACAAATTGTTCTTCATTTTATGTTAAACCCAAAATCTCATTATTAACAAGAGATAACCAGCAACAAATAGTTGAAAACTTGGATAGCGGGAAACACTCCATACGCAGCCCTAGCGCCTGCCGGTATGTGACGTCACTGAAACGATCTCCAATCCCAGAGCGTTTTCGGTCACGTGACAAGAGGTAAGAAAAATTTGATTTTTCTTTCGCTTTTTTAATTAAAAACAATCCATCTTTCTTTTAAAATTTAACAAAAATAGCTTCCTTAAGCATTAATCTACGCGAATGACTACAATTTGTAATATATTTTGAATACTGTCGAATAGCCTATTGTGACTGATTTTAGAAAATCCCATGCGAAGCGCTCTCTGATGAAAGGTGTTCAATAAGCGACCACTTCAGCAGTATTTTCTCACTTTATCAGATATTCGGTGAAGGTCAACACTCAAGAGGTCTTAAACTGTGACGCAAATCACGCAACTGTCAACAGCGGAGGTGACACCCGGTTCATATTGTCTCATTATTTCCCTCCAATATTCGGATTCGCATTCAATGTGTGTGATCCGCTTTCCAAACCCTTGCTTTTGGCAACATTTGCATATTAACTACTTTCTTAATGCAATACAGTCGAACTCCAATTATCCGAACTCCGATTATCCGAATATATCTGATTATCCGAATCGCTTTTTTAATTAAGATGGAAACGTACTACGAAAAAGCTTCCCCTCTTTTATAGAAACCAACCCAAAGCTAGGATGCATGCAGCATTGTCTACATAGTAGTAAGGCGAAATTTTCATCCCTGAAGTGAAAAAGCACCAAAAATCTCTTGGAAGAGAAAGTAGTAAAGTGCTTTTGGTGGTTGATAATGCACCAACTCATGCACCGAAGAAGTTTTGGAAAGAGGGAATGGCCAGTTTAAAACAACCTTCTTTACCGCCAAACGTCACAAGCTTGTTGCAACCAATGGACCAGTCTGTTATCGAAGCCATGAAACGCCATTAGAGAAGGCAACTTTAGGGAAACTATTGGTGGAGGGCGAAGACGAAGAAGGTGTGTTGGCTAACCAGAAAAAATAAGTTTGTAAGATTGCGCTTACATGGTGGCGGAAGCTTGGAGCTTGGTTAAGGCAGTCGCATTAGGACGTGCGTTGAACAAGTTGAAAGGCATACCAACTCTAGAAGAGAAGGAAAAGAAGCTCAAGAAAAAGAAATGGAAGAGATAGGAGAAGATGTCGATGACGTGACACTTGAATTCAGAAACATTCTTTTGAAAATTCCTGGATGTTCAGAAGTGATCTGGATATTATTTTGGCATGGTGCGCTGAGTGGCACCTTACGCTAAATTGTAAAAAGTGCAAGACAATGAGCATAACTAACAAAAGTACAGAGAAGAGCCGCTCGATTCGTGACCGCTTGCTATAGTCCTTATGAAAGCGTCACAGAACACATTTCGTTTAAACTTACTGGTAACCATGTGTACACCCACTTTCACTCACGATTGTAGTGAAATACTTCGTCCACCAACCTATTTGAGCCGGAATGACAGGAAAGATAAGATTAGAGAAATAAGGTGCCGCAATGATTCTTATATGAATTCTTTTTTCCCTCGTACCATTAGGGATTGGAATGCACAACAAAGAGATTAGCACCCTCTGCCACCCAGAATTTTGTGAATTGCGGGAGTATATGTGTAGATAGATCAGTTAGTGCTGAAGATATAGATTCGTCAGGCCGTGGGTATGAAATTCTAAATGATGATGAATTTATTGAAAGCGTGAGAGAAGAAAGTGTTGAGGAAGAAGTTGACCTGATATCGAAGTTGAAGCAGACACGGGACCATCAGCGTTGATGTGACTGGAGCGTCTGTCCGTGTGTGACCACACGCAATTTCTCACTGTCAAGCGTTTGCGCGAATAGGCTGCCCGAAAACGGATGAGTACAGCCAACTGCTCACTTTGACCGAGATGTTCAGCAAGCCATGACTTATTTACAGCACACTACGTACAAACTGTACTAATGTACAGCACTTGTAAGAAAGCTTAACATGCAAAAGTGTTGCCTTTTCATTTAATTAATTAAAAACTATTTTTCTCCCATTTTCAACAAACATCCAATAATTAATTAAAATATAGTGCTCCTGGAAGAACGTCGGTGTGGTAGTGATGGAGTTTGACTTTGGTGGAAAATAATTTCTTTTTGTAAGTATTCCAAGTAATTGCATACGCTTTTCGCAGTTTCTGTGCACGGGTTCCGTGGGCCTCTTTTTCACTATTTCCAACAGTCAGCTCAAGAATATAGTTACCTCTGAAACTCAAAGTCGTTCTCAGACAATTATAAGTAGTCAAGCTGTGGGTTATTTATTTATTTATCGTATGGCTAAGCAACTAATATAATACATATAAATATATACAACGACAAGAACGTTGGTAACATTCACAAATTGATGTCCATTTCTTCCAGCCATTCTATGATGGAAGTTGCAGCTCCGAAAACATCTTCAAATGGTCCATCATACTTCCTTAGAGGGTAATCTTTGATAAAATGCTCCACACTCTGGGAAGGACCACCGCAGTCACATGCAGGAGAGTCCTGAAGACCCCACTTATACAGCATGGCGTTGCATTTCGCATGGCCTGTTCTTAGGCGATTTACTTTGACCCACTGGTCTCTATTTTGGTGGAATCTCGGAAGTTCAGTTGTGGGATCTTTAATATCTGGATATTTCACAGATGAAGAGTTCCAGCTTTGTCGCCGCTTTTCCTTGACATCAACGTCAAATACATCTTGCCACACCGAATTTCTGGATCTAAGACAAGAGGGGTGTAAGTAATTTAGGACTTCGTTGATTGGGAGATCCTGTGGATGGTCAGGATGGTGTAGTTGAGGTGGTATATTGCTGATTAGGTGTAACCAGGGGACTGGAGTGGATTTTAGGGTTCCAGTTATTACTCTCAAACACTCATTCAGATGGATGTCGATTTTTCTAGTGTGAGCAATACGTTCCCACACTGGAGTACAGTACTCAGCAACAGGGTAAACAATGGTGAGAGCGGTTGTTCAAAGTGAGTCCACATCAGCTCCCCACGAAGTACCAGCTAGCTTCTTCATGATGTTGTTTCGTGTTTTAAGTTTCTGTCTTGTGTATTCCAGGTGTTTTTTGAATGTTAAGGAACGGTCTAAGGTGATGCCAAGATATTTAGGATGGAAATCATGTTTCACTCTGTGATGGCAGAAATTCACTTTGAGCTGCTGGTGTGCTATTCTATTGCTCAACTGGAATGCGCATACTTCTGTTTTTATCGGTGTCGGACCAAGTCTCCACTTCCTATAATATGCATTCAAGGTTTCTAAGTCGTTGAAGAGAGTGTGGGTGTTTCCGAACGATTGACTGTATAACTTTAGGAGGGAAATGGGGATATTAACGTTTGGGAAGAAGAGGAAGGAGCCGTCTTTGGGGACTCTGGTGCTGGGAGTTCAGTCGACAAGACGTTAATCAACGTTCGCTCAGGACTGGTATGGTACAGACCATGGAGGAAGGAAGAGAGTTGAGGCGAAATGCCGCTAAATCTATGAAGCCTCCTTTAAACAGTTGGCTCCTTCTGCGCATGCTCTGAATATTTCATATTATAATTTATCAAAGTTTTTTTTATAATGCCAGCTTGTGTTGCATACGGTTGCACAAACAGACCAGATAGGAAACAACCTGGAATAACGTTTCATAGGTTAGTCACTTTCTAATTATTGTTCTTGAAGTGTTTAATATGATCTGCAAGATCAGGTCATATCATTATAGATATATACGCCAATACAACTGTTGTCGGATGTTTTTTATTTTTCAGATACGTTTCGCCTCTCGTCGAGGTATCTTCAGCGTACAATGTTTTTATTTACATTTTGATTTTGGGGTGTGGTAGTTGGCCTCCCGTGACCTCAACGAGCATGCTGTTTCCACAATTGTATTTAGTTATACAGTTATGATATAGTTTGGTTCTTATACCTCCACTGGTAGTCAACTTTAAAGCACAGTTTTTGATGCACGTCATTTTCAAACTTGAATCCGAAAAATAAAAAACATCCAACAACAGTTGTATTGGCGTATTTACTAAATAATAATTTTTAGTTTAACAAACAACTGTGGAAGAAATGGCCTACAATCTTCACATATTATAGATATCATCTCAATAGGATGCCGTTGTTTTCAAATATTTCTTGGCTTAGTATTGATACTTACTACTTTGCGCATTACAGGCTAGCCTTATTGTAAACTTGTGTTAAAAGTTTGTAATTCGCAATGAATTATATGTGTTGAGGTGGGCAGTACCATCATAACCGTGGCGATGCAATTTGATGATTGATTATCACGTAAATCGACGAGAATAGTCGAATATCGAAAGTAATTTTTTTATATCTCCCTTAGTATCAAAAATTAGTTACACGTATAGTTCCTTGTAGCTTTGGTGAAGTCTTATTCTGGTCTAGGCCGCGTTTCAACCTAACCAAAAGTGGTAGTAAAAAAAATAAAACACCCACTATGCATGTCCAGCGAGTAGTTCGTAGTGGCTTTGACAAAATTCTGTTTTGGTCCAGGGTGTATCCCAACCTAACCATCTCAATTTGGAGACAGTATTTCCCGAGAAAGAAGGGAGATATCGAAATATATTGTTTACTTTCGATTTGTCTCGTCGCGTTACAAAAGAATCTTTCATCAACGTTGGCGAAATTTTTCTTCTGGGTTTCAACTCAGAACGCCTCACTTTTTAGACAGTACATCTCGAGAACTAAGCAAGATTTTATATATATATATATATATATATATATATATATATTCATTTTTGATTTTGTCTTGTCGAGCAATATAACAACCCATCATCAAATTATGGTGGCACGGTTGTCGTGGACGATATTGGCTTTTATTTTCTACCGTTTCCACAGCATCGCGTAATCAAACAGTTATTCAGTATATTTTGGTTGAAAGTGAGGGCAGACACGCCTTCGAAACGTCCCATAATTATGACTTTTTTACGCGGCTGGAAGGCCGAGAAGTGTTTATTTATTAACTTTTAAACAGTTGGAACATTAGGAAAGTGAAATATTGTCCCATCAATCTAAAAGTTGACTGGCGTAAAATTTTCCATGTGGTTGTTTTAAATTGTGCCACAAATCCGATTTTATGCTGAAAATAATTCTTTCAGTAATCTTATAACCTCGGCCAAACAGTTGTTCCGTGAACGACTGGAAGAGTGTTATATAACGAACTTTAAATACAGCAATGACGTCCTCACGGGTGTACCGCCGGGTTGTGTAAAGACACGACCGAGAGTGGTGCAGCCCTTACGAAAGCGTCACAGAATTGATACATAGATAGGACTGGGATTGTTTGGCAGACAGACGACGTCGTTTTCATTTGAATTTATTGGAGAATATGCGAAATTCTTGAATTTACAATTGCAATAAAGTACTTCTTCCGCCAACCTATTTAGGTCGCAATGACAGATGGGATAAGATTTAGACAAATAAGATGCCGTACTGATGTTTGTATGTGTTCTTTCTTTCCCCGTTCTGTTCAGGATTTGAATGCACAGAATTAGGATTTGTGAATTGCAGAGTATAGATGTAGATAGGAGATACATTAAAGAAGAATAGATTTAATGGAGAACATAAGTTACTAGTGATACGTGGAGATCAGGATTCTAGTTTAATAACAGAAAATGGAGGACTGCATACACGCAACCGAGAGAAAAAAAGTTGGTGACAAAGGTGAAGGCTTTGCCACTCTTCCGACTGTTCTAGTTTTGTAAGTCAACAGTTACTATTACACTATTACAATTACTCCGCGATTCACTAAAAGTGTTTGGCGGAGGGTGCATTGCACCTATCAGGAAGGGTAATGGTTTGGAATGGATCTACGGGATATGGCAGGTGGCGCCCATGGACTATTGTGAGGAACCATCCCAGCATTCGCCTGGAGCGATCTAGGGAAACCATGAAAACCCAGATCAGGATGGCCGAAGTGCTCTATCGGAAGCTACTCCTGTCCGATTATGTGTTTACTCGCTCGGTAAATCCATTCTATTCCATTCGCTAATTGCTCGTGGAAAAAATAGTTGATACAAGGAACAGACGCATTCTTTCAACTTCATCACGTGACCGGTAATTTAGGTGGTGCGGACTAGGGTTGTGACAGAAGACATCTTTGCGGATGTGGATGAGTATTTTCAATGCCTGACAAGCGTGGATGCGGATGTTTTGCGGAGCGGATGATTTTCGGATGCGGATGTTATGCGGATGCTGAAGTTGGATGGTAAATTTACAATTATAATTTATATTTATAATTTATAATTATTTATATTTTATCTAAAATAAATTTAAAATAAAAAAAGTATATTATTTGTGCCAATTTCTACTTTTTTTTCAGAAGTAACGTCTATTACCATATAATACTGCCACATTGATTTGTTTCTTTGTCGCATTTTTCAACAACAAAAAACATGTGATGATTTCACAAGTGAATTAAATTGTCTACATAACTACGCACATGTCTAAAACAAACAATCTTTGTCATATGAACTTTGCGGAGTTCGCGGCTCGACAATTCAAGCGTCAAGCACAAGGCCACGCCACCGCACTCTCCGTGCCCGCCACCCGCTTTTCCACCGCTCTAGCGGCCCATTCACAGTACAACTTGTAGGACCTACGATGATGTGATTTTCGTTAAAGAACTCTTGATGCGTCATGATGCAGGACGTGTTGAATGTTGTTGGACTCCCAAACAACCAACACGGATCCTTGCCGTCCAGCAAGCCAGGCGTTGGATCGTGATTGGAGGAAACATCCTGCGAGTGTGCGATAAGGACACATGGCGTGCCGCGAGTGGAAAGGATTGGTTGGAACATTTTGTTTGACTCCTTTTATCACCGTGAAAAGGTGAGCGCATCCTACGGTAGTTCTACACGGAGGTCCTACAAGTTGGACCGTGGATAGACCGCTTTACTTTACAAGCAAGTTCAAACTAGTAAATTCGTCACTTAGGTATAACACCCTTTAGTTCATTGTTATTTTTATTGCAAGATAGAAAAAATAACCACTTTTCTGTTAGCTAAGCGACGATGGGCAGAATCTGATATAAAGAGATTTAATAAGATATACTGCATTGTAAACAAAATAAATATTGCGAATGCCGATGCGTAAGTAGATGTAGGATCTAACGCGGAGGTTCTGCAATTGCGGAATCGGAGATCCGTAACATCTCTTCTGCAGACTGGCAGAAGACAAGCAGTGACGTAACCAAGAACTGATTTTGTTAACGCGTATCATAATTAACAGTTCTCAAGTAGTCGACTCCACCGTGGGAACAGGTGCTTGACCGACTGACGTCAACACGCACTTGACGAGACGGAATCACTAGAACACAAACACTCGTCTCGAGGCTACATCTGATTACTTATCAGTTCTTTCTGTATAAAAAGACGGCAGCCAAGTTGGATGAGCATCACATTCCAGACGACGCTCCTGAAGGTAAGAAACCAGAATTTCTTCTCGTCTCTTCGCTGTAGCTTCTGCTATCTTTATTGATTTCGTGTGGTCGTAATCAACAGGTGGTATTGTTTCTTACCAGCAAAGCCATCCAACCGTATCGTTGCTGCTTAACCTAACCTGGTATTTCCACCGGAAATAAAGGACCTAAATTACTGGACGTTGTGGATCATTTTCCTCAAACGCTGATAATATTGATAAATAAATAAAGCCAAAGAAATTGAATGTTTGTGTATTTATTGAACTCCCGAACGCGTTTCCCTTCTTTTGTAGTAGCATCTTCAGCGGGTTCTCATTTTTCGGTCTATTGCATTTACCTATGCTCGTCTCCTAGCAGCAGTGATTTTTGCTTTCTTTATGAGTATTAATTTATTTTCCTGAAAGTTATTTCACTAATGATTATCACACACTGCTATGCACTGTAGTGTGTATTTATTCCGAATCTCCTCTTGAATCGGTTGCAAAGATCCAATTCGGAATACACATACAGTACAGTGCACTGCAGTGTTGTGATAATCACTAGTGAAATAGATATCTGGAAAATGAATTGCTACTCATAAATAAAGCAAAAATAACTGCTGCTGAGAGTGGAGCATAAGTAAATGCAATAGACCAAAAAATAAGAACCCGCTGAAGATGCTTCTGCAAAGATGTTAAACGCGTCCGGGAGTTCAATAAATGTACAAATATTTAATTGCTTTGGCGTTATTTATTTATCAAGGGACCTGAAGTTTAACCTGGAAACAGAAGCACGGAACTTTTCTGACACACTTCACAGTACACAGCAAACTGTGTCATTTGAACATCGGGCAAGGGGCTTGGAAAATTCCAACCGAGACAGGGTTTCGAACCGGGGACCATTCCATCTCCAGTCAAACGGCTTAAACACTGAGCCATGGGACCACTGCCTGCACAGTTAGAGACTCCGCTGAACAGAGAATGTTAACGAGTTAGGCATTGAGTAATACGATTTACCTGCATTTATCTGGAACTTATTTTGTGGGTTACAAGCACTCGCAAAATGTTTTACGTGCAAGTAACGTGCAAAACATAGCGTATTTCGCGGAACTCGCTATACAAGTGAGAAATTCGTGGAAGAGAGGGTAATTGAATGAATGGGATTGCGAGAAAAATAGAGGGAGTGAGAGAATTTGGTAAACGGATATATTTTTTTTAAATGTCATGTTTTGAAGATGACTGAATTATTTCAAAAGAGTTTTCCCCACGAGTTCCTTCCCGTGGACTGCTGCAATGCGGATCGTTTATTTAAATTAGTTGGGTAGGGATTTCACAGTTACATGGTGCACAGCAGAGTATAGATGTAGATGTAGATTGCTCCTTCCTTGAGCTTTGATCCGTGCTGAGTGTTCCGTGCCTTGTGTCGCAGTCAGGACCGCCATGCTGACCTCCGGACGCTCCCCGCTGCTGCTGACGGCGTTGCTGCTGCCGCTGCTGACACTCTGCTCCGCTGACCTGCTCTGTGGCTGCACCGAGGACAGGAACAGGTCGCTGTCTGTAGAGCTCTACTGCGAGCGGACAGAGGTAAGTGACCCGACCCGTCTCTCTCGCAGTCACTCTATGTTCCGACTCTTTAATCATTATCTTTGAACGAGCAATTATTGTGTAATTTGCTGTCTCGGAAACGGCTCTAACAATTTTCATGAAATTAAATATTTAGATACTGTTTTGCTTTTCAAGTTTATCTAAATTCGCGCCTTCTCTACAAAAACGCGATTTTACACAAAACGAGCAATTGTTGCATTTGATATCTCTGAAACGACACTAGCGCCATTTCTATGGAATTTTAAGGTACAAGTAGGCCAATTAGTATTAGTTAATATTCTCTTTGGAGCTAGGAACTCTTATATTTTTAAACGAACAATTCTTCGTAGTCAGTCATCGAATGGTAATACAGTATGGTGGTAGTTAACAAATAGTAGTATATTTATTAATGAAAGGTATTTTATTTTAAAGGAACTATCCCGGCACTCGCTTGAAGGGTTTTGGAGAAATTATGGAAAAGCGAACTCTGGATACCTTGACGTGGATTCGAACCAGAGTCCTCCTTTTCACCTACCCTGCTCGGTCCTGTTTTGGTGAACTTATACTTTAGAACGTGATATTTCTTGATTTGGTTTTGAGATCTATACGCGAAGTTCAAACCTTCGGTTCACAGTAAATTAATTTACCAGTAATTATTATAATTATTACTCCGCGATTCACTAAAAGTGTGTGGTGGAGGGTGCTTTGGACCTGTCAGAAAGGGTGATAGTTTGGAAGGGATATACGGGATATGGCAGGAGGCGCCCATGGGCTAATGTGAGGAATTATCCCAGTAATCACCTGGAGTGTTCAGGAAAACCATAGAAAACCCGGATGAGGATTGCCGGAGTGCTTTATCAAAACCTACTCCTTTCGGATCTCAGTTTTCTCGACCGGTAAATCCTTTCTATTCCATTCCCTAATCGCTCGTGGGAAAAATGAGTACAGAAATGAATCGGTTCTGGCCCTGATTTCTCTTATCTTATTTTCGCGGTCATTCCGAGATATGAATGTTGATGGTAGCAATTTTTGTTGGCTGTTATTCCGAAATACGTCAGTCGAGAATTTTTCAATTAGCTTCTGTCGAGAGCTGCAACTTAGCTCCTTCAAAATCGCACTTACGCTTTCCCTCCAACTACATACCTGTCACGAATTGGGCGGCTCTTCTTTGGACATTCTCTAATGCCTCCAATAATATTACAGCTGCAGGGTAGAAGCTTCGGAACAAACATAGAGTTTTTTTATTGCTTGTTTGTTTTAGGTTTGTGTTATTTATTATTATTCTTTACACAAGACTAAAGGAAATTTTTACTTTTTTTTTCAGGAGGGCCTTTTGGAGACAATATGCGACAGAAGTAAGTTTCTCTTCATAGTTACTTATCCTGAATCACCCTTGCAATGCTAGCTCAATATATTGAGTGCCAGACTGGCGTTGTGTTTCTGAATTCAATTCTAAACACCAAACTGTTTCACTTGAGACAGACAGGATACATCAGCTTGGTCCCTGACCGATGTAATTCTGAAATACCAGGTCGTTGTAACCTTGTAACTTCTAAATGAGTAGGAAGTTCAGGCCAGTTTTTTTAATGGATGACCTGGTGTTGTTTCTCCAAGTGCTATGTTTTTGTCAGACGCTATAAACTTTGATTACAGTTGTAATTTGACGGTTATAGTCAGCTTGTTGATAGGTGTCTCGTTTTAAAATGAAATAACTAGTCCAACAATATTCAGATCCAAGTCGGTTTATTTTCCTTTGAGACGTCGAACTCCAAAGATACTAGGTGCAAACGCAAACAAATGCTCCAGCGATCATAAGTTTGAACACTAAAGTCAACTAACTTTCAAAGACTACTCAATATCTGAATACTAAATACAACTATTACTGCTACTACTACTGAAAACTCGCCTCTGCCAAGTCACAACAGAGGAGGTCCATAATATCAAGAGCTGCTGGCTGGTTTGAGCAACGTGCTTGATCTGTTTAAAATATATTCGTATATATATTTTTTATTTTTTAGTGGATTAAGTATTAGGTTTTCAGAGATTGGCAGAACGGAAGACAGATGATGTGCGAGAGTATCTTTGGAGCTATGTCAACACAAATTTTAGGAAAGATATGGCAGAGAGGAATTAATTAATGAGTTCAGTTTACACATATAAATGCTAATGTCATTTACCGAATTACTGTGTTTAATAAGACAACCAATAATTTAGTTTCTAATAGAAAAAGATTTTTCGTTATTCTGTGTAAGATGTCATATTGGCAGCTGTGCACTAATACAATAAATCATACACTGGGTACCTTAGTTGTGGTAGTGAGCATGATAGCCTGGCGTTTGTCGGAGTAAATTTTGATTTTCCAAAGGTTGCACTATTAAGTAATTTGTACAGTGTGGTGTGTCAGATTCATTACGATTTAATTTAGGTTATGACTCGTCCTGTAATATACAGTATCGTCTGAAAACAGTGCAACTTGCCGTGTTGTTGGTAGGGTTGGTCGTTTGTATATACGCTGTACAGAGTTAAGAGCCATGACCGATACTTTTAGTACTCCTGCTTAAATTTATTTGAACTGGGTTTCTTCTCCGTCATACGCAACATATTGTAGAATTATCTATTACGAATAAAGCTGTTTATACTCATTATAAAGTGACATGATCAGCCGTACGTATCTAAGTTATGGATTATACCAGGGGTGGCCAACCCAAATGATCCTGCAGGCCACTTTGGAAGTGCATCATAACTCCGCGGACCGCATATAAAATTATATGTCCCCACTAGAGTTATTTTTTTGAAGTAAAACATTTAAACATGAGATATTATTGTGTTTACTATGATTTTTACAAGTAAACATAGATAATATAGTAATAATGATACTAAACGCACATTTTAAAGAAATATATAACACTAAAAATGAAATATAAAAAATATTGTAAAAGTGTGATCAATCTCGCTGGCCAGAATCCTTGGGTTGGCCACCCCTGGATTAGATCGTCATGCCATACCCTATCAATAGCTTTTTCAATATCTAGCTTAACAGTTAATCGGCTAAACATGATAGAGAGCGCCTTGGAGATCTGATCAACAAATTAGGTAGCTTGGTGGATTGTACTGCGATGATCAAAAAAAGGAAACAATTGGGGTATTCTTGTGAGACGTAAATTATGACGCCAGGAAAGTAGTCTTCAACCTAGGGTGACCATGTGCCGCGTTTTGTTGTTCAGCTGAAGTGGCGGTGGTCCCTGCCGGCTACTCGTTGATCGCCGGCTACGGGGTCTACAAGCTGTACCGCACGAGCCAGGAATGGTCGAGCGCGCAGAGCTTCTGCGAGCTGGAGGGAGGCCGTCTGGCCATCCCCCAGGACGAGGCGCACTACGCGGCCATCACGGAGCTCATCTCCGCCGCCCCTGGCGTCGTCGTCGCGTACATCGGCGTCAACGACATCGACGAGAACAACAACTACGTCAGCGTCGACGGTGAGTCATCGGGGTCAGCTGTTAGCGACACGGGCGGGATAAGGATTTATAAAACATACTGCTCCCCTGCTAACATTACAAGCCTCTGACATGATTAATATAATGAAGTAATCCAACACGCTCTATATCTATATTCTTGTCACTGCATTTATAAATTTACTACAGTAATGGCCATTACACGGGCAGTGTTCGTGGCGAGTGACAAATGCGAACAGATAACCACATCATTTGTTGTGATAAAAGTACGTTTAGGGGCGTCTATTAATTACGTGGAGTGAAACAGGGGGGAGGGGGTTCCGGCGAAATCACACGAAATTTCACGAAGGGGGACGGGGGTCGACGGAAATCTGACCTATAGTTTTGAAATTCTTGAGGGATAGTAGAGCTTAAAAAAAAAGTCCACAAACGACTGGGATGTCGACTTCAGAGGATTTAAGGTCTAATAACTTAGCGGATATCGCCTTTGTGGAGGGTATAACCACCCTCCGAAGCAGGAGAGCTAAAATAGTGGGAGGTGTTCCGTCAAAATCTTACGTCATCTTAAGGTGAAGGGGTGTCTGACAAAAGGGGGGGGGGGTCCGGAATTCCGGAAAAAACATTTAATTTCATTAATGGACTCCCCGTTTCTGCATAATAAAATATTGCTTTACCCCTCGCTTTTACTGTAAATTACGGAACATCTTAATTTCCTATTTTGACGGTGAAACGGCCACTATCTGAAATAATCTCAGTTGCGTTACCTTTTCCAGAATACAACTTTGGCGAAATTAATGTAAGCTATAGGAACAAAATTAGGATTAATTCCATAGAGTTATCTCCATATAATTTACAATTTCCTCATTCCACTCTTCAAGTAGAAAAATCTGTCTTACTACTTTCCTCGTTATCACTCTTAATGAACATATCCCACCTAGATTAACAGTTGAAATTTTTTATCTCTGTATCAATTAGTGTTCGGAAGTCTTTTTGGGGTATGTCTCTCTACGCCTGCATGTCTTGTGCAGTCAGTTATTGCATAGTTTGTGCTGGGTGACTATGGGATCTAATGTGTCTACTCCTGGCATCCCAGACATGCTCAGATGGGACAAATATGGCTATCGTAGGGTCCAAATTGTGATCGTAACCACTTGAAAGGCTTGTGTTGTGATGGCCATATTATGAGGTCGGGAATTTTCTTGTAAGAACATGCGATTTGCATGGTTGACATCAAGGGTTTCACAATAGGTTGCACCACCTCGTCCACATAGTGGCAGGCTGTCATTGTGCCTTCAGCAACATTCAACGCAGTCCCGCTGCCGAAACTGGTTGCTGTTTCCCTCCCACTTCACCAGCGAGGAATGAAAATTGTAAAAAAAAAAAAAAAAATCGACATCCTTGAGCATTTTAGACAGCTGCTGTTTAATCACTGTTGTTTGGACTTACAGGTGGCGCTGCGCCGTACTTGCCGTGGAGGGAGAACCAGCCCGACCACCTGGTGGACGAGAACGGAGTCGAAGAGCACTGTGTCGAGATGAGCGCCTCTGGCGTCAACGACGTGCACTGCACCGACCAGGTGGCCTTCGTCTGCGAGATCCCGTGGACCGTCCCCGACGGCTACACCTGGGTGGAAGGCGCCAGGCGGTTCATCAGCGTGCACACGGAGGACCCGCAGGCGTACGAGAGCGCGGCCGCCACGTGCCAGTCTGAAGGCGCCGTCCTGGCGGTGTTCGAAACGTGGGACGCCGCCCAGGCGGTGCTCGAGATCCTGCCAGAGGACATCGGGTACTCCTTCGTCGGCTTCAACGACAACACCGTCGACGGAACATTCGCCACGGCCTCAGGTGAGTGCATCCTCACTTACCCAACCTGTGCGTGAGCTGTTAACGTCTGGTCCTCGCATTCAAAGCGACGCAGGTTCGATTTCTCCCCAGCTATTTAGATTTGTGGTTTCGCACGCTTTGGCAAAATCGTTCCAAGCTATTGCTGGAGAGGATTCTTCATGGGACCGATTTTCTTCCCTTTCTTCGTCGAAATCCTCCTCCAAATAAACTAAAATAGTCATCAAGAACCATAATTCAATGTTTTATGATAGTTCGCATGTTCATTTGACTTGCATCGCAATTGAAACCTCTGAATTTCGTTCAACATCCACTTATTGTTTTTTCTTTTACTTATTGCTTTACGCCTCATCGACGACTAAAGTCATTAGAGGTGGGATGGGAATGTGGACAAAGAACGGGGTGGAATTCGGCCATGGCCTTTTTGAAAGAAGCATCGCGGCATTCGCCCTGAGTGATTTTGGGAAACCATGGAAATCCCAAATCTGGATGCCCGGACGGGAGTTAGGACCGGCGGCCTCCCGAATGCGTGGCCAGAACGTTAACTGTTCACCCACTACGCTCGGTTTTATCATCCAACATTCCTGGAGAAATCTATGTCAGCTTCTCAGCAAAAATAAACATCAATGATAATTCTGATAAAAATTATTTGCATATGATTTTATCTCTGACAATAGGATGTGAGCGTACAGTGATTTTCAAAAATGTTTGGTAGTTAATCAATTACTCATTTCTTTTTCTTCCGCAGCCACTTAACACGACAGTTGTGGAAGCAGGAAGACGAAATTTAAGGTTATTTCTCGCTCTGTTGCTGCTTGTACTTGCATCATTAATCAGTGTGCGATCTATATACCCAATGTTCATGGCACTTGCTAGAGGGGAGTGATTAGGAAGGCCATAAAGACGAGAATTTCTTCCACCATCAAGATTCGAACCAGCTACCACGTGCCAGGTGTCAGATACCATCACAATGCCGCAATCAGCCGAAAAAAGAAAAAAAAGTGTAGGGATGGTGATTTGAACTACTGTTTTTCATATTCATGTTCTCAAAGCCGGGATATTAAACCAAAGCCACTGATTAAACCAAAGATTTGAATGATAGATAGGGGAAATGGGAATCAGTGCATTATACCGTATCCACGAGTAAACACAAAATGTGCTGGTATACCTAATAGTGACGGAAGCCGTAGGAAAATCCAACTAACTATAAAATATCTCATACGTAATCGTTGGTTTGCCCGGCGAATCTGATGCTTTACTAACTCTCGGCCATGATCCCGGTTCGACGGCGTAACGTGCCATCATCTTCAGGCGCCCGAAAATTCTTTAAACTACGATTAATTTATCTGACCGCATGCCCCAAAGATCTTCAAGTATCAAATCTCACGATACCAACGATCGAACATTCGAGAAACCTGTAGCGATAAGACACTATTCTTCGCTGATGAGTTCCGTTGTTGCTGTGACAAACGCCATTAAACGCAAGCATCTGTTTCACGAGTGAGTGTGTCTGAATGTGTCGTTCCAGGTCGCCTGCTGGACAACATGGAGTTCGTGAACTGGGAGAAGGACCAACCCAACAACGGCGACGGAAACGGTGAGGACTGCCTGGCTCTGGCCTACCAGGGCTACTACAACGACGTCAGCTGCAACGAGGTGGCCAGCTTCATCTGCCAGATCACCACGCCCTGACCACACCTCCCACTGTACAAACAAATCATGCAATAAACATATAAGCAACTTAAGCAGTCTATATGTTAATGAGATCTTCATCCACTCATTTCCCGACCCTTATTATTATTATTATTATTGTTACTTTAAATTTCAATGGAGCTTACGCTCATGTGGTAATTCCCCTAATCATCTAATTACACCCCTTTATGTATTATATATATATATATATATATATATATATATATATATATATATATATATATATATATATAAAAATAAAAAATTATTATTGGAATGGTAAATTACTCCCCCATTTTTTTTCCCGATTTACAAATTCACCCTTACAAACAAAAGAAAATTTTCCCACCCCCTTATGGAATAAATCGAGCGCCATCTTGTGGCCATGATCACCTTTCCCCTTCCATGCATTATTTCTAATTCTTTGACCAATATCCCTCAAAGCCCCATCACCAACATATGACCTGTACATTCCCAGCACTCTCTTCACCCTCCTCCATTCCTCCAATGAGTCACAATATCTCCTTTATCATATCAGTTACTGACTGTGTCCTGCGATAATTTGCTCTTCTTTGCACACCTTCCAACTCCTGTATTTGATAACCAAATTGTGGTTCCCAAACTACACCACCATATTCAACCAATGGTCTGACTAAATTATTGTAACCCAACTCCGTAACTTCTCTGGCACATCCTCTCATCACCCTCTCCAGTAAATAAAGGACTTTGTAACCTTATCGTACCACCTGTCCAATGTGCTCTGCCCAGTTGAGTTTGTTATCAAACTTTATGCCAAGATATTTACACATCAAGCTTTCAACAAGCAAGTTTAGCGGAACGCACAACTTTATCCTTTTATGAACCACCATGGCTGCTCACTCCATTGATTGAGCTGTGACATTCGAGAACACGAGTAATTTTCGTGCGATGTCGTATAGCCGATAAAATGAATTGACGGTCTGGCTTTGCGAAAAATCTCACAGACCTTCGTTTACTTTAGTGGGTGATGAGGGGTTGTACCAGCGACGTGAGAAAATTGGGTTACAAAAACTTGGCCAGACGACTACTTGAATATGGTGGAATGGTGTGGGACCCACATTTCTGGTATCAAATACAGGAGTTGTAGGAGGTACAAAGGAGAGCAGGTAGATTTGTTTGCGGAAATTATCACAGAATGCAATTAGTAACTGATATGCGGAAGGAGCTGGTTTGAAGGTCATTGGAAGACGGGTGAAAAGTGTGTTAGCTTTGATCAAGGCTGTTATTTTTGTTTTCATTGATCTTTGTATTGGTTTGATGCAATCCTCCATCCCTTCCTATCCTGTGCTAACCATCTCATCTCAACATACCCATTAACCCCACGTCCTTAAATCTCTACTTCATATATTCTAATCTCTGTCTTCCTCTAAAGTTCTTACACTCAACTCTTCCCTCCCCCAATCCTCCATATCTCAAAATATGGCCTACCAGCCTGTTTCTTCTTCTTTTAAGCCTCTTCCACATACTTGTTTCCTCACCCATCATCTCCAAAACTTTCTCTTTTTCACTAGTGCTTTTCTGCTTGTTCGGCCGTCAGCTGTAATTTTGCTTCCCAAATAGCAGAATTCACTGACTTCTCTTATAGCATCCGATCGTATTTTTAAATTTAATCTACTGTGAGTTGTATCATTTCTGCTACATTTCATCTATTTGCACACTTGCTTTGATTTATATTCAGTCCAAAATCTTCCTGCAGTATTTTGTTCATGCCATTCAGTAACTTCTGAATGTCCTCAGCCTGTTGTGCTAACAATACAATGTCATCAGCAAATCATATCTCACTGGAAGTAAAATTACGAGGCTAAATGGTAGATTAGACTTTTCAACTGGAATGAACTTCACCTATTTTTTATATAAAATATTCCGAAAGAAGTACAGTCACAGCATGATAGATATTTTAACTCTACCAACCAAATTTACACAAACAACTAGCGATTATTCTTCAATGTAGTAGGAGTTGTTAGTTAAATATTTTTTTTTACTTTTTTGTCGATTTAATGTTATTACCAGCTAGACATTTAATATGTGTTGAAAGGTTATTGCAGATATGTATCACTGAATATTATACCACTATCTGAACAAATGACAGTGACATGTAATCCATGTGAAGTTCATTTTTAATTCTGGTGCCATAATTGTGTATTTTACTAATTGTTTGAAACAGAGTATAATTTGTGTCTACAAAGGACATTAATGTTTATAAATATTCAGCCACCAATGTTCAAATCCCTAACTTCTTAAACCGCTCTCTAGAACAAGTTCAACTGCTAACCCCACACATAATTCTTATTACTTACTTTTTGACTCTACGAGCAGATTTGCCCCAATATATTGTTGCATATGGCACTAAAGAGTGAAAATAAGCAAAATAAACTAGTTTCCTATACGCATATTATGTATTGCTGAAATATGTCATTATTAATATCGTTGTTTTATGCATATCCTTGGTAAATGTTAAGAACTGTAGTTCTGAGAAAAATTCAATTATCACATCCAAGTGTGAAAGAAGTTTTTAAAGTGACTGAAAAGTTTTCAGTGAACACCGAATTTTGTAGGTTAGCAGATTTCAATACAGAGTTCAGTTCACTAAAAGCGATACGCTGACCAGCCAGAATATTATGACTACCTACCTACTATCGATATAAACCCGTCCAGGATAGCAGCGTCACCTGACGAGGAATGACTGTTAGTCAGAAACACGCACGATGCATGCAGTATCAGTGAACGCGCTGTCAGTGTTTATAATTGGGAATGCGCGCCATCTATCTGAGTTTCACCGGCAGCAGTTGTAATGGCCCTGAGGCTCGCACGAGCATTTCGGAAACTGCACCACTTGGGTGTTCGAGGAGTGCTCATTACGGATGTCGGACGTCTTATGCTGGGCAGACTGATAAAACAGGGCAGGCAGCGAACTGTGGCGGAGACTTTAATGCTGGGCAGAGTACAATTGTGTCCGAACATACAGTGCACCGAACATTACTATCGATGGACTTACTTCCTAGTAGATAACAAATAAAAATTATATTATATATATATATATAATTATTGAAAAATGCCGCATTTTCCAGCATTCTCTAATAAACGATTACTTGTGACATGTGGGTAAATACTGAACTCCATCTGTTGGCCACATTAATGAACTATCTTGCCGTCGTGGTGACAAATTTCAGTTTTGTCAAATTGCGCATGCGCACTGCCAGTTTCGCAGAAATTGTGAAGGGAGGGGGTTAGCTTTTCACGTAGGAGTTTTTAACAACCTTGTTCTGTCCCATGGAGCTCGAAAAAATTAGTAACATCGCCGTTAGAGCGCAGCAGAAGCTGCGATTTTTTAATATGCCTTAGATGAAATGTAGGAAATCGTGGCAGAGCTCAGAGGGCTGAAAGCTGGCCGCATTCTGTGATTATCGAAGATGCGTAAGGTGTCGTTTGCGAGATGGATTATATTAACGAGTTATTAAAGAAGGCATTCACGTTATTACCCTACAACGAAGAATTACATGTACAAATTTTGGGAAGACTTACACCACATTTTAACATTTCGCAGCGACAAGAAAGTAATAAAATATTTCGACAGAAGGAATTTAACCGTGATGTGTGTATAGAAAATATATGTGGCTATGTGGTTGCAATTTGAAAAATGTGATTTACTGTTTTGTTTGTGTTCTGTTAGGGGGTGAATTTAATTGTTCACGCGATGGAGTTTCTGATTTGTTACATCTCACAGGAAAAATTCAGACCAACGAGAAATCAGAAGATCATACTAATAGTGACCTTAGTATAGCAATGCCAGGTAAAAAAACCATTAAGAATCAACTTAATTCTCGGTAACATCTCACTATTGTTAAACTGGTGCCTACTGGGTAATCCAGCACTGCCTGTAGTTCAACTCGTCGGTTTTTAACAAATCAGTCAATGATTACCTTTTGAGTCAAATATTTATCAGAATTACTTCAATTTCAAAATTATTTCTTTTATCCGACGGTATACGCGGTTAATGAGACATTCAAACGTTGTAAATTTCTAAGTTGCGAGATTCATTGTCAACACTCAGCTGTTCTTCCAGGCATCTTTCACTCCAACAGTAATTTGTAGATTAATTGCAGCGTTGTCACTATATAGGTGAATAACTTCGACCATCACCGATTTCCAGAGACAAATCTAGCAGCCCTTTTTTGAATGCTTTCGAACTCCTGTATTTGATACTTAAAATGTGGGTCACATACTACACTGCCATATTCGAGCAATGGACTGACAAAATTTTATAACCCAATCCCTTTACTTTCCTCGTACTTCCCCCTGATCACTCTCTCCAACAAGTGCAGAGTTTTAAAACCTTTAAGTACCACCTGTTCAATGAGTTCTGCACAGTTAAGCTTGTTTTCAGATGTAATGCCAAGATATTTACATTTCAAGTCTTCAACAAGCAATTCTTTCCCCACCTTATAATCAACCATTTGTTTTTTATTTGTGTATCTAATAAGCTGACTCTTCTTTGCATTTGTCTTCATCCCATGTTTACCAACCCAACTAGATATCCTGTCCAGATCACCCTGTTTACAGTCCTCTGCCGTTTTGATCTTTTTATATAGCATTATGTCATCTTCAAACAATATAATTTCAGATAGTAAACAATCAACACAATTATTCATTAGAATAATGAATAGCAATGGTCCCAATACGCTACCCTGTGGAACTCCCAATTTTAGTTCCACTTCCTTTGATACCGCATTTCCTACCCTAACTTTCTGTTTTATACCTTTTAAAAATTCTTCTACCCAGCAAATCACTTTCTCACATACTCCAATTGTTTTAGTTTATTTACTATTGTTTTGTGGCTCACTCTGTCAAAAGCCCTTGAATGATCAGTATTTTTCCTAACACTTTTCAACGCAATAAGCACACACAAATAAGTCAGAACCGAAAATATAATCAACACAAAATCTACTAACCCTGCACACTTATCGAAAAAATATAAAATACATTACCCTTTTTAAACTGCTGCTGTCAGTACAACAGTGATGACAAGAATCAAGATGGCTAGTTCTACCTGGAGGGAAGAGATGAACGTGACTACAAGCTGGCACTTGAATTCAGGTGAAATGGTTACAAAACCTGGGTCAGACCATTGTCTGAACATGTATGGGACCCATATTTTGAGTATCAAATACATGAGTTGGAGAGGGTGAAAAAAATTGACTGCTAGATTTGTTTCTCGAAATTACCGCAGAATGCAATCAGTAACAGATAGATAAAAGAGAGGGAATGGAATTCATTGGAAGACAGGAGGAGGGTGAAGAGGGTCATGGAAGTGTACAAGGCGTATATTTGAGATGAGGTATGTAAAGATATTGGTCTAAGAATTGAAAGTAATGCATGGAAGGGACAATATGACCATTACCATAAGGTGGCAGTCGATTTCAGGCACAAGGGAGTGGGAAGATTCTATTTTTTTAGGTAAGGGTGTCACGGACTGGAATAAGTTACCAAGGAAAATGTTGAAACAATTTAAAGTTGAAAATTGTAGAGGGCAAATGTAGGTGGTTGCAGGAAAGGGGTTAGATGGATGAATAAGGACATTGCCACCGGATCGTTCGCTCCATTGCAATTTTAATCAAGTATTAGTATAAATAGGAAAGTGCAGAAAGCGGTTAAATAATTTAGACAGGCGTGTATATAAATAGACGTAAAATATAATAACAGGTGCATAAAATGTTGTTTCCACTCGCTGGCGAGATGTTAAAATTTTATCTAGTTAAATGACTCACAATTTAAGTGGAATAAGTGTTTAACTTGGATTTCACTTAGGTTTTCTATCCCTACTAAGAAGGATGAATGAAATGATAATAAATTTGTATATATTTAAGTCGAATATATTGTCTGCAGCCTTTTTATCGCCGACCTGGAGGCGTAGCCCCATACGGGACACACATACTCGATTACCGGTCTTATCAGGCTGCAATATACGGACACTCCGGTGCTGGCTGCCAGTGTGCTGTCCGTATTTAGAATAGGGTACAGCTCCCTCAGCCTCGTTGCGGCTTTGAGTTGAGTTTCCTCAATGTGACGCTTCCATGTGAGCCTGGTGTCAAGCGTCACACCGAGGTTTTTACAGTGGTTTCCCACTCGATGTCCTCTCCGTGGAGTCGTAGTTTAGTTGTCTGGTTGCGCTGGCGATCACGTTTCCCCAGACGTGTCGTCAGCATTATTGCTTGGGTCTTAATCGAGTTTATGGTGATTCTCCACCGCCTGGCACACACTTCAGTTTGTAGGAGTACTTATTGTAGGCGCCGAATGGCAGCAGCTTTACATCCATGCGCGGTGAAGAAGGCCGTGTCATCCGCGTATAGGGCTGTACGAACCGGTTCTGGGGCATGCATATCAGCAGTATACAGGTTGTACAGTACTGGCCCTAGTACTGACCCTTGCGGCACACCCCCGTTGATTGGCCTGCGAGAAGCTAGTTCATTCCCAACTCTCAAGGAACTCTGAAGGATCTTCCGGTGATATTAACTTTTAATTAGCTTCACAAGCGGGCCGGAGCCTGATTGTAGAGCTTATGAAGTAGTCCGCTGTGCCAAACAGAGTCAAATGCACGAGCCACAACCAGTAGGACTATCGGACAGTAGCTCCGGTGGTTGAATGCAGTCGTGGCGCGTTCGACTACACGCATAATCTGCTGGGTGGCAGAATGACCCCGTCTGGAAACCAAACTGGAACTCCGGGATGATGTTCTTGCTGCGGATATGTGCTTCTAACCTCTTGAGCAGGAGCCTCTCAAATACCTTGCTTAGTGAAGGGAGGAGGTGCGTTCTTTCTATCGAGCTTCCAGAAACTCCATCAACCCCTTAATTGCCAACTTAGGACAATACAACTCAACGCACGACAAGCACAAGAGGCCTCTGTCAATCCTGATTAACAACTATACCGACCTGCGCAACCAATAAGACATACCAAATGAAAAGTCACTAATCTTGTAAAGCCTGAAGGAAATGTCAACAGACAAAACCTTCCCCATAAAGTGCTTAAGAAGTATAAGCAGCAAATGCTCCGGGAAGTTCACTTAGGTTATCTTCTGTACAGTAGTGGGGTCAAGTATTCTAGGAATCATGTTTTTGGTTCGAAAATTCTACAAGGTTTGGCTTATATCTGCACTGGAGGGATCTTCAAATTCTCATCAAAAAGGAAGTTGTTTAAGAAATAGTACACAGTAACGACCATGTCAACAACTTCGGGTTTTAAATTAATAAGAGTGAAAAACATAAATTCTGAATATCGTCCATAATATGTTTAGAATATGGCTGTTGATATTTTTTTATATATCCGATTTTCGATATATCGCTATTTTTGGAAGTATCAATATCGGATTTGATATATCGAAGAAAAAGTATCGATATATCGACCCTATTATATAAAAACAATTTTACAAAAATAAATCATTTTAAAAAAAGGGCGAAGTCTTGTGGCAATTTACTGATGAAGAGTTATGAATTCTTTTGAATCAAGTTTTGATTAGAATGGTTTTTCATGACGTTACGGATAAATCCTTTTTTTTTAAATTGTGACTTAGCCATTAAACATCTTTACTAAAAGGAAGGGCATAATGTGTATGATTTACTCGAATACTTGTGAATCCCGAAAGAGTATGGAGGGAAATCTTGGCTTTTGTGAATTTGAAAGATAAATTCAGTAGAACTCCAACTATCCGAGCTCCAACTATCCGAATCGCTGATTATCCGATTCAGTTTTTAATTAAAACGGAAATTTTAAGCAAGCAAAGACTTTTATTTATAGTACGGTACATACATAAAGTACTAATGTACAACACTGGTAAGTACGCTTAATATATAAAAGTATTGCCTATTCATTTAATTCATTAAAAGCGGTTTTCTTTAAAAAAAAAAAAGTTTTTTCTCTCATTTTCAAAACACAGATAGTAATTAATTAAAATAGACTCCAATTAACCGAATTTTTGATTATCCGAATGCTGTCCGGTCCCAGTTGATTTGGATAATTAGAGATCTACTGAAATGCAACACTGTAGAGGCATTTATTTAGATAGAAGTTCTACTATCAGAGTTTGCATAGTGGCCAAGTCACTTTTTTTTATAAGGATTGTTTTATGTGGAATTTAATTTCTTTTTGCAGGTTTATAGCTTATTCTGAGTCTGCTTCTTTTTTGGATCATTTTTTGCAAGACTTTGTGCCCGAATTTATCAATATTCCTGCTTACATCCAATTTTCATGTCGAAATACTTCCCTGAACAACGCACGCTCATGGAAAACAACGGGCGCGAGTCCGATTCGTTCTATGCGAGCGACGCCGTGTCTGTATTGTTACCATCGGTCTAGGCCTACCAATAATTTCCAAATTAAATATAAGAACGAAGTAAAATTAATTGTGTTTTTTATTCTCCTGATCTTTGTGCAAAACTGAAATTTAACGCATAAAGCCTCATCAAGAAGAAAGAAAATATCGTAAAAATTTTCTCTAAGACGTTTCAGCCTTTACATTGGCATTCGAAAAACACAGGAATGAAACTATGTATCTGTACCAAATTACCATTTTCTAGGACAACTGGAAGCTGCATAGAATTATGATGAGAGAGTGTCGTAGTCATTTAAAAGAGTTTCAGTTTCACAAAATTCCAAACTAAGATGATGAATGAAGTAAATTTTTACACATTAATTATGCTTCCTAAGCTCTGTTTACAAAAAAACTTTTTGACATATAAAGAGTAAGACAGAAATGTGGACTGTGCTTCCAGGAATTATTTATAAAAAATAAAGCTATGTGTACCAATATTTGTCAGCATCTCTTTTATAGGTTCTGCTGGTAGACTATTGCAATTATTAGGCACTGGAAGATTAATTGTTGATTCAACTCGATCAGATGCCACAGATGTGGCAGAAGATACCAAAAATTTTAAAGCAATTTCTTACAGCACAGGAATACGCAGCTGATCTAAATATATATATACATATATATATTGTTTAATTTAGCAACCACTGAACAAAAACTCATGTCATAAACTTCATTGGTCATACTTTTCAGGAGCGTGAGCTCATGTTTTTCCCGTTGTTTCTTCTACTATGAATGGAGAACTCCCTACATTAAGTGAAAGTATCTACCTTATTTGATATTGTTTTAGAAACGGCTAGAGTTTTACCAAAATTCAATTTTTTAAAGCTCAGATTCTAGGTGCAGTGGTGGATTTATGAGAAAGGGGGAGGGGGGCTAGGACGTCGGTAACGCGAACTAATAAGGTATTTTTTTTTTTTTTTTTTTTTGCTGTTGTCAGTAATTATAGCTGTGGACAGATTAATTGGCGGGTCAGTGTGAACGCGCTGTTGCCGTACTTGGGGACAATCACGCGATGCGCTCTCTTTCTATCACCTGAAAATTGCAACGCTGTGTGGCCTGTGTTGCCTAGTCCAAGCGTCAACAGCTCGCTAACCACCCCCAAACCTTCCACCTCCCTTTCACAAAAAATGTGTGAACCTGAGAATCGGAATTAGAAAGTGTGAGTGTGAACTTGCTCGAGAGAGGATATTTTGATTTTTAGAGATTTACGATTTTTACGTGCGATTTAAATAATTCCTTTTGGTTATTTATTAATTATAGTAATTTAGTATAATAATTTTACCGAACAAAAAGTGCAGTAACTTATAATTAGGGAAATTTAGCAGAGAATCTTGCTACTAAAAATGGATACTTAGGAAGAGACTTATTCTCCTATTCCAGGTGTTTCCGAACTAACGACTCCCAACAAGACGCAAGTCATCGACAGCAGAACCAACGCGGCTGAAGCAGACAACACAGTAAATCTATCATTCACAATGTTTATAAATATTTCAAATTTCTTGTGGACAATGATCAAGAAATTTTGTCTTCTACATGTACGCTAGTAGGAAAAGACTTGAAAAATATGGACGTACTTGATATTGACGAAATAAAAAACTGTAGTGATTTGTTACCGCAAAAAACAACCATATTGCGAAAAAATTAGGGAATGGACAGGCTATTTGCGCTGCAGCTTGTGGTTGTCGGTTTGAGAACTGTACAGCGCGTGTGTCGTGAGGGAAAGTAACCTACGTTTGTTTCTCGAAAGAAAAATATGAAACAATACAGCACTCTAACAAAGCTTAGCGACTTTGACAGTCCTTTGACAGGAGGACAGTACACGAATTTTACGATAGTGATGAGTGGTAATATATAAACAGATAATTTTGTCGTTAATTATGCAAGTTTTTCAGTGCAGAGGATGACAAAATAAAATTTTGATTTTAGTTATAAATATACAAACTGAAAATAAAATGTAACACGTGGACTTTTAGCCACAAATAAAAGAAGAGTATTTCCATAAGTTTCCTTAGTCTGTCGATAATTTTATTTTTCTGCGCAGATAATAGAATAATAAATAACAGGTCTTTTGAAACCTCCAATTATATTAAACGCATCTGCAATGCATAACTTTCTTAACGAAATGACATGCATCAATATTTTATGACAGAATAGTGATCATAAATTACTTAAAACACGTTACAAACCATTACTACAAGTAAAGAGGTGAATACAACTGTTACGCGCACGGCTTGGCAACGGCGCATTTGACGCCACCCGCCAATTAATCTGGCCAGAGCTATAGACTGGTTTGATGCAATCCTCCATCCCTTCCTATCCTGTGCTAACCTCTTCATTTCTACATACCCCCTACAACCCACGTCCTCAATTATCTGCTTCATATATTCTAATCTCTGTCTTCCTCTACAGTTCTTACCTTCCACTGTTCCCTCCACTAACAAATTAACCATTCCAGCATGTCTCAAAATATGACCTACCAGCCTGTCTCTTCTTCCTGTAAGCTTGTTCCATAAACTTCTTTTCTCACCCATCATTTCCAAAACTCGTTAATTTCTTACTTTGTCTGTCCACCTAATTTTCAGCATTCTTCTGTAGCACCACATTTCAAATGCTTCAAGTTTCTTTCTTTCCGGTATTCCTAAAGTCCATGTTTCGCTGCCGTAAAGTGCTGTGCTCCACACATAGAGTTTTAAGAAGTTCTTGATTCCTAGATCAATATTTGAAACTAAAAGATTTCTCTTTTTCATGAAGGCTCTTTTTGCTAGTGCTATTCTGCTTTTAACATCATTCCTGCTTCGGCCATCGCTTGTAATTTTGCTTCCCAAGTAACTGAACTCACTCACTTCTCCTATTGCATCCGATCCTATCTTTATATTTAATCTGCTAGCATTGGTATCATTTCTGCTACATTTCATCACTTTTGTTTTACTTTGATTTATATTCAGTCCAAAATCTTCCTCAGTATTTTGTTCATGCCATTCAATAATTTCTCAATATCCTCAGCCCTCTCTGCTAACAAGACAATGTCATCAGCAAATCGTAGCATACTGATTTTTTCTCCCTGAAAACTTATGCCAAATGGAAATTTTTCTTTGACTTTCTTCATTGCTTCTTCTACATACAAGTTGAATATTAACGGGGATAGACTACAACCTTGTCTCACACCCTTTTTAACTGATGCATGTCTTTCGTGATTCTCTACTTTTATTACAGCCACTTGATTCTTATAAAGTTTATAGAGTATTCTTCTATCTCGATACTTAAGACCTGACTTCTTTAAAATTTTGAACATCTTGTCCCACCTAACATTATCAAAAGCTTTTTCTAAATCAACAAATGCCATAAAATTATCTTTGTTTTTCTTGATCCGCCCTTCATGTATTAATCTTAAAGACAGAATTGCTTCCCTTGTACCGCGATTTTTCCTAAACCCAAACTGATCTTCACCTTCTATCTCTTCTACTACACTTTCCATCCTTCTGTATATTATTCTGGTCAGTAATTTTGAAGCATGTGATGTTAGACTAATGGTGCGATAATTCTCACAATTGTCGGCTTGTGGTTTCTTTGGAAGTGTGAAGATGATATTTTTATTAAAATCAGTTGGAATTTCTCCTATTTCATAACTTTTTGATATCAGCTTGATAAATCTTTCGATTCCTTCCTCTCCTAGAGATTTAAGAAGTTCTGCAGGGATCTCATCAATTCCAACTGCCTTATTTGATTTCAAGTCATTCAGAGCTTTATTAAATTCTGTCCTCAAAACAGGATCTCCCAAGTCATCCATGTCGACATCGCCTTCCTTTTCCAAAACACTATTGTTCAAGTCGTCCCCAACATACAGTTTCTCAATGTATTCCTTCCATCTGTTAGCTCTATCTTCTGACCTTAAAAGAGGTTTCCCATCGGCAGCTTTAATGTTCATACCTCTTTTCTTCATTTCTCCAAAATTCTGTTTGATCTTTCTATATGCAACATCTACTTTTCCTGCAACCATTTCCTTTTCTACTTCTTCACACTTTTCTTGTAGTCATTTTTCTTTTGCTATTTTGCATTTCCTATTTATTTGATTTCTAAATTGCCTGTACTGCTGTTTTCCTGCTTCATCCTGAGCATTTTTGTACCTTCTCCTCTGATCGATCAGCTGCAAAATTTCTTCTGTGATCCAAGGTTTTCTGGCAGCTTGTTCCCTAAAGCCTAAGGTTTCTTTGCCAGCTTTCATTATTTCGGTCTTTAATGCATTCCATTCGTCCTCGGTTGAGCTCCTTTCACAGTTACTTCTTAGACCTAAGTCTACCATTTCTGCAAATTCTCCTCTTGTGTTAGATTGTTTCAGTTTATTCACTTCCAGTCTGTTCTGCTTATGCTGCTTCCTTATTCGCTTGAATTTCAGCCTGCACTTCATTACTATCAAATTATGGTCCGAGTCTATGTCTACTCCTGGGTACGCTTTACAGTCCAGAACTTGATTCCTGAATCTCTGTTTGACCATGACATAATCTAGCTGATATCTGCCTGTATCCCCAGGACTTTTCCAGGTTTATATTCTTCTTGCATGGTTCTTAAACTGTGTGTTCGCCACTACTAGCTTATACCTTCACAAAATTCTAGCAACCTGCTTCCTCGCTCATTTCTTTCTCCTAGACCAAAACTTCCTACAATATTCCCCTCTTTTACTTCTCCCACTATTGCATTCCAATCACCCATGATTATTAAATTTTTCTCCCCTTTCACATATTGGATTAATTCTTCGATTTCAGCGTATATTTTTTCTATTTCTTCGTCATCTTCCTGTGACGTGGGCATATATACTTGTACTAATGTGGTTGGGACGGGCTTAGTTTCTAACCTCATCAAAATAATCCTGTCACTAAACTGTTCATAATAACTGACCCGTTTCCCTACTTTCTTGTTCATAACAAATCCTACACCAGAGACTCCATTGACAGCTTGTGTGCTAATTATCCTGTGTTCCCCAGACCAGAAATCTTGTGCGTCCTTCCATTTAATCTCACTAATCCCGACAACATCTAACTTAAGTTGTTCCATCTCCCTTTTTAAGTTTTCTAACCTACCTGCCCTATTCAGACTTCTAACATTCCACGCTTCAACTCGTAGAATGTTTCTATCCATTCTGATGACTCATCCATGAGCAGTCCCCACCCGGAGATCCGATTGGGGGACTATTTTACCTCCGGAATATTTTACCCAGGAAGAAGCCATCATGATATATGTAATTTGAGAGGATTACATGTCCTCGGGATACCCTTTGGGTCTTGAATGAAGTGGTTTCCCGTTGCCTTCTGCATCCCCATGCCGTTGATCATTTCTGATTCATCCGCCTTTAGGGGCCGTTTCCAACCCCAAGGGCAAGAGGGTGCCCAGAACCGCTCCATGCTCCTCCGCCCTCTTTTGAGAGGCCGTTGGCAAGCAGTGGGTGACTCCTTATACCGGGAATCTTTCAGTCGCCAAAGCCTCGTCCGTGCAAACAGGGTGCACCACGTGAAGTAGAGGTTGACATTTGGTTGGAAAAGACTAGTATAGTCTCTCCCAAACCCTTACACCCCCATAAGGTATTACCCACTCAAAAATCCTCCAACTCGCCTAAACAAAAACTAAAAATCTAACTTTGTCCACAACTCGATGATTCGTAGAATCCTCCCAAGGAGATGTACCAAGCTATTGTGTCAGAGTCTAGAAGGCTGTCTTTAGAGGCCTTATTACACTAGGCGACTTGGCGGCGCAACCAGCCGGGCTACTGGTGGCTCTGCTCGTCGCTGGGCACAGAGTCTTATGGAGCTTATTACACTAGGGCAGCCAGTGGCGCCGCCAGAAAATGGCGGCCGGCTGGCTGCCCTGCCCGGCGACCAGGCGGGCAACCACTGGTGGCCGAGAGTCGTGGCGGGGCATTGTATCTTACGTAGCTTATTACACTAGGCCACCTGGCGGCGCCGCCAGACTCACCACCACGCGTTCAGTCTACTGTTCATATGCCCCTTCCTACTTTACAATTTTAAAATTGCAGAGATACTGAGTGTCAGGTTTGGTGAGACAACTGGGGACAGTCTTCCTGTGATGGGAGAGAATGAATCAGAGGAGATTATAAATGACGAACCTACAAAATGTGAAATAAATTTTCAGGAAATTGCGAAGTAACTCAGAAAGCTAAAACTGGTGTAGGTAATATTACTACATATTTATTAAAGATTGTGGGATAGGATATTGTACCTTACCTTAAAATTTTGTTTAAAATGAGTTTGGAGACTTGCTGCTTACCAAAGGATTGGAAAAGACCGATAGTAGTACCAGTTCATAAAGGAAGGGTTAAAAATATGGTGAAAATTCCTGGCCAATTAGTTTGTCATCAGTGATGGGCAGAATGATTGAGAGATTGATATGCAACTATATAAGAAATGTATGTGAAGAACGAAACTAGTTTTCAGATCGACAACATAGCTTTAGGCAAGGATACTCATTTGAATCTCAGATAGTGGGCTATATGCAAGATATTTCAAATGAATTTGAAATGGGAGGCCAAGTTGATAGTGTGGCACTAGATCTTTCTAAGGCATTTGACAGATTGAGCCATAAAATGGTTTTAAATAAACTGAAATGTATTGAATTGAATGAAAAAGTTACTTGCTGGGCACAGGAATTCTTAAAAGTCAGAAAGCAAAGGGTTAGAGTAGGAAATACATTATCAAGAGAAGTGGAAGTAAATATGGGAGTTGCTGTTCATTATTCTAATGAATGACTGTGTTACGGTCAGAATTTAGGCATTTTTCAAATGATACAATGGTATACAATAGGATAAAAACAGGTGAAGACTGAACAGTTGCAGGATGATCTGGATAGAATATCTAAATGGGTAGGTCAGCATGGAATGAAGATAAATGCCAAGAAGAGTCGGCTTATAAGATACAAAGATAAATAGATCTAAAGGTTAATTATGATTACAGAGTGGGGTCAGATTTGCTTGATGAAGTGTAAATTCTTTGCATAACGTTTGATAAACTCAATTGGGCAGGTGGTAGAAAAAGGTTACAAAATCCTTCATTTGCTGAAGAGGGTGATGAGAGGATGTAACAGAGAAGTTAGGGAGTTGGCTTACAAAACTTTGGTCAGATCATTTGTTGAATATGGTGGTGTAGTTTGGGACCACATTTTGGAGATCAAATACAGGAGTTGGAAGGTGTGCAAAGAAGAGCAGCTAGATTTGTTTGTGGAAATTATCGTAGGACCCAGTCAGTAACTGATATGATACAGGAGCTGGATTGTGACTCATTGGAGGAAAGGAGGAGGGTGAAGAGAGTGCTGTAAATGTGCAAATTGCTACCGGAGTGTTAGCTCCATCGCAATTAAACTGTATTCACACGACAACAAGTTTTTAATTACTTAAGAATGTCTAAATCGTCTTTCTTTTAATCATTGTACTTAGTACAGGTTGATATTACCGGGAAAGATACGAAAATGAGAAATTCTTCTTGCTTTACTCCTTTGTCTTCTCTACACTTTCACTTCCCGTCATTTCCAAGGTGACATTCTGTAGTTCAATGGACAGATTCAGCTACACAATTTGCGTACAATGCGAGGATAACAGCAAAGTGACTGCTCGGTTGTGCGAGTGGCTGGCTGGCGGCGCCACCAGAATCCTGGTTGCGTCGCCAACAGAGACACCAGTTCCGCGGCTGGTTGCGCCGCCAAGTCGCCTAGTGTAATAGGGCCCTTAGAGGCCTGCAGTTTAACATGGAATCAAAACAATGGAACGTCATGGCGTAGCTCATATAATTAAATACATTTCCTAAAATACCTACTCACAACGAAATTTGAGCCCACGACCGGAGAAAGAACTTTCGGAAGTAAGCGCCTTTAACCGCTGAGCTACCAGACCGTATAAGTGTGTTAACTACTATCAAAATCGGATGAATCCTGTGGGGTTGTATGAACGAACGAAGCAGAAATTAAGGTGAGGGAGGAAGGAGAAGAGGATATAGGTTTCTATAAATCAAACTAAATTGTATTTGTATTCAAGCATTCCTACGCAAACTTCCAACAAAATCTGATAAAAACTGTGTGTTTGTATAAAGGTATCGCGAAAAGCGTCATACGTGCACATCATGCACGGTGACGTCACGAACTCCAAGATTAACCCCCCGTCAAAACATCGCATAACGCGCCAAAAACCACCAACAACAACAACTAGTAAGTCGGCGATGAATGTTGTACCTCGGATGCAAAGGATTTTAAAGTAAAAAAAAAAACTGTTTCTGAATCGTAAGTAGATATATAGTAAAATAGCCTGAGCGTTATGAGATCGATCGCAATTATTTAATCATAATTGAAAAATAAAGGATATATTTTTTAAAAAAATATCACGATTCATAACTTGAAATATATCTATACGAGTTAGTCGTTCTGCATTCGTTTTAATTGTGACGTCTTCCGCCTAGTGTGAGTGCATGTCAGGTAATTTTTCTTTCTTAAAAAAAAAAAAAAAAGCACTGTCGTAGCTTTCGCATTTCTTCGGCTGCTCAAACCGGGATTGCCATTCCGTCCTACTGTAGACTTTTAATCTAACCCTGTGATCCTACCGGGTATAGGTGGAATCTGAACCACTGAAGCGTTCTGGTGTACTTCAAATTAAACAAGAAGTGCCATAGGTGACGGTCGGGGAAAGGGACAGTGAACCAACGCACCGAGGAAGGAATTTCAATCACGGAACTTACAATCTCCAGTTCAACGCCTCAGCCATTGAGCTACCATGTGGCTTCTGTTAACTAGATAGTTTGACATATTTAATCTTATATATACTGTATATATAAAACAATATACGTGTGTGTCCCTATATTTCACTTTACAGGCACCACAACATAGCACGGATCATTGTTGTTAATGCGCAGTAATAGCATAGAGTTATCTACCATCTACAACGTTGGCTCAATGCCAATAGCTGTGGGGGTGTGGCAGTTATGGTGGCTGAAATTGTCGATGTAAGGCACTTTCAGATTTCGACCAAAGGCTTTGTGTCTCTATATTTCGCTTTTCAGTCAAAATTCACTAGTGCAGATAACTGGTGTTTGTAGGTAGTAGTGGGATAAAGTCACCCATCGTGCAAAACCTTTGCCGAATTTCGGTTGCTATGGGAGTGTGGGAGATATGGTGGTTAAAATTTTTCGATGAGTAATATTTTCGTATTTCGACCAAACATATATTTGTCCGTATATGTCGCTTTGCAGCAACAAATACATAGCGCATACCACTGGTGTTTGTGTGTGGTAGTAGCATCGAGTCTCCCATCGTGCACTATTGTGGTTAAATACAGGTTACTATGGAGATGTGGGAGATATGTTGGTTGAAATTGGTCGACTTGGGGAATTTTCATATTTCGACCAAAAACGTATGTGCCCCACGTTTCACTTTGCAGCCACTATAACCTAGCGCATATCACTGTTATTTTTGTTTGGTAGTAGCGCAGAGAAACCGATCGTGCACAACGTAGGCCAATTTGGATATCTGTGGGGATGTGGGAGATACGGTGGTTGAGAGTGATCGATTAAGGATATTTTCGTATTTCGACCAAAGACATATGTGTCTGTGTATTTTATTTTCAAGCCGCCACTACATCGCGCAGGGAACTGGAGTTTGTGTATGGTAGTAGCATGGAGTGCTCATTGTTGGTCGAAAGCTGTGGGAGATATGGTACTTAAAAGTGGTCGATCAAGGATATTTTCGTATTTCTACCAAAGACATACGTATCCATACTCCGTATGTTTAAGTTTTCAGCCATCACTACATAGGGCAGATAACTGGTG